>OY856409.1:631056890-631749390 GCA_963693085.1 Alisma plantago-aquatica
ACAAATTTTATCACTCAAACCCAACTTAAATAGCTGAACCCATCGGTGCCCGCAGATCTCAACCTAGTTTGATAGGTCTATCTGACATATAGAAATCAAAATTCAAGAACACTCTAGCCTATGGCATGTAGAAATCAGAATTGAAACACTAACTGCCAGCTATTTCTTTGGATGCCTACTTAATTCTTTGGACTCTGATACCTTGCATTGTATACTACCAGAGTTACATCTAACAACGGAGATGGTACACCAACATCCTACTGCCGTAAATTATATCACACAATGACGACAGTAATCTGATAGTTTAAGAGCACCATGTTTAACAAAACCCTAGCATAAACTGTATGTGCACTTGCAAAGGCCAAACACCCCCTCATTCTACATGCAATGCAAGGGTAGGAGACAATGTATTATAGTGAATGAATTCCACCAGACAAAGGAAGCGATTATAGAGCTCAAAATCCTGATGATTAATCAATGTAGGCCGCACACCCGAGAGCCTATATATACTACTAAGACTAATCACCCTATTAAAAAAAACAATATGTCGGTATATTATCACGATATATGTGGCCAATGCTATAATATATTATCCCAGCATGATAAACCACTGCATCCAAACATCAGCACAATTGCCCCTATGAGAAGAAATAGGTCAGAAAGAAACCCAATGATAATTTTGGATGTACGGCTACTAATTGAATAGTCTTCATATTTGATTTTATTTGTCACATGAGAATGTAGAAATACAAAAAAATATAATCTTGCAGACACTGAGTCGTAGACAAAGCAACACAAAATTACAATTTTAATCATTTCTCAAATATTTAAGATAAATTTGAGTTGCATGTTCGCACATGAGGCTTTTGATGGAATGATAGAAGATTATTGAGCAAAAGTCTGCCAACAACACAATAATTATTGACAAAAATCGAAATTTGACTCTTGACAAACTTAAATGCGCACCCAACCAATGATGGACTTGTTGGCACAATAGACAAAAAGAAAGAGTAATGCTACACACAGTTAGGTCTATATCTGACCCCCCCCATTTTGTATAGAGTATACAAAAGCCTGGTTCCAGCCGTTTCTCTGATACGAATTAACTCCAGCAGAAACTCAAGAGTTCTGAAGTTCTCTCACCACTCCTTTCTCCAACCTCAATTTCTCTCTTGCAACTCCTCTCACCAGTCCCATTCCACCCCACTGACATTCTCACTCTAGTGCATTACGTCTGATTCCCAACTTCGTCAATTTTACCGGAGTGTAATGTTCGTGCCGAAGCCAAGCATCCTATATTCTTCATCCATCGCCGAATGTTAGCACAATACATCTTATATTGTACTTCTTATATTGTATATTTTGTATTATAATTACGTGAAAAATAAAAAAAAATGCAATATTTGAGGTATTGTAATGTATGTATGTATTGCACCCATAAAATAAGTTAGTTACATGTGTATGTCTTTTAGTAGAGTGTGAATTAGTTCATGTAAGTATTGTATGTAGCTATCAACATTCTTTTGTATATGATTTTCTGAGGTATTGTATGTAGTTTATGAAGGTATTGTATGTGGTTAGTATTATACTTCTTGTACAATGTGTCTGTTAGTAGTGTACTTTTTCCATGCAATTTTGACAAATAATGTTATTGTTGTACGTCTCGTACTGTATGTCTAGTATTGTCATCATATACTGTACGTCATGCAATGTATTGAATTATGATAATTACATGCAATAAGTGATTCTCAGTGGAAGGAAATAACTTATTAGTGATTTAGAATTCTAAAATTAATATGTAGATAATTTATAACTAACAAAATTTCAAATGAGTCTTGTACTGAACGTATTATATTGTACATCCAATATTGTACGTCTTGTAATGTTTGTTGGTATTGTACGACGGGAAAGTTAACATAACTGTCGATCATCAGGAACAATTACTTGAACGAAAAGCTTCATTAAGACTTGAAAAAAAAGTTTAACAATTAGAATAATATAGATAATAAATTTCAATACAAATGGTAAATGTACAATACTTACAGATTTGTAAAAGAATATGGAGTGAGAAGAAGTAGAGAGGCACTTAGTATTGTAGGTTTGTAGAATTACTAATTTGAATGCTTTCAAAAAAAAATAAAGGGAACAAGTAATTGACAAAAAATTGAATTTGAATATTTTTTGTAATTTGCGGTGGAATTAGATATCACAAGTAAAATATATAGGGCAGTGAATTATCTGCACTTTGCATGGCTTTTGTATGACTTTTGCATGATTTGTAATGCAAAAATTGCTGCAAGTGAAGTATCTCTCGGAAGCAACGTTTCCTGCGTCTTTCCGAGGTTCGAGAAGATGGGCGGGTAGAAAACTGATTAGGGCTAGAATTATTCAAAAGAAAAAAGGTGTGAGTTTTTTGTGTGGCTCTATCATTTAATGATCACACCGAAATGAGTCGGTGATCCTATGATAGATTCTCTAGGTCGGGTGGCAAGCAAAAATGTTACCGCTGGAGAAGTTGGAGATCAAATTTTGGATGTTGTACCCAACCCAGTTCCCCACTAATGTTTTGTGTTGGTGCGATTGGGACCTGCTGGCTCTTTGATTTGTCAATGAAGTTTCTTCTGACCAACCTCGTTATAAAAGTTGTGAACCTTTTGTAATAGACCCCTGGGCCTAGCCGTGTTCCACCCAGCACAGAGCAAGTTCTATTCCTTCCTGATCATCTAGACCGTCCCTGCAAAACACTTCTCATAAGATAAACACCGATTCTATCATATCATACTCAATGGCGGAGGCAACATTTGATTAAGGGGTGGGCACCTTTTATAGAAGGTGAAAGGGTAGGGCACACAACACAATATTGCTTGCAAATTTTTCAAAATCTTTAATAAATTAGCCTTGATTAATGTACATTTTGACAAACACAGGTGGGGCATGTGCCCACTTGTGCCTACATGTGGCTATGCCACTGATCATACTGAAGTCTACATTTCCAACTTAAACACAACCGCTACTTGTCAACCTATACCGTCGCTTCCCAAGAAGTAATTGGACAAAAGGTTCTTGTGATTATAAATACTTACGAATAAAGTGGAACCTTTATCTAAAGATATTCATACTTTTCTACAGGGGATGATAGTGGAAGTTTAGGTATCATATATATGGTTTGCTTAGTGAATGTGAACATGAACACTCAAAAGGGCTACAATCAATGTTCAAACCGTGCTTCTAAAATATTAATGTTGTGATATACCAGATTGTTTCTCTTTGGAAGTCAAATTAAGAAGACTTAATGCCATGTTCACAACAGTGGAAATTAAAGGAATGAAATTAATCACCAGATCAAACAATTTACTTTATTTTCACTTGATCATTGATGTTATAGTCTTCGTTGCACTATAACATTATCTGATCTGTATCATTTATCTATCTAATTTAATTTCACAAGGTTTTAATTTGATTGTGGTTTCGTGTAGTATTGGTGGAAAAATGTTTTGTTCCCCACCAAGAAAGATCGCTAGGGCCATAATGTTGCAGGATACGATGCCAATGCAATGCAATGATACAAGTACTCCCGCTAATCTCTTGTATATTTTTGTCATTTACTCTTTTCTTGAGTAACAAGCATGTATACACGTTTTTCTTTATGTTTTATTCATCTAGCCTGGATTTTACATTGTCAAAGAACTTTTTTTACCTCGTTGGGATCGATAATACCGAGTTTGGGCACATGAGGTTGTCTGATACATTCTTCATTTATAACTTCATGTCCTGACTTGATCTATGTTAGTGTATCTTATTTGTTTGCTTCGTGAAGCTTTACTGTGCCATTTATAAGAGAAAATGAGTGGCTCATGCATCCTCTGGCATACGTGTGTCTCAAGCGCAGCCACGAGCGGTTTCCCACTGTGCGGGATCCATTCCATGCTGGTTTGGGTCTGGGAGGGTGGTTTAGAGGGTTGACATGGCAGGGTAGGTAGTAGGTGACATGTGTATTGATTTAACTATTTTGTGGAGACAAAATTAGTGAGAAAATGAGATAGAAAAATTGTTTAATTAATTTTTTATTGAATAAAAATTATTAGATTTGTAATAAAAAATACATATTAATAAACCAATCTTGAAATAATTTTGAGAAAATAATACATGCACGTATTGATATTATAATTTTAAAAAATATGTTCATGATGTTCAGACTGGGTGCATTAAAGTCCAATTTGAGCTCATTGGATTGATTGTAGGCGCGATACATGTGAAATGAGGCGCAATACATGTGAAAGTAAGTGGAATCAAAAAGAAAATTTGGGGCGCAATTAAGCCCAAAGTAGTCGCATTGGATCGATTGTGGACAGGATACTTGTCAAACAGGCAGAATACATGTGAAATTAGGTGCAATCAAGAAGAAGAACTAGGTACATTACAAGACTAACTAGGCGCAATTCAAGAAGAAGAATTAGACGTATTACACTACTTAAATCAAGTCCGAACAGGGTGCATTGGAGTCCAAATTGACCAACTGGACTAAAATCCAACTGGGCGCATTGAAGTCCAAACTGGGCACATTTGATCGATTGTGTGAGCTATACATGTCAAACGGGGCACAATACATGTGACGTTAGGAACAATCAACATGAAGAACTGGGTGCATTACAAGACTACCTGGGCATAATCAAGTCTGAACTAGGTGCGTTCAAGTCCAAATTAGGCGCAATCAAGTTCAAACTAGGCACATTCAAATCTAAATTGGGCGCATTGGGTTGATTTTGGACGTGGTATATGTTGAACTGGGTGCAATAATGCGTTCATCTCTTCCAATATCTTCTCTTCTTGCTCATTTTGTTTTCTTTTGATTTCTCTCCTCTTTCCTTTTATATTCCCTTCAATTTCCTCCTCTTTTATTATTTTTTCATAATGTGTTTATATTGGTCTTGTTGGAAAGTACTTTTTGTAAGAATCTTGATAGCTTTTATTTTGTAAAAAAATTATTACAGAATAAAAGTTATAAGTAAAAAAAGTAAATATAATAAAATAAAAAACTGCTTAAGAGGAGAGTGAGTGAGTGGAAGAGGGAGAGGGGGCATGGCTAGCAGAGGACGATTGGGAACGGTTTCACGCACAAAGAGCAAGTAACCCCTCCACCCGCACGTGAAGGAAGCATAACTCATTTATAAATGAGTCGGATTTAGACGGTCATATCTAATGCTCACACCTAAAAATAAAAGTCTGCTATCTAGATCTATTTTGAAACTCATAACGGAATCTCATTCATTCTCCACCACATGTTTGAAAATATAACAAATAAAACATGTATTTTATTTGTTATTTTGGGTTCCAAAATAGTGTTCACCTAGCATATTTCTAAAAGATACCACGAAATAGATGGACAGGTCGGTGGCCGTGCAATGCCAACAGCAGGGAACACAGAATGAGTGCCCGCTGCTCCTTGTCGAGCAAAAAAAGCCTCCTTGGCAAGTGATGGCGTTCATTAGAGAACTACTAGTTCATTATAGATGAAAATGCCAGCAGAAACTTGCTTCACTTGGATGTCGATCCATCCATGCACTTCTCCATGGTCACATGGCCCGTGCTGAGCAAGGCCGGGGTTTTGGCAACTGCCTCTAGCTCCTCGATCGGCTTTGCTTGCACGCGCATGCACCTCATGTCGCAGGGATTGGGGGTATTGCTGCTCGATCCGCGGGATCTTTGGTGGCATCCGCACGTGAGTGACCGGAGCAAAGACGCAGTGTGGTTTAGCAGCATCGACAGGCTGGCGTCGCATCCTTATCGTCGGCTGCTGACAATAAGAGACAACGAATAACGATGACATTTTTTTTCCCGCAAAAGTCCACAAGACTATCATTATTTTTTAAGCAATCTAACAATCAATTCGATAGTTTCAGAACACAATTTTTTCTTTTTTCTAGTCTAGTTTAAGATAGCACCATGCCTAGCAAAAACACGAGCAATGAACGTACCTGCTCTTGATTCCAAGACCAGACACCGTCCTGCAGCAGCAGATTTCCCCCTGGTTCTGTGCAGGGAGGGGAGGAGACAAAGCATTGCGATGAAGAGAGTCTACGAGACCAAGCAAGTTGATTATCTTGCCCTGATGGCTGATGCTTAGTTAAATTAATGGAAGCCGCACGAGAGCCTACAATGCTAGGACTGATTAGACTATCAATAATTTGTCAGTATATGATGATATATGCGTCTTGCCGTGGAATAATCACCAACATGATGGATCACGCCAACAGAGAAGAGGGGCAGGACGCACGCCAGTTATTCAAAATGTTGTCCAGCTGTTAGATTCTTCCTAGTTGAGTCATCAGGGGAAATCAACAGTATACAAAATGCTACCCTATCGGAAGCGCATTACAGGTAGCAGCGCAGCTAATTCCATAGCTTGAGAAGAGGGGTTCGATGGGGGTCTTCATTATCCAGTATCTGACTCCAAACCTGATAGAAATCCCCCACGAGAGCCCTTTTCACAAACGTCATCATTGATAGATAGTCCGCCACATTGGATAGCCCATTGCCGCTTATTCAAAATCGTCATTTTGGCCCCAATTATTGAACAGCTTTGAAGGCACAATCGATAAAAAAGAAAACGTGGTGTGCGTTCGTACTACCATTACCGTATCCTCCTCAAGAGTACAAACTTGGGCAACCCCTTGCAATTTAATGGATATCTTTGGCAGAAGTGCTCTATATTGTATGGCAACCGAACTTGCTACAGAAGGAAAGTGGGAAGCCAAATCTCAGATGTAGTACACTCCTGAGTTCCCTAGCAATGTCTTCAATAACCCGCCATTGCAACCTCGTTCCTCAATCCGAAAGCCGGAGGATCTGTTGGGCCGGTCCATGGAAGAAGCAAAGAAGTAGGACGAAGCAGTTCTTCGGAAGAACCATGGAACTCCCATGATGCCTTACATTTAGGGCATGTTTGGTTAACTGGATTTTGCCGAATTGGATTGTATTCTAGACTCCAGTTCAGCAAATTTTATATTTGGTTTGCAAAATTATAGAAATGAGGCTAATCCCGAGATTTTCAGACATAATAGGAATCCCGTATTTTGGTCTCCATCAAAATTCTTCCGGACGCCAAAATCTATCATGGACAAGATAATAGTCACGAAAAAAAATGAATCTCACACTTACAAAATCCAGTAAACCAAACATAAAATTTACTTTGCGGGATTTTGAGAATGCAGCATTTTAAATAATGCGGGATGGACAGAATATAGGATTTCAGTAAATCCTGCAAACCAAACGTGGTACGGTATAGAACGTGGATTAATTGGGACAAGTTCCAAGTAGTCTCTTCGAAACAAAGGGCATGTTGGATTTGCTGGAGATGGCCGTATTGGATTGGACATTCAGATCCCACAGCTAAAAAATTAGGTTTGATTAGCTGGAGCTGGAAAAGTGCAAATCTCCTGTATCCGAAGTTGTTCAATGGACGCTGCATTTTATTTTCCGTTTCCCGTTCAAAAGGGCTGGACGCCGTGATCCATCACGCGTCCCACGCGTTCTCTACCGATCTCTGTTCGTCAAAACCTATGGTCCCCCTTTTCCGTCCATGATGACTAAACCTAATTTTTCTATTTACAGAATTTTCAAAACGCAACAGTTTGTTAATTCTGGATAAGATAAATGCAGGATTACAGATAATCCACCTAAATCCAATAATCCAAACGTCCCCAAAGTGGGATGTAAACATTGAAATATTGCAATATAAGGTTGGGAAAATCTTGTCGCTTAAAATATAATAGAAAATAACATCGTAATTCAACAATCGTCATCATCACCATTGTCTTCGTTGCTAGCATCCATACCTCATTCTCAACCTTGTCAAGGTAGATACAACACACCAAAATTAGGCCTTGAGGGGTTACATACAAGTCATTGTGATCAGAAGAGCTTAATCGCATGATAGATCCATTACATACAAGTCATTGGGATTACATACAGTCACTACGATCCATTGAGAGATTACAAACTTGGGTCACCCTTGCAATTTAATCGATTTTTTGGTGGATTTGCTCCGTATTTGTGGGAACCGAATGTGATGTAGAAATGGGAATCCAAATCTCAGATGTTGTATGCTCCTAAGTTCCCTAGCAATGTCTTTCGTAACCCGCCACTGCACCTTCCTCAATTTGGAGTCTAGAGTATCTGCTGGGTCGGTCCATGGAAGAAGCAAAGAAGTAGGAGCAGACATTTCTTCAGAAACATCATGGGAATGCCTTTACATATTATTGGTACACTATAGAACACAAATTGATTGGAACAAGTTTTCAAGTAGTCTGTTCGAAACAGATTGACATGTAAACATTGAAATGTTGTAATATAAGGTTGGGAAAATCTTGTCGCTTACAATATAGCAAAACTTAGCAATGTAACTCAACAATTATCATCATCACCATTGTCTACGTTGCTAGAATTTAGACCTCATTCTCAACCTTGTCAAGGTAGACATAATACACCAAAATTAGGACTTCATGGATTACATAGAAGTCATTGTGACTAGAAGAACTTAATCACAAGATACATCCATTACATACAAGTCAATGGGATTACATACAAGTCATTGTGATCCATTCAGGGATTACAAACTTGGGTCAATCTTGTAATTTAAATGATTTCTTTGGTGGATTTGCTATGTATTGTATGGCAACATATTATACTATAGATGGGAAGTGAGAATCCAAATCTCAGATGTAGTATACTCCTGAGTTCCCAAGCAATGTCTTATGTAGCCCGCCACACAAACTCCTTCCTCAATCTAGAGGCCAAAAGATCTGTTGGGTCGGTCCATGAAGGAAGTAAAGACGTAGGAGGAGGCAGTTCTTCGAAAGAATTATGGAACTCCCATGATACCTTTGCATATTAATGGTACGCCATAGAACAAGAATTGATTGGAACAAGTTCCAAGTAGTCTCCTCAAAACAAATTGGGATGTAAACATTGAAATGCTACAATGTACAGTTGGGAAAATTGTGTCGCTTACAATATAGAAGAACATAGAATTATAACTCAACGGACATCCTCATCACTGTTGTCTTTTTTTCTAGCATCTAGAACTCATTATCAACCTTGTCAAGGTAGAAATAACACACCAAAATTAGGCCTTGAGCGATTACATACAAGTTATTATGTTCACAAGAACTTAATAACAAGATAGATCAATTTCAACCAAGTCATTGGGATTACATACAAGTCATTGTTATCCATTAAGGGATTACAAACTTGGGTCGCACTTGCAATTTAATCGGTTTCTTTGGTGGATTTGCTCTATACTATATGGTAACCGAATATGCTACAGATGGGACGTGGGAATCCAAATCCCAGATGTAGTATACTCTTGAGTTCCCTAGCAATGTCTTCTGTAGCCCTCCACTGCAACCTCCTTCCTAAATCAGGAGGCCAAAGGATTTGTCGGGCCAGTCCATAGAAGAAGCCAAGAAGTAGGACGAGGTAGTTCTTTGGAAGAATTATGGAATTCCCATGATTCCTTTACATATTACCAGTAAGCTATAGAACGCAGATTGATTGGAACAAGTTCTTAGTATTTTTTCTGAAACAAAGTGGTATGTAAACATTGAAATGTTGTAATGTAAGGTTGGGAAAATCTTATCGCTTACAATATAACGAAACATAGAATTGTAATTCAACGGCCATTATCATCACCATTGTCTTCATTTATATCATCTAGACCTTATTCTCAACCTTGTCAAGGTAGACACAATGCACCAAAGTTAGGCCTTGATGTATTACATACAATTCATTATGTTTAGAAGATCTTAATCACATGATAGATCCATTACAAATAAGTCATTGGGATTACATACAAGTCACTGTGATCCATTGAGGGATTACAAACTTGGGTCGCCCTTGCAATTTAGTCAGTTTCTTTGGTGGATTTGCTCTATACTATATGACAATCGAATGTGTTATAGATGGGATGTGGGAATCCAAATCCAAGATGTAGTATGCTCCTAAGTTCCCTAGCAATGTTTTATGTAGCCTGCAATTACAACCTTCTTCCTCAATCCGGAGGCCAAAGGATCTATTGGGTCGGTCCATAGAAAAAGCCAAGAAGTAGGAAGAGGCAGTTCTTCAAAAGAATTCTGGAACTCCCATGATGCCTTTACATATTACCGATAAGCTATAGAAAAAGGATTGATTGGAACAAGTTCCAACTACTAGTTTATCTAAAACAAAGTGGGATGTTAACATTGAAATGTTGCAATATAAGGCTGGGAAAATTTTGTCACTTACAATATAATAGAACATAACATAGTAACTCAATGGTCATTGTAATCACCATTATCTTCGTTTCTATCATTTATACCTCATTCTCAACCTTGTCAAAGGGCACAATGCACCAAAGTTAGGCCTTGAGGGATTACATGCAAGTCATTATGACTAGAATAACTTATTCACAAGATAGATCCATTACATACAAGTCATTGGGATTACATACAAGTCATTGTGATCCATTGAGGGATTACTGTAAGGACCCTGACCCTCATCTTGGGCTTACCCTATTTTCTTTGCCTAAACCTTGTGTTTAGATGTTCGCTAATCACCTGAAGTTGTGATTAGGGTTTGTTTGTGCTTTGTTGAGAGGTTGAGGTGCAACTTGTAAATTACCCAAGTTCTAGGTTTGTTGTGCAAGTTTGTCACCTTGAGAGATGTCTTTCTCTCTTCTTGCATCCTCTAGGGTTGAGAGGATGGGTTGGGCTCTTTGCTTAAGTAGATTTGGGTTTTGTTTGAGCCTTGTTGGGCCTTGTTGAGGCTTGTATTGGCCAGGAGTGATGGTTGTATCAGGCAAGGGGGTGTATCAACCATGGTGTGTTGGGTTGCCATCTTGGGCGACACACACCCTTCACCTAGCCTTGTGGTTGTTGCCTTGCTAAGTGGGTGGCAACTCTTGGACGTGTGTTTTTGGGGTGCTAGCATGTGGCACAATCCTTGGACAAGTGTGCTATGGGTGGGTGCCACCTTGCCTTGCTCTTCCCCTTCACCCCTTGGTATATAGACAACCCTCCCTTGCTTGCTAGGTCTCTTTGGTTCCTTTAGTTGCTTCCCTTCCTTTGGTGGCCGAGCTAGGAGAAGAAAGGGGCAAGTGGTGGCCGACATAGCTGGTGTCTTGGGCGACACACCTTGCTAGCTTATCCCTTTCCTTCTCTTGTGGTGGTGCCTTGGAGCTTGGAGCTTTATAGCTTGAGGCGGGTTACATAACTCCTGACCCTACTATACTACTTCTTTATCATGTTTCTTTTCTATATGTTTCGGCCATGTCATCTTCTATCTATGTTTCTTGCTTTAATGGTTATAAGGTTGCCTTAGATGTACTCTAGATCTTGTTGAGATGGTTTCCTTGGGTTGGCCAAACCATTGGATGTGGAGTTCTTTGGGAAAAACCCCCCTCTCACTTAGTTGTCGAGAGGTGAGCCTAGGGTTTCCTAATTACATGGTGAGTGGAGTTTTGGGTTGCATGGTCGATATGGTGATGGACCTCCTTGTTGCCCGATAGGTGATGGAAGTTGTGCCAAACCCCTCTCTCACTTAGTTGTTGAGAGGTGAGCCAACTCTCTTGATCTTTTAGGGCTTGTTAGTGGTAGTATTGAGGTTGAAGACGACCAAACCCGTCATGGATTTTGAACCCTTACATGATACCCTAAGTAGTGTTTTGACTGATACCCCTCTTCTAGGGTTGAACCTGGATGAGATGTTAGGTGAACACTTTGTTGACCTCTTGACCGATATGGTTTCTTACCCAGGATGTGGTTGGGCGATATGCCTTGTCCGATATGGTTTCTTGAGTGCCTTGGGCAACATGGTTAGGCCATGCCTTGTCGGTTGAGCAACACCCCTCCTTCCTTGAGTTGTGAGGTGAGATCCAACCCTTGGCTGTCATGATGATGCCCGATATGGAGTCTTGGTTGATGTAACCCTGGATGGCTGATATAGTGTTTGACCGATATGAACTTCCTAACCCTGATAGGTGATATGGTGCCTTGACCAATAGAGACTCCCAAACCCTAGCTTGGATGATAGAGCTACCTTGGGCGATATGGGAGCTCCTCGGGTGACATGGTGAGATGCCCATGATGTCACTTGATGGATGGAAGTGGTGTGTCTTGGGCGATGTGGTTTTGGCGGTTGCCCATCATGGAAAACCCTAACCCTAGTGGACGATATGGGGTCTTGGCCAATACAGGTTTAGTGATGCCAGATACACTCTTGTACTTGGCTGCCTGATACCCTCTTGTGCATGGTTGCACGATATGTTGGCTTGGTGCCCTAAGGTTTTGGTGGTGACCAATACCGTTTGAGTGAGGGATAGTGCTCTACCCGATATCTCTTTAGTGAGGGTAGGCAACACCTTTGGTGAGGGATGCGCCTAACCCGGTAACCCTAAGTTGGTGAACTTGTTGTCTTGAACCTTTATCTATGACGATGTGATATGATGGTTATTTAAGGTTGATGATAAAGTAAGATGATAAGTTCATGGTTGTGATCTTAATAATGGGCGTTGTTCCAATCCTATGCACCTTAAATCTTAATGACATAATATTCATAATATGTTCTCTAAAGATCTATATTCGGTGATCAAGTTATCTCTTCGAATATGCATTCTAACCATGCAGGTGTATCAATTGAATTCATAGCCAGGTAAGAGCTATGATGTATGTGTGTTTTGTGTAATACTTAATAAGGATGTTCCTTTTTGATGAGATAACATGTATCGCCTGTATGATGAGAAAGATCTGGTGACCTGATAAAGGCTAAGTGCCTGATTGAGGTGTTATCCTCTAATGATCACAGGAGGGATTGATATCCCATGATGATATATGATGAGAAGCCTTGAGGGAGAGTGGCATTATGTGATGAGGGATTGAGATCCCATGGCAATATGATGATGACAGTAATGGTATAACACAATGTTTTTTATGTTTTATAACCTGATTGCCTCAACAATCCACTTAAAATATACTAATTAATTGCATATGAACATTTCATGTAGTTTCCATGGCCATAGATCCATCATTGTCAGTAGCTGGTGATGGTGAAACGGGTTCTCCTACGGGTTAACCCGGAGCACATATTGATGAATACGCGGGGTTTCTCCTAGCCAAAAATAGGAAGATTAGAGTACAACTTCGGTTGTAGACTCAGTATCATTAGAGCATGGTGAATAGGCCCATGGCTTAGTGTGATGGAGCATGAATGCGTTCATGGCTCAGGAGCACGGTGAATAGGCTCGTAGCTCAAGGTATGCTAGCACCGAGACATGTACCAAGGCGGGCTAGATAGATGGGTAGCCTACGGAGCTGGCCCTTTGGTTGAGGCCACTTAAGCAAGAGACTGCGGTCCTACTTTGGATATCGTGCACTGACCACGAGGAGGTGATCAAGTCCTAGAGTCTGGCTCTTCCATTGACCTTGTATGGCACCGATTTTGGGCTTCATAGCCGAAGGTTGGATTTGAGCGGTACGGCTCATTTCCTCAGGGCATCATAAATTGTAATCCAGCTGTATAGTATATACTGCTTAGGGCAAAATACAAAACATTGGTTGAGGCCTTGGTTGTATAATTGCCCTAGTTATATCTTGCAGTTAATTACATGTTTCTCATGTATTATGATAAGTTCTTATATAACTTGTCTTGTCAATCATGTTCCATAAGAAATATATGGTTATATGCCTCCCAGATTTCTTGGTAAGTTTATTAATAAAGTTAGTTCTGTTTAGTATGTTGCATATATGAGCTGCTTGTACTAGTTATCTGTTTTACTTTTTATAGCTTTATGAAGTTTTATAGTTCAGCGGGGAGTTATGTTTCTCGCTGGGACTATGTGTCTCACCCCCACTGGTTTTAAACCTTTTTAGGTGATCGTGCTAGACGTGGTGGTGGTCGTGAGGTTGTGGCCGAGCAGCTAGAAGAACAGTAGGAGGCAAGAGATGGACATGCTGCTATTTTGGTTGTTTTGTAGTAGAGTCCTCGAGTTATCCATGTACTCTCATGTCCTTGGAGGTGTTTTGATGACGTTTCATGATGTATAGTTGATGTAGCTTATTTATCCTACTGATGGCCTGAGATGGCTTGTTATGTATATAAACAGGTGGTGAACTCTTTGTGCATATGTGACAGCTGGATCCTATGAACTGTGGACATGTATCCATATTTATGTATATTTATATAACATGTTTCCTTGTAGGATAAGGATCTAGATGTAATAGTTTCTCTATTATATGCTTTCCGCAATCAGTTTTAATTTACCCGTGTTTTTGGTAATATGTGGTTTATGGAAGTTCTGCACGTTTTCGCGTGGCATTTCGTTGTCTGTGTGATAGCGGGGTGTCACAATAAGTTTTGGTATCAGAGCTCTAGGTTCGCTGAGTCTATAGGGATCTAGGACTAGGCTTGTGTCTGTTCTTGTGAGTTTTCCAGATTTTCTTACAATAACCTTCTGCCCCCAATAGAAGATAAAGCTTAAAGATGTTTGGAAATCATGAAGAACATGCTACTGAGAGAAGTGATGTTGCATCTGTTGATGGAGCATGAGTTTAGGCACATGAAGATCGGGTTCCTGAGGTCCCCCAAATCGACCCAGCCATTCTTGAGAATCCTGTCTACCAACACCTTATGGGACAGGTAATTGCTACAATGAATCTCATGGTGGAGAGATTTCCAGTGCCTCCGCCAAGAGTACATGCTCCCCATGGTGAATCTTCGGATATTGGGAAGACCTTCGAGCGGCTTCGCCAAGTCAGAGCTTTAGATTATGCTGGAATGGCTGATCCAACATATGGAGATCTATGGTTGATAGGTCTTGAGAAGGCCTTCTGGATTCTCTACATCCCCGAAGCAGACAAAGTCAAGCATGCTGTCTACCTTTTGAAAGGTAGTGCTGGCCACTGGTAGGCCATCGAGGAGGAGAAGCATCCCGATTAGGTGATCTATTGGGATGCCTTCTGGCGGGAGTTCGTGAGTTGATACTTCCCGAAGACGTATCTGGGTGAAAAGATCAGTCAATTTGAGCGTCTGTGCCAAGGATCTATGAGCATCACCAAGTATGAAGCCAATTTTATGGACCTACTGAGGTTTTGTCCTCACATAGCGGCGATAGATGATGAGAGAATTAGATGGTTTGAGAAAGGTCTAAGTGCTGAGCTGACAACACATGTTTGTACTTTAGAAAATTGGGAGTGGTTTGCCACATTTGTGGAGTGTTATGGCCAATAAACCTATGTATGTGTGCTTGGTTGAATGTGGTTGCTTGCATCTTGGTCTACGCATCGATTCCCTATCTCTTATTCCTGATGTAACTCGATATAACTCGAGATTTCTTTCCTACCTTTGCTCCCCCCGAATGTAACTCGGGGTTTCTCAAATCAAATGTAAATAGGATAGAACATTTTTATTTCCTATTATGTCAAAGAATGGAGGACAATCTGATGACAACTGAGACGATTAGTTCAAGGAGTGAACTGATCGGTTGGCGATCCAGATGACCAGTTCGAGGAGCGAGACGAGTGGGTGGCGGCCATGAGGAGATGCACGACGACCAGTGAACCGATTGGCTAGAGGCGCCAGTCGATCGGCTGGTGGCACCCAACCGACCGACCTGATGGTGAGCCGATCAATCATGGAGATGAGTTGATCAAACCCAGAACGGCAAAGCATAAAGTTCATCTTGTACAAGTTGCATGTGATGTGGACCTAGATGACCATGATTCCTCTTGGATCGAGGAATCACATTAGGATGGCCATAATCATCATTTTTATCGTTTCACATGTTTTCTGTGGGATATAGCATGTATATGATACATACTACATATTGTGGTGATTAGATATGTATATATACCTATAAAAATCAAATCCTTGATTAAATATTAAAGTTTTAGATGCCTTCCAAATGCGACACACGTGAAAATCTTGATTGGCCAAGTGTGGGCACACCCTAGCGTGGTACACCATCTATCTCGTGGAAGCGTGGAGGATGGATATGTGGGTCTGCCCTAGCAGGGTGCATATTCATCGTGTTGGCTTTGGGTCAAACTTAACAAGGTGACCTAGATAGGATCTAGCACCTTGAGGCATGGAGGTGATCATGGAAAGGAGTTGCATATGATGCAATTGGCAAAAGTTGCCTACCTGGAAGATCTAAGTTATGGGTGACAGCCCTAGCTGGTCCATGACTTAGAGGATTTCAAGATCTTGCCCACTAGAAGATCGTATGTTGCAATCTTCCGAATTGATGGTGAGGGCTATCAATTTGAATCAAAATAGTGGGAGTGATAATTAATTAAAGGCCTAATTATATCGTCAACTTTTCAAATCAATCAAATAAGTCAAAATTGAGTTTTGGACTAAATTGCATATATTTCCTTTTGTAGTACAAATGATAACAAACAACAATCACTTTTCATTGCGATCATTCCTTGAAAAGGACAAGTTGAATGGGACTAACTTCCATGACTAGTTTAGGGCATTGAGAATTGTTCTCACTCAAGAGTGAAAGCTCTATGTCCTGGATACTCCAGCTCCAGAGGAACTTGCTCCTACCACACCAAAGGCAGAAAGGGATGCTTATAAGAAGCATTCTGATGATGTCATTAATGCAAAGTGCTTGATGTTGTGCTCCATGAACCACATGTTGCAGAGACAACATGAGAACATGGGTGTCATTGAGATGATTTAGCATCTCAAGAACATGTATGAAGATCAAGCACAACAAGAGAGATATGATGTCTCCAAGGTACTATTCAAGTGTTTCATGACAGAAGGAGATTCAGTTGGTCCTCACACGCTCAAGATGATTGGGTATGTGGAGAACATAACGAGATTGGGTTTTCCCCTGAGCCAAGAGTTGGCTACTGACGTGATACTGGAATCGTTGCCAGAATCTTACAATCAGTTTGTGATGAACTACAACATGAACAACTTTGACAAGCCATTGACAGAGTTGTTGGGCATGTTGAGGACAGTCGAGACACAGATGAAGAAGGACAAGCCTAAGTCTATGAAGATGATCAATAGCACGAAAGACAAGTCCAAGCGCAAGGGAAAAGGCAAGGCTAAGAAAGGTTTCGATGCTAGCCAACAACCCAAGGCATCTTCAGCTCTCAAGGCCAAAGGAGGCGTGACCAAGAGAGGCAATTGCCACCATTGTCAAAAGCTAGGACATTGGAAAAGGAATTGTCCACTCTATCTGGAAGAACTAAAGAACAAGGAGGTGATAGACGTCTCCACCTGAAGATGTCATGAAATAAACTTATAACACTTTTTTGAGGTATATGATACCAAGAAATAAAGTTTGAAGCACCCAATACATGGGGCAAGTGTTGCCGCCATAGATAGGAGTACTTTAGTTTATTTTCAGCATTGAAGGCATGTAATAGAGTTATGAAATGCTATTTCATATTTGCCAATGGATAGAAACACTTTAATTTTTTTGCATATTGTATGACAATGATGGCAATTAATAAAGTTGATGTTTCAATCTTTGTGGCAATGCCTTGTTTATCTTGTGGTACTTGGTATGCATAAGATAAAATGATACCTAAAAGTTATTGATAACTCAAACAATCAAATTAGCATAAATCATGAGAAATTCATTTCTAGTTTCTATATGATGGATAAATCTAGACTCTTTTGGTTAGAGAACCAATAAGAGACATGAATCTCTAAGACATGATCAATCAATCTTCACTAGTAGTAGGGGGAGAATGATTATCCTATTAGGTATAATACATGTGATGTATTTACATACCTATTGGACTTAATGCTAATACTTCAAACGGTGTTTAGAGAAATACCAATATGAATATCTTGAAGTGTTCAAGAATATCATAGATGAAGTATGAATTTGGTAAAGTGCTAATTCTTGATGAGATCAATGAATGAAATATGTTTGAGAACCTTGTGAGTAATTATGATAATGTATCATAATAAACTCATGATTAAGGCGTGATGATGTCTAAATAAAAAAGGGAGTCATACTCTAAGGAGTTAGAGGATGATTATCAAATAACTGATTTCTTCTTAAATAAAGAATATCCCACACTAATAAAGGACATTAAGAATCACAAAGAGTTGTGAGTTCTTATATCCTTGACAGATGCACCTTAATTATCTATGTGATGAGTTGGTCATGTGATGAGTCAACTGTCTAGATGAATATGAGGAATCAGATTTTGAGTTATGGTCTATGATCATTAAATCCTAAATGACTTCCATGTGAACCATAAGGCATGACCTTGATGGTATCACCCATTGGGATGAAATCCATAAGTGTGAATGAGTCTTAAGTGTTAAGACACATGGATAACATTTTGAGAAGGATGATGCTTGTTGATTGCAACTTAATGACTAAGAGATTTGGCATATGGATACTAAAACTGCATTCCTATAAGGAATAAGACAAGGATGTGTACGTGACACAACCTATAAGGTTTATGAATCCATTAATGCAAATGAAGTCTATAAGTTACAATGGACTAATCATTGTGATTGATTGAGTACAAGCAACTAAGAACTGTGATCTTTACTTTGATAATATAGTCAACGGGTTTGACTGATATGTCAAAGATAAAGAGAGATATGTGATTTAGTGGGAGCGTATTTGATAACCTCCTATTTTAGTAGTTTATCTTAGTCTTTTTCTTTAGTTTTCCATACTCTTTTTACGTTTATACGGTACATAAACCTAATTTTACCCCTTTTTTGTAAATACATCATCAAACTAACTTTTTCCTTTTACACTTGCAGAAAAAGCACAAAAAAATCATAAAAGAATAAACAACCTCAAGGCCGAGTGAAGCCAAACGGTCCCGAGACCACATGGAGTCAAACGGTCCCGAGACCGCATGAAGCCAAACGGTCCCAAGACCGCATGGAGTTCAAACGGTCCCGAGACCGCATGAAGCCAAACGGTCCCAAGACCGCATGGAGTTCAAACGGTCCCGAGACCGCATGAAGCCAAACGGTCCCAAGACCGCATGGAGTTCAAACGGTCCCGAGACCGCATGAAGCCAAACGGTCCCAAGACCGCATGGAGTTCAAATGGTCCCGAGACCGCATGAAGCCGAACGGTCCCAAGACCGCATGGAGTTCAAACGGTCCCGAGACCGCATGAAGCTCAAACGGTCCCGAGACCGCATGAAGATCAAACGGTCCCGAGACCGCATGAAGCCAAACGGTCCCAAGACCGCATGGAGTTCAAACGGTCCCAAGACCGTTTGACGCCAAACGCTCTCAAGACCGTCTGACGCGAAACGGTCTCAAGACCGTCTGACGCCAAACGCTCTCAAGACCGTCTGACGCCAAACGGTCTCAAGACCGTCTGACGCCAAACGGTCTCAAGACCGTCTGACGCCAAACGGTCTCAAGACCGTTTGAACCCAAACGGTCTCAAGACCGTTTGACCTCACTTAAGGCCTATAAATAAGACCTCAAGGGCCATCCCTGAGGAAGGCCAGACGTCCAGAGGCTGTCTCTCTACTACCAGAACAACACCATCTACCGCCCGAGGCTGCTGGTCTGAGACTCACGTTCCATTGCAAAGCTACCTTCTCTCTCATCAACAAAGAAGGTGATAGGAGAAGATCCGTCGTCAAGCAAGCCACAAAGGGTGAAGATCGTTGCTCTCTCCACCAAGGGTTCAACCTTCTCTCCTCAGTGGAGATGATGTTCTTTCTATCTCTTCTTGCCTCCTCCTTTGTTGCTCCCTCTATGAGGAGCGAGTAGTTCCATCCACTGGGGTGCGGGGACTAGCCCCGCTGCCCATGTTTTGTGCTTTGTACTAAAAAGATGTTATCCTTTCATTTTAATACTAAATCGTTTCATACATGCTTGAATGATGGCCACGTTCTTGTATGCATCTATTGTCTTTTGTTGTGGTTTGTCTATGACCGCTCTCGAGACTCGAATACCGATTTAGTGTTGGTTTCTGGTGTGTGTATCCACCACGCATCCGCTTTGGTGTCTAGGAGTGTATCTCAAAGAGTGGAGTATACTCACTATCATCCGTTACACTTCCATCTGTATGGAAGTAGCCTTGGTAAGTCGAGGAACACGCTTTGCGAGGGGAATGATGTAAAGCATGTGACCATTTGATCGGGAATGGCTGGCGTTGCAACATTCCCGCACTTCTCGTAGCTAGGTTATCCGAATAGGAGACTAGGCCTACAAAGACACTATTCGATTTGATAATTATCGCTCGCTTGTTAGTTTTAGATGCACGTTTCATGAGGTTGAGTAAGATTTCTCTCTTTGGAAGACTACATATCTTCATTGACACGTAGAAATGTACCGAATGAGAGCTATTTAACCCTTGAAGGATGCGATGCATTGCTCTTGTCTTATATGGGCATTGGTCTTGTGGAACATCGAAGGATGCAATGCATCGCTCTTGTCTTACGAGGCATCGGTCTTGTGGATCATCCTTGGATGCAAAGCATCGCTCTTGTCTTATAAGGCATCGGTCTTGTGGAACATCCATGCATCTAGCTTATAAGTCTTGCTTGATTAGTACATAAACAATGCATGTGTAGCGGTGGTGAATACCTGCTTAACCCCAGTGATTCATCATCATTTGTTAAATCTTAGTTTTACTTGCTTTATTTACTTTTCATGCTTTAGTCTAAAAACCAATCAAAATCCAACCTTTTGATATAAGTGCCAATTAGTAAAGTAACTAAGTGAAGTGTTGTACGTTTTCCATCTTGTTGCTTGCAACAAGACCGTTGTCTTTTGGGTTCGATCCTAAATCTGTACTATGATAAGGCTTCCATACTCTTATGGGGTTGGAGTTGTTATCTAAGCACCAGTTCTAGGTAAACCTAGGGAAGACATTCATCCTCTCTAGGGTTTTTGGTGATAGAATCCTGGGACTCCCATTGGAAGACTGAAAATCTTTTGGTGTAAGTTCCAGCTCCATCAAAAAATGGCGCCGTTGCCGGGGACAACGGAACGTTAGTATTTCACTTAGTTTATTTTTCTAGTTGGTTAGGATTTTACACTTTCTTTTTGAATCATAATTCACTATCTTCTTGAAGCTTTCATATTGTCTCTATTATCTAAAGGTGTTCTCTTTTCTTTACTCAGGTAGAACCCGTATATGCAATCACCGCATAATCGAGGATTCTCCCCTGATCCAGAGTTCGACTCCGAGGTAGAGAGAAGTTTCCACCGCAGAATCCGTCTCAATCACCAACGCGCTAGTCAAATGGCTGACGAACAACATCAAGCCGCTTTGGTGATGGAGAGAGTCAATGCTGCTATCGCCGCACAACGGGCACAACTCATTGCAGACACCCGTGCCCAAATACAAGCGGAAATACGAGCAGAAGAGCAAGCCCGCATAAGAGCAGAGACCGAGGCTGCTCAGCTCGAACTACGAAACAAGCAACTGAGGGACTATGCTGTCCCGAAGAATTACGAAGACAACCACCTGGTCCGGCCTCCGATCATCAATATCCCAAACTTTGAGATCCGTACCCAGTGGATCCAGATTATGCAAGGAATTTCCTTTTCTGGAGGTTCAGGGGACGATTGCATGGACCACTTGAAACGGTTTAAGGCATTATGCCGCCTGGTCCCGCAAGCTGGCATTGCTTTCGACGCAATAATGCTCCACCTGTTTCATTTCACCTTATCTGGAAGGGCCTTGAGTTGGTACAACTCATTGGACAGAGAACCCATCATAACCACTTGGGCCCGTCTAGAGGAAAAATTCTTGGAGAAGTTCTTTCCACCCTCGCTGACCTATGAAATCAGAGGGCAGATCAACCATTTCTCCCAGCTACCTGGAGAAACCCTTGCTGAGGCATGGGAAAGATTCAAGGAACTTCTACGCAAATGCCCTCATCATGGAATTTCACAGAATCAATTGATTGAAACTTTTTATCGAGGGGTAAGCGATGACATTAAACAGTTCCTAGATTCCTCATCTGGAGGAAATTTCATGAGGAAAAATTATGAAGATGCCTGGAAAATCGTTACTTTAGGAGCTGAAAACCAGTCCAACTAGGGGCGGTCAACCGGAAAAGGCGTCCTTAAAGTCTGTAAAGCTGAGGAATCTATGTAACTAAAGTCAATAGCCGAAGCTTTGAAGACAATCGCTCATAAACAACAAACCTTTGAAACAACCCTAGGGGAAATTGATAAGAAGAAAACCCCGCTGGTTCATCAAGTCAAAGCCGTCACAGGATCCTGTGAAGCTTGTCATTCTTCGGATCATCCGACTCTTTCCTGCGGAATACTCTATAATGTGATGATGGATCTGCATCCACCACCACAATCCTATGAGGCCATCACTAATCAGGCTGAAGATCAGATTCCAGAGCAAGTCAATTCCATCCATACTATTCCCGGACAAGTTTATTATAATCCCAGTCAACCAAGGAACCATCCTGGATTCCAGTATGGGAATCCCTCTGGAACTGCGAATCCGCAACATCAGACACAAGGGGGGCTTGACAGTAGGCTGCCTCCTGGATTTCCAAACAATTTTAACCAAAATCAAGGGAACCCAAGGAACAATTTCCCTAGGGCTAACTACCCTAGAAATCAATCAGCATACTATCAGTACACTCATCCCCTGCTTCACCCGCAATTGCATATTCAACAGTCTCAACAACAAAACCCTCAGAAAAACGTCACTGCACAACCGGAAGATGAGCTATCTTTGATAAAACAAATGCTTCAGTCTCAGCAAACCATGCTGGCCAACCAACAAGCTCAACAGAAGGCAGTTGAAGCACAGCTTGCCCAGATTGCTGCACAATTGAAACCCCCAACAGGCACTTTCGCTGGGCAGCCTGAATCGAACCCTAAACATGGGCCAAATAGACATGAGCAATCAAATACTATGACAGCAGCATAATAATGTTTTAACTTCGTCGAGCCAGCGACATAAAACCAAGGCGCTTCTTGGGAGGCAACCCAAGACCTCAGTATCACCTTCTCTAATTTCTAGTCTTCTATTTTTTCTTTTGAATTGGTTTTGCTTTCCTTAATTTCTTTCATCATTAATCTAAAAATAAAAAAAATCTACATAATCAAAACTACAAAAACAATACATAAAACAAACAACATAAAAATTCATAAACCAAAATACAAAAAAAATAATAATAATATACATACCCAAAAACAAACATAAAAATATACAAACCTTTTGTGCCCCTCCAAACGGTCCTGAAACCGTTTGGGACCAAACGGTCTTGAAACCGTTTGGGACCAAACGGTCTTGAGTTCGCTTGGGATCAAGCGGTCTTCAAACCGTTTGGAATACAAAAGGTCACCAACCAATCACTATAAATATCAACCCTACCCCTCAGTCCTTCTCTCTTCGAACCTTCGAATTCTCCAGAGATTTCGTGCGAAGAATCTCGTTCTTGCTACTGTTGCATCCGCGCAAGTTTCTCACCCGTTCGTCCATCCACCTTCCGCAAGGTAGTCCGGCGACTACAAGCACGCTGCTCACTCTGACGTCTCCTTCGCCACCATCGCAGTCGTCATCGAACGAGTTCACCGACTCCTCTATCGCTTTCGTCACCGCGCCGTTCTGTCGCCACCATCATGGCGCCAGTTGCAGTTTCCTGTACCATCGCACGACGTCTCTTGCTCCGCCATCGCCGTCTCTGTCGAAAGATTTCACCAACTCTCCATCGCTTTCATCGCTGTCGCCGTTCTTCTCATCGTTTTCAAAGGCGCCGGCGTGTTTTTCACCTTCGCGCCGTTCCATCTTCTCCCGCGCCGGCGACCTGCGACTCTTCGCTTTCCAAACGGTCCCGAAACCGTTTGGAACCAAACGGTCCTGAAACCGTTTGGGACCAAACGGTCTTGAAACCGTTTGGGACCAAGCAGTCCTCAAACCGTTTGGAACCAAACGGTCCCGAAACCGTTGGGAACCAAACGGTCCTGAAACCGTTTGGGACCAAACGGTCTTGAAACCGTTTGGGACCAAGCGGTCCTCAAACCGTTTGGAACCAAACGGTCTCGAAACCGTTTGGAACCAAACGGCCCTCAAACCGTTTGGAACCAAACGGTCCCGAAACCGTTTGGAACCAAACGGCCCTCAAACCGTTTGGAACCAAACGGTCCCGAAACCGTTTGGAACCAAACGGTCCTCAAACCGTTTGGAACCAAACGGTCCCGAAACCATTTGGAACCAAACAGTCTTGAAACCGTTTGGGAGCAAACGGTCTTGAAACCGTTTGGTTTTCGTTTCCCTTTTTGCTTTCGCAAAATATAAAAGATATAACTACAAATCAAATCTACATTGTTTCAAATCTTCTCTAATTATGAAACTCTTATTCTTTTTCAGAAATGGCGTCACCAGCAAACAAAACTTCCGGCTCAGGAACTGCCCCTGCTCTGACAAGGGAGCAGATGATGGAAAAGCGAGACATGCTCATACAGATCAGGGACACTTACAACACCACCAGCGCCGTCCCTCCCAAGGTCAAGATCATCGACGTACTGTGTGAGATAACTCGCCTCACCAAATGCTTGGGTGAGGCCCCGGAAGAGGACATCGAGCACATCTCTTCAGACGATGATGAAGGATCGGACTACATACCGAATCCCGATGAAGACTCCTCTGCCCAAGAGACAGAGGGAAAACGCAAAGCTGCAAAGGCTGCATCTGGGCAGCCCCCCAAGAGGGCAAGAAAACAAGTCCACCCTCTATCTGCCATGGACCAACCCTTCGCCAAACCATCCACCTTCGCTGCTACCACCATCACCTCTGCAGCTACCATCCCTACCACCTTCATTCCCATCATTGCCGCCAAACCATCCACCTTTGCTGCTACCACCATCACATCTGCAGCTACCATCCCTACCACCTTCATTCCCATCATTGCCCCAATACCACCACCAGAGCACCTATCCATCCAAACCTCCATCACCACCGATAAAAACCTTAAACCAACTAAGTATGTTTGCTCCAGCATACTAGCTAAAATGGGAATTCACAAGCGCATCTTCAAAGCGCTACAAAAAGCCAACCTCACCAGGTTGTGCTTAATACCTGAATTGTCCTACATCGAGCCCACAGCGGAATTTTTCTCCTGCCTGAAAAAGGAGCCCGTCGACATTGCAGATAGGTCACGGGATGGGGGTGATAGAAGGATTGTCACCCAAATCTTCGGTAGCAACGTCGTCTTAACAGAGAATATGCTCAATTCAATATTCATTGACGACCTGGAACAGCTACAAAAGGCCAAATCAGTGGGAACTGATCATCCAGAATTCAACCGCCACACATTCTGGAAAAGTTTAACTGGGATTCCCACATACGACGCCAAAACATGCAAAGCGTCCAACATACACTCCGGATTTGTGCGCACTCTGCACAAAATCCTAGCTGGCGCACTTTTTCCAAGAACGGAGGGAGGAAACGTTACAATATCAGACCTCTTTGTCCTCTGGTCTATCCTCCACGGCAGGCCAGTCAACATCGGACGGTTGATGGTCCAGAAATTATCCGCCGCCTTCATTGGGAAAGAGATCTGTTTGGGGGGCCATGTCACATCCATAATTAAATTTTTTAAGATGGACAGGCTATTACCCCAATGCACGCAAATAAAGGGCGACATCCTTACAAACAAACAATCTTTGAAAAATTCGTTTATAATCAAAGAAAAGGATGGGAAGTTACACTATGTATTCTGCCCGATGGTTAAGTCATCAAGAACCCTCCTTCCGTTACCAGAGCTAGCACACTATGATATGACACATCTCCTCTTTTCTGACGAGGAGCTTACTCATCTACTAGCTTCGGTCACACCCGCTGCAAAGAAACAAACTGCGGGCCCAACTGAAACGAGCATCACAGCCCCGACAGCTCGATCTACAAAAATCCCTGTCAAACGACCTTCTAGGAGGTTGCTGCGGGTCCAACAGCTGTCGGGGACACCAACGTCCCGCCCAAACCCGGAGGACGAGCGGTTTAACGATGAAATCTTAACAACTTCCTCATTTGACTCTTTCATCCAGGGTCTAAATGAGCAGCTCTCCGCTGCCCCCCACCACTACTTTCCTCCCCACATCCACGCCAGCATTCGCATCCACCTTTTCACCCACCCTAACATCGGGTTTCCCTTTCTCCACCTCCATGCCCGACTTCACCACCTTTCCATTCACATCCACAGTTCCCACCCCTTCATCATCAGTGCCACCTTTTTCGCCACAAATACCACCGCTCTTCACATCCGCCACAACCCCGACACCGCTGGTGACTTCATCAACAGTCACTACGCAGTTCGGGCTATCATCAGTGTCTCTTCCGCAAGACACTACCACCATCCCACATAGGCCCCAGCCACATCACCCTTCCGCCTCTGGGGCCCCCCTTACTAACATCGGTGAGGAATTCGGCCGTCAATTTGACGCTGTCGGACACCTCCTCACCGATCCTTCTAACCTATTACATTCTATTTTTTCTTGTGTACAGGATTTATCTAAACATGTAACCAGGATCGACAACCAACACCGAGCTCTTCCTGTCGTCCTACAAGGCATCCAGCAACGACAGGATGAAGTGGCTAAGCAAGTTGAGCATATCAACAGCCACACCAACAACCTGCCAGACCTGATCCTTGGGGCAACGCGCCAGCAAGAAGCTACGACAACAAATGTCGATGAGATCTCCAACCAGACTCACCCTCTGCAAGGGAATCTCCGCAAGCTTGAGCAGAATCAAGAAGAGCTAAGCACGCGCCTGGCTTCCATCGCCGAAACAATCACGCAGCTCCATCATCATCAAGAGGAAGCTAATATCAATGAAACACAACAATTCTGTGCCCAAGTCACAGATTTGACAGCACGCCTCCTCTCCGCCGAGGGCAGATACACAGATCTCAAAGAAGCCCACGACACACTGCTCGAGAAACACGAGCATCTGCAAGTGGCTTTCGATGAGCTACAAGCCACTCACCGGCGGTGCAAAAAGTTGACTAAAAAGAAGACAACCGACGAAGCTGCGGACGACAACGACGATGATGACGAAGAAGAAGATGAATCCGATTCATCTGCTGACTCCAATAAAGACACATCTTCAGGAGACAAGCACGATGACGGTGAAGATCCAGGAAACGCAGCAGGACCCCCCCATAGAGGGTCTGATAAAGGTCACCAGGAAAGTGACTACCACCCCAAGTCCCCACAGCATGACAACGTAAACATCTCTTACGGGGACCAATTCTTTGATTACTCCTCTATGGGGTCAATGGGGGAAGCTGCCAAGGATGCGACCTTCGCTGAGCTCCAACAATGCATACTAAGAGCCAGCGCTACCTTGCCAAAAACTTCTTCCCCCCCCCCCTCAACACCTTCTCCCCCTTACCTAGACGAGGCAGACCGAGTGAGTCTAGATACTGACGCAGATCTTGACTCCGTCTCCGATCTAGACGACAACCTCAGAGACCATGAAGAGGCCCCCGAACAGCACGCCTCCCCTCCACCATAATACCTCCCCCCGCCACCTCCTCTCCCACAAAAAATGCACGATCTTGATATGACAGCCATCTCTACTTTAGATGCTCAAGACATCTTCATCCTGAACACTATAGTAGACGATGCAAAAGCGGGGGACGACATAGTTTACAATAATACAAAAACCAGGCGTACGTTGACACGTGAAAATTTTCGTTGCATCCTCCGACCCCGGTCTATGATGCCAATGCCAATCTTCCGTGTCCTCCTCGCCAACTGTATAGAAATCTACAGAAGTAAACAGCGGATACAACCAGCCTTCAACGCTTCACCCGCATTGTCTTTTGGCCTTTTACACAAAAGCTTGCGCGCGCGGTCGATTGAGCGGCTGCGTGCCGGTTTAGCACGTCGGGCACGCTATATTACAATGCCATTCCAAGTCTCGCACCACTGGCTTTTTATGGTAGTGGATACCGAAGCAAGCGACGCTAAAGTTTACAACATCAATAACGCCGAGCTACCAGCCGGCATAATAAACTTTGTCGGGGACGCAGCAGGTGAAGCCCGGTGTATACCCTTCCGGCTGCTCAAAGTAATCTGGGCTGTACGCCCTTCTCTTCGTCAAGACTGGAGCCAACCCTGGTTCAGAATCATTAACCCTCCAGTTCAAGCCACCACGGGATCTGGGGACAGCGCTTTCTACACCATCCGACATATCCAAGCGCTGAACCAAGAAATTCCTTTCACCGATTTGGCAGCTGAAGACTTCCATTCCTTAAGAGGACGCTACGCCATGGAGCTCATCTGTGACAGAAGATATTTCAATGATCCTACTATGTCACCAGATCATGTTCCAAGGTATCTCTTTTCAGCTGTACAACGCCGACAACGGCGACCTTTCCGCCAAATTCTGCAAGAGTCGGTACAACACAAGTCGCCAGAAGAAGATACCAGCAAAAACGATCCTGCTTACACCACTAAACCAACTTTTCCTGATTTTGATCGCGATTCTTGCAAAGGTCTCACCGACCTTGAAATGTGCATCATCATGGCGAATCTCTCCGCAGAAGAAGATGGCATAGTATTCATGTCTCAAGACATTATCGTGATGGCTGACTCACTGCGAGAAACTTTGCAAGATAAGGGGCAACTTTCTGTCAGTCTCATGACAGCTTACCAGTCTCAGATTGGCCAACATAATCCAGATACATACATGGCGTCCCCATACATGAAGGATGATCTACTCAAACTCAAAAACTTTGGCACAACGGAAGCGTTGATCGCATATCTCCAACATACAACGCCGAAGTTCATCATGTTACCAATCCTGCATCAAGGGCACTGGATTCTTCTGGCAACTAACCTCCAAGACGGAACAACTACAATATACAACAGTTCCGACAGCCAGTTCAACGCCCGACAACGACACTACATCGTAACGCCCAAGACGCCAACAGAAGAAACGGCAAAAGAGTGCGCTGCGAAATTAATAGAGCTTCTGAGTCAGCACACTAAGGCATACAACAAGGAACACTTCAATCGCCCCGCCTTCTGCCACAAATGCCCCCAGCAAATATGACAATCCAACAACTGCGGCTTCCACGTCCTCTACTGGATATACACCATAATCGTCCTCCAAAGACCAGTGGAGGAAATGACTGACGTGGACTACCACGCCTTACGTGGGCAGTTCGCATCTACACTACTCCGTTCTCCAGGGGCAAACGAAAATCTACCTTAACCTGCAGCCCTTGTTCTAATGATTCCTCAACCTTTCACTTTGCCACTCTGGGGACAGAGTGTGTGATAAGTTAGGGGGGGATACATTAGACAAGGGCTAGGTATCAACTTCTATACTTCCTTTTTCCATACATTTCTTCATTCCTAAATTTTTTTTTTACAATTCTTTAAAGTCTTAATGCTTTTCACAATTCTTTTTCAAAAATAGTCACCTCAACTAACCCTAGAATCATGTTAGTCTCTGCAAGTAAATAGCACTCAGACATCAAATGGCGATTTATCAATTTCCACCTACTATGGATCCCATATTTTTTTTGCTTCAATTCTTTATCTGACTCTCCACAGGTCAAAATCAGGGCAGAAATAAGCTGAGATCTCGAGGACGAGAGGGAAATTAGGCAACTTCCGAATCAAAAAGTTCTGCAAGTAGACCACAAACCAAATAAGTGCATGCTGAAAAACTTTAAGAACAACTTCCCTCTCTTCAAAATAAAAGAGGCTTGGCCGCCCAAAATAAATCCTCTTTCCAAAACCCAAGCCTGTGAGTTTTTGAATAAAAGCCAGAGAGACGAATAAAATCATGAGAGTTGTGCCGCGCATAAGGACCTATATGAAGAACTGATAAAGGGCTCACCCGGCCGGCACATTCCGCTGCCCTCACAAAGGTAGATGTGTCGCGTCCGGTAGTGAAACCCTAAAAGTTCCAAGTATATGAAAAGGCTCATAAAGGACTTGCCCGGCCGGTACATTCAGCTGCCCTCATAAAGGCAGATGTGTCGTGCCCGGTAGTGAGATCCTAAAAAGCATAGACAGCCCTCCCCCACTCGAAGGGGAGCTACACTCCAAGCCTTTAGCCAACCCTCATACCCTCTCTAGCTTCCAATAGGTTTCCAGAGAGGTATAAAGTTGATTAGAGTCAACGGCATGCACAAAATAAATGTGGTCCCAAGGCAAATTTTGAGATACGGAAAAACCCTGAGATCCAAGCAACTCTCAAAATCCAAAAGAATCAAGGCATGTAATAAGCCTCGATATGACCCCTGGGGAACTCAGGTCAAGAATTGAAGCAAGAGTATGGAGACCCTAATTAAGATCGCCTCGCCATTTCATGTCTCAGCTCTATCTAACTTGAGGACAAGCTAGACTCTAAGTTAGGGAGGGTGATAACCTCCTATTTTAGTAGTTTATCTTAGTCTTTTTCTTTAGTTTTCCATACTCTTTTTACGTTTATACGGTACATAAACCTAATTTTACCCCTTTTTGTAAATACATCATCAAACTAACTTTTTCCTTTTACACTTGCAGAAAAAGCACAAAAAAATCATAAAAGAATAAACAACCTCATGGCCGAGTGAAGCCAAACGGTCCCAAGACCGCATGGAGTTCAAACGGTCCCGAGACCGCATGAAGCCAAACGGTCCCAAGACCGCATGGAGTTCAAACGGTCCCGAGACCGCATGAAGCCAAACGGTCCCAAGACCGCATGGAGTTCAAACGGTCCCGAGACCGCATGAAGCCAAACGGTCCCAAGACCGCATGGAGTTCAAACGGTCCCGAGACCGCATGAAGCCAAACGGTCCCAAGACCGCATGGAGTTCAAACAGTCCCGAGACTGCATGAAGCCGAACGGTCCCAAGACCGCATGGAGTTCAAACGGTCCCGAGACCGCATGAAGCTCAAACGGTCCCGAGACCGCATGAAGCTCAAACGGTCCCGAGACCGCATGAAGCCAAATGGTCCCAAGACCGCATGGAGTTCAAACGGTCCCAAGACCGTTTGACGCCAAACGATCTCAAGACCGTCTGACGCCAAACGGTCTCAAGACCGTTTGACGCCAAACGGTCTCAAGACCGTTTGAACCCAAACGGTCTCAAGACCGTTTGACCTCACTCAAGGCCTATAAATAAGACCTCAAGGGCCATCCATGAGGAAGGCTAGACGTCCAGAGGCTGTCTCTCTACTACCAGAACAACACCATCTACCGCCCGAGGCTGCCGGTCTGAGACTCACGTTCCATTGCAAAGCTACCTTCTCTCTCATCAACAAAGAAGGTGATAGGAGAAGATCCGTCGTCAAGCAAGCCACGAAGGGTGAAGATCGTTGCTCTCTTCACCAAGGGTTCAACCTTCTCTCCTCAGTGGAGATGATGTTCTTTCTATCTCTTCTTGCCTCCTCCTTTGTTGCTCCCTCTATGAGGAGCAAGTAGTTCCATCCACTGGGGTGCGGGGACTAGCCCCGCTGCCCATGTTTTGTGCTTTGTACTAAAAAGATGTTATCCTTTCGTTTTAATACTAAATCGTTTCATACATGCTTGAATGATGGCCACGTTCTTGTATGCATCTATTGTCTTTTGTTGTGGTTTGTCTACGACCGCTCTCGAGACTCGAATACCGATTTAGTGTTGGTTTCTGGTGTGTGTATCCACCACGCATCCGCTTCGGTGTCTAGGAGTGTATCTCAAAGAGTGGAGTATACTCACTATCATCCGTTACACTTCCATCTGTATGGAAGTAGCCTTGGTAAGTCGAGGAACACGCTTTGCGAGGGGAATGATGTAAAGCATGTGACCATTTGATCGGGAATGGCTGGCGTTGCAACATTCCCGCACTTCTCGTAGCTAGGTTATCTGAATAGGAGACTAGGCCTACAAAGACACTATTCGATTTGATAATTATCGCTCGCTTGTTAGTTTTAGATGCACGTTTCATGAGGTTGAGTAAGATTTCTCTCTTTGGAAGACTACATATCTTCATTGACATGTAGAAATGTACCGAATGAGAGCTACTTAACCCTTGAAGGATGCGATGCATTGCTCTTGTCTTATATGGGCATTGGTCTTGTGGAACATCGAAGGATGCAATGCATCACTCTTGTCTTACGAGGCATCGGTCTTGTGGATCATCCTTGGATGCAAAGCATCGCTCTTGTCTTATAAGGCATCGGTCTTGTGGAACATCCATGCATCTAGCTTATAAGTCTTGCTTGATTAGTACATAAACAATGCATGTGTAGCGGTGGTGAATACCTGCTTAACCCCAGTGATTCATCATCATTTGTTAAATCTTAGTTTTACTTGCTTTATTTACTTTTCATGCTTTAGTCTAAAAACCAATCAAAATCCAACCTTTTGATATAAGTGCCAATTTGTAAAGTAACTAAGTGAAGTGCTGTACGTTTTCCATCTTGTTGCTTGCAACAAGACCGTTGTCTTTTGGGTTCGATCCTAAATCTGTACTATGATAAGGCTTCCATACTCTTATGGGGTTGGAGTTGTTATCTAAGCACCAGTTCTAGGTAAACCTAGGGAAGACATTCATCCTCTCTAGGGTTTTTGGTGATAGAATCCTGGGACTCCCATTGGAAGACTGAAAATCTTTTGGTGTAAGTTCCAGCTCCATCAGTATTCACATTCCACATGTTGATGTGAAATGGAAATGTTTAGAATGGAAATCCAAAGTGGAAATTATCTTTAAGGAAGATAGAGATGTTTCCTATGTGATAGAAATAGAGATCTATAGAGATAGTTCTCAAAAACCTCTTGACCTGAAAAGAGAGAGCATACATTGGCAATCTATACTGAAGGGTTTAGTGTGCACAAATTCAGTGGGAGAAAACTTGTCCATGTTACATGGAGTTAGTATTCCAAGGCCAAGTGTCCCATTCTTATGAAGAATGGGAACACTAAGAATAGATAAGGATCTATCATGTATGTGATCATCCCATTATCTTACATGTTTGGACATGGTAAGAACAAAATGCATTTATCATCTTGTATGTAGGATATGACAATATGATATGCTCATCCCGATGACTCGTATGTGGGACATGACGAGTGAATGTCTGTTTAGTTCCAGTAAGGGTTACTAAAATAACATAAGAACATGATAAGTACTTAAGAAGTACTAGTTCTATGGAAATAAGGAAGGGTTCACGGTAAAGAGTTACACTGATGCGAACTTCTGAAAAGGACATAAAATTAATCACAATATATATATGGGATATATAAAAGTGAATGCTTGTTGATAATTGGAAACGTTCCATTAAAGCTGTTTAAAAGGAAACATTGAGTATCTATGTGTTAGAGAACAACAGTGGATACTATATGGATCTAGAAGTTCATGAGATGAACTTATAGTTATTCCGGTCATTGATGACAAGTTAGGAGCGCTTGGTCATGCAATGTGGCTAAAGGTTAGCAAAGGAATGCTAGATCACATATTATGAGAACTCCATCTCATACGTGTGACGTACATCGAAGAGATGAGAGACATGCAGTTAATACCGACTTTGGCAATGTGTTGCCATAACTCACTACGTTAGCACTAGAGCACAGTAACATGTGGGACATGTTTGAAGATCACTATGAATATGATTCAAGGGTGATTGGCTCACAGTGCAAGTGGGTGTCTGTTGGTATGTATGCCCTGAGAGCCAATCATGGGATGATTGGTGGGATACATAAAGATTGATTTGATAAACATAAAAGGCAATCTTCCAATTCTTTCTGGTTTAGTCATATGACATTTTGATAGAACAAATTGAATGTCTAGAGAATGACAGTACTCAATGACGTATGCTTTCAGGTTGAGGACCTGAATGGTGAGATCATACATATGCTAAGAGTTTGTACATTCTTATTACATCCCTAGTTGGATGTCATTGTCGAAGGTAGATAGACAGCAATGACACACAAGACTAGATTGTGGTGTTGGTTGATGACAGAATCTCATTAGTCATGATATGGAGATATCAAACCAAACACATAGGTACTTGTTAGAGAACAAGTGTACCAGACAGACCCACCATGAGTTTTGACACATGGAATCATGACATGGTAGTCACAGTCAGTTCTCACAGTGATGGTTGTGAGTGTGATTCTTTGACCTGAAATCACTACACTCAACACATGTCGTTGGGTACACTTTGACATCATCAAACACAGTCCTAAAACATGGGTTGTTATAAAGGTGATGATCGGGTGACTTTGACACATGGGGCTTTTGAGGGGTGAGTGATAGATATGGGATTTGTCCCAATTGAGGGAGTTTGATATCCATGGCCACTTGATGAGTGGGATTGAGATAGGCATGCACACATATGTGAATCAGTATGTGATATTGATGTCATACATATCTCCTCTAATCGACTCTGAGATCAAGAAAGTGAATGAACGTTGACAGGATGACTATTCCATGCCTTGAGTTCATTCGGGATATCAGAGACAAAGGAATTATACATTCACTGTAACACCATTCACGGATTGTAGGATTGAAAGTTGTTCTCCAAATTTCTATTTCACTTGGATAGCACTGATGTACGACTAGGTACCACTCTTTTCTTGTGAAGTCATAAGTGTTATGGACTTTCACTGCCAACATGAAATGGACCTGCAGGGTCACACACATAGGATTTAACCTGGAAGAGGAGTTTATCCACAAATGATGTTTAGATTGATTACTAAAGGAGTTTATTAGTTCAATTAAACACTCAATCAATTTATATCTCAATATCATAGTGTTTAAGGTGTTGGACTGATTGATTAGAGTATCGTATTGATTAAAACTGCAATTGACTGATTAGCACAGTCCCGCCCCAACCGATCGGCTCACAGGGTTGAACCGATCGGCTCAGGTTGATGAACCGATCGGCTCAAGTGGTGAGTCGATCGGCTCATGTGTCATGACCCGATCAGCTCAATTGTTGAACAGGTCGATTCGTGGACCAACCGAGATCGTTTGGAAAGTCAGAAGACTATTTTGTAAATACAATTTATTTCACTTGTACAAATTTGATTTGAACAAGGATTAATATTTAATCAATCAGAAACAAATATGAAAGTCAATTTGAGTTGGATCAGGACCACAAACCGATCATCTCAGGCATGAACTGATCGGCTCATAGCACCAGATGATCGGCTCAGGTCCCAAACGATCGGCTCAGGGCCCGAATCGATCATTTCAGGGTGTGAATCGATCAGTTCAGCTGGCCCAGATTGGTTGTTTTGCGGAAAATCTCAAACCCTTCTACTCCTGCTTTAATCCCGCATTTCCCGGGGTAGAGAACCCTGTCCCATGACCCTCCTATATATAGAGAGGTATTGGGGGCTTCTCAGGAACAACAACTCAGAACAACAGTTACTCTGCAAAGTTGTCGTTCTCTCTGGTTGTGGTAACCGAGAGAGAGCTCGAGAAAGTGCTACCCGATAAGGGAGGCATAGCAAGGGAAAGACAACTACAGAAAAGAAACTAGTTGCAGGAGAGTGTGTCGGAGACTAGTACACTGACAGGAGGGTGTGACTCCTTATGATTCCTTGTGGGACAAGGAGATCAGAGTTCTAGGTGGTCCGTGTGGACTACTTCAGAGGTGGGAGACTTCAACCTCTCAGAGGACAACTGTCAATCCCGACAGTCCCAGTGAGACCAGGAGCTGCACAGACACCGTCCACGACCAGAGGTGAAGACCACACAAGCTGCAAGGTAACGTCGCTGAGAAAGCCTCGAGACAAGGTGTGTCTCTACAAACCATCCTTCCTATTGTATAGATGTTGACGTGATTCCTTTATTCTGGGTTTGGGAGAAGAAAATTTTTGTTTCCGTTGCCTTCTCTGTCTCCCCTAAAACCCAACAAGGTGGCTGGCTAAGCCCTAAGATAGTGATGGTGAGTTGTTGTCATGAGAATCAGGCATGGAAAATTCTACTTGGTAATGTACAAGTCAAGTAGTTTCAGGGAAAATGAATAAAATATGATAAGCCATGAAGAACATGATTTGAATGATTATTACATTCCTTGTAGTACTACTTGATGATTTGTTATTGTTGATTATGCTTCTTGTTGTGGAAAGTAATCATGTTTCTATGGACATTTTCTATTTCATATTATGATATGTCATGTTGATAAGTTATAAATGATGGGATTCATATCCATTCTGATTATGAGTTGGATTTCTTACTATTTGATAGTATGGCTTGGTAGATATGTATTATGTGTACTTCAGCTTCAGGACTACAAGATGTGTTTCTGGTCCAACTGGTGGAGTGTCACAAATATAATGTTATAGTTATGTATTGATTCAAAATGCTTAGAACTTGACTTATTACTCATGTTGTAGGATTCTTAATCTGAACCAAGAAGTATATGTTGATTTTTTCATAGACTTGTTGTAAAAGATGTTTGAAAGTTATAATTGGTTTAAGTGATTACCTTATCTGTTGGATTGGATTACCATTGTAAGTTAGATATGACTTATGATAGAACTATCTGTTAGACTTTTCAATATGTGCATGTTTCTGTTAAGTTTATTATATGTAATTTGATATTGATGCATGTACCTAGAGTGGGAGGTATCCACTCATTGGGGCTCTATATGAGTCTTATGAGGTTGTTTCAAATGTTTTTAGGTATAATGATATCCAATGGAGAGGTCATGACAAAGAAGATATAAATAGCATAATCTAGATATATTAGAATGTCCCTATACTCTCTCTTTCCCGGGATGGGTTGTAGATTAAGTTTTTTCATCAATGTACATGTATCTGATGTAAACTGAACCGCATATGAGAACAAGATTTGATTATGGATTTAATGGAGTTGAATATGATTTGTGATATCTGAATGTGATGTCCTAGATGTGACATTTATTTATGAGTTTGTGAATAAAGAAAAAGGAAAAATTTATCTATGTTTTTCATATATAGTTTGTTAGCCTTTGTTGAGAATTCATTGTTTAATATCATAATCTCGGTTTAGGTTTTGGGATTATTTCTAATGATTGGTATTTATGCTGATGAAAAGAGTGTGTCCCGAGATATCTCGTCCAAACTATCTTGACCAAACTGTCTCAACCACCAACATGTGTCACGACCTAATACCCTCATGGTCGTGACCCAACACACTAGAGGATGTCTCAACCCAAACAAAGTAGGAACAAAGCCCCGACACCAAGGGTAACTAAGCCACCACACACCAAGTGTCTCAACCTATCATCACTAGGTCAAACTCAACCTCAAAAGGGGTATCTCATCTAAAGGCTATCAAGGTCACGACCACCAAGGGAGGAGTGTCGCGACCACACCAAGATGCACCATCTAGGTCACCAAAATAGAACTGAAACCAAGGGTGAAACTATAGTTATCATGAAGAAAAGGCCAAATACTAACGGTTACCAAGACCCTAACTCATGGGTCAAGAAAGTACCAAGGAAGAACCTTATCCAAGGAAGAGAAAACCATGCTCAAGATAAAAAAAACTAAACCTAACATCCCTCCAACCTCTAGGTGTACAAACATCATGCATGTGAGTAAGGTCAAGAGAAAGACATAGAGAAAAACCTTCATAACAAATTATCTATCAAATCGGGTACAAAAGATTAGGGTTTCAGATTGCTTTCAAACCAAGTAAGATAACTCTACTAACAAACTCTAGAGATTACCACTCTGTACAAACATGATGAAGAAGCATTTGAGAGAGAGAAGTCAGCAACAAAAAATATAATGAAGTGCAATAACAAAGTAGGTTTACTATTATATAACCAGCCTTAAGTAGATCACCACCAAGAGCTCCAAACTCCAAGATCGAGAGCTCCAAGTACACGATCCAAGGGTTGAAGAAACTTCACCAAAATTTCCACACTCAGCCACAAGAGCAACTCAAGAACAACAAGACACCAAGGTCAAATCTAGCCCAAGGAAAGAAGCAAAGAAGCTCTTGGCTGAACCAAAGAGGAAAGAAAGAAAGAGAGGAGAAATCCTCTTCACAATTTAAGAGGGGTTTCTCTCCCAAATGACCACCATGGAAGAAGCATGGTCTAGGTTTGAGAAAAGAGAGGGAGATGAATTAGGTAGGATATCAAAAGAAACATCACTTAGAAGACTAACACTTACCAAGGATGGAAGATGAGCTTGGATCACCACCACCACCACATGAAAGAGGAGATGGATCCCCCAAGCTCCAAGGATGAACCTCCTTGATCCACCAAGCTCCAAGACAAGCAAAGAAGGAGTAAGAATATAGATGGCTGAAAGGGTTGCAACCAAGGAAAGTTAAGGGGTTATATGGATGAAGGATGAGAGAGAGAAAAGGGTGCCATGTCAACACACTACGAAACCCAAGGGACACTTGTCCTTGCAAAAGACAAACATGTACCAACATGCAACCACTTAAACATTACATGCAAGACATGGTGATACACTCTAGGTAGTGTATTAACCACCATGGAATCCCCCATGGTCGTGAACCTCATAGGTTTCACCATCCATGGTCACGACACCACCCATCACCATCACCTTTAGGTCGAGACAAGGCATCTCCACAAACCCTAGGTCGAGAAAACCCAAGCTAGGCCATCCATCTCGACCCAAGACCACCCTAGACCACCTAGGTCATGACTCAAACATATGGAGGAAGTGTCTGGGCCATGACAACCTCCAAAACTAACCTAGGTTGTGATCAAATGTCGAGGCAACACAACCAACTTCCAAGATCAAGGCACTCAACACTCACATCAACCGTAATCACCACTTAGGGTGGTACTCCTCAACCAAGGATCAAACAAGGCACCCTCCTCTTTCACTTCCCTCTAGATGATGTCAAAAAAGAGAGGGAACTCTCTAGAGGTGGAAAATTGTGCATAAACCCCCTACACTGGGTAAATTACAACTTGCACCAAAACTAGTACAAAAAGCACAAACAACATCCAAACAAGCTCAAAGTGGAGACTTAAGCTCTCCAAAAGCCCTAATTACATGTTAAAATATTGTAGAAAGGTTCTAAGAACATTATAAAGCCAAAGAAAATAGGGTTACCCCAAAACTCTGGTCAGGGTCCTTACAAGCCATAAACCCCTAATAAGGATTTTCCCCCCAAAATCCTAAGAGAAAAGAGAGGGGTACTTTCTCTTCATCTCTTCGTCAAGATTCCATGTGGCTTCCTTAACATGATGGTGATGCCACAGAACCTTCACAAGCACTATATCCTTCTTCTTAAGCTTCTTTACCCTTTTGTTAAGGATCAGCACTGCACCTTCCACATAGGACATGTCCTCATCAAGTTTCACCTCTACTGGATACAACACTAACTCTGTATCAGGATGGCACTTCCTAAACATACTTATATGAAACACTAGATGCAACCTGTGCAACTCAGGTGGCATATCCAACTTGTAGGCCACCTTATCAACACATGTAGCCATAGGGTAAGGTCTCATAAACCTGGGATCCAACTTACTCTTCTTCCCAAACCTTAGAACACCTTTCCAAGGAGAGACTTTCAGGTACACCTTATATCCCATTTGGAACTCCAAGGGTCTATCACAGTTATCTGCATATGACTTTTATCTGTCATGTGTTGCCTTCAACTATTGTTGAATCACTTTGATCTTTTCTATCATCTGTTGTACAAGCTAAGGACCAAGAAATTGGTATTCTCAATCTCATACCAACACAACAGAGACTTGTAATGCCTCCCATACAATGCCTCATAAGGTGCCATGTCAATGCTTCGGTGATAACTATTATTATAGGCAAACTCTATCAAAATGAGGTGCACATCCCAACTTCCCAAAAACTAAAGAATGTAGGCTCTCAATAGATCCCCTAAGGTCTGAATGGTCCTTTCAGATTGACCATCTGTCTGTGGGTGAAAGGCAGTGTTGAACCTCAACTGCGTACCTTAAGTTGTGTTCAATCGCTCCTAAAAGAAACTCGTGAATTGAGGACCTCTATCAGACCAGATAGTTGATGGAACACTGTGCAAGCACACTATCTCATCAACATAGTTATGGGCAAGCTTCTCAGTTGTATATATCATCTTCATAGGAAGGAAATACACTGAATTGGTCAACCTATCAATGATCACCCAGATGGAATTATGACCTTTGACTATCCTAGGCAGACCAACCACAAAGTCCATAGTCACATGATCCCATTTCCACTACAGTATAGGCAATAGTTGCAACATCCCTATGGGCTTCTGGTGGTCGACCTTAACCCGCTGACACACATCACATCTCACAATGAGCTTAGCTACATCCTTTTTCAAACTAGGACACCAATACATGTCCTTCAGGTTATGATACTTATTGGTGATACATGGGTGCATAGCATACATGGATGAGTCAGCCTCTTCCATCACCATCTTCCATAGGTCATCAGCATCAGGAACCACAACTTTGCCATGATAACAAACCATCCCATCATCTGAATTATGGAATCCATCACACTTCTCACTGCCAAACTTTGTTCTAATCTATTGTATCACGATATGAACATGTTGTGCCTCTCTGATCTATTGTCTCAGCGTGGGCTTCACCTACAATTGTGGTAACAATCTTGCTAGCAAGGAAACTTCCAGCTTAACATTCATTTGACGTAAAAAACTCTCTCCACGGCTGCAACCCAGCGCTCTGGCGACTAGGGTTTCGGCGTGTGGGAGTCCCTCTACTCGCACGGGTCATCTTCTCTTGCAGGTCCAAGGATAGGGCGAGCTTCCTGGTACTCTCCCCATGATGGCAGAGGAACTGGCAGAGAGATACGAACGGCTACAGTTAATGACGGAGGAGGAAGAGACGATCGAAGTTGGGGACGAACGAAATGGTGAAGAGGAGCATCTAGGGCTAGCGCTGGTGGTGCATTTCCTGGCGGACAGAGCACCAAACTTCTGGGCGATGTGGCGCACTCTCACACAATCCTGGGGACTATCACAGAAGGTTGTGTTCAAGCAATTGGAAGGCGACATCTTTATCATCCAATTCTTCGACTGGAGGGACAAGCAGAAGGTGGTGGACGGGGCGCCATGGAATTTCGACAATAAGCTATTGATCTTCAAGGAGATTGAGAAGGAAGAGCAGCCGGGGGCGATCACTATCAAGCATACCCCCTTCTGGGCTCGGATCTACGGGCTTCCTCTAGGGTTCCGGTCGAACCAGGCTATCAGGAAGATCGCTAGCAGACTGGGCGAGGTCCTCGACTTGGACGTCGAAGAACTCGGGTGGGAGTCATCGGCAAGGGTCAGAATCAACTTGGACATCACGAAACCGCTGAAGAGGGTCCTGCGGCTAGCAGGGAATCATAACAACATCATCACATTGGATGTGAAGTATGAGAGGTTGGTGCACTTCTGCCATGTCTACGGGAGACTTGGTCACGTAGAGCGGGACTGCACTGATAGAATTGAAGGCGAGGAAGGAAGCCAGCAATGGGGACCGTGGCTGAGAGCATCCCCGAGGAAGCCGAGGACGACTTTGCATGAAGAACTCCATGGCCACACTCAGGTCACGAGAAGGATAGTATTCAGAAACAAGCCGACGGAGCAGGGATCGTCGACCAAGGAGATGACTGGAGAAGGCGGATCGCAGAGCAGCCAGGCCGGTGGTGAGGAGGAAGGTGAGGCAACAAACAAGGGAGGGCACGACGCAGATAATAAAAGGAGCATACAGTCACAGCTATATCAAGAAGGCAGCGCGGAATCCAATTACGAGCTGGATGTGCTATTCCCAGAGAGGCAGGAAACAATAAGGGTGGATGGAGGCAAGGGCACAAGCAAAGGGAAGACGACGGAGGAAGGGCAGGCGGAAAGAAGACATGCTTCATTTGGCAGGGAAGAACTCCTGGAGATGAGTCAGAGGGCAAAGCCAAATCTGGGCGGCGAGGAGGAGTGCGGAAGAGCATTCACTGAACATACGATTGATCCAGGTTTGAGAACGGTTGGGACAAGGGAGGAATCGGAGGCCATTTCCAAGCAACAGGAGACAGGTAGCAATCCAGTACAGCAACCGGCACAAAGACAGATTAAGACGAGGGCACAGATGAAGATGGAAAGCAGGAAGAAGATGGGGAAGAGAGACAAGGGAGAAGCGAAGAATAACAAGAAGCCACCGTGGGTATACAAGATGAGCAGGGCACAACGACTGGGGATACCAGAGCAAGAAGTTGTTTGGGACACTATCTCGGGTAAGAGAGGAAGGCATTCTGATTATTGTGATATGGAGCTAGATATAGTAAGCCCCATGGAAGACATATCCAAGAAAGTAAGGAGCAGTGCACCAACTTCATAGCTAGAAGGGACACAGAGTGTTCAAGTAGCGGGGACTGGCGGAGACCAGCCCCGCGAACAGCCATGAAAATCATGAGCTGGAATTGTCAGGGGTTGGGCAACCCTGACACAGTGAACACTCTTCGATCATGGTGTTGGAGGGAGAGCCTGAATCTTGTCTTCTTAATGGAGACACTCATTACTAGTGCGGACTTAGAGACAGTGAAAAGAAAATGTGGCTTCACACATGGTATTTGCATTGACAGAGTGGGCAGAGCAGGAGGGATTGGATTGTGGTGGAAAGACATTGATCTCAATATTATATCTTATTCACAGCACCATTGCAGTTGTGAGGTTGAAGATGGAACAGGGGCTGAAAAATGGAGAGCAGTGGGAATCTATGGGTGGGCAGACCAGCAGTTGAAGCCTAATACGTGGAATTTGATACGGGAATTGAAAAATACTTCTGATTTACCTACTGTGTTCTTTGGTGATTTCAATGAGATTGCTGCCAACATGGAAAAATCGGGAGGCCCTCCAAAACCATACCGCCACATGCAGGATTTCCGTGATGTGATAGACGACTGTGATTTGACGGATCTGGGTTATAGTGGAAACATTTTCACGTGGCAGAGGGGAACAACACATGAAACGCTTATTAGGGAGAGGTTGGATAGAGCATTGGCATACCCAAGCTGGGTGGCAAGATTTCCACAGGCACGTGTCATCCATCTTCCGATTGTTGAGTCCGATCATGCACCGATAATCATCAACACGGAATACAGAAGGAGGAAACAAAGAGGAAAGCAGGATAATTTTTTCTTCGAGCCCATGTGGATGGAGGATGAGATGTGTGAAAAAATCATTAAGGAATCATGGGATTGTGGAGTATCGATTGATCTGCATGGAAAGATGGAAAGGTGCAGCTTAAAACTAAAATCCTGGGCACATGAAAAGTTTGGGAAAATGAGAAGAAGGATAAAAGAGTTAGAAAGACAGCTGGGGGAAGCTCAACTTTTACCACCGGATAGAATCAATCTTGATAGGTGTTCCCACATGGCAGCAGAACTCCAAGAATGGCACAGGTGTGATGAAAAGTACTGGCATGCAAGGGCGAGAGTGAATGAGATGAAAGCGGGCGACAGAAACACGGCGTATTTTCACCATAAAGCGTCCCAAAGGAAAAAAAAGAAACAAGATAGAAGGACTCCATGATGCCGAGGGACAGTGGCAGACGAAGGAAGAAGATATTGAGAGAGTCGTCACCACTTATTTTCAAGGGCTGTTCACGACGTCAAATCCAACGGGATGGGAGGTAGCCACTAAAGGGGTCGAAAGGAAAATTGGGAGTGCGGATAGTGAAGATCTGGAAAGGGATATCACCACGGAAGAAATCCAAACAGCGCTGAAAAATATGCATCCTAACAAAGCACCCGGGCCCGATGGAATGAAAGCCATGTTCTTCCAAAAATACTGGCACATAGTGGGACATGATGTAGCTAATTACATAAAAGGGTGGTGGAAATCCGAAGGCAATATAGCTGATGTAAATTCCACTCTAGTAGTTCTCATTCCCAAAGTGAAATCACCGAAGGAGATGGGGGAGTTCCGACCCATTAGTTTGTGCAACGTGATCTATAAAATTGTAGCAAAAGTCCTTGCCAATCGTCTCCGCCCTATGATGGATAAAATTACTTCCGAGCAACAAAGTGCCTTTATACCAGGAAGGCTTATCACAGACAATGTGCTTGTTGCCTATGAGCTGTTCCACAAAATGAAAGGTGCGACGGGGAAGAAGAAGGGTCATATAGCTTTGAAGCTTGATATGTCAAAAGCATATGACAGGGTGGAATGGGGTTTTGTTGATTATATCCAGAAGAAGCTGGGCTTTGGAGAGCTTTGGAGGAAAAAAGTCATGAACTGTATGTCAACAGTGTCTCATTCTTTTTCCATTAATGGGGAACGTACCAGGAGATCTCAACCTTCCAGAGGACTGCGCCAGGGTGACCCTCTCTCACCTTATCTTTTCATTTTATGTGCTGAAGCTTTCTCTTCTTCTTTAAATCTTATTCATGGAGTACGAGCCAGCCGACATGGACCCCGTATTTCTCACCTTTTCTTTGCAGATGACTCTATCCTTTTTGTGAGGGCGACCAAGGAGGAATGCTTGAAATTAGCTGTGATCATCAGCCAGTACGAACAGGCATCCAGACAAAAAATCAACCTATCTAAAACCGAGGTGGCCTTCAGCAAAGGAGTCAGCCGAGAGAGGAAGGACGAGATCTGTCAAGTGCTCCAAGTCAAAGAGATGGAGAGGCACGGGAAGTATTTAGGTCTACCAGCCACAGTGGGAAGATCTAAAAAGCAAGCTTTTTCATACATCCAGGACAGAGTATGGAACAAATTACAAGGTTGGAAGGAAAAGCTACTATCCAAGGCGGGAAAGGAGGTTCTAATAAAGGCAGTGGACCAAGCGATCCCGTCATACATGATGAGTATTTTCCAGTTACCAGGGTATCTTCCTGACGCCATCAACAGCTCTATTGCTAGATTCTAGTGGGGAGCAAAAGATGGAGAAAGGAAGTTAGCTTGGGTCAGTTGGGAAAAACTCTGTACGCCGAAGAACCAAGGAGGCATGGGGTTCCGAGATATTAGCGCTTTTAATCAAGCTCTCCTTGCTAAGCAAGTATGGCGACTTTTTCACAGGAGGGACACATTGGCTTACAAAGTCGTAAAGGCCAAGTACTTTCCATCATGCAGTGTTCTTGAGGCTAGAAGGGGTCACAATCCAAGCTTTACGTGGAGAAGTATATGGAATTCCAAAAGCATTGTGCTAGAAGGCATGCAATGGAGAGTGGGTGACGGCAAGGATATAAACATATGGACAGACAGCTGGATTCCAAATTTTAATGGCAGCATAGAAGGGAGGATGGGTATATCATCACCGACGGTGCAAAAAGTCCATCAACTGATTGATCAAGAAACTGGGCAGTGGAATTGTGGGCTGGTCTACGAGCTGCTATCACAAGACATGGCTGCTATGGTGCTAGCCATTCCTCTAGGAGTCGAAACAAGGGAGGACAAGATTTTCTGGAAACCAAGCAAGAGCGGGGATTACACGGTGAGGTCGGCATATTGGTTGGCAACTCAACAGCCGAGCAGAAATGAGCAACCGGTCAACCAGGCGGAAAAGGATGTGTGGCGGGCAGTATGGAAGACGGGGCTAAATCCAAAAGCGGCTCACTTTCTATGGCGCTGTTTCATCGGCTCTTTGGCTACTGTTGGTAGGCTGTTTGATAGGCACTGTCATGAGGATGGAATATGCACTATATGTTGGAGGGAGAAGGAAGATATTGGTCACATGCTCTTCAAATGTGATCAGGCATGGGAGCTATGGAAGGACTACCCAGTGGAAGTGCAGCACCGCATAGAAGAGATGGGTGCAAAACCAGTCAAGGCAGCTATCATGGCTGTGGTTTGGCCGGTCCAAGGAAAGCTAGATGACGACATGGAAGCTGCTCTTTGGGCTATATGGAGTAGACGGAATGACATTATCTTTGGGAACAGGGTGTGTCATCCTCTACTGATGAAGAACGCACTGCTACCACTAGTTAGAACCTGCCCGGCGCCGAGCAGCAATGCTCACTGTCCGAGAACGGCGACTGCACGTGTGCACTGGTGTAGGCCGCCAGAGGGCGTTCTCAAGATGAATTGTGATGCTGCGGTTAACGTCCAAGGACAAGACGGGCTGGGGATGGTGTGGAGGACAGCTGCGGGAGAAGCAACAAAGCTAGAAGGGAAACAACAGCCGACACTCAAGGATCCAATATGCGCTGAAGCTCTTGCTATTAGAGAAGGACTTCTCATTTCTAAAGATATGAACCTCTCTCAGTTAATGGTGGAATCGGATGCAGAAGCGGTGATCAAGCTCATTGAGAATGGGACTAAGAGAGCGAACCTCCTGGGTTCTATCCTTGAGGACATAGGCCATCTTAAAAGTTTCTTTACTAGCATTTCTTTTGTTTACTGTCGTAGAGTGGTTAATGGGGTAGCGCATCAGCTAGCCCGGTTGGCTGCTAGTAGTAGTTTTTCTTTTCTTAATAGTAGCTCTTTACCTCCTGTTGTAACGAACTGCATTCAAGCAGATTTGCTCATCTAATATATTAGATCTGTTGATTTAAAAAAAAAACATTCATTTGACGTAGGGAGATCAACATGTCTTGCTTGTGGCACACCAAAGAACCCAACTAGGATCTATCCGTAGGTGAAGACAATGACTTCATGCACAACACATCTTCCACAACATTAGCCTCCCATGGATGGTAATCAATTGTGCAGTCATAATCCTTGATTAACTCCATTTAGTGCCACTGGCTCATATTCAACTACTATTGCAAGATAATGTACTTCATGTTCTTATGATCCTTGAAGATCTAACATTTCTCTCCATAAGGGTATTGCCTGCATATCTTCAAAGCATGGACCACATCAGCTAACTCTAGGTTGTGGGTTGGGTAATTCTCCTTGTGTTTCTTAAGATTTCGAGAAGTAAATGAAACCACTTACTTGTCTTGCATTAGCACACAACCCAAGCCATTCCTGGACGCATCACATAAGACTGTGTATCCTTTTCCTTGCTCAGGTAAGATCAAAGCTGGTACACTTGTAATCTTATCCTTCAACGTCTGAAAAGCATGCTGACATCTATCATCCCAAATAAATGACACGCCCTTCCTTGTCAAATTTGTTAGGGGCAAAGTGATAGCATTGAACTCCTTGATGAACCTCCTATAATAGCCTGCCAAACCTAGAAAAGTACGTACTTCTATTGGCATCTCTAGATGCTCTCACTCTGTAATAGACTCAACCTTATTGGTATCCACACAAACTCCCTCAGAAGATATAACATGCCCCAATAAAGCTACCTCTTTTAACCAGAAATCACACTTGCTAAACTTGGCATAAAGTTGATGATGCCTCAACACGGTCAATGCCTGATGATATGTTGTTGACATTCACGACTATAGATCAAGATGTCATCTATGAAGACCACCACAAACTTATCAAGAAATGGTCAGAACACTTTGTTCATCAAGTAAATGAACGTTGATGGTGCATTGGTCAGCCCACCTCATCCTAAAAGTCGACTTAGGTATGCCATTCTCTTTGATCCTCAACTGGTGATATCTTGATCTCAGGTCTATCTTCGAGAACACTGTCACACCACACAACTGATCAAACATGTCATTTATCCTTGGCAAGGGATACTTGTTCTTTATCATCACCTTGTTCAACTTTCTGTAGTCTACACACATCCTCATGGACTCATCTTTCTTCTTCACGAACAACACTAGAGCACCCCATGGTCATGTACTCAGCCTAATGAAGCCTTTATCAAGCAGCTCTTGCATCTGTCTCTTCAACTCTTCCATCTCTGCTGGAGCCATCTTGTATGGTGTCTGGGTCATTATTTGTGTGTTGGGAACTAGATTAATCTCAAAATCAATCTCTCGGGGTGGGGGAACACCTAGAAACGCTTTAGGAAACACATCTACAAACAATCTGACAAATGGAACTTCTTGAATACTAGAATTCCTCACCATAGTATCCAACACATGTACCAAGAATGCCTCACAACCCTGCCTCAACGGCTTCCCTGCTACCGTCTCCCACACCAGACATGTTGGAAGAATCTTCCTATATCCTTGGAAGATCCACATCTTACTGCCATCTTCAAATGTTGCCTACTTGGAACTACAATCCAAGACCACTCCATACTTCTCTAAGGTGTCCATTCTAAGGATTACATAGAACCCATGCATGTCAAGTGGTATGAGACCCACTTGAATGTTGTGCCCTAGAAAAGAAAGGACACAGGAAGGACACACCCCATGCAACACTGTAGAACTAACTAACAGGGTTTCTAACAACAAACTGTCTTTCCTAAGACTAATAGGAAAAAGACAACTGTCAAGCACTTCACTAGTGATAAAAGAGTGTGTTTCACTAGGGTCAACCAAAATAGATACAAAGCAAGAAGAAGACAAATCACATTGAAATAACTCCACATAACCGTCACTACTCACAGGTTGACCACGACCTCTGACTGACTCATTACATAGAATCTAGCCATTACCTAGTGTCGCCTTCATCCTCTATTTTCCTGAGCAGACAATTCGGCCTGCAATGCTTGGCCACGCCCTCACCCTCCTATACTATTGTTCTTCTATCTCAACGAGCCCTACTGGCTCTGCCTCGGTTGATGGGTCACCTCATCATCTCTCACTAGGCACTCCCACCTCAGATGTCCTACCCGCCCACACTTGTGGCAAGCTTTAGTATCAAACTGTGGCCTAGGAGACCCCATCACTGACATTGATGCTTTGTTGTGAGCTCTAATAGGTGGAAAGCTATGACCTCTACCTTCACTCGGTGACCACTGTGTCTGAGAACAGAACCTCTGTAGTGTTGGTGGTGCATAAAACTTCAGCTTCTTAAAGCCTCTTGACGACTATCCTTGTGACTGTGCATGCCTCTTCTTAGCACCTACGTCTTGCTTCTCTATCACAAATCTCTCTATCATCTGAACAAACTCCACAAATGTGGAAAAATTATCTCGATTCTCCAAGGTAGCCACCAGGGTAGACAATTCAACATTCAACCCCTTCTCAAAATGTCATATCTGCTCATGATCTGTAACAGCCATGTGTGGACAGAACCGAAGAAGCTCCATAAACTTAGCCTCATGCTCATTGATAGACATGGATCCCTACGAGATCTGCACAAACTGACTGATCTTCTTGTCCAAGTAGGTCTGTGGGAAGTACCGACTGACAAACTCATGTTAGAACTCCTCCCATCCAATAACCACTCTAGGTCTCTTCTCCTCTTCTATGGCCCACCAATGACCAACAGTCCCTTTTAGAAGGTACATCACATGCTTCACCTTATTTTCCTATGGGATGTTGAGGATCTTAAAGGCTTTCTTAAGCTCAGTTAGCCACAGATCCACATCTATTAGATTAGCTATCCCAGCATATTCCACTACCCCAACATGGTGAAGCCGCTCAATAGTCTTCCCAGTAGTTGAAGATTCTACATTGGGAAATGATTCCCTAGGATGTGATGTGGGCATCTTGTCCGCCATATGCATCATAGTAGCCATGAAATGCCCAAAAAGAGACTGAAAGGCAGGATTCTCAAGCATGTATGGGTCAAACTAGGGACCCTCAAGCACCCGATCTTCTCATTCCTGGTTCCTTGCACCACCACCTGGTGCAGCAACACTGCTTTTAGCAGAGTGTTCTTCATGCTCTCCAAACATCTTTAAGATTTTCTACCTCTTCTACATAAACAGAAATCACTATAAGATGGACTGAAGGACACGAGACTAGACACAAACCCTAGTCCTAGGTCTCTATAGACTTGGAGAACGTAAAGCTTTGATACCAACCAAACTATGACGCCTTGCACCACAAACCATGAGATAACTCTAAGCTAAACACAGAAACAAAACTAAACAATAAGATTACCAAAAAATAGGAAATTAAAACCATTTTCATTAAGCAACAAAGTAGCAAAACCCTTTACATCACTAGTAAAAATTGGGCCATTATTCACGAGCGAGTCCTGTCACAAACCCCTCTCTACAGGCCCTCACAAATAGGGACGGTTGTGAGTCTGGACCTCACAAATGGTCCGTGAAGAGAACTCACGTGACAAATACCAGTGGCCCTCACGAATACAATTGTCACGGACCAACTGACCCTCAAGAATGTTATATTGAGGGAGTATTTAGCCTTCATAAATACATTTTTGAGGGACTATTTAGCCTTCATAAATACATTTTTGAGGGACTATTTAGCCTTCATAATAACATTATTGAGGGCATGTTTAGTTCTCATAAATACATTTTTGAGGGACTTGAGGGTCCTGGAGAATATATTTTTGAAGGGATAATGCCTTCATTAATATTATTTTTGAGGGGCTAAGTGGTCGTCATCAATGCAATTTTGATGGTCAATCTGGACCTTCATCAATATATTTATGAGGGACTACTGTAAATGATTTGGTTATTGATTATTGAATGATTTATTAAATGTTAATTAATTCACTACTACAGAAATGGCTTATAAAGCCACTTTTCAAGGTGTCAGTTGTTTACAAAAACCGACACCTAATGTCTACAGTGTCGGTTGATAACATAAACTGACATCCAATCTGCTTAGGGAGCCCAGACACGGGTACAACTTTTAATAAGTGTCGGTTAATTAATAAACAACCGACACCTAAACTCAACCGCCAAACCCAAAATTCTAGCAAAAAAATTGGCTCCAAAATTTTACATATGGCATCGGTTCATAACTAAATAACCGACACTATAGCTTTAGTTGTCGGTTTTTTTAAATAACCGACACTTAGTATAGGTGTCGGTTCATAACTAAATAACCGACAATATAGGTTTAGTTGTCAGTTTTTTTAAATAACTAACACCTATTGTGAACTTAATAGCTCACCAGCGACCGATTCTTCCCCTTTCCCTGTTTCATTCATTCCCGATCGATTTCCCTAACCTCCTAACCTCCGACGATTTCTTGCTGCTCCCTGTCGCCGCCACCGCCCCTCCCTGCCCATCGCCGCCGCTCCTTCGTCGTTGTCGTCGCCGTCGTCGTCGTCGCTGCGAGAAGCTGTCGCCGCCCGCCCGCCTGCCGGCCGCCCTCTCTGCCGTCACCGGTAGCAGCTAGGACCGGCCGCTCCTCTCCTCGCCTCGCAGTCCTCTCCGCCGCTCCTCTCCTCGCCGCCGGCAGCTGCTAGTACCGGCCACTGCTCCTCTTTCCTCAAGGTGCCCGCCCTAGCCTACCTTCTTCTTCTTCCTCTACTCCTCTTCTCTCAAGCTGCCTGCCCTGCTGCTGGGTGTTTTTTTTTCATAAATTTATTTACTTCTCTCAAGGTGCCTGCCTGGTCATACACATATTGATGTACATAATATAAATGCTAAAAAGGTGTGATTTTAGGGTTTAGGTACTGATTTTGTCCTTCTACTGAGCTGAATCCTCTATTGTCTATACAATATATACATGTTCTATGATAAGCCTTAGTTAATTTAATATGCATACTTTGTATGTAAAACATAGTAATCGAGTACTGCTGTATATCCAAGTAAATTACATGTAACTAATCATGACATAGATTTTAGAATGCATACTTTGGTTAAATGTACTGCTGTAATTTTTGATCAAGTGATGATATGTAAATGTAGCAATAAGTTATTAAGGTATCAATGATAAGTCTGTTGTAATGTGATGCAAAAGAGTTATTGTATCATGCATATATACTTAATATTGTTTTGTTTTATAGTTGTATATGGTGTTTTATGTGTGGCAAGTCTATTGTTTAATAGTTTAGCTATATTCTTGGTGACAATCCTAATCACCCTTCTTTTGCTTAATGATGAACTGTAATGCACACATGTGACATGATTGGAATGTAAATGATGAACTTTTCCCTAAATTTCCAATCATGCTTTTAAAGACATCAATAATCACCCTAACTTGAAAAACTAGGATTTTAGGTATAAGAATGACAACACATTATTTGTTGGCCTAGAAACCCATCCAAGATTTACTCATTAGGAGTAAATCTTTGATAGTCCCCGGTTTGGGACTGTTCTTGAACACCTAATCTCGCTTAGGATGTAAGTGTATATAATGTGTGTTGGGTTTTCAAGAAAATTTCCGCAGCATTTCCCCGTTTGTTCTCTAAGTACATATGTACTTGGAGAACAGTGGGGAAATGCTGCCGAAATTTTCTTGAAAACCCAATACACATTATACACTTACTAGTGAGATTAGGTATTCAAGAATGGGATAAGTGGTACACATTTATTATACATAAGAATGACATCACATGTAATTGTTAACCCTAGACCCTAATCTTGTCCTAATATATACTTGTTTTCTCTTTGATCATAGAATGGATAGATCATGGATGTCCATTCACAATCGCTGCACCCCAGAGTTTATTTCTGGTCTTGACCAGTTTATTAGATTTGACGAGGAACATAGGAAACAACCTGGAGATAGGTTCTACTGTCCATGTAGGCATTGCGGTAACCACTTGAAAGTCAACACTGGTGATGAAATCAAAACTCATGTCATGTGCAACGAGATTATACAAGGCTATACAGAATGGCACTGGCATGGAGAGATTTCAAACCCGAAACTAGTGGATGTCGATAGCAGTGCTTGTGTGGAAGAAGAAATTTCCTACGATGACGTAGATGTGAATGAACCATTTCCAGTAGACATCGTTGATGCGATGCTGCATAGTTGTGGGGTAGAGCACACCGATCCACCTCCCATTTTTAGAAACATTGTGCATGATGCTGAGATGCCGTTATACATAGGTTGTACTAAGTTTACGAAGCTTAGCGCTGTGTTGAGATTGTATAAGTTGAAAGCTAATAATAGATGGAGCGACAAAAGCTTCACGTCATTGCTGTCTTTGTTGAAAGAAATGCTTCCTGAAGGAAACGAGCTTCCAATCTCAACATACCAGGTAAAGAAATTGTTGTGCCCAATGGGAATGGATGCCAAGAAGATACACGCATGCCCGAATGATTGTGTATTATTTCAAAAGGACTATGCGGATTTGAAAGATTGTCCAAAATGTGGTGCGTCACGGTATAAATTGACGACTTCAGGGGAGTCCAAAACTGGTTCTCCTGCCAAGGTGATGTGGTATCTACCTATAATATTACGGTTTCAACGCTTGTTTGCCAATCCGATAGATGCGAAGAATTTGAGGTGGCATGCAGATGTTAAGAAAAATAATGATGGGATCCTACGACATGCGTCTGATTCCCCACAGTGGAAGGGGATTGATCTATTATACCCTGAATTTGGTGAAGAAGTCAGGAATCTAAGACTTTGGCTTTGTACAGACGGGATGAATCCGTATGGGACATTGAGCAGCCAACATAGCACTTGGCCAGTCATGCTTGTTATATACAATCTTCCTCCCTGGCTGTGTATGAAAAATAAGTATGTAATGTTGTCGTTGTTGATATCGGGCCCTAAACAACCTGGAAATGACATCAATGTTTATCTTGAACCTCTGATTGATGACTTAAAGAAACTCTGGGATGAAGGTGTGATGACCTATGATGCTTCACGAAGAGAGACATTTCGTTTGCATGCTATGTTGTTTTGCACTATTAATGACTTTCCAGCATATGGGAATTTTTCTGGATATAGTGTCAAAGGAGATAAAGTGTGTCCTATATGTGAAGAGAACACTGATTCAACAAGACTAAAACATGGCGGTAAGAATGTATATCTCGGTCATCAAAGGTTTCTTCCAAAATTCCATCTGTATCATAGGAAGCACAAAGCATTCAATGGATTGAATGAGGAACGGAGTGCACCTAAACCTATACCAGGGGAGGTTGTTTATGAAAGAGTAAAAGACATTGTCAATGAATTTGGTAAGAGATCACAATGTACTACACAGAGTGAAAATTCTTCATTCAAGAAGAAGTCAATATTTTGTGATCTTCCTTATTGGAGTTCTTTGACAGTCAGACATTGTATCGATGTAATGCACGTTGAGAAAAATGTATGTGATAGCATCATTGGTACTTTGTTAAATATACCAGGTAAGACTAAAGATGGGATAAAATCCAGACTGGACCTACGTGAAATGGGAATAAGGTCAGAATTAACAGAATTACGTGAAATGGGTAACAATAGAACATACTTACCTCCCGCTTGTTACACGCTTTCTAGAAAGGAGAAGAAAGCTTTTTGTGAATGCTTGGTAAATGTTAAGGTGCCACATGGTTACTCATCCAACATCCGTACTTTGGTATCAATGAAAGATTTGAAGTTGATAGGTCTTAAATCTCATGATTGTCACATTCTAATGCAACAAATATTGCCCGTGGCAATTCGATCTATATTGCCGAAGCATGTAAGGTTTGCAATCACCAGACTTTGTTTCTTTTTCAACAGTCTCTGTAGCAAAGTTATTGACCCTGAGACTCTCGATAATTTACAAAGAGAAGTGGTTGTTACCCTATGTCAGCTTGAGATGTATTTTCCTCCTTCGTTCTTTCATATCATAGTACATTTGTTGTCCACTTGACTAGGGAAGTGAAAATCTTGGGACCGGTTTTCTTGCATTGGATGTATCCCTTTGAACGATACATGAGTGTTTTCAAAGGTGATGTTCGAAACCGCTATCGGCCTGAAGGGAGTATAATTGAAGGTTATGTGGCAAGAGAGGTTATGGATTTCTGCAATGACTTTCTCAGTGGTAATGACACTCCTGATAATGACAAGAATATTGACGAGCTATTTGGCAAAGGAATTTTGGGTTCACGTGTGAAAGTAATCAGCCGTGAGTAGTTGGAACAAGGTCATTTGTATATTTTACACCACATGGATGAAGTGAATGTTTATATCAAGGAACATACCAATTTCATCAAAAGACAATATCCTCGAGCGAATACAATGTGGCTTGCTAGAGAGCATAACAAGACTTTTATTAAGTGGTTTGAAGATAAAGTCTTACATCAACTATCTCAAACACCAGATGATATTACTGAAACTATCAAATGCCTCGCCTTTAAACCAAAGTTGACTATTATGTCTTATGAAGGGTATGACATTAATGGATTCACATATTACACAAAGCGCCAAGATGATAAGAGTGTCGTCCAAAACAGTGGGGTCACCCTTCAAGCATCGACTATGTTTTTTGCAAGTGCAAAGGATAAGAGTCCACGTGAAGCTAAAATGTCATATTACGCTGTCATTGAAGACATATGGGAATTTGACTACATAGATTTCAGAATTCCGCTCTTCAAATGTAATTGGGTTGATAACACCAATGGAGTTATAGTGGATGAATTGGGTTTCACTTTAGTGAACTTTGAAAAGATTGGCGAGAAGGCTGAACCATTTATATTGGCATCACAGGTGAAACAAGTATTTTATATCGATGATCCTGCAAATGATAAATGGTCAGTTGTTCTTCATGGTAAAAGACAGTTCGTTGAAGATCCTATAGATGAAGAACAGTACTATGATAAGTATGATGACTCCAGTCCATTCTCAGTTAGGTTGCCAACACCAACAAATATTGAAGCTAATGATGACTTGTATGTGCGAGGAGATCACAATGAAGGATTGTTAATTGATAAAAAATCGCAATATTAGAGGTATATATGTTTTGTTTTATACATTTTTATTTTTTCTAAATATGTGAACTTTACAGTGTGAGCTTTAATGTGGATATGTACTCATTAGCCTAGAACCCCGTCCAAGATTTACTCATTAGGAGTAAATCTTGGATAGTCCCCGGTTTGGGACTGTTCTTGAACACCTAATCTCACTTAGGATGTAAGTGTATAATGTGTATTGGGTTTTCAAGAAAATTTCGGTAGCATTTCCCCGTTTGTTCTCTAAGTACATATGTACTTGGAGAATAGCGGGGAAATGCTGCTGAAATTTTCTCAAAAACCCAATACACATTATACACTTACTAGTGAGATTAGGTGTTCAAGAATGGGATAGGTGGTACACATTTATTATATATAAGAATGACATCACATGTATTTGTTGGCCTAATCTTGTCCTAATATATACTTGTTTTTCTCTTTGATCATAGAATGGATACTTTACAATTTGAATTACTTTACAATGTGAGCTTTACAATTTGAATTACTTTACAATGTGAGCTTTACACTTTGAATTACTACTTTACAATGTGAATTTTACAACTTGAATGTGAATTTGCAGATGGCTGACCATTCTCCTGATGACCGTGCTGATGACTACCGTGAGGGTGAGGACATCAATGCGCCGCCTCACAATGTAAGTTTTAAAAATATATCATATATTTATATCTATATGTCCATTTATAGTTATATCTTGTAAATGTGAATTATTTTGTCAAATTTTAGGTTGATGATGCACAGGTACCAGATGAAGCACTTGAGACACTTGATCAACAACACCAAAAAGTTGACAAGAGAAGGGGCATCACTATGATGAAGAAGTTAATTTTGCAAAAGGGCAATGGACCCAAACTTGTTGTGGATTTCGATAATGCAGGAAATGCATGTGGTGTGAATCGCAATTCATTTATTTCATATCTTGGGTTTGTTACTCGTAGCCATTACGGTTGTCGCTTAGATTCTTGGCATAAAGTTTCTAAGGAGAAGAAAGATTTAATATGGAGGGATTTATGCGTGAGTTATTATTAATTTGCAATTCTATTTTGTAGATTACTAAATTTTTGGATACTAGTTAATAGCAATTCTATTATGCAGAGTATATTTGAATTGGATGAAAAGCTGCATCATAAATGCATGATGCAACGCTGTGGGAGAGTCCTAAGGAACTATAGGACAAATCTCACTAGAGAATACATAAAAGAAGCCGACAAGAGGAAGAAGACAGCCACTGAACAGTGGAACTTCCTGGACAAAGAAGAATGGGACGCGTTTGTTGCTTCAAGACAAACGGATGAATTCAAGGTATTAGGCGTCAGTCCCAATCTCATTAATATATGTTGTATACACCTATTCAAGATTAAGTGGATAAGCTATTTGACGTTTCTTTTATCCATGTATAAGTGGATAAGCTATTTGACAGGAAACTCGAAGAAAAACTCGAAGAAGCAATGAAAAAGTGGCAGGCATCTCAGACTGCCACTTACCAGACAATACCTATTGCAGACTCTATTCCTACTCCTATTGCAGAGGTTGGGAGTAATCCTGTAGAACCACCACCTAGCACATCCACTGTAAGTATTTTTATGACATAGTAACTAGTTTTTTAATTCAAGATGATACGTATATATGAAATTGTAGTTGTTTAAGAAAAAGATGATATGTATATATGTATATAACATTCTTTACACAAAAATTTGTAGGGGTTGAAGCCATGCCGTCTAAAAAGTAAAGAATATGTCATGGCAGAGACGTCGGCTTACCCATCCCTACTAGGGGAAACGTGTCACGGGTCTCCAGTACCAGCTGGTTGGATTTGGGTGAGCCCGATACATATATTCCCCTAGTGGATGGATCTTCCACTGTCATATGCCCACCCCGATTGTGAAACGCTTAATGAGGCAGTAGGCGGAGTGATATTGTGGGAAAAAGTGTATGTCTTCTTTACTGAAAAGGTGCGGTAAATTTACATTACATTCAATTGTTAGTGTGTGTATATGCTGGCAGTTGATCTGAAATTATATATATATATATATATATATATATATATATACATGTTAAAAAGAAGACACCCACATCATCTAGGCCTCCACCTCCACCTCCTGCATTACCTAATTGGGTTCCACTGGACCTACCTGTCCCGTTAGGTCCTAACTGTAGGGGTATGGCAGTATGGTTAGGGGAACATGATATAAACTCCCCTATAATTGTTTCTTCTGATTCAGATTCTACAGGTCAGTCATACGAAACAAAACTATTTATACAAGATATTTTGGAGTTGTTTCGATATGATTGGATAAATACATCTGTGATAGAGCTATGGATAAGGTGAGATATTCTTTATACATCCATATACCTTTTGTATGATCTGGTGATCTGGTTTCTTATTTATTAATGCATGCGTAATTAATACATATTTTGCAGCTACTTAGACAACATATGTGCAGATTTTGGATTCGAACATGTAGGGTTTTTGATTCCATCCTTGATTAGTCTAGTAGCTAAAGACCCTACATCAGTTCAACAATACTGCTGTGAGGCTTTTTCAATTTTTTCTAGTAAAAAAGAAGACGGTGATAATGGCTCCATTCAATATAGAGTAAGTTTACTTTGCTTATTATAATTTGGACTTAAGAAAATTACATTTTATTGTGGATTTTGAGTTATTAATTTTTAACTTTTTTTCCTCTAGGGGTAGGCATTGGGAGTTATTGGTTATTGCCCTCGAGACGTTCACTGTGTATTATCTAGATCCTAAAGGGGGTAAATTGAATACAAGATTTGGACACATAATGAAAATGGCAATATTTCGGTGAGAAATATTTCATTTTTCATATCCGTTAACATATGTTATTACATTACTATTTAATTGCAATGTTCTGTGTTACATTAATATGTAGGGGTTTTGAGGAGTACAAAAAGGCTGGAGGAAAGGTCCCCACGAAAAAGAACCAGCCAATAATTTGGAAGAACGTGAAAGTAAGTTCCCGACTGCAATATATGTATATATTATTTATGTGAACAATGCTTAATTAGTTGTATTTGTTAATATTTTGTATGTTTGTATTTATAGTGTGCTACACAAGACAACGGATGGGCATGTGGATACTATGTCATGCGATATATGCACATGATTATCAAACATGCCGCACTGGATATCGAATGTATTGCTCAGGTATTATATAGTCTCATTAGATAATATGATCGAAATATATCAATCTTATTTATAGCTCATTAATTATATATATACATCATTCTCTTTACAGGTGTTTAAAGCTGACCCCATTACAGGAAAGGACTTACCAAATGTTAATGCTCCCTATACGATGGGAGAATTAAATGAAGTAATCGAAGAATGGGCAACAACCATACAATTAGTGCGGGCTTTAAAATATAATTGGGATCCTGATAGCGAATAATGACTAAACAATGATACTTTGTAAATGAATTTCTGAATTATAATATATGTGTGAATGTTTCTACATGTCTGGATGTTTCTACATGTGTCTGAGTGAAAATGAATGAAAGTGTTCGTTGCTATATGAATGTTTCTACATGTGTGAATGTGAATGAATGGAACTACAGATTGCTAGCATGTGTGAATGTTTATAAATGTGTGAATGAATGGAACTCTTTTATTGTTAATTTTGTAGGTTTGTGGCCTGTTGTCGACTGATATCAATGGATGTCGTAAAACCTGCAGTTCATAACTGAACTGAACAGGTTTCTCATCCTGCGACCAGCCACAACAGGTCTGCAGACTGACAGAAAAAAAACAATAGGCGTCGGTTATTTGTAAATAACCGAAACATAATGATATAGTGTCGGTTTTCCTACAATAAACTGACATCTATTTCCTTAACAACACGGCCGTGCTGGACAGCACGGCCGTGGCCAAGATGGCACGGGTTTGGGCATCGGTTATTTGTAAAAAACCGACACATAATGTTCTAGTGTCGGGTTTTTACAAATAACCGACGTCTATTTCCTGTGGCGCGAAGATATATGGCGTCGGTTATTTGTAAATAACCGACACTGATAGTGGCCAAGATGGCGCCCTTCCTGTGGCGTGAAAGTTTTGGGCGTCGGTTTCTTATCTAATAACCGACACCTATAGTCCCCTGATGGCGCGCTTCCGGTGGCACGCGAAGAGTTTGGGCGTCGGTTTTGGAACCGACGCCTAATGGGTGGACTTTTATTGTCGCCCACATAGGTGTCGCTTAGAAACCGACACTAAAGGCTTTAAATAACCGACACTAAAGGCAAGTTCTGTAGTAGTGATTGTTACTATAGTGAATATCAAATTTTAAATGAAAACTTTGTATACATAACCTCAAGAAATATTTTTATACTAATTCACATGACATCATAAGAAGATTCAACACCAAAATGACACATAAAAATGTTAAATCACCTCAAACCAATTTTTGTTATTGAAGCAAAATGTTATCCATACATTGCATGCTCAACGTTGATATAAATAAAGAGTACATATGGTTCTAAAATTTGAGATTGATGACAATCAACATATCATGCTAGAAACTCTTAAGATCTATAATGTCTCCATATTCCTTCAAATGGTGTGGTGCTCTTCATCAATGTCAGGCCTCATACGGTTAGGTACTTTAATATTCTTCTCCTAAAAATGACAAATCATTATAATAATAGAATTTAAAGTTAATACATAAATCATAGTACAACAAACAACTTACCCTTATATTTCAGTTTTCGTCTACTCCAAGGTGCATTGTCCGTCAAAATTCATCATTAAAAGTAATTCTACCCTATCAATATAAATAAAAAAGGAATCAGAGTGAGTGCGAAGTAGAGATAAATGTAAGTGAACCAACATAGAAGCAACATGCACCCATAAACTAAAATTATGATTGAACTTAGTACAAGGATGTGTATAAAAGCTGCATGACGGGTGATGATTGATTCAACCTTATTTTAGGGCTTAATCTTGTGTCTTTTTATTTTTCAATCACCTATACCTGTTAGATTGCATGTCATTCCCCCTAATATGCTTATTTGTATAAAATGCACTTATGGACATTATTTGCATGTTTTTCAGGTACTTGGACCACACTTGGATGGACGAGAGAGATGGAGGGGCCCAAAGAAGGCCCCAGAGCTCCCCCAACCTACCCCTAGTGGGAAAGAGTCAAGCTTAAGTAAAGAAGTCCATGGATAATGAAATTTGAAGCTCAAAGTGTAAGCTAAGCCCCCAACATGGCCGTGGTAACACAGAACGGTCGTGCTGCAAATGAAGAAATCACATGAAAAATCTCAGTTTTGAAGAAGCTGTAGAGCATACTCTACCACGGCCGTGCTACGCAACACGGCCGTGCTGCGACCACCCACCACGGCCATGCTACCAACACCCACAACAGCCGTGCTACCCTCAATCCACCACGACCGTGGCCATTTTGGCCCATTTTTGACCACCAACCTGACATTTAGCCATTTTAACCAACACAACCATTCTCTTCCACCACGGCCGTGCTACCCTCAACCCACCACGACCGTGGTGACCACCACGGCCGTGGCCATTTTGGCCCATTTTTGACCACCAACCTGACATTTAGCCATTTTAACCAACACGGCCGTTCTCTTCCACCACGACCGTGCTCACCCCTACCCACCACGACCGTGCTACTCACCTAATATACCTAGTTTTTCCACTTTTTTCCCCATTTTGCCCCATTCTTCCTATGCTATATTTGGAGGGGGGCGTGACCATATGACAGATAAGGATAACAGCCAGTAGTTCGATGTGGTCATAATTCTGCTTCAACATTTGAAACACCAGAACAAGCAATCTCAAAGGAAGATGCAACAGTTTAGCAGCATGGGTTAGTTGGAATCCATGATAGCATAGGCTAGCATCACCAACAGGCTTTGGTAAGAGGATGAAATTGGTCACGTCACACTGCAGAGCATGCAGCTCTAATCGACTAGGTATTGTTGTAAAGATGAGGATACAATCGTTGATTATTAGCAAGTGCTATTTTTCGATACACCTGCTTGATGGAGTGATTGACCTCCCACAGTCCTCACAACATGGATCTGAACCACACCATCGCTTACATTAGTAGGGTTGAGATGGGATGTGTGAACTGAGAAAACATAAAAAGTAGGCAACCGCAAGTGCTCGTGGCAACTTGTGACAGTAAGGCAGTTGTAGGGCAGTAATGGCCACACGTGTCCAGTGAAAAGTCTGACAAAGAAACAGATCTTTTGACAGTAGTTTTTCTTTAGCTTAATCAATTTAAGTAACAATGTCACACCTTGTGGACCAGATCCATCAAGTTAGTGAAAATAGTAAACATTTGATTCACTAGACATAATATTACACCTTATAATAAATAACTTAAACATAATGTGCCATCTCGAATATAACCTTCTAGGCAACAGATTGAAGAAATATAAGCAGTTGGTTTATAAAAAAGAGAGAACATAAATAAATATATATGAGTTTCTGATATATAATGATTTGGTATAAGTACAAGATTTATGGATGGATACCCTAGAAGTTTAATCAAGCACGTATTGAATACCTGATTTAAACGCTGAGTTCTTGGTGTGAAAGTCACTATTGAATACCCATTTTGTAATAACTATCATTCTGAATTGACTCAGGTATTTATCTTATGATCTGAAGTTTTAGCATGCAGAATCTTTGTTAATGTTCAGAAGTAGCTTGAAGCATATTCTTCTTGATTTTTGGTCATATAATATTTGTTGTTTATTTTTTAGGATGCAGGGAATGTGAAGAATATCTTCTATACTCACACCCCTTTACAATGACATATAAAACACACACACACATATCTAACCCAACTATCCCATTAACAAATATGACCAATACTAAATTTGAAGACCAACCCATCTGTGAGGCCCACACCAATCTATAGTACATCTGCACACAGTTCCCCTACTAGCAATTGGTGGAGCAGGAAATGGTTACTGGTCAACATGGACCACAGTCATGCCAAACTAGTGTACAAGGATGCATATTTTCTACTATTCACTAGGATTGCAGACCACCTAACACATATGACAGCTCCATAAATATAACTCATGTAACAAAAACAATATGAACACATCAACATACCTCATGGAGAAGGCATTCTTTTGCTTGACCTAACCCAAAACACCACCACAAAAATAGAGCTACCTGAAAAATTTCATCCACATAAATGATCAGTCACTCCCTTGAGGTACGAATAACACAAACATATTTAAAATAATGTCTCTTGGTTAGGATAGCTCTGTTCCAGTCAAACCACAACTGCATAGTCTCAATGTTCTTGGAAGAAGATATGTTTAGTAGCTCAAGCATTTTCTAAGGTTCTCATACATCAACTCTAAAAATTCGCTATACAGTTCATAAAACCACATGCACAGACAAAGAACACTACAGAAGAGCTACATCCAAAAAGTCAACAAGCTAAACATCAACATCACAAATCTAACACTATTTAACTTCTTAATCAACTTTGTAACAAACTGACAGCGAGATTCATTAGAACTTTTATCAATGCAAGGGAAGACAAGTTCAGCCAAAGCTTTGTCCGTTGTGTATTGTTGGCTAGCATTAAACCCCTCCCCATCAAACATTTAAAAAGGAGATTTTCCGGATTGAGTTATAGCTAGTTGCTATAGCTAGGGATCACGATGACAATTGACTTATTGCTAGAAGTTGTGCTAAAGTGTCTCTTGGCATTATTTAGGCAGAGTTATGGGGGATTCTAGAAATCAAAATCACCAGTTTTTCCCCATCCTCTAAGAAATATAGTTTCTACTAAAAGAAAATAAAATGGACAGATAGAAGGAGATTCTAAGAGGTAAGCATGATATGATAGTTAAGTGTAGGTCCAAAATGGTTTGCAGTAGCACATAGGCACTAAAGTGAAAATTTACTTAGAGACTTGCACCTAACAAAGTGAGGAACAAAACAAGACGACAAAAATACAAAACAATAAAAAAGTAATTTTACAATTGTAAGCAGCACAATTTATAGAGTTGGATCAAGGACATGCATGAGGAGGAGTTTATTGTGATCTAAATCAAAATATGTATGCTATCTTAGGTGGTATAGAAAGTAAAGAAGCTTATTGAGCTAGGTGGTGGAAAAGCATGTTGCTTATGTACACAAATGGGTAGTGTCAAATTCTAGCGTTCAACTTCCAAGATTTATAATATCATTTACCAGCAGATCCAGGCAATCTTTACCTCTATCTGAGTTGGTGATAGCTATCACAAGAGAAAAGGAATCACTTTCTAGAATGATCATTTGTATTAGAGAAGTCAATTGGGCGGGTATGAGCCATACCAAGTCAGTCATACAAGGTTGTGGCAATAGCCTAATCGCTAATGATTACCTTCCATACTAAAATAGGGGAAAATGAGATTGACAACATGATAGATTGATGCCACAATTAAGTTTATTGGAAGATGTATAATAAAACTTATTGTCATTGCTTAGAAACCTAATAAGCACCATACTTAGGTATATGCCATAATTAACTTTTTGAAGAAATAGGGTGTATTTCTCATCCAGCTAAGCTCATTTTCCTCATGATGCTATGTAAAAAAGAAAACCGTATTCTAACAACTCTTGTCTGTACTAGACAACCTTCAAAATTCAATGAAATGAAAACTCCATACGCAAGGAAAGAAACATAGAGAAATGAGTTGGCTGAAAATTTAGTGATACAAATTATATTAGAAATGTAAAGTCCATAAGTTTTAGCAACAACCAGTAGTCTCACCTGAAGTGGTGGTGGCTTCTTATCATAAGAACAAATAGGAAGTCAGTTGCAATTTCTCTTAATAATCTCACTAACCATGGCAAGCCAAAAGTTTTTTACATAGTATCTTGAGCATTGAGATTCAAGAGAATATCGATGATCATATGGATTTTGCATATCCAAGAGAATAAATAACACAATATCTACAATGAGACACTGATACTTGACAACTTGATCATTCATATGTAGACAAACTTTGAAATTCAGCAGAACAAATGATTGAGAGAATGGTTACATTATTGCATCTAACCTGAATGAGTGGAGCACATAGTGCCACAGATGATGTATGCAATGCAAAGTATCAATAAAACAATGCCTCATTCCTCTGAGACTGAAAGGCTGCTCTAGTTATGTTGTGGAATGCTAATGCTCAATTCATATGCTTAGATCCCTTTAGTGATTGGACCTTCACTAGGATCGATATGTATGCTCTATTGTGGATTGTTAATGATGATTTCCTACATGACAACAGAAGATCATCATCTTGAAACACAAATATACTAAATGATTGTAGTATACTATTCAAAGTTAAAACAAGTACACACATAATCAGCATATAGTACTACACAAATCAAACCTTCATTTTCATGCATCGTCAACAATGTGGAATGAATGTGGCATGAAAAATGTTACAATGTCTGTTGTACACACTCGTAGTATCACAGTGCTAGCCTCGTGAATGGTAGAGACCTTCTTCTCTAGGTACTTTATCTCGAACTACAATATCAGTAGCATGTGTCATCTTGCCTTTCCACCCTAAGCAGGTCTTATCATCATTATGTAGAACCAATTCCACAACAGCTTGGTTCAAGTGAGGATTCATGGCAACATCAACTTTGAACTTATTCCAATTGGTTGGTGACTACTGTTAACTGATTGTACTACTGCAGGTCCAGAGGCATTAGGATCCCAGTAAATAGAATTACTGAAAGGAGGTATGTGTTAATGTGAAGAGGGGGAGCGGAAGGAGGAAAAGGATTGGGAGGAGGACTAACCTCCAGTTCTACAGATTGCATAGATCTTGACTAGTGCAAGAAAAAAGACCCCAATCTTAATGATTACAGGGCTTACCTCTAAAGAGGAGGCGATCTTGTGAACTAAAGAAAAGGATGCTACTTCCCTTGCATCAAGCCTAGAGATAGGCTGATCCATGAACATTACAGAAGGATTCACTACAAGTTCTGACAACAAATGCAAGACATGATCTGCTCTATTAAAACAATGTGCATTGATTTGAAAAGATGGAGTTAGAAAGATTTAAACCAATATACATCTGTTTCACTACGAAATAGAAGCCAAAATAAGAAAGAGAAGCCACCAATAAGAAAATTTGAAGTTGATGAATGAGATAATTGAGCCAAATACTTACCAAGATATCCACAATATTTCTGATGTAAATAAAAAACTAAGCAATTGCATATCATATGCAAATTAATTATTCAATTCAAAGAATCATACTTAGACATTCTGACATAGAGACTACCTAGCCCAAGCACCATTTTGCAAAATAGTTGTTCTTCCTGACTAGCTGGGAGGTGAAGAAGTGAAGTCCATTGTCACGATTACCAATTCATTTTCAACAGTGATAATAAAGAAGGAAGGAGCTTTTTGAGAAGTTGAAGCAAAAGCTTAAAATTTGTATTAGCATGAGCAAGAGACATCCTCTAGATTACCTTATTGAAGAGCCTTCCTGCATTATGAATAGCTAGTAGTGGGATGATTCCTTCTCTAGACATCCTACGTGTACTTAGGGAAGCACTCCTTCCAGAAGCAAAATCAAGATTAGTAATAGTTCATTTCCACCGAGGCAGATTCCCCCTACCTCCCCATCGCATCCTCACCAGGGATCGGATCCGCCATCTCCGACGACTTCCAGAGGCGCGGGAAGCGACAAGCGCACCAACGACGAGCAGCAGTGAAAGGACAAGCCCCAGAAGTCCAAGAAGTCAATGGCCAAAGTGGCGGCGATGACGATGGGGTGGGTCTTCCTCACCGCCGCCGTCCTCATGCAGGTGGCCCTGGGCGGTTTCCTAGCGTACAAGAGATGGGAGCTGGAGAGATACAGGGCAAGGTTCAAGGACGATCTTGCTGACGGTAGCCCGCATTCTCCGACCCCACTTGCTTCCCGCAGTTTCGATGGTGTGCCTTGACACCGCACACTCTACAATTTCCTATTCAGAACTGAGGAGTCATGAGGCGTGAGGAGTCAGTGAGGGCACCTGTCGGCAATGACCGTAGAGGTGTTGGGGGCATCGGCGGCTAGGGCGAGGAAGGAACGGAAGCACCCCACGATCGGCTAGGCAGAGGAACGGCGCGGGAGGGAGCATGACATGAGAGGGGAGGGAGCATGGCGCGAGAGGGAGCACGGCGTGAGAGGGGAGGGTTTGTCTTTTTTTATTTTTGATTTGCAAATGTTGTGTTTTAGAATGGAGGGAAGGGTTATGAGATGGAGGGAAATATTTGGCATGACATTTTTCATGGGGTGATTAGTGAGTAATGTATTTGTGAGGGATTAGTGTTCACATAAAAGGTCTAAGGATGTAAAAAACACGGTTGAGAGATTTGGTCCCATGTTTGAAGGATGATCCCTCACAAATAGACATCATTATTCACAATTTTTGGTTCCTCACAAATGTTCTTCAATAAAAGCCAAATTTTTTGTAGTGCATATAAGTACTCACCAGATGCAAGATACTTCCATAAACTTGTTATGAGAGAACATGTTCCAAACATATATATATGTCCACTATGCCTTTACATCAAGAGGGGCACAGGAGCTAAACCATGCATCGAAAGCACGTCTTCAAAAAACACCCAAAAACTATCCCAAAGACATTAGTGTACATGGATGACTCTAGGACTCTAACAACAAAAGGACCACAAGTAGCACTTCCAACATGGTCAGCTACTATCCTTCTTGCTGCTGCTCAGCCTCCACTACACGATCTCTACCTCGTCATGCACGTCCACCTAAAAAGATATGGGGAACCCACAGGGTGAGATTCCAAATCTCAAAGGGAGATATAACTCTCCACTAACACTATAATTTGCACAAATAAGGCAATTAAAGAACAACAATAAAGCTACAAATAAGATAAGTAGGTAATCATCACTAACAATATAAGTAATTGCAATTGGATTGTGAAACATCTTATCATCATAAAAGGAATATGAAGAACTTATATATTCCCTACCAACTATACTATATAAAAGCAAGAAAGGCCTCATCCAATGTTTTTTTATTTGAACCTAGGCAAGCATACTACATGGATGATTACATATTTGATTATGATCCAAGGATTTTTGTTGTACCACCCAAATCCAATTGACCACTGCTAAGTCAAAATCGGTGCCATACAAGGTCTATGGAAGAGCCAGAATCCACAACCTCAGCAAACCTCATGGTCAGTACATGAGTACATGGTAGAAGCATACCAGTCAACTGCAACCTATGACATATAGTAAACAGTGACAATCCTAGCCCTCCTTGATACAGGTCACAACGCTAGTGAAACTGAGCTACGACCATAGCCACACTCCTTCTAGGGTAAGGCTTGCATCCAATCCTGTGAAACCTCATTAGCAATATATAACTCAGCTACGACCCACAACCACACTCTTTCCAGGGTATGGCTTGCAACCAATCTTGTGAATGCATATACTCAACATTATATGACTCCAAGATTCCTATAAGGGAAAGCATGTTTCACCATCCAACAAGTGCTCACACTGAGATGGGTCTATGGCATGGGGAAGAACTACATGATTAGGTTCCACTTGATTAGTTAAGTCAATTAAGTGTATTTTAGTATCAACCAAGTTACAATGTATAAATTCATAACAAATTCTACAAAGATAAGGGCACAACACAGTTCCAGCAGATATAAACATATGAGTGTGAGATTATCAAACTATCACCACATGATGCATGCATTATTTCCATTCACAACATCATCAACAAAGCCAAATACCATGGGATATCAATCCCTCAATTGATCTCATATTAGGCCACAAGTCACTACTAGGTCATAAGACCATTCACATCATTTATGTATCACAAGTGCATCAACATGCCTCTCAAGGCTCATTTGATCTATATTACATCATAGTCACCATAGCATACACTAGCTATGATTATCAATCTCATTTTACCTACATGGTTAGAAGTTGATTAGCAAGACAGAGATAACCACACAACATCATAATCCTTTCATAACAAAGAGACATGCAAGCTCATTATTCACTATTAGGGCTAGGTTTTCCTCTTAGCCAATTAGAGATTACAAGACTAGGCACCCTCAATAATCTTGAAGTGTATAAGGATTAGGAAACATCATTCAAGTTGATTAGATAACATTCTAAGAAGCAATACATATGGATATGTATCATTCATATACGATTATCATTAAGAGTTCACATGTACTTCCCATCCATCTACCATCACCCTATGTTGAGTGCATGACCACATAGGTTGTGACCTCCCACCATGGTCCATGTGACGACCAACCCTTAGATCATGTCGCGCCTGCGACACTACGGTTAGGGTTCTATCTTGTTCAAACTGTCTCAACCAAACTGTCTCAACCACCAACATGTGTCGCAACCTAAGACCCCCATGGTCGCGACCCCACACACTCGAGGGTGTCTCAACCCTAAAAAAGTAGGAACAAAGCCCTAACACCAAGGGTAACTAAGACACCACACCAAGTGTCTCAACCTATCATTACTAGGTCAAACTCAACCTCAAAAGGGGTATCTCATCCAAAGTCTATCAAGGTCACAACAAACAAGAAGGAGTGTCACGACCACACCAAGATGCACCATCTAGGTTTCCAAAATAGAATTGAAACCAAGGGTGAAACTATAGTTATCATGAAGAAAAGTTCACATACATATGGTCTCCAAGATGCTGTCATGGGTCAAGAAATTACCAAGGAAGAACATTATCCAAGGAAGAGAAAAACATGCTCAAGATAACCAAAACCAAACCTAACATCCCTCCAACGTCTAGTTGTACAAACACCATGCATGTGAGCAAGGTAAAGAGCAAGACATTGAGAAAAACCTTCATAACACATTATCTACCATATTGGGTACAAAAAATTAGGGTTTCAGATTGCTTTCAAACCAAGCAAGATAACCCTACCAACAAACTCTAGAGATTACCACTCAGTACAAACATGATGAAGAAACATTTGATAGAGAAAAGTTAGAAACAAAACATATAACAAAGTGCAATAATAGATTAGGTTTGGTGTTGTATAACTCACCTTAAGTTGATCACCACCAAGAGCTCCAAACTCCAAGATCAAGATCTCTAAGCACATGATCCAAGGGTTGAATAAACTTCAACAAAAGCTCCACACTCAGCCACAAGAGCACCTCAAGAACAAGAAGACACCAAGGTCAAAGATAGTCCAAGGAAAGAAGCAAAGAAGCTCTTGGCTGAACCAAAGAGGAAAGAAAGAAAAGGGTAGAAATTCTCTTTATACTTGGGTCTACCTTGTCAAGACATGGTCTATGACCCTTGTGATGAGGGGTTTCTCTCCCAAATAATCACATTGGAATAAACATGGTATAGGGTCGAGAAAGGAGAGGGAGATGAAGGTAGGAGATAAAAAAACATCAAATTAGAAGACATACACTTACCGAGGATGGAAGATGAGCTCGGAACAACACCACCACCACATGCAAGAGAAGATTGATCCCCAAGCTCCAAGGATGAACCTCCTTGATCCACCAAGCTCCAAGATAAGCAAATAAGGAGGAAGAAGATAGATGGATGAAAGATTTACAAATAAGGAAAGTTAAGGGGTTATATGGATTAAGGATGAGTGAGAGCAAAGGGTGAGGTTTCAATACACTAAGGATCCCAAGGGACACTTATCCTCGCAAAAGACCAACATGCACCCACATGCAACCACTTAAACATGACATGCAAGACATGGTAATACACTCTAGGAAGTGTCTCAACCACAATGGACTCCCCCATGGTCGCAGTCGTGACCCTCCTAGGTTGCATCATCCAAGGTCACGACACCACCCATCACCATCTCCTCTAGGTCGAGACAAGGCATCTCCACAAACCCTAGGTCGAGACAACCCAAGATAGGCCATCTATCACAATCCAAGGCCACCCTAGACCACCTAGGTCATGACTTAAACACCTGGAGCAAGTGTCTAGGCTATGACACCCTCCAAAACTATCCTAGGTCACGACCCAAGGTCGAGGCAAAATAACCAACTCACAAGGTCAAGGCACTAAATACTCACATCAACCCTAATCACCACTTAGGGTGGTACTCCTCAACCAAGGCTCATACAAGGTGCCCTCCTCTTTCTCTTCCCACTAGATGATGTAAAGAAATAAGGGGAACACTCTAGAGGTGGAAAATTGTGCATCAACCCCCTACACTGGGTAAATTGCAATTTGCACCAAAATTAGCACAGAAAGCACAAACAACATCCAAACAAGATCAAACTGGAGACTTAAGCTCTCCACAAGCCCTAATAACATCTTAAAAGATTATATATAGATGATAAGAACATGATTAAGCCATTGAAAACAAGGTTACTCCAAAACTCAGGTCATGCTCCATACATATATGACCTTTTAGAATGATATTTTAGCTTTAGTTTCTTCTAACTCGTGTCCCTAAAAAGTTAAATGGTCTTGAGGTTTAGGTATTTCGTTGAAATATCTTCTTATAGTTTTCTAGCTTTATATACTTCACCATCTGCCACATTGAATTTTTGTATGGAGGCACACAACCTTTTGGTTCACCTAAATATCGCAATGGAAATTCGAAAAATGTAGGATCTCAAATAGTGATACATGGTTTTATATTTTGAATCCATTTACAACTTTCCTTCCTTGAAAAGTTTCTCATAGAGTGTACTATTATATTCAACCTACGTTTCCACTAATTTATTCTTCTATTTTGGGTGTTGTTATAAATATTTTATTCGATATTGATATTATTATCAGCACTACCAACAATGGGTGTTGACCTCTTATCTAGATATAACTTCGATTTCTTAGAATACACTTTTCTAGTTATCCTTTAAATATGATAATAATTTTTTTTACAATCACACCCACTCTTGAAACTAGTAAATGATATATATAGATATCATTGTGGTGCAAAGATCAACAATCCCTTGTATCTCAATAAGGTTTTACTATTTATAAAATGTACAGTAATAAACACCAAAAAGTATATGAGGTATGTCATAGCACTGGGTTCGTACAAATGGAGAAAGATAAAAAAATTTAGGAGTGAGAACCAAGAGAGGATCTACTCATTATTTAATTACTGAATAGTCTCATTCAATTCCTAACAAACTAAATTATATGAAGGAAGGAAGTTATTTTATGTAATCTTTCAAGGAACCATGATATAGAAAGATAATATGAGTATATAGAAGCAGAAAATCAGACTATTACAGTTAAGGTAGTGGCACCCAAGTGGTAAAGTTGATGTTGTATGATTGAGATGTCACAAGTTCGAAACCCCCCAGCAATGGGATGAATGAAAAAATATTAGACTATTACATTATCACAAGATATTCCATAATATTGTTCCTCACCAAAAGGGTGACTTGAAAAAAGATAGAACATCGTATACAAAGGCCCAATTGCAAAGGACAACCTAGACATACTGGGATATCCTCAAACACGATACTCCTATACATGATTCGCATGAGTTATCATCCTTCAAAACACCTATCTTTGAGTGGTTTGGAACAACAACTAGAATAGGAAGAAACAAGAAAAGATATTCATTGGTAAAAATACTATGTATGTGCATAAATAAGAATATTAGGATATTACATGGATTTAAAGTAGATTTGAGGGTGTTTATATATAAGAGTGTCCATAAATACTAAGATCAGTCAAAAAATAATATTTCATAAGGATATATAAGTGAAAGATGAGGCTTATATTTTATAAATGAACTTGCCATTTACTTCTAAAACAATAGGAGGAAACATTACAAGTGTATTAAGTGTAACAAACAAGAATAATATAATGCATACTAGTAGGATTTATCATGTCTACCATAGAATGTGGGGTGAGAAGGAAAAGATACACATATGCTCCTTAACATATATTTTAGAAAATATCACATCTAAATAATTATTCAGTGCTGGAATGTAACACGTCCACACAAAAATTGCACATGTTACATAATGCTAGTAATCTACCACACAATGCTTCTAAAATAATTGGTAAGTTAATTTCATATAACACGACAACATATAGGAAATTAGGTTAATTTCCTTATACCATAGAAAGATAGGCATGGTTAGCAAGGTAGTAGCTCGTGGTAAAGGCACGAACTCCCTAGTGAAGGGTCCCGAGTTTGGAATTGAAGTTGTGTGCCTTGAAAATGAATTGCCCCATCACACAGGCTAGTCCACTGTGTGATTTTCAAATGCCTCCCTCAATGTGCAAGTAGTCTATGGTGTCATGTGGGTTTACACTTTTGGGGTTGGGTCACTGGATTGGTTGCTATTCAGGATTGGTTTCCATGTCATTCAAAAAAATATACATTTAGGATACAAGCCCTTGAGGTTATAAGTATACTCACAAGTATTAGAATGGATAAATGAACCATCTTTCCCAAAAGACATTGAGTGAGATTATTAAAGTGGTTTCATGACTCATTATAATATATAGAGAGTTTATCATATACAACCCAAATTAAATAGGGGTTTGCACATACCTGGTCTTCATGACTAACAACTAACTAAGGATGTATTTCAACCCATAAAGTCAAGAGTTGATCCAAGAAACACATTAGGTATGTTAGTTATATAAAATAAAACATGCATATACATTTTTGGTTTAGCTATATATGTTGCTCTTATCCTAATTCGCATCACCTACTGGTATATTGGGATTTTTAATCAATTAAGTGAACATATGATATATTATACATATATAAATCCTTAGGTGGAAGTCATTATGTGTATATAGCCATTGTAAGGTAGGACAAACCTTTATTTTGGAGAATACCAGTCTAACCGATTACATCAAGGTCCTCCAAAGAGTGAAAACATAGTGGATAATAATCTTAATTCATCTAAATAGATGGGGAGAACTACTGGGGGGGGCAAGAAATCCATTCAGTGCATTCATTTGGTTACTTGAGGCATAGCTTAACCAGTTGATCAGTAAGTTTATTTTGTTTCCTGTTATGATGGAGCACTTCCTGCACCTCTGTAAACTTCATTTTGTCTTGAATATACTTGAATAATAGGCAGTATTTATTGGGTGGTTTCTTGAGTTTGTTAATCCATAGGACAAGGTTACTCGAGTCTGTGATGAGAACCACATGATGCAAAGCTTGACATTTTGCTAAAAATATGCCATCGAGAATGGAAAATAGTTCCCCATATGTAGGGTCAGTACCAAACATTCAGGTGGCTGATTTGACAATCCACTCTCTGGTGATACTCCTGGCAATCCCACAAGTAGACTTGAGATTATCCTTCTGAGATAATGTTATATCAACATGAAGCATAGTTGTTTGATGATGAAGTGCAATAGAAACCTTCTCGCAGTGCCCATGGGAAGCTAAAGGGGGATTAAAACTTGAGGTTCCTGAGATGATAGCTCCAGCTTCAACATGACAACAAACTGCCACAACCCTTGGCAGAATGGATTCTATTAAAATATTAATGAGTTCCTATTCTTCCACAGGATCCAGCATGTCATTGCAAAGTTTGTCTTCCAACCATCGAGATGATTGAGTTGTTTCAGGTTGTACCCTATCCATTCATTGGGCGTGTTGTGGTTGAAGAAGCTCAAATATTAACAATGGATAATCTAAAATATTAATAAACAAAAGTTTATGAAAGCGAGATGTGCATATAGTTCCTATCCTCCCATGTTATAGAGTCTATATAAATTGGTAAATATATTTCTTAGAGAGATAATCTTGGAATATAAGAATCATCAATTTAATAGGAACGCAAATCAATTACTCAAGTGTAAATATTAATAAAGGGATAACCCAAAATATCAATATATTATAATTTATGAAAGTGACATGTGTATATAGTATTTAATCCACCCATCTTATAGAACATTTTATGAAAGTGACTATGTATGAATAAAGGAATCTTCAAATCTACTAGTTCCCACATATGGAGCACGATCAAAGGATTCATCCATGTATTACTTAAAAATTCAAGGAAAGTGGCTATCTTTAGTGAAGACACAGTACTATGGAAAGATGCTTAGATTGAGGAGGGTCTAATTCCTTTTGTGCAACCTCATCTGACTATCTTTGAGGATCTTCTAGACCTTAAGGTGGCAAGTCTGGTACTAGATGATGGATCTTGGGACAAAGACTTCCTTAGAATATGGTTCACTACAACAACATTTAGATCCATTAAGGCATGCTTACCCGAAATCGTAGTTATGTCAAGGATGTACAAATTTGGGAGTACACCCAGACAAATTTATACTACCAATACATTTTTCTAAATACTCTCCTATAGTGAATATACAAGCTAAGCACTCTACAACACGATATGGGAACTCGCAGATTCCCATAGGTTGAGTGCTCACGTCTGGCTTCTTCATAGAAATTGTCTATTGACAAACTATCTTCATTCATGAAAAAATGATTGATGATCTGTTATGCCCAAGATTATAGAGCTCGAGCCTCGAGTGGACTATCTGCAATTCATTTTGATCTATATAGTATATCACATAATGACCTACAAATTAGCTTAAGGCGGACTGACTCGACAACAAAATGCATTACTCATGGGCTTTGTTCATATGGTGGGCCCCATAAAGGGTGTTTATAAGATGAAGCCTCTCTCTCTCACGCGCACACACACACACTTCATAACGGCTAAGTGTTTACACACAATATTTTTTTATTATCTTTACTTTTTACAGAGCGAGATTTACCACAAGAGGGTCTACTTTTGTACAGTTCAGAATCTGATTTTTGACTAAGGAGTTTTGCTATTAAGAAAACACACTGTGAAGTAATAGTTTACGCTTATCCATTCGGAAAAACAAGAGCTACTTGTTAATCTTTTTCTTATGTCTTTTGCTGGTGTAACCGTAAATTGGTTATGCATAAATTATTTTGAGTTTTTCCCAAAACCCCCACCTCCTTTCCTGAAATTTTGGAATATTCCCTCTCTTTTATTGAATTCCATATAATCTCCATCCTTGTAACTGATTTCCAAATACCCCCTTACCTATCAGTTCTGTCACCCAGCCGTTAGATGCAAATGCAGCCTTTTTTGTTTGTATTTTTTTTTGATAAAAGTCTATGTATTAATAGAAAGAGTAAATTAGTGCTTACAAATACAGTACGTCTGCAAGTAAGAAGCTGAAATAAAAAGCTATGTGGGCATTCAACGAGATGAGGTCCTGCTACAAAAGAAAATACAGTGTTGCTGATCAAGGAGATTGTACATGGGGGAGGCACCCCTCAAACAATGCCTCAGATCATAAAGATGATTCAAAAAAGTAGTAACTACAAAAGTGGCTAAGGTAGTTTCTCCAGGATATGCAAGGATCAGATCTTCAGAATCCAGTATTATCTAAATAGAGTTCATATGGAATTAGACCATAACAAATTATGAGTTGTTAATCCGAAAGGAACTAAAGGTGATAATTGAGTCTAATGACCTTGAAATAACTTAAAGGGTTAAAGAAGGTAATTTTGGTATAAAAAAGAAACGATCGACTTTAATTGGGCTTATGATGTTGAAATTAGGGTTTATGAATTAAGAGAGCAGTTAATATGATAAAAGCGTCATGAAAGCAAAAACCCTAATAAAACCCTAATGTGGTCTAGAAAGCCTAAGATGGAATCCAAGTCTAGCTTTAGAATGTTCTGGATAAATTATAACACTTGGATGTCATGCATTAATTTCAGGATACTTGTTGATTGCTTGTTGCTTGTTCTTTATCATTATTGCTTGGACAGCAAGTTGCTATGGATCAGGTATGTGGTTACGCTTATGAATAACCGCATTAGTTTCCCACGTGGTTGCCGGATGATTGATCGCATTGACTGCAAATTATCAGTTTGGATGTTCATATTTGCAAATTATAAAGTCACTATGATTATCACATTAATAATAGAAGTATGGATTCTCGCACCTACATGCCACCCTGATGGATGATACCAAAGGTCAGGCCCAGATGGGTAGACCGATGGACACCTTGAGTGGTGACCCCAGGCACCAAGAAGGTGGCCTATGATATTGCATGACTAGTGGGCACCATGAGTGGTGACCCCCAGGAACCAAGCTCGGGATTGAGAAGGTGGCCTTAAGTCATTGGCAAAGGGCACCCTAAGGTGGGTATGCCAGGGTTAGGGAAAAAGCGGTGGAGAATGTCATACAGAAAGTGTAAATTGGCTTGTTAAATAATTTGATTGTGATATTTAAATTGTTATCCATATGTGCAAACTTTTGGTTGTCCCCACATACCAGTATATTTCGATATACTGACTGACGTTTTGTTTGTCGGTGTTTTAGGTACAAATGAAAAGAACAAACAGTAAAGTGGCATATGTGGAATTAAATGAGAATTAACATGCACAGGAGGATTAGTTAGAGTAGCATCTTCATGGATAGAAGTTAAGAAATCCCATCTTTTAAAAAGGTAAACAAAGTTTTATTTTATACCAGTTTTTAACTTTAGTTGGTAAAGTTTATTTAATTAGTATTGATTATTTGTCGAACCTTTGATCCTGTTAATTGAATAACAGCTCTGACCTTCGGGTCTCCCTTAATTGGGGGTTACCGGGAGATGGGGTCGTTATAATGTTCATGACAAGTAGTAGAACAAAGAAGAACTCTAGCTAGAAGTCAAGCTCCATCCTTGCTTGCTGCACTTTCTCTAGATTTCTTCACTCCAAAGCAGATAGAAGAGGAAGAAGAAGATCCTTGCTGCAAATAGTAAAGAAGAAGGAAGAAGAAGAGGGATTTCTCTCGAGTAACCACCTCCTATCTCCCTTGGTCTCCTCCAACTTCTCCTGGACTCCCTCCAGTCGAGTTTCCCTCCAAAAGGTCTGTCCTAAGCTGTAATAACTGTCCTAAGTCATTCCCATTCATATATATGAGAGTGGAGCGGTTATTCTTTGAGTTTGGATTGAAAATATACTTTACACGGCATGTGGGTAAGTTCACATGGTGTGTGGGAAGTTACAACTTAGCAAAAAACCCAATTTTTAGGTCTTACAGTGTGTAAATTAGCCACACAACATAACCCAAAGTGCCTGTAACTTGACTAGAATTCTGCTGTACATTGACATGTCGTGTCAAATAAAAACACGGCGTGTCCCATGTTGATACAACATGTCTATAAGTGACACGGTGTGTCCCATGTTGATACAGCGTGTCTATAAGTGACACGGCATGTCAATCGCTCTTCTAGACTATTCTGGGTTACTGTGTATTCTACTCATAACTTACGGCGTGTAGGTCAGTTTTACACGCCATAAAAAGTAGTATTTGCACAGTTTCAAACCCCAAAATATGTAGATACTTGAGGAGTGATCCAATAAGTGATAATATGATATATTCCTCATCATTTAATTGTAAAATGTAGTACCTACAATCCAAACCATGAGACAAGTAAGAATAGCTAAAAATATAGAATCTAGCATGAATGAGAGTGATAATTGAGTAAAAAATGACATGGATATGCAACCAAACATGGTCGAAAATATGATATGATTTGTGCACATCAAATTCCCCTAAGATTGAACCATTTCCTCAAGAAAAAATAAATAGATACATGGTTGTAGAGTAATAGGTGGGCACAATATCATATCCACATGAAAAATGAATTTATGGATCTAGAAAAGTCATTTTCATCATTCAAATATGTAACTGGTTATGAATTCAATTATAACTCTCAAGATGAAATTTAGTTTCAAATAGATATTCAGATAATCTTGAGTGAATCAACTATACAACAATCATTAGAAAAAAGATGATAAATCCAATAAAGAAATGATATGCCACAAACCCAACTGATAATAAAGATGAAATGAAATGAAAATCCCTTAACGTCTTCGTCCATCTGCATTGGCTTTATCATTAAAATAAAAAACTCTATTAGTATTCATGTGGACGATACTCGACTACTAGGTATAGGCTTACTCACATGTGGAATACTGGTTGGGGATTAGTGTCCCTCTTTCAAACACATTTCTAACCTTTTGAGTTGGAGAATGTGTGGGTGACTTAGCCATCTTTTTGGGTTTTACTAGATTTTCGAAAACATTCCCCCCATTTTCACTTGATTTGGGTACCTCATGAGATACCTCACTATCCTTATTCTACCCTTCCCCATTTGCGGATATTGCCAAGTAGATTTAGGATATGTAAGTTAGAAATTCAATCATTTATAAGAATTTTCTCAAGAAGAGAAGCAGAATATTCATTACAATGTTGGCAATATCATTAAGAAGTTAATCACAGATCTATAGTTCATAAACTCAAAATTTTCGAATTTTTACATGTGTTAGGACAAGAGAGAAAGAATTGCAATTCATCTTCAATCATATATTTAAATGCAAGATGAATAGCCATGATTATCGAAAAAATTCAAGTGATGTGATATATGCCCAACTATTGCCAATAAGCCATTATTGTTGTATATAAAGAGACGGTTCAAGCATAAGGAAGGTATTGAACATGTGAAAACTATCAACTCATTTTCATGCAATTTATTGAAAACAAAAGACTAAAATGTGAACACAAAACAAAATCAAATGACAAGAAGCAAATAACATGAAAGGGAAAAGCTAAAAGAACCAAGTTACCATCCAGTTGCTCCCCCCTAAGCTTGAAATTTGCAATGTCCTCACTACAGAAATTAAACTAAAAAGGTTGCAACCATGTACCTCATCATGGTGGAAACATCAAAGTCCATGGAGGACCGGTGCTCTGATTTGCAATTGGAAATTGTTGTACTAAATATTGATGCCTCCTTGCAAATATGTCTGTGATTTGGGGCAAGTGAAAGCACCTATGAGATGGAGCAAGAATAGTCTTTTGTACACCAATACTATTTGTCTTTTCATTCTCCTTTACAACATCATCAAAATATGAGTTGGGAAGAGTGTTCTCATTATAAAGCAATGTGTCATCTAGAGTGTGAGGAGGAAGGACGTGGCTTGCTTAAAGAATCTAAAAGTAGATCTTGTGTTGTAGCTTTCTCCCCTTGATTTTCAGCTTCATAATCCTCATAGGTATCAACATCATCATACCTTGAAGGATATACTTCTATGACAAGACCATTCTTCAATGTCACCAGCCTGAAATATGTTGGATTCATCTCCGGTGGACTAGGCAAGAGAGATGGAAATACTTCTTTACTAGGAAGAGCTTGTTGGGCAATTTGTTTCTCCAAGATGTGTACATGAGTGGCAATATCGCCCACCTTAGAAGAGAGTTGGAAAATGGCACCCTTCTTTGATTGTCTTTATTGGTGGAACTCCTCATTTTGCTGCATTTTAGTTGAAATAAATGTTGCAAGCATAGACTCTAATCTAGAAGTTACTTGTGATTGTTGTGATTGAATGAAATTCAAGTTCGCATTTCTGTAGAAGCCCGATGGAGTGTAGCCCATTGGAGAATAAATAGAAGAAGCATAAGATGTAGAAGATGAGTGTCTAAGAAACCCACATGCATCACAAATAATATTGACTTCTTGAAATGGCTGTGTGCTTAGCTTCTCAAACCTTTGTGATAAAGTGTCTAGCTTTGCTGCAATTATGTCTATAACATCAACCATGTGACTCCCCACTTGTATCTCAAATGTAGTAGCTGAATAAGATGGCTAGTAACTTGTATCTGAGCTCCATTGGCATTGGTTTTTTTCCATATCTTCAATAATAGCATAATATTCTCCATAAGATTTGTTCATTAGAGCTCCGTTTGTAGCTGCATCAATAGATAATCTTGTATTGTAGTACAAACCCTTGCAGAAAGATTGTAATAGAAGCCAATTGCTTAGACCATGATGTGGACAAAGATGTTGGAGATCTTTGAACCTCTCGCATGTATCATACACGTTCTCTCCATCCCTTTGAGAATAATTGATAAGTTGACTCATTAGCTGTGCGATCCTTCTAGGTGGAAAGTATTTTGTCAAAAAGACTTTTAGAAGCTCCTCCCATGTGTTGATGTATTTCTTTGGCAAGGAATAGAGCCATACCTTGGCTATATGTCTAAGGGAGAACATAAAAAGGAGTAGGAGGATCCCTTCAGTAGGAACACAATTTCTCTTTATGGTGCTTAGCTACTGCAAAAATTCAGCAATGTGGAGGTTTGTATCCTCCATTGGTGTCCGTCCAAATGCATTCAACTGTAGCAATTGTATGATGGATGAGCTGATAGAAAACTCCTCTACCTCAAATTTTGAAATATTAATAGGCCCACTCATGTGCATTGCAGTTGTACCAAAGTAGTCCTTAAGAGGAAGGTCATCCTCCTTGACTAGTTCTTCATGTGGATCTAGAGGATTAGGTGGATGTGGTGTAGATGGTGGTGTTGTATGTGGTATGGATGAAGGTGGTGGATATGAGGGTGTGGAAGAATGTGGTATGGGTGTTGGTGGTGTATATGATGGTGATGAATTAGGTGTGAATGATGGTGGTGAATTAGGTGTGAATGATGGTGGTGTGGATGAAGGATGTGTGGATGAGGGTGGTGCATATGAAGGTGATGTGGATGAAGGTGGCATGGGTGAATGTCATTTGGATGATGGTGACATGAATGATGGTCGAGTGGGTTGTGATTCCTCCATACATATTTGGGTTTCACTCCTTCTTGCTCCATGAGGGCTGCAAATGATGTGTTCATTTTCTGAATGTAGAGATACATACGGTTCAAGGATCTTTTTATGAACACCCCATATGCTTTGCAAATAAACAAGGTGAGTGAGATACAAAAACAACATGTAAGATAGAACAAATTATGATGATCATGATGAATTATGATTTATGGATATGATGGTGGATACAAAGGTTTTGATATAGTCCCATTTACTTATCAACAACTCTTACTCTAACAGGAATACTGATGCTCCCCGAAAACGGTGCCAAAACTTGTTGGATTTGTTACACGAACGAGTTTCAATCATAAGAATGATCTTTTACTCAACTAGCTATTTCCCACAAGTATACAGGAGTAGTTGCAGTCGAAGTCGAACACAAGGAGCGTTGGTTAGTTAGGTGCAAGAGTTATGATTTTCAATAATCTAGATCGTTGTACACAAGATGATTGGATTAGAACAACTAAATTACAGTTTTAAAACAAAATAGTAAATCATCACTTAAGAAATCTTAATTAAGATTTATATTTAGGAGGATCCTAGACTTGGGATTTCACTATCACATCATAGATTATATTAAAATACGAATTTAAACAAGTTAATTAACTTGCAAATGAGGTTTGTAGTCATCACTCACCTCCTAGTGAAGTGATGGCGATTATAACTCCATACGTCACTCTCGTGTATGTATTTCATTTAAAATCACAAACTTTGCTCCTCAACTTAATCCCAACCACTCTCATGGTCAAGGACAAGTTGTCAAAAGAGTAACTCCATACTCTCAAACACATCTTTTTAGATTATGAAAGAAAACATAAAACATGCAAGTATGATGGCCAATCACACAAACAAGCATTTCAGATCTGAAACAACTCTTGGAACATGCAAGCAACTAACATTTAGTTCGAAATTCATATGTTCATACAAGCTATGACATGGGAGTTACTCTCCCATGTCCAAGATTCAGATTCTACTCATCCATGGCTAGAGAAAGAAGGTACGAGTAGCAAAAAACATAAAAGGACATAGTAAAAGAGTAGAAAGAACTAGTATGTCTGTGAGAAGTAGTAGAATGAAGAAGAACTCTGGCTAGAAGTCAAGCTTCATCCTTGCTTGCTGCACTTTCTCTAGATTTCTTCACTCCCAAGCGGATAGAAGAGGAAGAAGAAGATTCTTGTTGTATATAGTGAAGAAGAAGGAAGAAGAAGAGGGTTTTCTCTCGAGTAACCACCTCCTATCTCTCTTGGTCTCCTCCAACTTCTCCTAGGCTTCCTCCAGTCGAGTTGCCCTCCAAAAGGTATGTCCTAAGCCGTCATAACTATCCCAAGTCGTTCCCATTCATATATATGAGAGTGGAGTGGTTGTTCTTTGAGTTTGGGTCGAAAATATACTTAACACGGCGTGTGGGAAGTTACAACTTAGCAGAAAACCCAATTTTTAGGTCTTACATCATGTAAATTGGCCACACAGCCTAACCCAAAGTGCATGTAACTTGACTGGAATTCTATTGTACATTGACATGGCGTGTCAAATAAAAACACGACGCGTCCCATCTTGACATGGTGTGTCTTTGGCTGTTTTGGGTTGCTATGTATTCTACTCATAACTTAAGGCGTGTAGGCCAGTTTTACACGCCGTAAAAAGTGGTATTTGTGCACTTTTGAATCCCAAAACATGTAGATACTTGTGGAGTGATGAAATAATTTATAATATGATATATTCCTCATCATTTCATTGTAAAATGTAGTACCTATAATCCAAACCATGAGACAAGTAAGAATAGCTAAAAATATAGAATGTAGCATTAATGAGAGTGATAATTGAGTCAAAAACAACATGGATATGCAACCAAACATGGTCTAAAAGATAATATGATTTGTGCACATCACTACACTTTAGAATTATTTTCCTAAAAGATCACTTAATGGCTCTCGTATGCCTAATCACTTGATATATCCATTAGAGTGAATAGGAAATATGTAAGAGAGATAGTCCTACATGTATACCTTGTGAGGAACTCACTTCCCTACCTTAAATATCTCTCTATCATGAAGATATAGATTCTCTCACTTAGCTAAGAGAGGATAAGAAGAAGTTAAGGAGGCCCTTGATGAGAATCTTCTCCTCTATGAAGGTGAAGTCAAAGGAATAAGGTCCAAGTCAATAATTGGTAATTCCTTTAAGGTCAAAGACTAGGTGCAATAATGAAGAAGTACTGGGTGAAGGATGAAGACTCAATGCAAGAGTAGGTAAGTCCTTGGTAAGGTTAAAGACTCATGCTCTTGGATCAATAAGTCATTTATAAGCTTGTTGGCTTTCTAGGATTGAAAGAGAAGCTAGTTATCGCTTGATCTAGAAATGGATAGTCTTGTGTTATAACTCTTATAATGGAATATAAGGAGTGACACATGGTTGTAAGTGCTAGGGTTTGAACTCTTTATGTAGTACGGCACATCTCTATGTTTAGAGATTGGAGCCACTATAAATATTTGTGTTAGTTGGTGCTTGTTCAATCTCTGTCTCCCTTGATATTCATATTTGTAATATTATGTTGGGATATACATTGAAGGTCAAGCAATGTTTCAAGTGATTTTAGCTCTATTCACTCCCTCTCTATAGCCCATTGTATACCAACACTTGGTATCAAAGCAAGGTATTACTCAAACAAATACTTCCACAAGTAAGAGAAGATGGACAACAATCTAGAAGAAAATTATTACTTAAACCTTCTAATATATTATGGGAGAAACTTCCAATGTGGAAGAGAACAATGAAATTACACATTCAAGGATCATCACTTGAGATATGGGGAATGGTAGATCTTTAGTACAATAAATCATAGACGAAGCAAGAAGAATGGTATAATCTACTTTGAAGAAAGCAAAACTTGAATGCCAAAATCTCAAACCTCCTCTATGCCACTATCTTCCCGAATGAGTTCAATATGATATCTTCTTGTGATGTAGCCTATGAGATATGGAGAAATCTATGCATAACTTATGAGGGGATGAGGCATGTGAAGGAAAGCAAAGTCTACATTCTTACACAATTTTAGATGTCTTGTAAATGGGTAAGATGGAGAGTGTGTTTAAAATGTATTCAAGGCTCAACACCATTTTAAATGGCCCTCCCGTCCTAGGCCATACCATGGATAGTGGGTGAAGTCCCTATATTCACCACTCTCTTTTTTATCTTTGGGAAAAGAGAGCAATGTCCATAGAAGAGTTCAAAATGCTCTCCACTATTCCTATTGAATAGCTTATAGAAAATCTTCAAGACAATGATATAAGTCTCAAATCACAAGAAGAAGAGTATCTTAATAAAGAAAACAAAAAAAGAAGGAGAAGATGACTACTTTCCATGCTTCATAAAGTCAGAAATTTTTTCAAGGTAAACAAGATTCCATGCACTACAAAGGTATATCTTACAAAGGTAAATCTTCTTCCTCCTCTCGTGGCTTCACATGTGGAAAGAAGCTTGAGTACATGGATGATTATCCACATGGAAACAATACCCATCATCACATGGGATAAAATAAAAGATATGAGAAACACAAGAAGAAGAAGAGGAAGAAAGGGAAAAAATTTCTAGTGACTCCTGTAACTCTTGCTCAAGTGAAATTGAAGTTGAAGTGTGCCACTTTACTTTTATGGCAATCTCAATTGAAGATTCACATGTAATATATTTGAAATATTTATGTGATAGTATTTAATTGAAATTTTACATGATACTCATGCCTCTCTTAAATCTACTAATCATACAAATAAATAGCTTGATAGGATTGTTCATAACTTGTATGAAGAAAAAGAAATGTGCTGGCATTTTCTTGTAAAATGAAATTGACAATCTTCATAAAACTTTATCTAGAACTTGAAGGGATAATAAATGGTGTTGAGATGGTAAAGTATCCTTATTTTACACAAGAAAATGCTCTTGAACTTGAAACTACTAGCTTACTTGATAGGATTAAGTTTTTACAATCTCAAGTTGTATGCCTTGTTCAAATAAAGATCTTGATGAAGTTGTCGATTCTCTCATGTTTGATATTGATGTTCTTAAAATTTAAAATGAGTATAAATATTTTGTAATGACCCCCTCCCCCTATTATCCCATATTCATGCAGACTGAGAAGACAAGGACCTTTATCATATTTACTAGATCGAGGTTTAGCAATTAGCAGAAAGTAATTATAAGATTCACTAAAAGGGAAAAGAGTTTGATACAATATGAAAGATAGACTCTCCACTAATGAGTTACATGATATGGAAAACTATTGTTTGAAACATGAAATAAAAGTTATCGATCTAAATCTTGTAGGGTAGTTTTAAGCATATTTCCTTTTGGTGCCTTCTTCTCTGGAAGTCCATTTTGCAGTTAAATAGTTGTTTAACCTAAAATGTCATGAAACAAAACAACGATAAGTATATCATGACATACTGGTATGTGGGGTCAAGAAAAATGGTGCATATAGGCGTAACAACATAATCACAACAATCAATGTTGACTAATCAAAATTACATCTTTGTCATAACTTCTCAACCTTGTTTTACTGAATTTCTAGGAATACCCTCTCCTAGGGTTTTGTCCATGTAATGGACTTAGTCCACCTTCTCAATCATTGGGTTGGTGTCATATTGGCTTCCAAATCATGGGCTTGGCCATTTAGACCTTCCCAATTAAAGGTTTGATCACAGTCATCTCAAGGACCTTCTTTCTCTGTCCAGATATCTAGAGTTAGTATGAGGTGTTTGAGAAGTTACTTCATTTATATAACGTGATACTCATATGGGCTTTCTAAATTGCAGCAAATAAACAAACAAGCAAGCAATTAAGGTTGCAATCTAATTAGGAAACCTTAGAAAACCACGAAAGTTGGTTAAGGCAAGTAGTCATAGGAATAACCACATACTTTTGCATATATGAGTTAAAGTCCAGGTAATTAGGTACAAATGAAATAAATCAAGTAATCACGCTAAAATTAATGCATAACACCCTAGTATTACTATTTTCTCCATAATCTAACATTAATATTGACTTGGGTTCCAAGTTAGGGTCTTGGAGTCGAGGGTTTCATTAGGGTTTTGACTTCCCAAACCCTAAATATCACATTTAATGCTTTTTAACTTACAAAGCCTAATTTTAACATTATATGAATTCTTTATCATAAATTAAGTCCATGATATAGCTTTCTGACAAAAAGATTGAATTTTATCCATCAAAATCATTTAAGGAAGTTATGATCATAATAATTAAGAAATTAGAGTTTCCAAACATTTAATACATTAGAGTTAGCAACTTTAGGTACTTTTGGAATTCGAGGCAGAATTAGGTCTTGAACCCAATTCTATTGGATTCCTTGCATTTTTCTAATTAAAAATTACTACTTATTTGACATTTTTGGCTAAGGTGTGGATTTTTAGTTGTTTTTGAAAGATCTAGCTATTTTTCTGATTTTTTGGTTAGAGAGGCGACGAAAATACCTTTATTTGGAAATTAGATGTCCGTCAGATCTTGGGTCATCATTGACCAAAGCACAGATCGCACGACTAGAGTTAAGTCATCCCACTCATCCCACCTTTGCTCAATGCGAGATGTTGACCGCATGATTTTTATGCAAGAAAAATCTTATATTTCCATAACATTGTGCCACAAGGACCTATTTTCAAAGTAAATAGTCTCATGGGCCATGGGTTGAACTCATTCTGCAAAGTGCATAGCTTTATAAATTATTCTATCAATTACAATTAGGTTCTTTGCCTATTAAATCAAGTCTTGTATTAAAAAAATTCAAATGTATCAAATTTGAGGATCTTACATCAACTGACTCACCTTACCTGCATCTCAACCGATGGTATTGTATCTGGAAAGTGCAAACTAGTCATTGGAGAGAGATAAAAATTAAAGTAGATCTGTTGGACTCCCTCCCATATGGGTATAATTTGTTCCAATGATTCTGAGGCTATGATAATCCTCGACTATAAATAGGATTCCTTGATTCAACCTATGGCCATTCAAGCATTGTGAATGCCTCTATACTACAATCACAATAAATTTTCCTTAAAGAGCCCCTATCCCCTATCCACTCTCAATATCTTAATCACTTCTACATCTTATAGAGTAAGTAGAAATTTGTAAAAGAGCTAGTCCTACATGTATACCTTCTGAGGCTCTCACTTCCCAACATCCAATCTTTCCCTATCATGAAGACGAAGATTCTCTCTCTTAGCTAGGAGAGGAGAAGAAGAAGAAGAAGGATAGGAGGCCCTTATTGAAAAGCTTCTCCTTGGTGAAGGTGAAGTCAAAGACAAAAGATCTCATTCAAGAGTGGGTAAGTCCTTGAAGGACGAAGACTCATTGGAAGAGTGGCTAAATCCTTGGTAAGGCTAAAGACTTGGTCATGGATAAGTAAGTCCTTTGTAAAGTTTTTTCTCCCTTGTCCGAAAAGGGAATCTAGTTATCCCTTAATCTAGTAAAAGGTGATCTTTGTTGTAACATTTATAATGGAATATGAGGAGTAACACATGACTGAAAATCCTAAATGCTGACCTCTCTAGATAGTGGAGTATATCTTTAAATTTAGAGGTTGGAACAATTATAAATACCTACATTTATTAGTGTTTGTTTAATCCGTCTCCCTTTCTTTTCAAACAAGCAATATTATCTTTGGAAATATATTGAAGGTCTAATAAATTCTATTTAAGTGGTTTTGTCTCTATTAACATCCTCTGGAGCTCATTAAATATCTGTCATACATTAGGTAGTGGTGCTTCCCTATGACCAATGTGGTTGGGATTGAGGTGGGGGAAAGAGAGAGGGTCTTCTTGGGTTTATGAGTAGAGTTGGATAAATAGAAAAATTAAGGGAGAAGAGGGGAGGAAGAGAAAAAGAAGATGGTAACCCAATTCAACGGTTTGTGACGTTTTTTTTGTTCTTGAAATGAGGAACAATGCAATATGGAGGGTGTGTGACATGTGGAAAAATCACAAACAAAATCTAGGTATTCAGTGAGGGGATTTAAATGAGTGACATCAATGTTATTGGGTGTGGCAATTTTTTATCAACTATTGTAGGTTAAAACAAATTCTAGAAGAGATGAAATGTAGATTTGAAAGAAAACTCTTTAACTAAAATACAAATTCTCCAAATTTTGGTTATAATCTAGTGAATTATTTTTTTATAACGCATATACTAATTTATATCTTATTGTATAAATAATATTTTGTCGATTCTAAAGACACGAGTTCCCTTTTTAAGTTTTGATTCGTGCTAGGTCTATGCAATGTACATAGAGTCAAATATTTTGTTACGATGAAGGATACCAAAGTTTTTCATGCAGATAATTTTAGCACTAGATTGCAAGTATCTTATTTAATGTGGAGGAAGAATTTATTTAGCTACAAAAAGTTAAAATAAAGACTACTTAGTATCAAATAATATAATAATTTAAGTAGACTAATTGAATAAGTCATAGAATGGTCCACTTATACATGAGATGAAGTTTTGAAAAAGTTATGAATATATCTCAAAATAATAATTTATGTAGAATTTTTCATGTTACAGAAATCCACTACATGATTCAATTTTTAATTATCTATACTAATATTAAAAATATATTTGATGCAACCATACCATTATAGTATGTAAAAAGAAACAAAAGTTAAGTATATGGAAGATTAAGATCAAGTGAATGCATGCATATTAGCATTAGAATCAAGATAAGGGGATCCTAACTTATGTTTCACCACCAATGCCCATAACTTTCTATGTGTCCTGTATCTAATCCTATTCCTATAAGAAACAATTCATGTGTCTATTCATTTCCTCCACTAGTACAAAACCGACCTTTAGTGTCGATTATTTAAGGCCTTTGGCGTCAGTTTCAAAGCGACACCCAAGTGGGTGCCGCTAAAAGTCGAAACCTTCAGCATCGGTTTTAACACTGATGCCATAACCCTTCCCGCCAACAAAAACATGCCAGCAAGGGCACTATAGGTGTCGGTTATTTAACAAAACTGACACTATATCTAGGTCAAAGACGTCGGTGTTTCACACAAAAATGACACTATATAACCCTTCCCGCCACCAATAAAATGTGCCAGTAAGGGCATCATCAACGTCGGTTTTTATATATAACCGACACCCATAGCCACATCGACGTTCGTGTTTTGCTAATAACCGACGTTGTATGTCTTTGTTGTCAGTTTTATACTAATAAACGATGCCTATTTGCTATTTTTTTTCTTATCAATTTGAATGCCTGTTGTATGGCTGGTCAGCAGGATGCAGAACCTACTGAACTGTAGGTTTACAACATCCATTGATATCAACCAACAACATGCCACAAACCTGTAAAATTAACAAGATGGACAATAATTTATGATCACACGCGTGTATAAGCACATTTAATTCATATTATTTTTCATCACACACATGTAGAAACTAGTAGTTCTATTTCAAATTTCCTCCATTTTCACACACATTTAGCAACCTACAGTTCCATTCATTTCATCACTTTTCACATTCAGACACATGTAGAAACATTCATGTATTGATCATCTTCACATTCACACATATGACAATTCATAAAAATTCATTCACATTCTCACAAAAATAATTATGAGAACAAAGTTTAGAAATATCATTCTTTATTCGTCATCGTCATTATCGCCATTAGTATCCCAATTATATTTAAAAATTCCCACTACTTGTAGGGCTTTTGCCCATTTTCTCTTACATCATCTAATTCTTCCCTCGTATAGGGAGTATGTACATCTAATAATTTTCCACATGTAGTCAAGTTAGTTTTAAACACCTGCAAAGAGAATGATGTATATATATAATTAATAATATATAATAAGATTGATATATTTCATATTATCTAATGGGACTATATATAATACCTTATGTATAGTATCAATTTTCATTGCGGCATGTTTTATGATTAGGTCCATAAATCGCATCACCTAGTATGCACATGCCCAATCATTGTCTTGTGTAGCAAACTATAAATTGAAACATACAAAATATTCAAAAATACAAATAAGCATAATTCACATAAATAATATATACATTGGAGTCGGGAAATTACTTTCACATTCTCCCAAATTAGTGGTTGATTCTTTTTCTTGGGGACCTTTCCTCCAGCTCTTTTGAACTCATTTAAAGCCTTACATGTTAATGTAACACATTAAATTGCATAATTAAATAGTAATGTAATAACATATGTTAACAGATATAAAAATATGAAACATTTCTCACGGGAATAATGGCTTTTTCATTGTGTGTCCATATAATGTATTCAATTCATTCCCCGTAGGATCTAGATAATAAACAATGAACGTGTTGGGGACAATAACTAGTAACTCCCAATGCCTACCACTACAGGTAAGAAAGTTAAAAATTAATAACTCAAAATCCACAATAAAAATGTAATTTTCTTAAGTTCAAATTATAAGCAAAGAAAACTTACAAGACATTGAATGGAGCTATTATCGCCATCTTATTTTTTTTGCCAAAATATTTAAAGGCAGCACAACAAAATGAAGTAGCTGAAGAAGGGTCTTTATCTATAAGACTAATCAAAGATGGAACCAAAAACTCCACATGGGAAAATGAAAAATCTGTACATATCATGTGTAAATAGCTGCAAAACATGTATTATGTATGCATTAATATATAAGAAACTAGATCACCATATATAAAAGAAGGTATATGGTTGTATAAACAAGATCTCACTATATCCATAGCTCTATCATAGATGTATTCAGCCAATCATAATGAAACAACTCCAAAATATCTTGTATAAATAACTTGTTATTGTATGATTGACCTGTAGCATCCTCCAGAATATAAACATTTAAAGGGCAATTTAGATCATGTTTGCCTATCCATATTGCCATACCCCTACAATTAGGACCTAACGAGGCATGTAGGTCCCTTGGAAGCCAACTTGGTACTTTAGGAGGTGGAGGTGGAGGTGGAGGTGGAGGCTGAGATATAGCGGGGTGGAGGATGAGATGTAGCAGGTGTCTTCCTGTTAACCTGTATATATAATTTCAGATCAATTGAATCATATATACACACTAACAAATTAACATAATGTAAATTTATCATACAATATTAGTATAGACAACATCTTCTTTGGGCCACATTATCACTCCACCTTCTGCCTCACCAAGGGTTTCAGAATCTAGATGGGCATATGGCAATGCAAGATCCCTCCAATTGGGTAGTACATGTATCAGGCTCACACAAACCACACCAGCTGGTACTGGAGTCCCATGAAACATGTCCCCTGGAAGGGCTGAGTAAGCTTGTGCCTCTACAACGATATATTCTTGACTTTTTAGACAGCATGGATTCAACCACTACAAATTTACGTAAAGAATGTTATATACATATATACATAAACATATCATCTTGGAAAGACTAGCTACTATATATGTCATAAAAATACTTACATCGGACGTGCTAGGTGGTGGGTCTACATGATTACTTCCAACCACCTCTATAGTAGGAGAAGAGTGGCACGCCACAGGTACTATCTGAGTGGCAGGCTGAGACTTCTGCCAGTTGTTAATTGCTTCATTGAGTCTCTTATCAAGTGCTTCTTCGAATCTCCTATCAAGTGCTTCCTCGACTCTCCTATCAATTAACTGATCTACCTATACATGGATAAAAAACACTAGCTTCTGATTATTGAATTCTCTTTTGCAATAACATTCTAAAAAAATAATAAGTTACCTCAGCTTGTGAAAGTCATGCTTTTGGGATAGGTTTGTGCTGTGATGGCCCAAAGAACACTTTGATGCCCACACCAGCGTCTGTGCCCCTAACACGTCCAGGATGCTTTGGGTTACCCAGAGCAACTATCAATTCATCCCTTGTGCCCTCAGGGATGAACTTGCCTTCCTTCCTCTGCTCATGTAGCTCTCGCTAATTGCCATCAACAGAAATTGGTAAGTAAACATAACAATAATTAATATCGATCGATTGCTCAATGAGTTGAATTTTACCATTTTTACAAATGCCTCAGCAGTTGCGGGCTTCGTTATATCTTCCTTCTTGTTTTGCCTCCCAGCTATCCACATAGCATGGCGAGGCACAGGTGCGGGACCAATAGTAGACGACTCTACAGAGTCCTGAGTAGCAGCAGAGTGAGCAGTAGACTTAGCCTGTAGTCTTTGGAAAATGCCTGCATAGCCTCTTGGACCCATTGTGTAGTTATGCACATTCAGTGCACGCCTTCCTCTTTGAGCATCTCTGATAGCCTTGTTATTAAGCACATTGATTTAGTTAGTAACACTAAAGGTTAATCTTGAATAGGTGAATACATAAGAACATATATTAATTAAATTGGGAGTGGCACTTAATACCTTGAACTCATTCGTTTTTCTTTGGGTAAAAAACTCCTCCCAGTCTTTGGGGTCCAGGTAGTTCCATTGCTCAGTGGATGCCTTCTTCCTAAATTTATTTTTTAAAGAGAATACAAAAAAAATTATTAGTGTAGAGTTAGTCAAAAAGTGATCAATGTCTAGAATTGGAAATCAATCAAGAACCTCTTCTCAACATCGCATATGTAATCTTGGGAGAGATTTGTCCTATAGTTCCTTAGGACCCTCCCACAACGTTGCATCACGTTTTTACGATATAGCTTTTCATCCATATCAAATATACTCTTCAAAATAGAATTGTTATTAACTAGTATCCTAAAAATTAGTAATTTAAAAAAATAGAATTGCAAATAATTATAACTCACACATAGTTCCTTCCATACTAAGTCTTTATTCCCCTTAGGAACTTTATGTCATGATTCTAAGTTAGGACTACAATGGCTGTGAGTAAGAACCCCAAGATATGAAATAAATGAGTTGTGGATCACTCCAACTGGATTTCCTGCATGATCGAAATCCACAGCCAGTTTGGGTCCATTGCCCCTTTGTTGTAGTAACTTGTTCATCATTGTGATGCTCCTCACTTTCTCATTTTTTTTTGTTGCTCATCAAGTGCCCCAATTTCTTCAGGGGGTACATCACCAACCTAAAAGTTTACAAAAAAAACACACTCACATGATATAACTATAAATGAACATATAGATAGAAATATAGGATATATTTTTAAAACTTACATTGTGAGGCGATGCATTGATATCCTCACCCTCATGGTAATCATCATCACGGTCATCATGCTCATGCTCAGCCATCTGAAAGTGTCATTAAAAAATCAAACATTTAGCATTTGACATAACTAGAAGATAATAAAACATTGTAAAGTTCACATTCAGAAAAATAAAACATATAAAAAAATATAAACATGCATGCCTCTAATATTGCAATCTTTTATTAATTAACAATCCTTCATTGTGATCTTCGTGCACATACAAGTCATCATTAGCTTCAATATTTAGTGGTGTTGGCAACCCAACTGAGAATGGACTGGAGTCATCATACTTATCATGGTATTGTTCTTCATCTATAGGATCTTCAATGAACGTTCTCTTACCATGAAGAACAACCGACCATTTATCATTTGTAGGATCATTGATATAAAATACTTGTTTCGCTTGTGATGCCAATATGAATGGTTCACCCTTCTCGTCAATCTTTTCAAAGTTCACTAATGTAAAACCCAATTCATCCACTATAACTCCTTTTGTGTTATCAACCCAATTACATTTGAAGCGAGGGATTATAAAATCTACGTAGCCAAACTACCATATGTCTTCAATGACACCGTAATATGACATTTTAGCTCCACGTGGACTCTTATCCTTTACACTTGCAAAAACCAATGAAGACGTTTGAAGGGTGACTCCACTGTTTTGGATGACACTCTTATCATCTTAATGCTTTGTGTAATATGAGAATCCATTTATGTCAAACCCTTCATAAGACATAAAATTCAATTTTGGTTTAAAGGTGAGGCATTTGATAATTTTAGTAAGATTATATAGTGTTTGAGATAGTTGATGTAAGACTTTATCTTCAAACCACTTAATAAATGTCTTGTTATGCTCTCTAGCAAGCCACATTGAATTGGCTCGAGGATATTGTCTCTTGATGAAATTGGTATGTTCCTTGATATAAACACTCACTTCATCGATGTTGTGTAAAATATACAAGTGACCTTGTTCCCACTGCTCATGACTGATTACTTTCATCCGTGATCCCAAAATTCCTTTGCCAAAATGTTCCTCAATATTCATGTCATTAACAGGAGTGTCATTAGCACTCAGAATGTCATTGCAAAAATCCATAACCTCTCTCACCACATAATCCTCAATAATACTCCCTTCAGGACGATAACGGTTTCGAACATCACATTTAAAAATGCTCATGTATCGTTCAAAGGGATACATCCAATGCAAGAAAATTGGTCCCAATATTTTCACTTCCCTAGTCAAGTGGACAACAAGATGTACCAAGATATCAAAGAACGAAGGTGGAAAATACATAACAAGCTGACATAAGGTAACAACCACTTCTCTTTGCAATTTATCGAGAGTATCAGGGTCAATAACTTTGCTGCATAGACTGTTGAAAAAGAAACAAAGTCTGGTGATTGCAAACCTTACATGCTTCGACAATATAGATCGAATTTCTATGGGCAATATTTGTTGCATTAGAGTGTGAAAATCATGAGATTTAAGACCTATCAACTTCAGATCTTTCATTGATACCAATCTACGGATGTTGGATGAGTAACCATGTGGCACCTTAACATTTACCAAGCATTCACAAAAAGCTTTTTTCTCCTTTCTAGACAACGTGTAACAAGCGGGAGGTAAGTATATTCACCGAACGCTACTAACTACTTATGTTATGTACTTCGATCACTACTAACTACTTTTGTTAATTATGTCCTTATTCCCATTTCACATAAGTCCATTCTAGATTTTATCCCATCTTTAGTCTTACCTAGTATATTCAACAGAGTACCAATGACACTATCACAAACATTTTTCTCAACGTACATGACATTGATACAATGTCTGACTGCCAAAGAACTCCAATAAGGAAGATCCCAAAATATTGACTTCTTCTTGAATAAAGATTTGTTAATCTGTGTGGCCATGGTACATTGTGTTCTCTTACCAAATTCATTGGCAAAGTCTTTTACTCTTTCATAAACAACCTCCCCTGGTATAGGTTTAGGTGCACTCTGTTCCTCATTCCGTCCATTGAATGCTTTGCGCAACCTATGATACGGATGGAATTTTGGAAGAAACCTTTGATGACCAAGATATACAGTCTTGCCTCTATGTTTTAGTCGTATTGAATCAGTGTTCTTTTCACATATAGGAAACACTTTAGATCCTTTGACACTATATCCAGACAAATTCCCATATGCTAGAAAGTCATTAACAATGCAAAACAACATAGCGTGCAAATGAAATGTATCTCTTCGTGAAGCATCATAGGTGATCACACCTTCACCCCAGAGTTTCTTTAAGTCATCAATCAGAGGTTCAAGATAAACGTCGATATCATTTCTAGGTTGTTTAGGGCCCGATATCAACATTGACAGCATAACATACTTATTTTTCATACACAACCAGGGAAGAAGATTGTATATAACAAGCATAATTGGACAAGTGCTATGTTGGCTTCTCAATGTCCCAAACGGATTCATCCCATCTATACAAAGCCCAAGTCTTATATTCTTGACTTCTTCACCAAATTTAGGGTACAATAAATCAATCTTCTTCCACAGTGGGGAATCGGACACATGTCGTAGGATCCCATCATTATTTTTCTTAACATCTACATGCCACCTCAAATTCTTCACATCTATCGGATTGTCAAACAAGCGTTGAAACCGTGATATTATAGGTGGATACCACATCACCTTGGCAGGAGAACCAGTTTTGGACTCCCCCGAAGTCGTCAATTTATACCTTGACGTACCACATTTTGGACAATCTTTAAAATCCACATAGTCCTTTTGAAATAATACACAATCATTCAGGCATACATGTATCTTCTTAGCCTCCATTCCCATTGGGCACAACAATTTCCTTAACTGGTATGTTGAGATTGGCAGCTCATTTCCTTAAGGAAAAATTTCTTTCAACAAAGACAACAATGACGTGAAGCTTTTATCACTCCATATATTGTTATCTTTCAGCTTATATAATCTCAACACAACGCTAAGCTTCATAAACTTAGTATAACCTGTGTATAACGATATCTTAACAACATGCACAATGTTTCTAAACATGGGAGGTGGATCTGTGTGTTCTACCCCACAATTATCCAGCATTGCATCAATGATGTCTACTGGAACTGGTTCGCTCACATCTACATCATCGGAGGCAATTTCTTCTTCCACACAAGCAATGCTATCGACATCCACTGATTTCAGGTTTGAAATCTCTCCATGCTAGTGCCATTCGGTATAGCTTTGTACAATCCCATTGCACATGATATGACTTTTGATTTCGTCACCAGTGCTGACTTTCAAGTTGTTACCGCAATGCCTACATGGACAGTAGAACCTATCTCCAGGTTGTTTCCTATGCTCCTCAGAAAATCTAATAAACTGATTTAGACCAAAAATAAACTCTTGGGTGCAGCGATTTGGAATAGACATCTATGATCTATCCATTCTATGATCAAAGAGAAAACAAGTATATATTAGGGTTTAGGGTTAAAAGATTAGGGTCTAGGGTTAAAAGATTAGGGTTTATGGTTAAAAGTTTAGAGTTTAAGGTCTTATATATAATAAATGTGTACCACCTATCCCATTCTTGAACACTTAATCTCACTAGTAAGTGTATAATGTGTATTGGGTTTTCAAAAAAAAATCGACAACATTTCCCCATTGTTCTCTAAGTACATATGTACTTAGAGAACAAACGGGAAAATGCTACCAAAATTTTCTTAAAAACCCAGTACACATTATACACTTACATCCTAAGTGAGATTAAGTGTTCAAGAACAGTCCCAAATTGGGGGCTATCCAAGATTTACTCCTAATGAGTAAATCTTGGATGGGTTTCTAGGCCAAAAGATACATGTATGTTGTCATTCTTATGCCTACAATCCTAGTTTCATCATTCATATCCTAAGTTTTGTGTAACATCATTTAATCATGCTTGTCAGTAAATACTAAATAGTAAATAAACCATGATTCCATATATCAAAGATTTGAATCAAAATGAAGCCTAATGGCACATTGGGAGAGTGAGAATATTATACCTCACTTGAAGGCTGAAGAAGAAATATATGCAAATCAACAACAAGTCAACAACACCCGCAACAACACAAATACACAATTCAATTCTGTTATAATGTATTATTTAGGGGTCAATTTGAAGTTTTAACTAGAGCTTCATATATCAACATACATACTAGGTCATATTTCAAGTCAAGATTTAGGCATTTAATCACCTTAGGGTGCATACATGATTCACAAGGTATTTGGGTGCACAAATAATAATATATGTTACTGATTTAGGAGTTCACATAATCATTTTAAAAATAGAAGACCCACGTGTGAGTTAAGTTTGAAATTCAACATCAATGTATCTTTAACACGCATGTTTCAAGGTACAAAGTACATAATCAAATCAAATTAGGATGGTAGAATGGACAAGTTTGAATCTTACTTCAACATGCATCAAAATTTAATGAATTACGTCAAGCATGAGGATTAGAAGCACAAATATATGCAAGCACACGATTTGTTCAACATACATCAGTCACCACGGTTGTGCTACCCAGCACAGCCGTGCTACCACCACGGCCGTGCTTCCTAGCACGGCCGTGTCATGAATGAAGCATCACTGATGCATAATACAGAGGCTTGTATCCTTATTTATCAGGAGGAGAAGCGTAGTTAGGAATATAGAAGAGCATTCTGTGGGTCTCTGATTACCTGCACCATGCTATGTGGAAGAGGAGCAGTGGATAGAGGAGTGGCGGTGGATAGAGGAATGGCGGTGGAGCACCGGCGGATAGAGGAGCGGTGGCGGATAGGCACCGGCCAACTGAGCAGCAGTTGGAGCTAGGCGGTGGTGGCGCGTGGCTCTGGCGTATACCCAAGCTCTGGTGGCGGCTGGTGGCTGGAGCAAAGGGAGCAACGGCGGCGGGGACGAAGCAACGACCGCAAATCGCCAGACCTAAGTAACAAAAGCGATGAAACAGAGAATGGGAAAGAGTCTGGTTCGTGCGGGTGCTATTAAGTTTACCATCATCGTCGGTTGTTTCAGAAACTGACACCTAAGTTCAATAGTCGTCGGTTTCCATAAAAAATCAACACCAAAGGGGGGTAACAAATTTCACGGGGACAACACATGAACACACATCAGTGTTGGTTATTGTAAGGAAATCGACGACAAAAATTAAAACCTTTAGTCATCGGTTATTTGGTAGACAACTGACGCCGTATGTGAAATCTTGGAGGTAATTTTTTTGCATTGGAAAAAATGGATTTGGCGGGCAATTTTAGGCGTCGGCTTCTTGTTGAGCAACAAATGCTAAATAAAAAGCGATACACATGTCTAGCCGGTCTTCACATGTAGATGTCAGTTTGTGCTTTCAGCCGATGTTGTAGGGTTTTAGTGTCAGCTTTTTGGAAACAACCGACGCCTCTATATGTGACGTTATAAGCTAATTCTGTAGTAGTGCTCTCTCAAGTTTTTGGTTTAAAAAAAATCCATATTGAAATGACCTATAAATAGACAAGTGTTTATGCAAAATAACTTTGATGAATGTCACAACACTTGCATATGTTGATGATACTCTGTAGCACAAATCTATTATAATCAATACTCTTTCAAGATCAACAAGAATCAAACAAATCATGAATTTTAACCAAACATTCAATGAAAATAAATCATTAGAGAAGAGAAATAAGAAAGAAAGCAATGTTTTGTGGACTAGTGTATATACATCATATGAGGGCCTTTAGCATACTCTCAAACCAAACTAAGTGTTTCTTTACCTATTCTTTTCTCTAGTTTGAACATGGATTTTTTTCATAAGGTGAGTGGCAATAGATTTTATTTGAGTAGCAATAAGGACAAAAAATGTAAGGATTTCAGTGAATGATAACCATGAAGGAATACACCACCCAAATAAATATTGGCTATATGTGAAGGCTAGGCGCTCACAAATGAACTATATTCACTTAATCAAAATTTTAAATATATAATAAGATCCTCATGATAACCACTCCCCCGGGAATAGATAATACCCCTTTAAAATTAGTACAATAAAGCTTTGGTTTCCATCAAAACCCAGCCGATCAAACAAACTAAGTATTATCAAAAGCAACTTGCACCATTCACACCTAGTCTTTCACCCCTTTTCCACTATGCACTTTGCCCACCATCAGACAAAATGCAAGGGAAATCTTGAGAACATCATCATCATTGCTATGTTTCACATTCTGATGGCTCTTAGCACCCAAATTGATCGAATCTAATCTCACCATCACCCTATGTACCCAACAAGAGAAGATGAGTGGCAGAACCACTCGACTAAACTCCTCCTTTAGATCAAGATCGTCTTATTTTTATTTTAAAGGGTGACTAGAGGAAGGAAGGTGTCATCTTGCAAAATTCCTTTGCTCCTACTCCTCTCATAACACCAAATTCCTTGATTTTTTTCCTACAAATAGTGATCAAGTTGCTTCCCCAGGAACTTGCTCATATACGCCTCTTTTGAGCCTTCCTGTTCGACCTCCATACCTTCAAATCTGCAACACTTACAATCCTTAGGAGCAATGGCAATGAGGAAGTTGGTGTCTTTTCAAGAATAAGGGACCAAGGGATACCAATGACAATGAGATATAGGAATCAATCATAATTAGGGACCCATGACAAATATTGCATTTCTAGCAATGTTCAATCTTTGTTAGGGACCCATGCTAATTCATCAGTGGTAAACTGATTTCATGCTTTACATGCATATGAAGGTTTGCTTTTTAGTTTTCATGTATTGCTATCAAATTTCCATATTCTACTCATTTCTAATGTTGTTTTTGTGTCTCTCATATAGCCTAATGGATTTCCCACTATATTAAGTTATATTATCCAACAAAGAAGAATACAACTCACTGTTGTAAATTCTTGCAACATCAAGGTCCTACCTCACATATATAATAAAGTATAACTCATTGTGTCACCTTTCCTAACTGGTTTTTCTTTCTTCCCATGGTGGCATGTGACAATTGATTTGAAAGAATTCATTTGTATTGACATATGATTGAAAAAAAAAAGTTCTTCCTCTTCAAATGTTTTTTTATCATATGTATTATCCAGGGTTACTTAGTAGTGCCATTACGTATTTTGTGGAGAGGTCCTAGGAGCAAGATTTCATGTCGTATTTGTGATCTTACCGTCTACAATCAAGGACATCATCCAAGACTCAGGTTAATGACCATGCATAGGGCTGTCTCCAGTGCTACCTCCAAAGTGTGCACTTATATCCAATTATTATATCAAAAGGTCCATCATTGCGTCTTCCTCCCTTTATATCTTTGTTGACCCATCTTTTCAACAATATTTTGAGTTTAATGAGTTTGTATTGTCGTTTTTTTTTAATTTACAAATATAATTTGGGATTTTCATATTGGACCTCAAAGTCACAATTTCATATTCAGATATGAAAACTAGAATTTGTTACTATTTTCACAGTAGGTTCAAATGAAGCATTTTAAGTTTGAATGTAATTGATCTGAAATAAAGCCTACTCAACCTGAACCTAATTGCCAACTCAATTATATAATAATGGACAAAATACAAATTCATGGTATAGACCCACGAAATACTTTTAAACCTTTTCTATAGAACTAGGGTTGGCTGCACACAATCTTACTATCTCACATCATGTGGGCACAACCATAAAAACCAAATGAAAAGGAGAATACAACATGAAAAGATAAGAATTATACAACAACGTCCTCATCATCACCTTTCTATCTGTCTGATTCATCTCATGCTCGTACATAGACCTGTCAAAATAGATCATTGACCCGTGAGTACTAGGGTGTTGACCCGTCTAATATGCAATTGGGTAGGGCTTATAGCCACCCTTTTAGATATGGTCAAATTTGACTCAATCTCTTTATTAGGAAGGTCTCACGGGTGGATCTGTGGGCACCCACGGGTGACCCACTTGAATAGAATAGAAACTAAACATTAAAATTATATAGATGTATACTTTTAAGAATTCAAAGATAAGATTATATATTTAATGAGCATTTGAATAAGTAGTGATTTGTATTTACATGTAATATATATTGGACATACTTGAACTTACATGTATATTTATTTATGAATATTTGTCTTTTTCTATGTCTTATAAATATTTGTTTATTTATAATAATAACAATAATTTCTACATTGTATGGATAGAAATGATAGCATCAACCTAACTTGTTTTTATCTTTCAATTATAATGTTTGTGTGATGGATTTCTACATGAATCGAACAAATTGTTCCTCTTTTGTATTTGACTATAAACACAACATTTAATTATTTTTTTGGACTAATTTAGTATAGTAAATTGTTATCTCTTATTATGATTGATGTGAAATGTAGTAAACTAAATGATGTAGTTTGTGTTACATGTAAAAAAAGAGATATATACAAAAAAATAGAAGTTATATTTCTTTTGTTTATAATAAAATTTTTGAAATGTGCTACATGTTATATAGGTAACCTCAGGTTGAACTGTGATCCGTTGGATCAAATTTGGATAAAGTTTTGTATGACTGATTTAGAAGTGAGTCTTTATGTACCCACATCTGTAAAAATCAAGTCTACAATGATCTGAATCAAACCCAATCTGACCCACCCATTTGACAAGTTTACTCATACATTTGGCTAGGAATAAAGGGATGTGTGTATATGCTTTGAGTGCTTCGAAAGACCTTTGGTTAGGGGTTGGTTAAGCCCCTCCAGAGAAACTTAGGAGAGGCATCACGATCATATGCTTTAGTTCGTATAAGTTTAATTTTTCAAAAATCTTTCTAGTTTACTCCTCGGCAGCTGTGAACCATCGTCTGATGCAAGAGGAGGTTAGCCAAACGATAACTCCCAGTAGGGGCTGGTTGAAAGAAGGATCAATTTAGACATTAGGGTACGGATAAAAAACCAAAATAGCACAATTTAATATAAATATGTATACGAATAACATGAAACTAATCTTATTTCCAGAAATAGCCCACTTTCTTCAGAAAGTGCCAACATCTTGGCATTTTTATTGCAGCTGGGTTAGCAAGCGCCAACTTTTGGGCATTTTTAGATGAAAGTGCCAAGTGTTTGGCTTTTTTAGATGAAAGCACCAGGCACTTCGACATTTTAGTTCAAAGCACCAACTTTTTGATACTTTCATTCAAAAGTGCCATTGAGTTTGGCATTTTCACTTGAAAGCACCAGAAGGTTTGGCGTTTTAGGGCATTAGTTGCATACCTGCTTCAAGGCCTAGGCAGCTGTTCCATCATCAAGTCTCTTCATGCTAGCTCACCTTTAATGCGGTAGCTAGCCTTAAATGTGAGTGGGTTGGATCTAGATATACGACCCCCCATCGTTTCTCTCATTGTTGTTGTTCGTTTGTGTATAGGTAAGTCCTCTGATTTCCCTCTTCTTCTTCCTCCAGTTTTCCTCCAGTTTCCCTCTTCCTCTATTTTCCCTCTTCCTCCAGTTTCCCTCCTACTCTTCCTCCAGTTTCCCTCCTCCTCTTCCTCTACTTTATCTATTTTTCTCTTTCTCATCTTCTGTCCTTCGATTTCTCTTCTTTTCTATCTGGTTTCTAACCCCCAACTCTTCTTCTTCACAGGCCCTCCAGTTTCCCTCTACTTTCAATTTCCACCCCCTTAGCAGCTACGCCACACAAGCCCCCTGTTCCTCAACTCTCTACCTCCTCTTCCTCTTTCTCCGCTCTCTATCCTCCTCTTTCTCCGCTCTCTACCTAAACTAGCCACAGGCGGGACGAGGCCCTCCGCTTCCCTTTTGGCTCCCAGGAGACCGTGATCGGGCAGCAATCTTATCACCACCCTTCCAGCGTAGAGTGGTTGTAAGAGCAGCAAACTCGTCCTCTAGTTCCTATCCAGCATGGAGTGGCCGTTAGAGCAGAAAACTCATCGGCAGATCTCGGCTCTCTCGGCTCTCTAGCCTCGGTCGTCGCCACCCTTCCAGTGCTTGTTGACATACATTGGTTAGTTCCTACGTGCTCTCTACCTCCTCTTTCGGCATATGGTCTCTCTGCAAAACTCATTTTGGTATAATAATTTTCTCCTTTTGATAAAGAAATTATCTTTTTGAATTTCATGTCCCTTTGATGAGATAATGATTTCATATTATATAGGATTAAAACGATCTTCCTAGACGACATGTCTTGTAACGTCATTATTGTCTATCGTATCTGGAGATGCTACAGTTGAATCCATTTTCCTATTTCCTTGTTTTTTGTGTTAAATCTTAAAATAAAAAATAAAAGACACATGCACTCATATGAGTTCATATCTTGTGTGTATGTCGAAATTTTCTTATGCAAGAACAATGAAGAAATGTCACTTGTTTGTTCGCCCAACAAGGAATGAAGAAAGAAAGACATTTCCAAATATGATTTATCTAACAAGAGTGCATTGGTTCTAATACTAGTTTGGGTGTACGAATAAACTTTTACAGTTTCTTCTTTTGTTTTTATTTAGCTTCATGATTTCTTGGACAATGTACATAATTTTGACCTCCCAATTTCATTGCTAGAATTGCAAACACTTTTTTTTTAAATCTCAAATCTATTATATTCATCCCATGATCCGCGATGGGCAAAATACATCCTTCCTTCATTACAAGGGAACCCCGCAATACAAGACATATCACCCTATCTTCCTCAGCTAATATTAGTCCATCTCGTAATGATATATGGAACTCCTTTTCTCTCCAGGTAAATCAAACCTCTCACCCTCAAAGGGAGATTCATCTGCTCTGTCCACACTTCACCCTCCTCGAGCTGATTACCCCACGTCCCCAAGCAGCTCGGTGCGGAGTTGATGACTTTAGGGACTAGGAAGCCCAATATCGCTTCTTCTGCCATCACATTTCGGATTTCAAAAAGATATGAAGCTGCTCTCCATGGACCCGATGCTCCATTCCATATGCAGTCATGGGTTCTCCAATCATCAATCTCGAAACATGAGATCGTCAAGTTATGATCATTAGAAATCTTCAAAGCAACGAGACATGCTTGCAAATATGCCACATGGTAGTCCTTCTCCAACAGCCAAAATCTGAAAGCAAGCCTCACATACCCATGCCTGTTTATGATAATCCCGACTATCCATCGACGCTGAGAGCCCACCACGTCTTTGCCTGTTCCGATGGTCAGGTTCAACTTTAAGTTCACCATATCAGGAGGTACCCATCTGATCAAACTAATAGACCTGATTCTAGAGCTGTTGACGTCAATTCCTTTAGCTCCTAGCTTCTCAAATAACGACACATTTTCTTTTCTTCTAAGCTTCTTCTTAGACACATTTCTATTAAGAATGAAACAGATCTCATCCCACATTTTCTCGGGCCTATATCTCTTCTACTGAAAGCGCATATCACATCTAGCTCACCAAATCATCCAAAGTATAAGAATGATCATCTCGTTTTGAATCCACACCTCCATGATTGCAAACACAGATCTTGTTTGAGGCGATACATACAAGCATAAGGTACACAATTTTCACAATTGTGAGCACTATTTACCAAAACACTGTAGATATCACATGAATGATTTTATTTGATGTTAAAATATGGTCAACGGTTGCTTATATTCTATGCAAAACATGTAGTATATGTAATGGTTACAATATCACATTACATACACAAGTATATCCCATAATATTAGAACCACTTATTATGTAAAAATCTACAACACAAACCACAACCAATTGATAATATTAACGAATTCATTTCTTTAAAAGATAGGTTGAGTAAATTTAAAATAAAAAATATAAGTTATGATGCTGGTTTGATCCCCATTATATCAAGTTTTAGAGTCTATGTTGGTAATCTTGTAAAGCTTATTTGCAAAAGAAAGATTGTTGACCCTATGATCATGACTCTTCTTCATCCTTATTGAGAATAAATATCCTTAATCTTATCCATCCTTGTTTAAAAATATCTTAATTGGTTGTATTTTTTCAATGTGTCTATATATTGTAAAAAATATTTTTGAATGGTTATATCATATAGTGCCCTATCCTGAAAGAAATTCTGGCTTCGTCATTGGTTGGAACATTTATCTCATCGATCGGTATCTTCTTCTTTTTCTTCTCTTTTTCCTATGTGATTATGGTTTTGATTCATTCATCTGTTGTTTTTTTTGCTTTTGTTCCTTTAGTTTTGATGTCTTTTTATTTTTATAACATCTTATTATCATATTTATTTGTTTATTTGTAACAGTTACATATTTTAGTGCAAGTAAGTGTTGATATAAGGAGTGTGTTGGTGTTGCTCTACTATAGGAGTAGCTTGATTTTCTTTGAAGACGTCTTTCTCTTATAAAGGGTAAGTTGTATTTTACTTAATCGTTTTAGGTTAATATTTTCTGTAAGAATTATTGTAATTATTTGGTGCTTTATGTGATTTGACACTTTATTTGATGAGGATTGTAATTAATTTGGACTCTATATTTTGGATTGTAATTAATTTGGACTGTAATTAATTTGGACTGTATTTTATTTGGATTGCAAATATTTGTTTACTTTCTTATTTGCTTTTTATCTATTTCTTATGTGTGTGATGATATTTTTTAGTCTTGAATGGTGGTTGTGCAAATTAATATGTGATTTTATTATCTTGAATGGATATTTTTAAAAAAATTATTGTAAATTTTATCTGATGTTTTAGTCTTGATTGGATATTTTTCAACAATGTGAAGTCCAAAATTTTGAGACTAAAGTTTTGAGATCTATGGATAATTTTTTCAAAGTAATTTTTCATTAGATTTTTGTTCAAAGTATTTTTTAGAATATTCACAATTTAAAGTGTTTCCAAAACTTCACCGAGTCTATCATTAACATATATGTATAATACTACAAAGACATCTACTTCAATTGACATGTAATAAGGTGTTTTCAAAACTTCATCAAATTATAATAACATCTTATTCAAAAAATATCACCATAACATTTTTTCAATTCATAATTAATTTGTTTTCAAATACTTCATCAACTTAAAACTTCAAGTTTGATTGGTCGATGTGTAGCATTTTAGAAGAGAAATAGAGGGATGAAGAAAGTAGATCGAAGATGCTTTTGCTCAAAATCTTCATAAGGACGTTGTGATAATGTGTTTTCATATATGTATAACACTATAAAATATCATATATGTATACCACTACATAGACATCTATTTCAATTGACATGTAATAAGGTGTTTTCAAAATTTCATCAAATTATAATAACATCTTTTTTTTAAAGTGTATATTTAGTATCATATATGTATAATTGTGTCGTGTCATTATATCTAACTTTCACTATTGAAAATATTCAGGAAAATAGCCAATGTCTCAACCGATTTTGTCATCAGTTATGGTGGCAACTTATTGGCTCATGGGTCGTATTGTAATGAGATCTGCATGCCTATTCAAATAGACACAACAACTACTTTTTCTGAAATGATGGCATACATGCATCAAATTCTTGATATACACTCAATGATGTGCAACCTTCGTCTAAGTTATAACTTTCCCAAAGATATACGTCCTAGTTATGACTTATTTCCTATTGAAGTAGTTGATGATGATAGTTGGAAAACCCTTCTTAGTATATCAAATGGGAGGAATATTTACCCTTATGTTGAGAGATATAATCTACCAAATGAGAGAATGAGTCAGTTCCAAAATGATCATGATGTTGCTATTGATGATGATGATAACGGTGATATTAATGATGATAATAATGGTGACGCTGATAATGATGATAGTGATGGTGACAGTGATGATGATGAGCATAAGGATATTGATATTAATGATGACACTAGATTGCTGCAACTACGTATTGCTGATAGTAACCATGAAGTTTTTATTGATCCTGAAACATGGAAGGATGAATGGATAGATCACAATCATGTAGATAATTATGAATACCTTAGAGAAGATGATTGGGTTGATGAATATGAAGTCCCTATAGACATGGAAGAGGCTCAAGTGGTTGTGGGGCATGGCTTTAGTATAGGTGAAATATTTGAGACAAAGCCAAATCTCCTTCATAGGTTGCAATGATGGTCAATCAACAATAATGTCCAATACCAAACAAAGTGATCTAGTAAGACTTACCTCACTTTAATATGCTTACACAACGAGCAGTGCTCATGGAGGCTTCATGCATGTGCTTCTAAGAGGGTTGGTGGTTTGTGGAAAATCACAAGTTATAGTGGTGAACACACATGCCACAGTGCAATCCTATATAAGGATCACTCACAATGCAAGTCCTCATATATTGCGAGGATGATAATGTCGATGTTGAGAGTAAAACTTGACATGAGTGCTTGAGAAGTGATGGAAAAGGTTAATGCAGAGTTGAATGTTACTATCTCCTATAAAAAAGCCTGGCATGCACGTAGAAAGGCTATTTCTACAATCTTTGGAGATTGGGAGGAGTCATATGGCTCGGTGTTGAGATTTCTCCGATGTTTAGGGCAAGTGATTTTGGGGACGGTATACAATTTTCAAAACACTACAACAAATGATGGAATGTCATATCAGTTTAAATATGTGTTTTGAAGTTTTGGGCCATGTATTGAGGGTTGGGCTCACTGTCGACCAATACTAAGTGTTGATGGCACCTTCTTATATGGTAAGTATGGAGGGATACTACTTATAGCGACTAGTATTGATGTGAACAATGGATTGATTCCTTTTGCCTTTGTAGTTTTTGAGAAGGAGAACAAATCTTCTTGGACATGGTTCTTGATATGCATGGAGCAACAAATTCCAATAGTCAGTCGTAGGAATAATCTTTGTTTCATTTTTGATAGGATATGTGGTCTTGTGGAAGCTATGAAAGATGTTTTTCCTCTCAGCACACAACAATTTTGTTTGAGGCACTATAGGGACAAATTTCATAAGAAATTGAAGTCCACTGAGCTATACAACTTAATGTGGAAGGTCGGTAAGGTGACTGAAATGGTTGAGTTTGATAAGCTCTTAGCAACTATAAATTCCATTGACCCTTCTTCTTTCAATTGGCTCATGAAGAAACACCCAAGAATGTGGGCTCTTTCCTATGATGGCGGTGCGAGATATGGTATAATAACTAACAATTATTCAGAGACAATAAATGGAGTTTTGAAGCGTGCTCGCAACCTTACCATTAAAGACCTTATTTGCAGCACATATTATCATTTGGTAGCAATGTTATTTCAAAGAAGAAACTTAGGTGCAAAGTTAACTGGTTCATTCACACCAAAAGTTTCTGCTAAATTGGTTAAATTGGAGACCATGGCAAGGAAATTAAGGGTTAGTTGTAGGACAAATGAGTTTTATTTTATAGTTGAAGATACATCCAAAAACAACTATTAGGTGCATCTCTTCCAAAATCTCATTGGTTATCTATGTACTTGTGGTGCACCTCTACTTTATCACTTGCCATGGTCACATGTACTTGCAGCCACCGAATCGATACATTACAGACATCATCAGTCTGTCAGTACTTGGTATACTCTAACCAAATATCGAATGACATATGCTCCCCAATTTAGAGGCATTCCTGATAAGAGGTGTTGGCCTGATTTTAAGCCATCCATTGGGGTTGTTCCTCTACTACCGCCAATTTTCACTCCATGTGCTAGACAACCTAAGATGAAGAGGAGGAAGACTAATATGGATATCGATCCCAATCAAGCTACATACAAATGTGGAAAATGTGGGGGTTGTGGCGACAATGAAAGAACTTGTAGAAACAAATGATGCTTGTGAATCTTGGTGAAGTAATCATACCTAGTGGTAGTATGGGATATTATGTAAAATTAGTGAATGTAATCCTACTTAGTAATACGATAGGATATTATGTAATCCTACTTAGTAGTACGATAGGATATTATGTAAAGCTCGTGATTGTAATCCTACTTAGTAGTAGGATAGGATATTATGTAAAACTCATGAATGTAATTCTACTTTTATTGCTCGCATGAGGAGGGTGGGATGAATAAAATTGCCTCCTGACTTCCCCTAATAGAGGGTGATGTATGAAATGTTACTTTGCTAATAATATTTGTTTGAAACTTATGCTCACTAAAGGTTGCTTTATTTGACAATTTTCTAGGAATGGTGAAGGACGATGAGACTTTGTGGATCACATGTCATTCCATTGAGGTTGGTAGGTGGGAGTTGACGGATGTAGATGTTTTGGGTTATATACACACAACTGGATTTGCATCTGTCACTAAATTGTGTAGAGTCATTTTTGATTCTGCCTTAGTCACAGTACTTGTTCAACGGTGGCATTCAAATAGAAACTCATTCCATTTTCCTCTAGGAAAGTTAACAATCACTCTACAAGATGTTGTAGTGTTGCTAGGGTTAAATGTTAATGGTGATGTTGTTGTAACGCACTATCCTATAGGGCCAAATGATGACCAATATAGTTCTTGGACGACCCTTTGTGGCAATATTCTGGGGTCACATCCAGATGGACTTGATCATGGTTCTGTTCATCTGAGTTGGTTGCGTTCCACATTTTCAAATATGAATTTAGAAAATGCAGATGACCAGGTCAAGCATCGGTACACTAGTGCATACTTGTTATACCTAATTGATTGCTTCATCTTGCCAGACGGTACTGGAAATGAATTCCATCTTCTCTACCTTCCACTTCTAGTTAATTTTGAGCAATGTGGCATGTACTCATGGGGGAGTACAGTTTTAGCTAGCATATACTGTCAGTTGCATAGATGTCATCCTGGTTAGAGAGAAGCGTATCTTAGGGTGTGTCCATCTATTACAGTTGTGGTCTTGGGAAAGATTGTATATTGGTAGACCAAGAAGAGTGATCATAGATCAAGATCATGAGTGGCCACAAGATGCTCCATTAGGATACAGATTTGCCACTACCATCTATATGTATGAATATATTCTATTAACATGTTTCATCTCCTAATTTTCTTTTCAAACATGATAATAGATGGAACCATCTCATGGAGCATGTACGTGTTCCAAAAGGGACTGTAAGATTCTACCTTAATGTGTTTGATACACATGAGTCGAGTCAAGTGAGAATTTATATTTTATCTAAAAGTTACATTTTAGCATTTAATAAAACTTGTTCAGTAACGATAGCTTATAATGCAGTTAATGTGGGCACCATATAGTGAAGGATTGTTGGCAACTTAACCAGACATATGTCGTGAAGGCAGAGAAATTTGGATGGCTCATGTTCCTATGATATCATTCACAGTAATGGAATGGCATGTTCCTAATAGAGTATTAAAACAGATTGGTGCTCATATCCAACCTCAACCCCAAGCATTTCCATAATACCAAAGAATTGATGGTAGAGGTCGAAGCACGACTGATTGGTTGAACCAATACAATACATAACTCAATATATGGAATGATAGGCAAAATCATGTAGTTCATCTTCCAGACCCCTCAGTTGTGCCACAAGTACCTAATTGGTACAATCCTGAGTACCACATACAACGACCAGTTGATCCACAAATGTTTACTATCCTTGAGGTTATGTGGAGCAAGAATATGTAAGTAATGCATATATCCATTTAGATAATTAACTATACAACTTTGTATATGAAAATATGATAAAATAAACTATGTTATTTGTAGGTTCAAAGTCAAATGGATATCAGGGGATCATTGCAAACACTAACAAATCAGACACCTATTGCGTATTGGATGAGAGCGCGTGACAAAATATACAATATTCCGAGTTCATGGTTTCAACAAATGCCGAGTAATTGCATCCCAATTTGAGTTTCTCATATCCTGTGACAACTTCAGTTAGTGCTTCTCCTATTCCATCTTCCATGGAAGCACAACACTCCACACCTGTAGGACACTCAACACCAACATGTCACTCAGCCTCACTGGGACAATCCACACCAGTAGGACACTTTACACCAACAGGTCACTCAGCCTCACTGGGAGAATCCACACCAGTAGGACACTCCACTTCACCAGGACAGTCCACAATAGCAGGACACTCTAGGGAATGTTCACCTTCCTCATTCACTGGAATGTTTTATTCTTATACTTCATCATCATCAGACCATTTTGGAGTTCCTTCCAGCTTATCTTGGACCCACCCAACTTTTAGCCAATACCAACATGCACCTTTTTCTTCATTTTCGGGATCAACTAGTTCTTTATTTTTAGGATCATCTACAATGTTTACGACTATGCCATCTACTCGTTCACTCACACTACCACTCCCTCCAAGTAGGTCTACACGTGCAGGTCAGCAGACACACTTGAGTCCAATTGAGGCTTCTCCAGACTCAGGGCGTTCTTTGGGTCCACGAACCCAAGGTAGAGGAAGTAAGAGACGTTAGGTATGCATAATTTTTCCTAGCACTTTACTTATAGAAGAACTATATGTAGTTAAATAATGATTTTTATTTTGATTACATGGTTGATTTTATCATATGCAGATGCCAACTTCTTTGTTTCTATTTCCGTTGAACCGTTCAATGTTTGACCATTTCTGATAGTGTAGAAGAATGTGTTCTTCTTTCTATTAGCGGACTACTATTGTGCCAAACTTAATATAGATATTTTCAAAGATGTGTTCCTTTTGTTAAGTTGTGGCATACTTAATATAGATCTTTTCTTTGCCTGAGAATCATCAAATATCTTTTTATCTATTTCTATATTATTTTACTTGTCATCAATGAGATTTATTTGGGATTTTAATTGTGCATACATTGATGTTCCACTTAAAACACCACATTTTTCTATCTAGTATTCCTAAAACTCTTCTTATATTCCTAAATCATTTCTTATTTGGCCTGGTCTTAGTTTTCGTAAAATGCTTCCTATTTGGCGCTTTACAGTCACCATTGAACTAAAACGCGAAAAAGTTGGCGCTTTGAACTAAAACGCCGAAGCGTCTGGCGCTTTCATCTAAAAAGCAAAAAAATTGACGCCTTCATCTAAAAATGCCAAAAAGTTGGCACTTTCTAACCCGGCTGTAATAAAAACGCCAAGATATTGACTCTTTCTGAAAAAAGTGGGCTGGCGCTTTCTGAAAAAAGTGGGCTATTTTTGGAAATAAGATTAGTTTCATGTTATTCATGTACATATTTATATTAAAATGTGCTATTTTGATTTTTTATCCTAGACATTATTTAGTCAACTACTTGCAATGTGTTTCGTCATAAAATAAAATATGTACAAGAAGAAATGCTCTCATCTTCATCGATTTTATAACTTTATGTCAATGCTAACATAGGGAAAAATAAACAAAAGAATAGGGATCTACTATGAATTGGTTTATTTACACAATGGTAGAACAAGCTGAGGTGGAGGGGTCGACCATGGCCGGCAGCAAGTACTTCCTCCCATTTGCTCCGTTAGCATTGTAACTAGCGCCAGTGGTGGAGTCCTGGAGAAGGTCGCCGGCATACCCAGGGTAAGCCCCTTTCGCATAGACTCCAGTGCAAGCAGATGCGGCCTCGAGTGGCGCCTCCTGAGTTCCCTGGAAATAGCCATTGCCAAATGGGTTGGTGACGGTGCCGGCAAGGAGGCTGGCGAGGTTGATAATCATCCCGTCGACACCCACGTCTCCATTGGGCGCAACAAGGGGAGGTGACTGAGGCCCGTACAGAGGCTGGTGGAAGGGCCAGGCGCACTGGCCGGGGCACTGCTCGGCGGAGTTGCCGACCCAGATGTAGGCGTACCTGCCAGCCTTGGATCTTGGGGACGCTCCGTGGGATCCGCACCGGCTGGAGCAGAATCCGTCAACGACGACGTCTTGGGCCGTGAGAACGACGTTGATGGCCCTCCTCTTGCCGCCACCGGCCGCCAGCTGCGCTAGCTGGGCGGAGGTGAGGCGCTTCCCTAGGGAGTAGGATTCATCGATGGTCTGGGCTCCGAGGGAGAGGACGGGCAGGGGGGCCTTGGCTTTGAGGTGGTACTTTTCGACGATCTTCCACCAGGTGGCCACGGAAGGGAGGGGTTGGGTGGAGCGGGTGCTGGAGGATAGAGATGTGATAAAGTCGGCGATGATAGCGCGCTGAGACGGGGTGAACTTGCCGTACCAGATGAGGTTCACGGAGATGGGGCCCGTCAGGAGCTGGCCCTTGTGAAAGGACATGACTAGCGGCTGTGGCTCAACTAAGGCGGCCAGTTGCCGAGCTCCGGCTGAAAGCTGTAGCAGTGAAGCGGCCGTCAGCAGCATTGCTAGAAGAGCGAGCAAAGTGGAAGACGGAGGAGCCATCGGTTACTTCACAGTTTGTATAGGCAGTAACAAGCCTGAAGGTCTGCAAGAGAGGTGAAGAAATGGAGAGTAGGTGGAGGAAGAAGAACAGATGACTTGGCTGGTTGTTGTGGTGTGGGATGTAGCGGTGGATGCCGGGGTTTATATAGCACCAGATTCAACAAGCTGATTCGGACCACCTGCGTCATCTAGTGCTACTTCTGGAGCGTTATTTAAAATGCACCACCTCACACGCTCCTTGTTGCCGATTGGTGTGGCGGATAAGCGAGAAGGAAGGTGGAAGGAAAGCGCGCAGCGGAGTCCACTCCCCATGGCTGCCCCACGATCAATGTAGTCAGCTGGCTTACGCGTGAGAAAGCAAAGTGGCGACTACCTTCCCCAACAAAAGAGAAAGCTGTCATCATTGATACACATCCATTGGACATTGGACATTGGACATTGGACATTGGACACCGATAATCTAGAGGCAAATATTCCACTCTTAAGGGGCTTTTACACTGTCTTACCGTTGAAATTTGATAATAAAGTTACCTCCCAATGACAAGTAAACACGAGCTCATGTGATGAAGTGGAATAAATTACTCAATTGATCTCCATGTTCATTACATTCTCAATTTCATTTATTAATGTCCATCTATATATCTTGGACGGTTTCAGATCACGTCCCCAAAATTTGATGTGTGAGTATAAAATATCACTTTGGACACCTTTGTGGTAAATTGAGTGTATTAATTAACTCTAATAATGTGTTGAATTATTGGGACCCCTCAACATCCTAATCGCATTCCAATCTTTTAGGGATAAAATTTTTGTTTCAATCACAATTACTATTTACAAGTTATAAATTTTGCAAATTGATAAAAAAAATAACAGTTTAATCAATTTTTCTAAACCCTCATCACTTCAGCAGTCTGGTTTGGGCGAATTTCTCTCTGATCAAGTGCTTGTTGATCAAACATTGATCCAATAGCCTCGGGTCCACCGTTCTAGCCTCACTCATGTTGCGCGCAACAGGCAACATGGTGTGCAACTGACCATCTATGCCCCCGATGCTAGACCATCCTCTCGCCTAATTCACACCTCCGTTCTCCTCACCCCTTCTTCCTATTTCTTTCTCCCATTTCTATATAAGATCATGCGCTGGAATCCCCCCTCTTTCTCTTGCTCTTTGTCCCTACTTCTTGGTGCCACAACGAGATCCATGTTTAAGGCTTCTCTCCTCGGTCTTCCTCGCTCCAAACCAAGGATACTAGTCGATAAATGATGCCCAAATGAGCTGGGGCCACATGCTCTTCAGCTCCCTCAAGCTCCTTTTTCTACCTTGTTGTTTAGCCTCGACGAGCCTCACATCTATGGTGCCTCCTTGACAATGCATCGAGGTGCAGGCCTGGCTCCATGAGGGAGACAATGGCCTTGCCACTGGATTGTAAGGTAATTGCCTAGATCCCACAACCCTCCTATCCTCCTCTCTACCTCAAACTTGTAGGATGGCCCAAATACAACCATGTCTATTTCCCTCTCCTCTCTTTGGGCAAGTGCAACTAGGAAAATATGATCTCAGATCAAATTTATTTCAAAAAAAGTAAATTATGTATCATCTCAGCCCAGAAATCCTAGAGATTTCCTGGTCTGGTAAAAAGTGTAATAGATGCATCCTTTTCTAAAATATGATAATATTATATACCACTCTTATTGGAATAATGTGATCTTTTCATTAAAAACACTTCCAGTCCTGTTTCTATTCGAAACTCTATTGATATCATAAAATCACATGTTCTTTAGTGCTTTTTAATTGCGTAATGAAATTTTATACTCAAACATGTTGATAATTCTTTATATCTCTATGATGGCCTAAGATCAGTAAATTCTGACATTAATTGAACCATGATCTGTCCTTGATCCTACATATTGTGTTTAATGATGATTATATGCCATGAAGTGAAGCTTTATGTGGAGTTTAGATGATGGAACTTCAATATTATGTATTGTATGACCTGATGATTACTCAATGCTAATATGAAACCATAGATCAATAATATTTGATACTTTATAAACCAATATTAGGACTTGATCACTCTAGTGTACCTAAATATGATCTTGTAAAATGAATATGATATGGTGTGAACTTTTGATGCTATATCCTTAAATTTGTGCAAATGTTGACCTATTGTTGTTCAAACTACTTTGTCACCTCTAAATTAGTAAATTGATGTCCTTTATTATTAGTATACCATCATCACTCTTGTGCACCATTATGATTATGTTTTATGAAATATGACTTAAATGGACATGTTGATGATTAAGTCATTAATATTATTTAGATCTTATGATTTCCCTATTATGATCAATGAAACCTAATCATCCATGATCTAGTTGAGAGGTTTCACCCCAAGTCCTTAATGATCTATTATGTAATAATGGAATATGATAATGATGTTGCATGCACTATTTGAAATGTTGGAATCAATATTGATATAGATGACACTTATATTAAGGGGAAACATCCAACCATCATGAAAATTATTAGGATGATTAAATATTATTATTTTTGATGAAACACACATGCTTATATCTCAGAACCACTTTGTAGAACTTTTTTCAAATATTTAATCAAGTTGTCTAATGTGGCTCTCTTATTGCATGATACACTTTACCTCTTATTGAACTTGATTATGATATTCTTATTTGTATGTATATGTATGAAAACTATGCTTGGCTATATGTATTGTATGAGCTACTTGTAATATATGAATATCATATTTTGTATATTTTATATCGATAAACATTTAAACATAAATGGCATGTCCATTATACAAAACCCTTATTCTATTCGTTTGTATTCTCAGGGTAAGGGCACAAGGCTTGGTGCACCTACTTGGTTTTGATCAAGCGATGGCACAACACTTGAAATAGGAGTAAACCCTTGGCTTTCACCTTGTGACCCCCACATAGAAACATGGCTAATTCTTAGCTTTGTCATTGAATGTCCCTCATGGACCCTTTCTTTAAGAAGTTGGCCAAAGACCTTATGATGATGTTGTACGATATAATGAAAATGTATTTAAAAATGTTTTATATTAATAAGAAAGACGTTGATGTCTTCATTTGCATTTTTTATCTCTTTCCTATATATAAGTTTAGCCAAGATAATTATGATCCTTTAAACTTATAAGTTTTTATATCTTATAAAGCATACCAATGTGTTTGCATTGATTGTGTCTAATCTAATGATTCTAGGTCACGTGTACTCTATGACATTTTATATGATCATGCTTATGCTATGATATTATATGTTTTGTTTCTATATCTATGTTTCACTATCATAAAATGCAAATGTAATTTCCATATGTTTTAAAAAATATAAGGGACTATGGTCTTGATATTTGGGTGCTAAATTATATCTTTTTATGCATGTTCTCCTTTATGTTGTAAACCTTATGGTTCATGCTTAATAAGAATGATGATTGTTATTTATTCATATATATTTTGTTGCTTTGATCCATTCAAGGGATGGATGATTGGGTCCTTATGCCATTAACTTTCTAGTCATTTGGAGTTGGGATTTGGGGTCTACATAATTCTATGACAACTCAGTTATGTGTGATGTCTTGGCTTAGTTTCTGCTAATGAGTCACACTTCAAGTCTGTGGTCTAAAGATCGATTAATCATAGAGTTGAAATAAAAATGGGAGGATATTGAATTATATAATTAATTATCCTATAAATTTATTTCTTAGGATGCTTAATTCAATCCATATGTTATGAAAAAAGCTCCTAAATATTGATCAAACTGTAATCTGCATTAAGAAAAGTAGTTTAAGATTCATATATTTATGATCCCTTGGTAAGTTTAGTCTAGTGATGGTCGCAAGTTGACAGTCTAGAAGAACACTTCTCCTTCAATTTTTCTTAAAGGAAAACTTTATCAATTATTATTAAAATTAGAAGAAGAAAGATTCATAATTTGTTCTAGGGTAGTCCATAGGTCTCAAATACTCACATATTCACCAACTGGGGTAGGTTTGGTGATAGAGTGTGCCACCTTATTACATGTTGCACTTGCATGATAAAATGAGACATAAGATAATGAGATAAATAAGGTAAAGAAATAATTAACTAAGAGACACAGATGGTTCTCTCTGCTCTCAAGTTTGACAAAAAACTAATTGAGACTAGAGAATCATATCAAAATAAACTTTCTAATAGTTCCACTCTTTTGCTTTTCAGGAACAAGAAAGGAGGGTCATCACATTACCTAGTTTTGGACCTAGTGTATGCAACAACCTCTCTCCAACAATAGCTTGCACCCTACCATCCTTGTCTCAAAAAGTTCTCTAAGTCCAATACCCTCATCACTACTCATTGACACATCATAGATAACCTTGATGATGTCCCCACTAGGGTTGACCATTGAAGAGTTTTGTTGCTTTTCTTATTACTTGAATCCTTGCCCAACATCCCATTTTCCCATCTAAGGTCTACCCTTATACATGTAACTTTAAATGAAGAAATGAATTACATGATCCGATTCTTTGAACAAGAAGTTGTTCCAATGGGACCAAATATCCTCTAGGGTAGCAACTTCTTTGTACATTTCTTCAATCATCAAGGAGTTATCGATTCATTATACTACTACAATGGGAAACACATAATGCAAACCCCCCTTTAAGATGCTCGGTGCACCCGTAGACCACATTCTCCTTGCATTAGCACATTTAAAGATCATATATAAATCTCTTTTCTTGTTTTGCAAACTGAACAAACCACATCAATGTTGCACTATCTATCCAGTAACATCTCCAGAGTCACTAACCTTTCAATGCACCTTCTTCAAAGAGAATGAGGAAGTTTGAATGAGCACCATCTATGACAAGTAATACCCCAAACTTTTACTTTTAATGTGGAATGACTAGTAATCAAATTTGACCTACACATATGACCTATATAATAGATTGTATTAGTGAAGAAAATGTCCTTAGAATCAAACACCAATAGGGAGATCCTGCCATGATTTTTCAATTAATTCTGTTATGGATGCTTTTAAAAACTGCGGTAGGAAAATAGTCTATAACATTTCCATGTCCCACGTGGTTTTTTGTAGATCAATTAATTCATGCACTTACAAAGGTGAAGTAGAGTTGCCAAGGAATAAGTCAGTGAGTGTCTCTTTTATGTTACAAACCCATCTGTCTGAGCAGCCACTAATGGAAGTCCCATTACCTACTGGCTATCATAAGCTATCACATATTAGTTTTCATCCTTATCCCAATCCCACTACATGGATGATAGTGTTAAGGGGATTAGATCATTTGTCTCTAAGTTTCCTACATATCACACACAAAATCACATGCAAAAAAAGAAAACATTCCACTTTATTTGAAAATAAATCATGGTGTTTATGCAAATGGTCCCTTAGGCCACATGGAAAGGGAAATAGCAAGATGCAAAAGCTAGAAACTATATACTACATCCTATTTACAATACCCCATGTGATTATCCGATGTGGTGTTCAACAGATAATGAATGAAACAACATATGATAATGTACGAGTTCTTTAGTTTCTTGCATGGCCTAAAATTATAAAAATCAAGACACAATCAATGTGACGCACTGGTACATTATTAAAACTAGTTAAAATATCTTAATAGCACAATAGTATAATTGACATGACTTATATTCAAAATAAATAACAAATGATTCAAAGCATTAGTTTTTGACAAGATTTTCATTAAGACTCTTCCCATTGTGTTGATATAAAAAATTATATATATGGCTCATGATCCCAACAAGATGGGGAAGCTCAAATGGCTCAATATCTCCCTTCAAAAGAGGAGGTCATGATTTTGTACAAGATCCATTGCTCTGGCCTAAGGTGGTTGCTTCTACGCAATATCAACATCATTATTCAGACAATTAGCAATATATGATATAGAAATTCAAAAGGCTACTTAGTAAGTAATTCATAGCTCAGACAAATATATATCCAAGTATATTTTTAAGAGTACATACAAGTATCATCACTACCACTAGTCTATTCAGAGTAAAGCTTTCCTTTTTGGTTTGTTTTCATAGTAAGACATCCAATGTATATATATCAATGGTTCAGATAAGATCCTAGGTAAACAAAGATCTAGATCAATGGTTAATATCATAATATTTAAATATCACTATTTCAATATTTTAGGTTAGAGTTCTCAATTCCTAATAAGATCTTAGAGAAGACCACTCATCTATGAACCATCAATTTTGATATTTCAACATATATTTCACTATCAAGTATATCCTTAGGATGAATGATCTATCTAGGTAGTTTAGAAATTTAAAATAATCTTAGTTACCATCATCAATGTTTGGGTCATTTATTAAATCCTAAATCATCATAATTTATGTTCAAGATCTACATGAGTCAAATCAGGAAAGATATAGCAGATTAGGGTCTATTTGATTTAGAGTGGGAAATCATGTAATAGTGTTATTAGACCATCCAATAATCTTTTGTGTATAAATGTGTCACAATCTAAAAATAACGATTCTAATACTAAATTTTAATCAAGATTATAATAGAGACTTGAGGTTTCCAAACTATTCATAGTCTCAAACATGATTAGGTCTTAGGTTAGATGATTAAGATTAGCAAGAAAGAAGGTATTTTAATTTGGAAAAACTAAGGTGGTGGTTATTTTTAGTAACAGTGGTAGAAAGAACACATTTCAAATCTTATAACAATTTATGTTGGGTTGGTCTCATTTTTTAGTAAAAGTAGACTAAAATAACAATATTTTTGGAGTTATGATGAATTTTCTATGAATGAAATTCAATTTGGGTATTTTTATTAGTAATAGAGGGATAATACCTTTATTGCTTGGGAAACGGGAGTTGTTGATCACTACTACATAAATTGCTTATAACATCACATTCAGAGGCGTCAGTTGTATCCCAAAAACCGATGCCTAAACCCTACAACGTTGGTTGAAAGCACAAACTGAGATCTATATGTGAAGACCGGCTAGACACGGGTATTGCTTTTTATTTAGCGTCGGTTGCTCAGTAAGAAACCGACGCCTAAAATTGCCTGCCAAATCATAATTTTTTCAGTGCAAAAAATTACCTCTAAAATTTCACATATGGCGTCGGTTGTTTGCCAAACAACCGATGACTAAAGGTTTTTCATGAGACAGAAATCAGACCCATTTTTGTCGTCAATTTTCTTACAACAACTGACGCCGATGTGTTTTCACGTGCTGTCCCCACGAAAAATTTTACCCCCCTTTGGCGTCAGTTTTTTACAGCAACCGAAGACTATGGACATAATTCAAGATAATTTTTTTTTGTCAGCATATGTAGATAGATGTCGATTTTTCTAGTTAAAATCGATGACTATCATTGAACATAGGTGTAGGTGTTTTGTGGTGATCGACGCCTTTTGTTTTAAGCATTGATTGTTTTTAATAATTGACGTCTATTATTAACTTAATAGCACCTACAAACCAGACTCTTCCCTTTTCTCTGTTTCATTTATTAAGTTTAGGTTTGGCGATTCTGCTGCTCACCTAGTACTCCGCCACCGCTGCTCGTCTCCGCCACGACTGCCACCACCACCACTACTCGCCGCTGCCACGCCTGCTGCTGCCGCCTCTGCCGTTCACCTCCCACCTACTTCTCTGGCCGCCTGCTCACCTGTCGTGTGCCTACTACTGCTGCCGCCATGCCTACCGCCGCTACCGCCGCTCGACAGGTACACTTCTTCCTCCTCTTCTTCGTCCTATCTTTGCCTTGCACAACTGGTGGTTCTACACTTCTATCTTCTCCTTCCACGGTGAGCAAGTTGTGTGCCCTTCTACTACTCCTTCTACTACTCAAAATCCACGCCAATGTAAACTCCTCATTAGTGTGGGGTTCTGATAAATCCCTTTTTCAGTGATGCACCTTATTTTGGTGATTGGTATTATCATTTTAAGCATTTTCTTGTTGAGTTGGATCCATAGTCATTGTTCCCTATTCATTGATGTGCTTTTGCCATCTATTTCCACTACCCAATTTCTTGAATTATGTTTGATAAGAACTATTGAATAATGTTTTAAAATAATATTATGATGCATGAATGTATTGCTTGTATAAAATTGTTATACTGCATGATTGTTTGCTAAAATTTCATTTTGTTGGTTCCATGTTAACCACAAACAAGATGCATAGGTACAAATATACATGTCTTAATAATTCAATATGAATATGGAATAATAAAAAGAAAACTAATATATGGGGGAAAGAATAGTTATATATATAAGAAGGTTGTTCTTATTAATATACATATGGATGAGTTTTAGTAACATAAATTTAGATTATAAACCATGGAGTAGAACAATTGATTAAATACCCTATTATAGTTCATCTATATCGTACTTGTATTTGGGAACATAATAAAGATATAAGTAAATCACTAGTGTATATTAAGGTATGTTATATTAAACCATAGATATCCCTAGTAAGGATATATTGGGAAATAAACATATTTGATCCTAGTAATTAAACAGAGCATATATAAGAGGGTATGGTTAAGACTACAAGATGTTGCTACTGTAAATCAACTCATACATTATTTCTAATCTTGTTGGCCTAGAAACGCATCTAAGATTTACTCATTAGGAGTAAATCTTGGATAGTCCCCAGTTTGGGACTGTTCTTGAACACTTAATCTCGCTTAGGATGTAAGTGTATAATGTGTATTGTGTTTTCAAGAAAATTTTGGTAGCATATCCCCATTTTTTCTCTAAGTAATATGTACTTAGAGAACAGTGGGGAAATGCTGCCGAAATTTCTTGAAAACCCAATACACATTATATATACACTTACTAGTGAGATTATGTGTTCAAGAATGGGATAGGTGGTACACATTTATTATATATAAGACCTTAAACCCTAAATGTTTAACCATAAACCCTAATATTTTAACCCTAGACCCTAATCTTGTTTTAATATATACTTATTTTCTCTTTGATCATAGAATGGATAGATCATGGATGTCCATTCCTAATCACTGCACCCCAGAGCTTATTTCTGGTCTTGATCAGTTTATTAGATTTGTCGAGGAACATAGGAACCAACTTGGAGATAGGTTCTTTTATCCATGTAGACATTATGATATCAACTTGAAAGTTAGCACTGGTGACTAAATCAAAAGTCATGTCATGTGCAATGGGATTGTACAAGGCTATACATAATGGCACTGGCATGGAAAGATTTCAAACCTGAAATTAGTGGATGTTGATAGAAGTGCTTGTGTGGAAGAAGAAATTGCCTTCGATGATGTACATGTGAATGAACCAATTCCAGTAGACATTGTTGATGCAATACTGGATAGTTGTGGGGTAGAGCACACCGATCCACCTCCTATGTTTAGAAACATTGTGCATGATGTTGAGATACCATTATACACAGGTTGTACTAAGTTTATGAAGCTTAGCGTTGTGTTGAGATTATATAAGCTGAAAGCTAACAATAGATGGAGCGACAAAAGCTTCACGTCATTGTTGTCTTTGTTGAAAGAAATTCTTCCTGAAGGAAATGAGCTGCCAATCTCAACATACCAGTTAAAGAAATTGTTGTGCCCAATGGGAATGGAGGCCAAGAAGATACACGCATGCCCGAATGATTGTGTATTATTTCAAAAGGACTATGTGGATTTGAAAGATTGTCCAAAATGTGGTGTGTCACGATATAAATTGATGACTTCGGGGGAGTCCAAAACTGGTTCTCCTGTCAAGGTGATGTGGTATCTACCTATAATATCACAGTTTCAATACTTGTTTGCCAATCCGATAGATGCAAAAATTTGAGGTGGCATACAAATGTTAAGAAAAATAATGATGGGATCCTACGACATGCGTATGATTCCCCACAGTGGAAGAAGATTGATTTATTGTACCCTAAATTTGGTGAAAAAGTCAAGAATCTAAGACTTGGGCTTTGTATGGATGGGATGAATCCATACGGGACATTGAGCAGTCAACATAGCACTTGGCCAGTTATGCTTGTTATATACAATCTTCCTCCCTGGTTGTGTATGAAAAATAAGTACGTTATGTTGTCGTTGTTGATATCGGGCCCTAAACAACCTAGAAATGATATCGATGTTTATCTTGAACCTCTGATTGATGACTTGAAGAAACTATGGGGTGAAGATGTGATGACCTATTATGCTTCACGAAGAGATACATTCCGTTTGCACGCTATGTTGTTTTGCATTGTGAATGACTTTCCAGCATGTGGGAATTATCTGATATAGTGTCAAAGGATCTAAAGCATGTCCTATATGTAAAGAGAACATTGATTCAATATGAATAAAACATGGGGGCAAGACTGTATATATTATTCATCGAAGATTTCTTCCAAAATTCCATCCGTATTATAGGTTGCGCAAAGCATTCAATGGACAAAATGAGGAACGGAGTGCACCTAAACCTATAACAGGGGAGGTTGTTTATGAAAGAGTAAAAGACTTTGCCAATGAATTTGGTAAGAGATCACAATGTACCATGGCCTCACGAAGTGACAAATCTTTATTTAAAAAGAATTCAATATTTTGGGATCTTCCTTATTGGAGTTCTTTGACAGTCAGGCATTGTATCAATGTCATGCACGTTGAGAAAAATGTCTGTGATAGCATCATTGGTACTCTGTAGAATATACCAGGTAAGACTAAAGATGAGATAAAATCCAGAATGGACCTACATGAAATTGGAATAAGGACATAATTAACAGAAGTAGTTAGTAGCGATCGGAGAACATACTTACCTCCCACTTGTTACACGTTGTCTAGAAAGGAGAAGAAAGCTTTTTGTGAATGCTTGGTAAATGTTAAGGAGCCACAGGGTTACTCATCCAACATCCGTAGATTGGTATCAACGAAAGATCTGAAGTTGATAGGTCATAAATCTCATTATTGTCACACTCTAATGCAACAAATATTGCCCGTGGAAATTCGATCTATATTGCCAAAGCATGTAAGGTTTGCAATCCCCATACTTTGTTTCTTTTTCAACAGTCTGAGCAGCAAAGTTATTGACCTTGATACTCTCGATAAATTGCAAAGAGAAGTGGTTGTTACCCTATGTCAGCTTGAGATGTATTTTCCTCCTTCATTCTTTGATATCATGGTACATCTTGTTGTCCACTTGACTAGGGAAGTGAAAATGTTGGGACTAGTTTTCTTGCATTGGATGTATCCCTTTGAACGATACATGAACATTTTTAAAGATGATGTTAGAAACTATTATCGACCTGAAGGGAGTATTATTGAGGGTTATGTGAAGAGAGAGGTTATGGATTTTTGCAATGACTTTCTGAGTGCTAATGACGGTTCTGTTAATGAAAAGAATATTGAGGAGCATTTTGGCAAAAGAATTTCAGGATCATGGATGAAAGTAATTAGCCGTGAGTAGTTGGAACAAGGTCACTTGTATATTTCACATAACATCGATGAAGTGAGTGTTTATATCGAGGAACATACCAATTTCATCAAGAGACAATATCCTCAAGTCAATTGAATGTGGCTTTCTAGAGAGCATAACAAGACATTTATTAAGTGGTTTGAAGATAAAGTCTTACATCAACTATCTCAAACACCAGATAATCTTACTGAAACTATCAAATGTCTTGCCTTTAAACCAAAATTGAATGTTATGTCTTATGAAGGGTTTGACATAAATGGATTCTCATATTACATAAAGTGTCAAGATGATAAGAGTGTCATCCAAAATAGTGGGGTCACCCTTCAAGCGTCTTCATTGTTTTTTGCAAGTGCAAAGGATAAGAGTCCACATGAAGCTAAAATGTCATATTACGGTGTCATTGAAGACATATGGGAGTTTGACTACATAGATTTTAGAATTCTGCTCTTCAAATGTAATTGGGTTGATAACACCAAAGGAGTTATAGTGGATGAATTGGGTTTCACATTAGTGAACTTTGAATAGATTGGCGAGAAGGGTGAACCATACCATTCATATTGGCATCATAGGAAAAACAAGTAGTTTATATCGATGATCCTGCAAATGATAAATGGTCTGTTGTTCTTCATGGTAAAAGACAGTTCATTGAAGATCATATAGATGAAGAACAATACTATGATAAGTATGATGACTCCAGTCCATTCTCAATTGGGTTGCCAACACCACCAAATATTAAAGCTAATGATGACTTGTATGTGCGCGGATATCACAATGAAGGATTGCTAATTGATAAAAGATCGCAATATTAGAGGCATGCATGTTTATATTCTTTATATGTTTTATTTTTCTGAATGTGAACTTTACAATGTTTTATTATCTTCTAGTTATGTGAAATGCTAAATTTCTAATTTTATAATGACACTTTCAAATGGCTGAGCATGAGCATGATGACCATGATGATGATTACCGTGAGGGTGAGGATATCAATGTGCTGCCTCACAATGTAAGTTTTAAAAATATATCATATATTTCTATCTATATGTTCATTTATAGTTATATACTGTAAGTGTGTTTTTTTGTCAAATTTTAGGTTGGTGATGTACCCCCTGAAGAAATTGGGGCACTTGATGAGCAGCAAAAATAATTAAGAAAGTGAGGGGCATCACAATGATGAACAAGTTACTACAGCAAAGGGGCAATGGACACACACTGGTTGTGGATTTCGATCATGCAAGAAATCTGTTTGGAGTGAACTGCAACTCATTTATTTCATATCTTGGGGTTCTTACTCACATCCATTGTAGTCCTAACTTAGAATCCTAGCATAAAGTTCCTAAGGGGAAAAAAGACTTAGTATGGAAGGAACTATGCGTGAGTTATTATTATTTGCAATTCTTTTTTTGTAGATTACTAAATTTTAGGATACGAGTTAATAGCAATTCTATTTTGCAGAGTATATTTGATCTGGATGAAAACTACATCGTAAATGTGTGATGCAATGTTGTGGGAGGATCCTAAGGAACTATAGGAAAAATCTCACCCGAGATTACATACGCGATGTTGAGAAGAGGTTCTTGATTGATTTCCAATTCTAGACATTGATCACTTTTTGACTAACTCTACACTAATAATTTTTGTTTGTATTCTCTTTAAAAAATAAATTTAGGAAGAAGGCAGCCACTGAGCAATGGAACTACCTGGACCCCAAAGACTAGGAGGAGTTTGTTACCCAAAGAAAAACAGATGAATTCAAGGTATTAAGCTCCACTCCCAATTTAATTAATATATGTTCTTATGTGTTCACCTATTCAAGATTAACCTTTAGTGTTACTAACCAAATCAATGTGCTTACTAACAAGGCTATCAGCGATGCTCAAAGAGCTAGGCGTACATGCACTGAATGTGCATGACCACACAATGGGTCTAAGAGGCTATGCATGCGTTCGCCAAAGACTACAAGCTGAGTTTACTATTCAGTCTGCTACTACTCAGGAGACTGCAGATGTAAGGACCTTGACCTCTATTTTAGGATTACCCTATTTGCTTTGCCTAAACCTTGTGTTTAGAGGCTTGCCTAATCACCTGAGTTGTGATTAGGGTTTGTTTGTTCTTTGTTGAGAGGTTGAGGTACAACTTGAAAAATACCCAAGTTTTAGGGTTGGTGTGTCAGTTTGTCACCTTGAGAGATGTCTTCCTCTCTCCTTGCATCCTCCAAGGTTGAGAGGATGGGATGGGCTCTTTGTTTGAGTAGCTTTGGGCTTTGTTGAGCCTTGTTTGAGTTGTGTTGAGCCTTGTTGGAGCTTGGTATCGGGCTGGACCTTGGTGTATCGGCCAGGAGTGTTGGTTGTGTTGGGCAAGGGGTTGTGTCGGCCATGGTGTGTCGGGTTGCCATGTTGGGAGACACACACCCTCTTGATCTAGCCTCGTTTGTGTCACCATCTTTGGACAAGTGGTCGTTGCTTTACTAAGTGGGTGGCTAGTCGTAGACAAGTGGTTTGGGGTGCTAACATGTGGAATAACCCTTGGACAAGTGTGCTAGGGGCGGGTGCCACCATGCCTTGCTCTTCCCCTTCACCCCTTAGTATATAAATGAACCCCTCCTTTGCTTTCTAGGCTCTTTGGTTCCTTTAGTTGCTTCCCTTCCTTTGGTGGCCAAGCTAGGAGAAGAATGGAGCAAGTGGTGGCCGATACTGCTGGTGTCTTGGGCGACACACCTTGCTAGCTTATCCCTTTCCTTCTCTTGTGGTAGGTATCTCTCCATTTCCTTGGCATCTTCTTCTTCCTTCTCTTCGGCCATGGTGGTTACAAGTTGTTCTTCTTTGTGTTGTCAATAGGTGGTTCCTTGGAGCTTGGATCTTGGTGCTAGAAGCTTGGAGCTTTAGAGCTTGAGGCAGGTTACATAACTCCTACCCTAGCTATATTACCTTCTCTTTATGTTGCTTGTTTATGTGCTATCTTGATCAGCCATGTTTATCTTGTTGGTAATATCTTTGCTTTAGTATGTGCCCTTGATCTTGTTGGATATGGTGACATGGTTATGTTGCTTAGATGTGTTCTTGGACCTTGTTGGCTAAACCATTGGACTAGGGTTCCTTGGAAAAAACCCCTCTCTCTTGGGTGTTGAGAGGTGAGCCTAGGGTTTCCTAATTCCATGGTGCATGTAGTGTGCTCTTGGGGCAAAACCCCTTTCTTTCCTTGGTATTAAGAAGTGAGCTCAAGCTTTAGTTGTGTGGGCAAAACCTGTCTCACTTAGTTGTTAAGAGGTGAGTCTACACTCTGGTTGCTTGGGCGATACCCCTCTATTACCATGGACTTGAGAGGTGAGCCTTTGGTTGATGTTGACCTAGTTAAGGTTGGAAGGATGGCCGTTATGATGATGACCCATCTTGCTTCCCGCTATGTAATGGAAGTTGTGAAAATCCCCTCTCTCTTAGTTGTTGAGAGGTGAGACAATTCTTTTGATCTATTAGGGTTTCTTGGTGGCGGTCTTGAGGATGAAGATGACCAACCCATCATGGTCGTTGAACCCCTGCACGATACCCCTTTGATGTGTTCTACCCGATACCCCTCTTCTAAGGATGAGTCTTGGGCGATATGCTAAGTGGTGTTCTGTTGACCCTTCTGACCGATATGAACCTTTACCCAAGATGATGTTGTTGGGCGATATGCCTTTGACCGATATGGTCCTTTGCCTTAGAGGGAGCTATTGGGCATTATGCCTTTGGTCGATATGCTTGTTAGACATCCCTAGTTTGAACGATAGGCTACCTTGGGCGCCATGGTGTCATTTGGTGGATGGAAGTAGTGTGCCTTGGGCGGTATGAGAGTTTCCTTGGGCACCATGTTGAGATAGCCAAGGGGTTGCTTGTTGGGCGGTAGGGTTTTGACCATGGGCGTTATGGTTGTGGGCGACACGGTCTTGATGGTTTCCCGGTATGGAAACCCTAACCCTAGCTTAGGTGATAGGGTGTCTTGGCTGATAGAGAAAAGGTACTTCTCGATACACTCTTGTACCTGATGCCTGATACCCTCTTGGTTCATGGCTGCACGACACAATGTTACATGTTATGGTTCTACCCGATATGAAGTTGTGTGTTTGAGCGATACATGTTCGTTCTCAGTTGTTGCCCAACATGATGTCTTGGGCATTGCACTTGAGGAAGTGCTACTCGTTATAAGGTTGCTTCTGGTGCTGCCCGACATAGTGCCTTAGTGGCTTGGGCGATACGAAGTGGACGATAGGGTTTGCTGCCTTGGGTGTCACATGTTGTGTGCCGCCCGATACCAAGGTGACAGTGGTCGGTTGATATGGTTGTAGCCCTAGATGGGTGTTGGCCGATACAGTAGGTGGTGAAGAGTTTCATGATTAATTGATATAGTGATGGGCGTCACACTCTTTGGTGAGAGACGATGTGCCTTTGGTGAGGCTATTCCTAACCCGAGATTATTTTGGTGAGGGTTGTCCCTTACCCAATACACCTACAGTGAGGGTTTTACCTTGCGTTCGGTTGGTAACCCTAATGCTTGTTGTGATTTGATACATGAGGCTGTTATGCTTTGATATATATATATATATCAAGAGTTATGATGAACCCAATGATATATGATGGGTGTTACCCATGGAATGGCAATGTGTGCCTTGATGATGGGATTAAGTCCCAATGATGTTGATCCTTGAGACGGATCTTGATGATTGGCAAGAGGCCAAGTGGTAACATGTGATGTTGGATCCTTGTGATGGATCAAGATGATTTTGATGGATTTGAGAATAAGAGTGACAATGTAACACTTGATAATGAGATCTATGTTGTTTACTTGTGTTTTAATTTACACGTTACCTAACTTGGTTGAATCTTGCAATCCGCTTAAAATATATTAATTAATTACAGATGAACCTTTCATGTAGTTTGCCCTGGCCATAGATCCATCATCATTAGTAGCTGGTGATGGTGAAATGAGTTTTCCTGTGGGTTAACCCGGAGCACATATTTTTGAATATGCGGGGTTTCTCCTAGCTGAAAATAGGAGGATTAGAGTGCAATTGTGGTTGTGAACTCAATATGTGTATTAGAGCATGGTGAATAGGCCCATGGCTCAGTGTGATGGAGCATGAATGCATTCATGGCTCAGGAGCACAATGAATAGGCTGTGGCTCATGATATACTAGCGTCGTGACCTGTACCAAGGTGGGCTAGAGGAAAGGGTAGCCTGCGGGAGCTGACCCTGTGACTGAGGTCACATAAGAATGAGACTACAGTATTGCTTTGGATATCATGCACTGACATGAGGAGGTGAGGTCATGGAGTCTGGCTCTCCCATTGACCTTGTATGGCACCAGTTTTGGGCTTCACAGCTGAAGGTTGGATTTGAGATGTATGGCTCACTTCCTCAGGGCATAATAAAATTGTAATCTATCCGTATAGTATATATTGCTTAAGGCAAAAAATGAAACATTAGTTGAGGCCTTGTTTGTATAGTTGCCCTAGCTATACCTTGTAGCTAATTGTATGATCCTAAGATGTTATGATGAGTTCTTATTAGACTTGTCTTATCAATCATGTTCCATGTTATTATCTGTGCATATTCTTCCTAAATATCTCGGAAACATGTTGTAGCAAGTTAGTTTTGCTCAGTATCCTGCTCATATACGATCTGGCTTATATCAGTTACCTGTTTTGTCTGTTCTATCTTTTCTGGATTGTTATAGTTCGGCGGGGAGTTATGTTTCTCGCTGGGACTGTGTGTCTCACCCCACTAGTTTTAAACCTTTTAAGGTGATCGAGCTAGACATGGTGGTGGTCGTAAGGTTGCGGCTGAGCAACAAGAAGAATAGTAGGAGGCAGGAGATGGATATGCTGTTGTTTTGGTTGTATTGTAGTAGAGTCTTAGAGTCATTCCTGTACTCTTAGGTCCTTGGAGGTGTTTTGATGATGTTTCACGATGTATAGCTGATATAGCCTGTTTATCCTGTTGTTGGCCTGGTATGGCCTGTTTTGTACATAAACAAGTGGTGAACTCTTTGTGCTTATGAGACAGCTGGTTCCTATAAGCTGTGGACACGTATCCAGGTTTATGTATGTTTATATAACATGTTTCCTTGCAAGTATGGATCTGGATGTAATAGTTTCTCTATTTATCAGCTTTCCACAATCAGTTTTAATTAACCTATATTTCTGGTAACATGTGGTTTATGGATGTTCCAAACATTTTCGCGTGGCATTTTGTTGTTTGTGTGATAGTGGGATGTCACAATAAGTTTTGGTATCAGAGCTCTAGGTTCGTTGAGTCTACATGGATCTAGGACTAGGCTTGTGTCTATTCTAGTGAGTTTTCTTGATTTTCTTACAACAACCTTCTACCCCCAATAGAAGATAAAGCTAAAAGATGTTTGGAAGTCATGAAGAACATGTTGTCGAGAGCAGTGCTGCTGCATCTGTTGATGGAGAACAAGTGCAGGCACATGAGGATCGAGTGCCTGAGGTCCCCCAAATCGACCCAGCCATTCTCAAGAATCATGTCTACCAGCACCTTATGGGATAGGTAATGGCAACGATGAATCACATGGTGGATAGATTGTTAGTGCCTCCGCTAAGAGCACAGGCTCCCCATGGTGAATCTTTGGGTATTGGGAATACCTTTGAGCGGCTTCTCCGAGTTGGAGCTTCAGATTATACTGGAACGGCTGATCCGGTGGATGCAGATCCATAGCTGACAGGTCTTAAGAAGGCCTTCTGAATCCTTGACATCCCCGAAGCAGACAAAGTCAAGCACATTATCTACCTTTTGAAAGGTAGTGATGGCCACTGGTGGGCCATCGAGGAGGAGAAGCGACCCGGTGAGGTGATCTGTTGGGACGTCTTCTGACGGGAGTTCGTGATTCGATACTTCCCGAAGACCTATCTGGACGAAAAGATCAACCAGTTTGAGCATTTGCGCCAAGGATCTCTGAGCATCACCGAGTATGAAGCCATGTTTATGGACCTTCTGAGGTTTTGTCCTCACATGGCGGCAACAGATGATGAGAGGATCAGACATTTTGAGAAAGGTTTGAGTGCCGAACTGTCGACACCTACTGCTGCTTTAGAAAACTGAGAGTGGTTTGCCACATTTGTGGAGTTGGTCTGAAGGATTGAACGGTCAGTCTAAGAGAAGAGAGAGGCTACGACTAAGAAAAGGCCTACTCAGTTTCAGAAACAGAGGTTTGACAACCACAAGAAGCCGAGGTTTTTTGCACCTTTCGTGAGGCAAGGTTCTAGTGCACCATCACAGTGGTCACCAAGCAAAGGAAGAGGGCGTGGTTATTCATCATCCAGATCTTACAACACATCTTCAGTAGTAGTGACAGGGCCATCTAGGTCACAGTTGGAGGATAGGTCATGCTATCCTTGTGGGCAGACATGACATATGAAGTCAAATTGCCCAAGAAGAGATGTCAAAGTGACGCAACAACCACTAGTACAGAAATGGTATGTAGCGTCGGTTTTTTTAAGCCTATAGTGTCACTTTTTAACTGACTCCTAAGTGGTCGTCGCTATAGAATTTGACCTATAGTGTCAGTTTTTTTAACTAAGGAAAACCGACCCAATAGGCTGTAAAAAATGAGAAAAAACTTGTGGCCAAGGTTGTAGGTCGGTTATCAAGCTCAATATGTAGACCTGTAGCATCACTTTTCTTAAAAAACCGTCCTTAGAGGTTCACTCTAAGGTCAGTTTTTTTAAGAAAACCGATGCTATAAGGTCTACAGATTGAGCTTGACAATCTGTAGACCTGTGGCATCGATTTTTTTAAAAAATTGATGCTACAAGTCTACAAATTATAACCACACACGGCCGTACCACGTGGCACGGCCGTGCTACCATAACCCAACACGGCCGTGCTACACAGAACGACTGTGCTACTAGAAGCTAACACGGTCGTGCTATGCGGCACGGCCGTGCAACCATATCCCAACACGGCCGTGCTACACATCACCTACAAAGTCGGTTTTTTACAAAAACCGACGCTAGAAGTTGCAAATTTTTTTTTTAAATTTTTGCAAAAATAGTAACAGAACAAAAGAACCAGGATATGAGAGAGGGGATCATTGATGCTCAACCATCACCATTCTAAACCATACATTCATAACAAAAGTGATTCATATATTTAGTTGTGTTACACATAATCACATCATAATTTACAAAATGATAGATTGCAAGTCTGAGATGATATTAAATGTTGGATACAAAAGTAAATATGAAAGAGTAACCACATACATAAATGGAGCTGACATGTTAATCCAATGTTATATTGACTTCATTTAGAAAAGCATCTCACCACTCTTCTCGGAATTCATTTAAGTCCTCAAGTGTGTAAGGCTGAGTTGTAAAGATTTGTAACAGAAAATGCACATGCTAATATTTTATAAAATGACTAAAAGCACTTGAAAATTTATGATGTTATTCTTTATTACCTGATCTATAGTTTGAATTTCATATGATGCTTGTTTAACAATAGCTTGCATATATTTCATTACAAAGTAGCCACAAGCCCAATCATTAATTTTTATAGGACACTACAAATAACGAATTATACTTAACGTTAGTAAACTACTATAAACAGGAGTTGAGATAAGAATATAATAGTTGATATATAAGAGTTGAAAATTAATACATATAAGACTAAGCAGTTGTCAAAGTAGCTACCTTGATATTTTTTAAAGTCAATGTCTTTAATTTTGTGGGTATTTGTCCTCCACCTTAATGAAAAGCCTTTATACCCCTATCAATTAAACGATAGTTGGTAAAATAGAAATTCTAAATAGAAATATCATGTTGAAGCATTGACTAAATTTATGCTTACTCCATAGTTGGCAATTTCAATTTGTGGCCCCTTTTTGTTATTCCCATTGGGTCAAGATAATAAAGATTCATAAATTTTATTCCCATCCTCATGGTGCTCATGCTCATGCTCAGAATGTTCATCTTCACTCGCCATTTTAGAACCTGCAAGTATACATGATAAAAAAAGTGATAATAAAAACACAAGTGATAAGGTATACATGATATATGATGTATATTTAAAAGATTACTTGCTTGAATGATAATAAAAAAAATAATTCAAAGAATACATGCCTCTAGTATTGGTTGAGTTGTTAGTCAAGTAAATAACCACTCACATATGTATCCAGAGAACAAATGAGGAAATACTACTAAAATTTTCTTTAAAACTAAACATACATTATACAGTTACATCCTAAGTGAGATTAAATATCCAAAAATAGTCCCAAACCGGGGACTATCCAAATGATTACATATGTGATTACATATGTGATTGATAAAAAAATGTAGGTATGAATGAATACATATTTTTATTATTGGTTGATTTACTAGTCAAATAAAATGACACATTGGGAGAATGAGAATATTATACCTCACTTGTAAGCTGAAGAAGAAATATATGCAAGTCAATAGCACCTGCAACAACACAAATGCACGATTCAATTTTGTTATAATGTATTAATTAGGGGTTAGTATATATCAATTTTATAGGAGCAATAACAAATTCAAAATTGACAAATTTTGATGATGCTACAACTCAGTCAACACGGTCGTGTTGCACAGCACGGCCGTGTAAACAACACGGCCGTGCTGCTTCGCACGGCCGTGCTACCTGGTCAGTTGCTTGAAAATAAGACGTAAACGGAGGAGTGAGGCGACAAGGACAATACCTTGAGAAAAACCGGTCGGTGAGGGAGCTTGTATGGGAAAAGAATCGGAGAGAGATACGCACGGCCCTTGCAACGCCTAAGGCATCGTAGCCTAAGGCATCATCACCTTTCAAGGAAGAAACTATTAGAGAGAGATGCAACGCCTAAGGCATCGCCGTCGTCCAAGGAAAATGGTGCCGGAGATGGTGGTAAGGAGCGTCGTCATTGCCGGAGATGGTGGCAAGAAGCTTGGGCGTCTTCGTCCAAGGAAATCGACACTAGTTTGCCTCTTTTCAGACGAGGAGATGGTTGGGGGAGGTTACCTTTATAGAGGCGTTGTTGCCTTTCTTCGGACGCGGGAATGGGAACGGGGGGTAGCAGCAGTAGCAAATGGAAACCTAAGTCTTACAATCGGGCTTATATGTGCAATGTAGAAGACCTATAGCATCAGTTTTTTGTAAAAAACCAACCCTAAAAGTCTATTAAAAAAACGGTGCCCGAACTTAACCTATAGTGATGGTTTTTTAAGATAACCGTTGCTATAGAGCTGACCTATAGCGACGATTATCTTAAAAAACCGTCGCTATAGGTTATGTTTGGGCACCATTTTTTTAATAGACTTATAGGGTCGGTTTTGTAGTATAATTGACGCTATAGGTTAGGATCTGTAAAGTCAGTTATATATAAAAATCGACTCTAGAGTTCCAAAGTGGTGCCCGCATTTTTTGTTGACCCTATAGCATCAGTTATTTTAAAAAGCTGACCCTATAGATCGAGGCGCGAAGCCAAAATTGAACAAATTTTCGCCGCGAGAAATCTATAAGGTCAGTTTTTATGATAAAACTGATGCAGTAGTCTATTAGGTCAGTTATTCTAGTAAAAATGACGCTATGGGCAGCGACGTTACTGGCCAAAAATGTAGTAGTGAACCGAGACATAGTCAACAAGGTTCAAATAGATAGCAGTTTAGTGGTGCCAAATGGCAAGGACGCGACCAAGCGTCACAAGCTGGATTGTCTACTCAGGGAAGCAGAGGGCGTGGACGACAGCAAGAAACAACTCGATTCTATTCTATGAGTCAACCAGTGGTGATAGTCAACCCGTGAGTGGTGGTAGGTCAGATGGAGTTATTTCATGTTGATTTGTCTTCTTCTTGCTTTGTATCTGTTCTGGTTGACCCAAGTGCTACACACTCTTTTATCGCTCGTAGTATGCTTGAGAGCTATCTTTTACCTATTAGTTGTAAGAAAGATAGCTTGTTGTTCGAAACCCCTCTTGATGGTTCCTCAATGCTTCAAGAGGTGTGTCCATCTTGTGTTCTATCTTTTCGGGTCACAACATACAAGTGGATCTTATACCACTTGATATGCATGGATTTGATGTGATCCTTGGGATGGATACCCTTGAGAGGTATAAGGTTGTGCTAGACTGTGGTTCCAAACTAGCGGTGTTTGTTGATTATGGTAAGAAGTGGATCTTCCAGGGAGATAGGAATATTCTTCTGACATGTTTGGTATCAGCTATGGTGGCAGAAAAGTTGTTGCGACAAGGTTATAGAGCATTTTTAGCTCATGTTGTGGATACCAAAGTGAAAGGTCCTAACCTTAAGGAGGTGCCTATTGTCTGAGAGTTTATAGATGTGTTTCCAGATGAGTTTCTCAGCATTCCCCCACCTTAAGAGATATACTTTGAGATCAATCTAGTGCCAGGGACACAACCAGTTGCTCAGACACCATACAAGATGGATCCAGCTAAGATAGCAGAGCTAAAGAAGAAGTTATAAGAGTTGCTGGATAAAGGTTTTATCAGATAGAGAACATCACTGTGGGGTTCTCCAGTCCTGTTTGTAAAGAACAAGGATGGATCAATGTGATTGTGCATAGATTACCGACAGCTGAACAAAGTTACGATCAAGAACAATTATCCTTTACCAAGGATAGACGATCTGTTTGATCAGTTGTGTGGTGCTACAGTGTTCTCGAAGATCGATCTATGGTCTAGATACCATCATTTGAGGATGAGGGATGATGACATACCAAAGTCAGCTTTTAGGACGAGGTATGGTGACTATGAGTTTGTGGTTATGCCGTTTGGGCTAACCAATGCACCTGCTGCTTTCATGGATCTAATGAACAAGGTGTTCCATCCATTCCTAGATCAGTTTGTTGTGGTTTTCATAGATGACATCTTGATCTATAGTCGAGACAGTCGACATCATGAACAACATCTTCGATAAGTGTGGACTCTCATTCGCCAACACGAGTTAAATAACAAGTTTAGTAAGTGCAAGTTCTGGTTGAAGGAAGTGACTTTCTTGGGTCATCTGATATTTACAGAAGGAGTTAGAGTGGACCCCAAGAAGGTGGAGTCAGTTGCATACTGGTAGCAACCGAAAACGCTGACTGAAGTCCGTAGTTTTCTGGGTTTAGAAGGATACTACTGGAGGTTTATAAAGGACTTCAGTGTGATCGTGTTGCCATTGACAAAGTTGACCAGGAAGGATGTACCTTTTGTTTGGGATGATCCCTATCAACGAGCCTTTCAAATCTTGAAGGAGAAGCTGACTAGTGCTCCGATGTTGGTGTTGCCAGAGCTGGGGAAGGGCTATGTTATTTTCTGTGATGCTTCCAAGAAGGGCTTAGGTTGTGTGTTGATGTAGGAAGATCATGTGGTTTCTTTTGCTTTGTGACAACTTAAGAAAGATGAGGAGAGTTTTCTGACACATGATTTAGAGCTGGCAGTGGTGGTCCATGCATTAAAGATATGGAGACACTATCTTAATGGGGAAGTGTGTCAAATCTTTACTAATCATAAGAATCTGAAGTATATCTTCTCGCAGAGTGAGCTGAACATGTGAAAACATTGCTAGATGGAGCTGATAAGTGATTATGATTGCACCATCAAGTATCATCGTGGTAAGGTGAACGTAGTAGCTGATGTGCTTAGCAGGAAGTCTTCTTCTCTTCCTACGAAGAAGGCACAGTTGAGTTCTTTGATATGCCATAGGCGGGATATGTTTGTCTCTTTGCTGTGGATGAACGTACAGTTGGAGGTATCCTTATTGATAGGACAATTGACACAAATGCAAGTGAAGCCTATGTTGAGGCAGCAGATCAAAGAAGCACATCAGGCAGATGTTGCAGTCCATTTGATCAGATTAGAGTTTGGTAGTGAGAAGTGGGATGGCTTCCATGAGTATGAGGATGGACTAGTTTGTTATCATAATAGGATGGTTGTCCCAGATGCTGACAATTTGAGGAAGTTAGTGCTCGAGGAAGTGCACACGTCAATGTATGCTATGCATCCAGGTGTCACCAAGATGTATCATAATCTGAAGGACATGTATTGGTGTCCTGGCTTGAAGAGAGATGTGGTCAAGATTGTGGCTAGGTGTGCAGTATGTCAACAGGTTAAGGTTGAGCATCATAAGTCGGCAGGTACGTTGCAACCCATACCGATACTACAGTGGAAATGAGATCATATAACCATGGATTTTATAGTTGGTCTGCCAAGGACAGCTAGGAATCATGATTCCATTAGGGTGATAGTTGATAGGTTGACGAAGTCTACTCATTTCATACCTATGAAGACAACATATATAGTAGAAAAGCTTTCTTAGGTGTATGTGGATGAGATTGTGCATTTGCATGGTGTACCCACAATGATAGTCTCCGACCGAGGGCCCCAGTTCATGAGTCATTTTTGGGAATAATTGCACAAAACGTTGGGAACATAGTTGAGGTTCAGTACCACTTTCCACCCGTAGATAGATGGATAGTCTGAAAGGACTATTAAGACATTGGAAGATCTTCTCCGAGCTTGTGTTTTGAAATTCCTCAGTAGTTGGGACGTGTATCAAAGTTTGATAGAGTTTTCCTACAACAACAGTTACCAACAGAGTATCGACATGGCACCTTATCAGGCTTTATATGATAGAAAGTATAGATCTCCTTTATGTTTGTATGAGTCTGGCGATTATCAACTTTTGGGTCTTGAGTTAGTACAACAGACGACAGAAAAGATCAAGGTGATACAACAACAGTTGAAAGCGATACAGGATAGAAAAAAGTTGTATGCAGATAATCGTCGATGACCACTAGAGTTCCAAGTGGGAGACAAGGTGTATCTCAAGGTATCACCATAGTAAGGCATGTTGAGGTTTGTCCGGAAAGGCAAGTTGACTCCCAGGTATATGGGGCCATATCCGGTAATAGCCCGTGTTGGAAAGGTAGCTTACAAGTTAGAACTACCGTCAGAGTTGCACATGTTACATCTGATTTTTCATGTCAGTATGCTGAAGAAAAGTCATCCGGGAATATAGATAGTAATACATCCAGTTGAGGTTGAGCTTGATGAAGATGTGACCTACGAGGAAGGTCTGGTGTTGATCCTCGACAAAAGAGTAAAGAATTTGAAAAGGAAGGACCTGGTGCTTGTGAAGGTTCTTTGGCATCATCTTCGCATTAAGGAAGCCATGTGGGAGCTTGAGGAAGAGATGAGGAGGAAGTATCCCTCACTTTTCTCTTTGGATTTCGGGGATGAAATCCTTTTGTAGGGGTTTATGGCTTGTAAGGACCCTGACCTCCATTTTGGGTTGACTCTGTTTGCTTTGCCTAAACCATGTGTTTAGAGGCTTGCCTAATCACCTGAGTTGTGATTAGGTTTGTTTGTACTTTGTTGAGAGGGTGAGGTGCAACTTGCAAATTACCCAAGTTTTGGGGTCAGTGTGCAAGTTTGTCACCTTGAGAGATGTCCTCCTCTCTCCTTGCATCCTCTAGGGTTGAGAGGATGGGTTGGGCTCTTTGTTTGAGTAGCTTTGGGCTTTGTTGAGCCTTGTTTGAGTTGTGTTGAGCCTTGTTGGAGCTTGGTATCGAGTTGGACCTTGGTGTATCAACCATGAGTGCTGGTTGTGTCAGGCAAGGGGCTTTTTCGTCCATGGTGTGTCGAGTTGCCATGTTGGGAGACACACACCCTCTTGACCTAGCCTCATTTGTTTCACCATCTTTGGACAAGTGGCCATTGCTTTGCTAAGTGGGTGGCTAGTCATTAACAAGTGGTTTGGGGTGCTAGCATGTGGCATAACCCTTGGACAAGTGTTCTAGGGGTGGGTGCCACCTTGCCTTGCTCTCCCCCTTCACCCCTTAGTATATAAACGAACCCCTCCTTTACTTGCTAGGCTCTTTGGTTCCATTAGTTGATTCCCTTCCTTTGGTGGCCGAGCTAGGAGAAGAGTGGAGCAAGTGGTGCCGATACTGCTGGTGTCTTGGGTGACACATCTTGCTAGCTTATTCCTTTCCTTCTCTTGTGGTAGGTATCTCTCCCTTTCCTTAGCATCTTCTTCTTCTTCTTCTTCTTCTTCTTCTTCCTTTTCTTCAGCCATGGTGGTTACAAGTTGTTCTTCTTTGTGTTGGCCGAAGGTGGTGCCTTGGAGCTTGGAGCTTGGTGCTAGAAGCTTGGAGCTTTAGAGCTTGAGGCGGGTTACATAACTCCTACCCTAGATATATTACCTTCTATTTATGTTGCTTGTTTATGTGCTATCTTGATCGACCATGTTTATCTTGTTTGTAATATCTTTGCTCTAGTATGTGCCCTTGATCTTGTTGGATATGGTGACATGGTTATATTTATTAGATGTGTTCTTGGACCATGTTGGCTGAACCATTGGACTAGGGTTCCTTGGGCAAAACCCCTCTCTCTTGGTTGTTGAGAGGTGAGCCTAGGGTTTCCTAATTACATGGTGCCTGTAGTGAGTTCTTGGGGGAAAACCCCCTTTCTTTCCTTGGTCTTGAGAAGTGAGCTCAAGCTCTAGTTGTGTTGGCAAAACCCCTCTTACTTAGTTGTTGAGAGGTGAGTCTACACTCTAGTTGCTTGGGCAATACCCATCTCTTACCATGGACTTGAGAGGTGAGCCTTTGGTTGGTGTGGAACTAGTTAAGGTTGGAAGGATGGTCGTTATGATGATGACCCACCTTGTTGCCCGATATGTTATGGAAGTTGTGAAAAACCCCTCTCTCTTAGTTGTTGAGAGGTGAGCCAATTCTCTTGATCTATTAGGGTTTCTTGGTGGCAGTCTTGAGGATGAAGATGACCAACCCGTCATGGTCCTTGAACACTTACACAATACCCCTTTAATGTGTTCTGCTCGATATCCCTCTTCTAGGGATGACTCTTGAGCGATATGCTAAGTGGTGTTCTATTGACCCTTATGACTGATATGAACCTGTAGCCAAGATGATGTTGTTGGGCGATATGCCCTTGATCGATATGGACCTTTGCCTTAGAGAGAGTTGTTGCCCTTGATCGATATGTTCTGTCGAGTATCACCCTCCTAGGTAGTCACCCATCTTCTCCTACTTGTTGAAGTATGCTTTGAGAAGACCCGCTCTGATACCAATTGTTGGATCCTGGATGGGTGATTAGATGCTCTAGAGGGGGGGTGAATAGAGCTGAAAGAACTTAAACAAAATTCATTAAACCTTCAAGATATATCACAAGATAAGGTTGCTAAATAGGAAATTTGTGTGCAACTAAAACATACATAGCAAGGGAGAGAGAGATTGAACATGCACCAATTATACAAGCTATTTAGAGTGGTTCCACACTTCAAATTAGAAGTGTGTCATTCCACTTTCCTAGAGAGATCAACCTATAGGACTTCCAAACTGTTGCACTCTTATATTAATTCATAAGATATAAAATGCATGACCAAACAAAAGACTTACCTATCCAATACAAAGATTCTTCAACCTTACCAAGGAGTTACCCACTTTGCAAGAGTCTTCGGCCTTCTCCAATGACTTAGCCACTCTTGCACAAGTCTTCAGCCTTGCAGGGATCACCCACTCTTCTTGGATCTTCAGCTTTTGACTTCACCTTCACTCGGAGAAGCTTCCACCAAGGTCTTAACCACTTGAGCAAGGAGTCTTCTGCCTTCACCAAGGGCTTACCCACTCTAGCTCCAAGTCTTCAACCTTGATCTTCACCAAGGGACTCCTTCCCTTGTTCTTCTTCACCTCTCCTTGACAAGAGAGAGAACCTTTATCTTCATGATTGAAAGAGAGAAAAGGAGGTGGTGGAAGTGAGAGCCTCACAAGATATACATGTAGGACTAGATCTCTTACAGATTTCCTACTCACTCTAATGGATGTAGCAAGTGATAAGCTTAGAGAGAGAGAGAGAGGAGGTTGTAGGAAGCACTCAACTATAGAATAGGAACCTCACATAGAGTTTTGCAATGAATGCTCAACCTTAGAATGAAGCCCAAGGGGTCCTATTTATAGCTGGGGATGCCTCTTAGCCTTTAGGAACACTTGTGAATGAAAACTTGCCATTTTGTGGCTTGCAACAAATCTATTTTCACTTGTTGCAACTCCATAATGGCTAGAAGCACTTTTCTACACTTTTTCGTACAGTGCAATCGGTCGAGTTTCTATAAGGGTAACTCGACCGATAGAGTAAAAGACAAAACTGATATTCAGACCATCGGTCGAGTTTGTCCTGAGGAAACTCGACTAACCAACAAAAATTGATTTGGTCAATTACTCCATCGGTCGAGTTATGTGTAAACACAACTCTACCGATGCAATCTCCAGAAAATTGATCAAGGATGATCGGTCGAGTTTTCAGGCTGGGAAACTTGATCGACAAAGTGCTTGCAATCAATTTTCAAAGTTGCATCTAAAGTGCTCTCATATTTGATCTAAGTTCTCCTGATATTTTTCTAAGCTTAATTACAAGTCATAAAATCATTACAAGTGATTTACAACATGATTCTAATGGATATACATCATATTACAAAAATGTGCACTTGTATGACTTTGACTTGTCTTTTCTCCAATTTGATATGCGCAAGTTAGGGCATTTGGAGTGTGTCTATACCTAATCTGAAATCACTCAAGTAGAGACATTAGACACCAATATGTGGAATGGTTTGTCATCATCAAAACACGAGTTTAGTCAATTTCGACGTGAGTCAACATTGACCTAATTGACCATGAGTCAACAATCTCCCCCTTTTTGAAGATGACAAACCATTCCATAAATGTATTGAAAGCTTTCAAGTGAAATCATATCTTCGGAGAAACCTTGGGGTTTCAATAGGACTGAGCTCATATGCTCCCCCTCAATTGATGTGCATGGAGTTCTCATACTCCCCCTCAATTGATGTTATTTCTCCTGCATGGTCAGCTTTCATAACATTTATAGAATACTATGTCTTCTACTCATATATGTTCTACACATATATGTCTTCTCCCCTTTTACCTACTCCCTTTACATGAACATGCTTCTCTTCTTCATGTAAGACATGCCTTCTTCCTCTTTTAAAGAAGACATACCTTTATCCCCCTTTGTCATTTTAAAATAGTGGGGTTATGAAGAAATAAGAAACATCACTTGTTAAAGAGAAAAAGAGAGAACACAAATATATATAAGGAGAGTAGAAGAGCACAGATAGGGGCATGTCCAAGCATAGAAAGAAAATCAAGTTAAAGCATACACTTGAAAAACCCAAGAAGCAAGATAAAGTGCTACAGAAAAACAATAAAACATAATTTTGACCCTCAAGATGATGAAATTTGACCAAAACCCATCATAGCTCATTACGATGCAATGAGTCTTGCTTAGAAGGTTGTTTCTGCATGAAAAACACTAGTCTTGCACCAAAAACTGAAACTGGAACAAAATCTGCATAAAATCCAAAAAAATACTCCAATTTCTACATATAATGCAGATCTATGTACCCTGCATCACAATGTTATGCAAGCAACTCAAGATAGTAGATATGCAATTCAAGGAACAAGCTTGAGCATGTATGAGACAAGATACAAGCATAGCATATAGATGAGCAAAGATGCCAATTATAAACAAGGTTAGAACTACATGTATATGAACTACTAGTAGATGTTATCACAAGTTAGGACTACTAGTAGGATCTAGATCATAGCAAGAGATACCAAAAGATACACAAGATAAAGCAAGCTATGAGTAGATGTAGAGATATATCCAAACAAAGAGATAAGAAATTTTAGAAGCATGAAAGGATATAACTCACTAGATATGCATCCTTACCATAAGATGATTACCCCTATGAACCTCAAGGTTGTATCAACACAAGATATACACATAGATAGATGTAGCAAGTTAGAGCACAACAGAAGCAATTCTAGACACAACCAAGAGATCCAAGGTGATCATCATCAAAACCTGCAAGACAACTCAAAGCAAGTAATTGCAAGATATAGGTATACCAATTTAGAGCAATTAGAGAGATAGAGTTGTAAGCAAGATAGGAAATTTAGAACATGGCAATATCCATATATAAAGGTACCAAAGGAGTGCCAAAGAATAAGGCTATTGGTTGAGAAAATATAGTTGAGAGGGAAATTCTCACTCAATAAGACAAATTTATATTTTGTGCACAGTGTTATCGGTCGAGTTCTGTGCATTGACAATTCGACCGATGACAACTGTTGGCAACACCCATTGGTGCCTATCGGTCGAGTTTCAAACAGGACAAACTCGATCGACAGACCAACTGTCAAAAAGCACATATATTTCATAAAAACATATTCAAAGGCATGCTAAATATACAAACCATATCCAAACATGTGTAAGCAAGTTAGTAATGCACTATAGAAGCATTAGAAACATTTTTTGAGCAAGAGTGTGAAGAGAATAAAAAAATGCCACTTTTGACTCAAAAACCATATGTATAGTGCACACTAACTTGACAAAAATAAGTTAGAAATGGTTATAAGCAATAAAACCTTTACCTTTGTGCTTACCATTGCTTTTTCCACTTGTTGTCACCCTCTACACATCTCACCTTTCTTCTTTTATGTGGATTGACAAGTCAATTTGCAATTCAATAGCTCAAGTAAATCCATTTGGAAGTACCTGCAAGAAGAAAGATGAAATGGTCCCCAATCATGTTTTTGGGTCCGGAGGGGTTAGTTTAGCAACCCAAGTCCTATTGCTCTTGGGTGCTTTCCTAAAAGGACAACAATTGAATAATTACCAATTCATTGCAATAGTTGCATGTGCCCATAGTCTTGGAACTAGAGGATTCTCCATGGAATATTGGAGGTCCTTTATCTTTGTTGTTCCGTTGACTACTATCATACCCTAAACCATGTCTACCAATTTGTTTAATAGTATGGTGTAGGATGTCATTAAGACTCTTTTTACCAACTAAGAATCTTTGCAAGGATGATCTCAAACTGTCATTATCATGCTTAAGAGAAGCAATAGTAGAAGACAAATTATTGATATTATATCTATCACGCAAAAGATCATTTTCTAAGAAAAGAGCTTTAGTTAAATAAGAATCTCTATCAATATGAAGAGCAGCAACATCATTCTCTCTATTTGTAGAACTAGAACAAGATTCATGCCCATTGATTTTAGCAAGCAAGGAGGCATTTTCTATTTCTAATTCATGCAAAACAAAATCTTTGTCCTTGTTTTCAAATTTAATAACATCAATATCATGCATGAGAGAATCAACAATTAAGGTATGCTCTTCATTAGAACTAGTCATAAGAGGTTGAGCTTCTAGAAATCTAATCTTATCAAGCAAACTAGCATTTTCAAGTTTAAAAGAGTCTACTTGTCTTAGACAATCATTTTTATCATCAAGCAATCAAGAATTAGCAAGTTCAAGATCATCGAATTCTACATGCAAATTATCAACAATTTTATCAAGCTTTTTCTTTTTCCTTTTAGAAGACTTAAGAGAGGCACAAATATCATGAATAATAGCAATCAAAGATTCTTTATCTAAAGAGTTTAGATTTACCTCACTTGAGTCTTCACTTGTTGATGCTATAAGAGCAAAATGGCATTCTCCTTCATCACTAGAGCTTGAGCTTGATCCTTCACTTGAATCTTCACTTGAGCTTGAGTTGGAGGAGCCACTTGAGCTTGATTGCAATTTCTTCTTATGAAGATGGGTCTTTTTGCCTTGTGGGCAATCTTCCTTGTAGTGACCCTTCTTTCTACATGTGAAGCACCGGATGGAGGAGGACTTGCCTTTGTAGAGTTTACCCTTGGAGTACATGGCATCTTCTTTAGCTTGAGAGGATGGAGAGACTTGTTCCATGATAGCTTCAATTTGAGCCTTCATTTCAGCCTTCTTCATTCTCTTTAGCTCTTTCTTCTCTTGTCTTTCTACTTCCTCCCACTTGTCAAGTGTAGCTTCATGTGCTTGTAGATTTCCAATGAGCTCTTCAATAGGAATATCCCTAAGAGACCTTGCTTCTTAAATAGAAGTCACCTTGGGTTCCCATCGCTTGGGAAGAGTTCTAGGGATCTTTGAGTTGATCTCTCCACTAGACATAGGATGTCCTAGAATAGAAAGACCATTCAAAATGGTGTTGAGCCTTGAGTACATGTTGGCTATGCTCTCCTCCTTTCCCATCTTGAAGTTCTCAAGCATCCCTTTGAGCATGTAGATTTTGCTTTCCTTCACTTGATCTATCCCTTGGTAAGTGATGCAAAGCTTTCTCCATACCTCATAGGCCGTTTCACATGAAGAAATTTGGTTAAACTCGGTGGGGGTCATGGAGGCATATAGGATGTGCATGGCTCTAGCATTCAAGGTTTCTTTCTTCAAGGTACCTTCATACCATTCTTCAATCTTTGTCTTTGGTAGCATGTATGAGTTGTTCACCATTTTCCACATCTCAAGACTTGATCCTTGGATGTAGAATTGAAGCCTTCTTCTCCAATAGAGGAAATTGCTCCCATCAAAGATTGGAAGGTTGGTCGAGAATCTCCCTCCTAGGTAGTCACCCATCTTCTCCTACTTGTTGAAGTATGCTTGGAGAAGACCCACTCTGATACCAATTGTTGGATCCTAGATGTGTGATTAGATGCTCTAGAGGGGGGGTGAATAGAGCTGAAAGAACTTAAACAAAATTCATTAAACCTTCAAGATATATCACAAGATAAGGTTGCTAAATAGGAAATTTGTGTGCAACTAAAACATATATAGCAAGGGAGAGAGAGATTGAACATGTACCAATTAGACAAGCTATTTAGAGTGGTTCTACACTTCAAACTAGAAATGTGTCAGTCCACTTGCCTAGAGAGGTCAACCTCTAGGACTTCTAAACTATTACACGCTTATATTCATTCATAAGACATACAATGCATGACCAAACAAAAGACTTACCTATCCAATACAAAGAGTCTTCAACCTTACCAAGGACTTACCCTCTTTGCAAGAGTCTTTGGCCTTCTCCAAGGACTTACCCACACTTGCACAAGTCTTCATCCTTGCAGGGATCACTCACTCTTCTTGGATCTTCAGCTTTTGACTTCACCTTCACTCGAAGAAGCTTCCACCAAGGTCTTACCCACTTGAGCAAGGAGTCTTCTGCCTTCACCAAGGGCTTACCCACTCTAGCTCCAAGTCTTCAGCCTTGATCTTCACCAAGGGACTCCTTCCCTAGTTCTTCTTCACCTCTCTTGGACAAGAGAGAGAACCTTCATCTTCATGATTGAATGAGAGAAAAGGAGGTGGTGGATGTGAGAGCCTCACAAGATATACATGTAGCACTAGATCTCTTACATATTTACTACTCACTCTAATGGATGTAGCAAGTGATTAAGCTTAGAGAGAGCGAGGAGGCTGTAGGAAGCACTCAACTATAGAATAGGAACCTCACATAGAGTTTTGCAATGAATGCTCAACCTTGGAATGAAGCCCAAGGGGTCCTATTTATAGTTGGGGATGCATCTTAGCCTTTGGGAACACTTGTGAATGAAAACTAACCGTTTTATGGCTTGCAACAGATCTATTTTTACTTTTTGCAACTCCACAACGGCTAGAAGCACTTTTTTGCAGTTTTCTGTACAGTGCAATCGGTCGAGTTTCTATAAGGGTAACTCGATTGATAGAGTAAAAGACAAAGTCGATATTCAGACCATCGGTCGAGTTTGTCCTGAGGAAACTCGACCGACCAATGAAAATCGATTTGATCAGTTACTCCATCGGTCGAGTTATGTGTAAACACAACTCGACCGATGCAATCTCCCGAAAATTGATCAAGGATGATCGGTCGAGTTTTCAGGTTGGGAAACTCGACCGACAAAGTGCCTGTAATCAATTTTCAAAGTTGCATCTAAAGTGCTCTAATATTCGATCTAAGTGCTCCTGATATTTTTCTAAGCTTAATTACAAGTCATACAATCATTACAAGTGATTTACAACATGATTCTAATGGATATACATCATATTACAAAAACATGCACTTGTATGACTTTGACTTGTCTTTTCTCCAATATGATATGCGCAAGTTAGGGCATTTGGAGTGTGTCTATACCTAATCTAAAATCACTCAAGTAGAGACATTAGACACCAATATGTGGAATGGTTAGTCATCATCAAAACACAGGTTTAGTCAATTTAGACGTGAGTCAACATTGACCTAATTGACCTTGAGTCAACAGATATATGATGGGTTTTACCCATGGAACTGCAGTGTGTGCCTTGATGATGGGACTGAGTCCCAGTGATGTTGATCCTTGAGATGGATCTTGATGATTGGAAAGAGGCCAAGTGGTAACATGTGTTATTGGATCCATGTGATAGATCATGATGATTTTGATGACTTTGAGAATAAGAGTGACAATGTAACACCTGATAATGAGATCTATGTTGTTTACTTGCGTTTTAGTTTACATGTTACCTAACTTGGTTGAATCTTCCAATCTACTTAAAATATATTAATTAATTACAGATGAACCTTTCATGTAGTTTGCCCTGGCCATAGATCCATCATCGTCAGTAGTTGGTGATGGTGAAATGGGTTTTCCTACAGGTTAACCCGGAGCAGATATTTTTGAATATGCGGGGTTTCTCCTAGCTGAAAATAGGAGGATTAGAGTGCAATTGTGGTTGTGGACTCAAGATGTGTATAAGAGCATGGTGAATGGGGCCACGGCTCAGTGTGATGGAGCATGAATGCGTTCATGGCTCAAGAGCACAGTGAATAGGCTGTGGCTCATGATATACTAGCGCCATGACCTGTATCAAGGTGGGCTAGAGGAAAGGGTAGCATGCGGGAGCTGACCCTGTGACTGAGGTCACATAAGAATGAGATTGTGTTCTTGCTTTGGATATCATGTACTGACCACGAGGAGGTGAGGTCATGGAGTCTGGCTCTCCCATTGACCTTGTATGGCACCGGTTTTGGGCTTAGCAGCCGAAGGTTGGATTTGAGCGGTACGACTCACTTCCTCACGGCATAATAAAATTGTAATCCAGCTGTATAGTATGTATTACTTAAGAAAAAACATGGAACATTGGTTGAGGCCTTGTTTGTATAGGTGCCCTAGCTATACCTTGCAACTAATTATATGTTCCTCAGATGTTGTGATGAGTTCTTATTAGACTTGTCTTGTCAATCATGTTCCATATTATTATCTGTGCATATGCTTCCTAAATATCTCGGTAAGATGTTATAGCAAGTTAGTTCTGCTCAGTATGCTGCTCATATATGATCTGCTTATATCAGTTACCTATTTTATCTGTTCTAGCTTTTCTTAAGTTTTATAGTTCGGCAGGGAGTTATGTTTCTCGTTGGGACTGTGTGTCTCACCCTGCTGATTTTAAACCTTTTTAGGTGATCGAGCTAGACATGGTGGTGGTCGTGAGGTTGCAGCCGAGCAGCAAGAAGAACAATAGGAGGCAATATATGGATATGTTGCTATTTTGGTTGTTTTGTAGTAGAGTCTTAGAGTCATACATGTACTCTTAGGTCCTTGGATGTGTTTTGACAACGTTTCACAACGTATAGCTGATATAGCTTCTTTATCCTGCTGTTGGCCTGGTATGGCCTGTTCTATACATAAACAAGTGGTGAACTCTTTGTTCTAATGAGATAGCTAGTTCCTATAAGTTGTGGACACATATCCAGGTTTATGTATTTTTATATAACATGTTTCCTTGTAGGATATGGATCTGGATGCAAAAGTTTATCTATTTATCTGCTTTCCGCAATCGGTTTTAATTAACCTGTATTTCGGGTAACATGTGGTTTATGGATGTTCCGCACATTTTCGCGTGGCATTTTGTTGTCTGTGTGATAGCGCGATGTCACAGTAGAGTCCTCTACTATTGGTCTTACACCTCTTCCTCGCCAGGCTATGTGGATAGGTGGGAGGCAAAACAAGAAGGGGGATATAAAGAAGCCCGCAACTGCTGAGGCGGCTGTAAAAATGGTAAAATTCAACACTTAGAGAAATTTATATTGATTATTGTTATGTTTACTTACCAATTTCTATTGACGACGATTAGCAGGAGCTTCACGGGCAGAGGTAGGAAAGCAAGTTCAACCCTGAGGGCACAAGGGATGAATTGATAGTTGCTCTTGGTAACCCAGAGCATCCTGTATGTGTTAGGGGTGCAGACACTGGTGTGGGCATAAAAGCGTTCTTTGGGCCATCACAATGCAAATCTGTCCCAAAAGCGAGACTATCAAATATTGAGGTAACCTGTTCTTCTTTTAGAATGTTATTGTGAAAGGGAATTCAATAATCAAAAGCTAGCATTTCTTTTGTCCAGGTATAGGCAGATGAGTTAATTAATAGGAGAGTCATGGAAGCACTTGATAAGAGACTCAATGAAGCAATTAGAAAGTGGCAGGCATCTCAACCTACCACTCAAACAGTACATGTGGCATGCCGCTCTTCTCCTACTATAGAGGTGGTTGGGAGTAATCATGTAGACCCACCACCTAGAATGTTCGCTGTAAGTATTTTTATGACAACTATAGTAGCTAGTCTTTTCAAGATGATATGTTTATGTATGTATGTATATAACATTCTTTACGTAAATTTGTAGGGGTTGAAGCCATGTCATCTGAAAAGTCAAGAATATATCATTACAGAGGCACATGCTTACCCAGCCCTTCTAGGGGACACGTTTCATGGGACTCCAGTACCAGATGGTGTGGTTCGTGTGAGACTGATACATGTACTCCCCAATTGGAGGGATCTTTCATTGCCATATGCCCACCAAGATTCTGAAATGCTTGGTGATGCAGAAGGCAGAGTGATAATGTGGCCCAAAGTGAATGTCGTCTATACTAATATTGTATGGTAAATTTACATTACGTTAATTTGTTAGTGTGTATATATGATTCAATTGATCTGAAATTATATATATAGTTCAACAGTAAGACACCCACTACATCTCAACCTCTACCTCCACCTCCTGAAGTGCCAAGTTGGCTTCCAAGGGACCTACATGTCTCGTTAGGTCCTAATTGTAGGGATATGGCAGTATGGATAGGCAAACATGATCCAAATTGCCCTATAAATATTTCTATTCTGGACGATGGTGCAGGTCAATCATACGATAACAAGCTATTTATACAAGATATTTTGGAGTTGTTTCATTATGATTGGCTGAATACATCTATGATAGAGCTATGAATATAGTGAGATCTTGTTTGTACATCCATATACCTTGTTTTATATATGGTGATCTGGTTTCTTATATATTAATTCATACGTAATACATGTTTTGCAGCTACTTACACATGATATGTACATATTCTTCATTTTCCCATGTGGGATTTTTGGTTCCATCTTTGATTAGTCTTGTAGATAAAGACCCTTCTTCAGCTACTTCATACTGTTCTGCTGCTTTTAAATATTTTGGCAAAAAAAATAAGACGGTGATAATAGCTCCATTGAATGTCGAGTAAGCTTACTTTGCTTATAATTTGGACTTAAGTAAATTACATTTTTATTGTGGATTTTGAGTTATTAATTTTTAACTTTCTTACCTATAGTTGTAGGCATTAGGAGTTATTAGTTATTGTCCCCAAGACGTTCACTGTCTATTATCTAGATCCTGTGGGGAATGAATTGAATACATTATATTGACACACAATGAAAAATCCATTATTCCTGTGAGAAATATTTCATATTTTTATATCTGTTATCATATGTTATTATATTACTATTTAATTTTGCAATTTAATGTGTTACATTAACATGTAGGGCTTTAAATTATTTTAAAAGAGCTGGAGGAAAGGTCCCCAAGAAAAAGAATCAACCACTAATTTGGGAGAATGTGAAAGTAATTTTTCAACTCCAATGTATATATTATTTATGTGAACTTTGCTTATTTGTATTTTTGAATATTTTGTATGTTTCAATTTATAGTGTGCTACACAAGACAACAGTTGGGCATGTGCATACTATGTGATGCAATTTATGGACCTAATCATCAAACATGCCGCAATGGAAATCGATACTATACATAAGGTATTATATATAGTCTCATTAGATAATATGAAATATATCAATATTATTATATATTATTAATCATATATACATCATTCTCTTTGTAGGTGTTTAAAACTGACTTGAATACATGTGGAAAATTATTATATGTACATACTCCCTATACGAGGGAAGAATTAGATGATGTAAGAGAAGAATGGGAAAAATCCCTACAAGTAGTGTGAATTTTTAAATATAATTGGGATACCGATGGCGATAATGATGATGATGAATAAAGGATGATATTTCTAAAATTTAGTCTCATAATTATTTTTGTGTGAATGTGAATGAATTTTTCTGAATTGTCATATGTGTGAATGTGAAGATGATCAATACATGAATGTTTCTACATGTGTCTGAATGTGAAAAGTGATGAAATGAATGGAACTGCAGGTTGCTAAATGTGTGTCAAAATGGAGGAAATTTGAAATGGAACTACTGGTTTCTACATGTGTGTGATGAAAAATAATATGAATTAAATGTGCTTATACATGTGTGTGATCATAAATTGTTGTCCATCTTGTTATTTTTGCAGGTTTGTGGCATGTTGTTGGCTGATATCAATAGATGTTGTAAACCTATAGTTCAGAACTGAACTGTAGGTTCTACATTCTACTGACCAGCCACACAGTAGGCCTGCAAACTGATAAGAAAAAAAATCAGTACATAGGCATCAGTTATTAGTATAAAACTGACAACAAAGACATACAACGTCGGTTATTAGCAAAAAACTGATGTATATGTGGCTATGGGTGTCGGTTATATATAAAAATTGACGCCGATGGTGCCCTTACTGGCGCATTTTATTGGTGGCAGGAAGGGTTATATAGTGTCTTTTTTGTGAAACACCGACGTCTTTGACCTGGATATAGTGTCAGTTTTATTAAATAATCGACACCTATGGTGCCCTTGCTGGCGCATTTTTGGTGGCGGGAAGGGTTATGGCGTCAGTGTTAAAACTGACGCTATAGATTTGGACTTTTAGCGGTGCCCACTTGGGTGTCTCTTTGAAACCAACGCCAAAGGCCTTAAATAATTGACACTAAAGGTCAGTTCTGTACTAGTGGATCCTTTGTTGGGTGGTCAGGATCCAGTCCCCCTAATGAGTTGTGCATGCAAAGCAGCATGCCACTCAACTCTAGATGGGGATTGAATGACTGGTGATCTTTGTCTCCATCCATATCTCTATGCAAAGAGTAGAGGGGTCAGAAGAGGAAGGGAGTTGCTGGTAATGGAGGAAATAAGAAGAATAGGGAAGGGCGTCATCCCAACAGTTTCCATTCAAGCTCAACTTGCCGTCACAGAGTGGTTGAAGGTCAAGATTTGGATCAAACATGTGAGAAGATAAAAAACCAAAAAGGGGCGGTGCGACAACACCACTAAACCAAGTAGAAACTATGGAGAAGAAAGGAAGGAGTTTGGGCCTAGAGAAGAAGAGAAGAAGTAGGGATTTAGTAGAGGAACGCAAAGTCAAGATCTAAAGGGGGTTTTAAAGGTTAGAGGGAAGGATTTGGGTTATTTTGGGGCTGGGATCAAGTTGTAGTTGTTATAGTAAGAGCAAGTTGTGGGAAGGTTGTTGAAAAGACTCAACAAAGCATTAAATACAGTCAATTAGGGGTTCATTTGGCTAGGAGTTGTGAGGGAGAGGGATCTAGAGGGAAAGATCTTCGTAAGGAGGCCTGATGTGGCATCTATGCCTAGGTTGAGTTTGTTGTCACCTCCCACAATAGGTGTGGGGTTAAGATGATGTCTTGGGCATTCAATTGGGGCCTAGAACTATGGGATCCTTATCTGAGTGTCAATGTTCACCCAACACTAAATTGTTCAATTACTGACATGGATAATGAGTGGAGAAAAAGTCAATTAGAACGTTTTTCTACAACTAATTTTTAGAAAATTTCTATAAATTTGTAGGAGTGTATAATTGAGTTAAATTTTGAAGCATAGGCTCAAGTTAAATTAGAATACATATAAAAAGTTTGAAATCCAAAAGATAAAGTTACATGATGAAATTAATCAATTTGAACAATATGATTAATTAAGTTATATTTTAATGTCACAAATTAAGGACATTATATTATGAAATTGAGTATCATTATTGATCAAGTATCCATGAAATAATGAAATGAGGTCGAGGAAGACATAATTAGGAAAAAATATCAATTAAATAAGATTAGTGTAAAACTCACTTCATCACATCCTTCCCTTCTTATTAAGAAATTCACCCAAAATTCAAGCTTCCTTAAAGAGACCAAGAAATATTTCTTCTATGTTTGACTTCAGCTCCTAGCTGGCATCATCGTTTGGTGCTTCCATGACACCTTTACCATATCAATCTTTCATTATTATGAGCTCCTTGGTGAGTTTATTAAATATCTTGATCATAACTTCCTAGTATACAAGAGTGCACTTCAATTCAATTGGGTCAAGGTTTAGGATATGACTGGGGTCCGTTACATACTGCTTCATATTTGATATGTAAAAAACATTATGCATCATGTTGTATTTTGGTGCAAGAGCCAACATGTATGAACATTCACCCATATGGTTCAAGATTTTAAATGAACCCAAATATCTAGGGCTAATTTATGCTATGTTCTTTGCAATATCTTGAATCTTTTAGATCTTCAAAACGACATTGTCATCCACTAAAAATTGGGTATCTATCTAGTGTGCATCACCATAAGGGTTTTGACGATCATGTGCCCTCTTCAACCTTTTCTTGATTTGGTTGACAATAATAGAAAAAGTCTATAGCTCCTTCAATTTTAAAATATGTCTATCACATGCGTCCTCCATGTAAAGCAGATATATACATGGCCTTCCATATAAGGCTTCATAAGGAGGCATGTCTATACTAGACCGATAGCTATTGTTGTAGGAAAATTCTACCAAAGGGAGGTAGTGGTCCCAAGAACCACCCAACTAAGGAAACATAAGCTCATCAAGTGTTAACTTGAATCATCCTTTTAGAATATCCATTAACTTGTGTATGATATGTTGCACTGAAGTTTAGTTTAGTCCCTAATTCTTCTCAAATATGATGCCACAAATCAGAACTTTGCATCACAATATGAAACAATGGATATGAGAATCTCAAGAAATCTGACTATCATGTGAATACAAAGTTCTTCTAACTATAGAACTTTGGATGTCGTCTTAATCAAGAATAAAGTGGGTTGATTTTTTCAAGAGGCTGAATACAACCAAAATGACGTTGCTCCCTTTCCAAGTCCTAGTTAAACCCACCACACAATACATGGTGATGTTCTTCCATTTCAACTCAGGTATAGGTAAGGGTTGTAGAACACCTGTTGGTCGTTGATGTTCATCCTTAATCTACTAATGGGTCAGACACCTCGAGATGAATGAAACAATTTCAATCTTCTTATTCCTAGACCAAAAGTGCCTCTAATGATCCTTTTACATTTAATTGAACTATGGCGCACTGTGCACTTTGACCCATTAGTTTCATGTAGCACTTCTGTAGCACTTTATTCTAAAAATTCATAGGAGTGTACAATTGAGTTGATATTTGGGCCATACGCTCAAGTTAGAGTGCATAATACATACAAAAAATATGAGAGAAAAAAGATAAAGTTACATGAAAAAACTAGTCACTTTGAACAATATTTATAATTACGCTAAGTTTTAATGTCATTTGATACATAATGTTCAAATTGGATATTATATTATCAAATTGAGTATCATTATCAATCAAGTATTCATCAAATAATAAAATGATGTTGAGAGTAGAGATAATTAGGGAAAATAATAATTGAAAAAAATAGTGTAAAACTCACTTCATGACATAATCCTTCTAAGAGTATTGATTTACCCCGACAATCCACATGCTACTACACTTGAAACTCATGTTGTACCCTCTGGTCACTTCTAAAAAGGGCATCCTCAGGAAATATCTTAATTATAACACTTTATAAGCTAGATAGTCTATCTTTGCCAATAGTATTCATAGCTACTTTGTGAGAAGGTATGAGTTGAAAGCATGCATATCACACAAGACCACACCTGTCTCTTAGGTTTATATATTTTTTTTTACATTTGCCTCAAGATTTTTTTAGTGCCTTTTTCTCCACACTAGAACTAGGAAATGTTACTTTCACCACCATCAAGAATGAGAGTGGGATTTGAAAAATGCTCATAATAAGTAGGATTAGTCTGAAAAACTGTATTCGTCATCACTTACAACCCCCATTCTGATAAGGACTTTTTCTTCCACCCCTTCAATTTTTTTCCATAACTTCCTTGATGAAGTTGAACACTTATTTCTTAGATCACTTGTCATGTGGATCAAGGTGGAACCTCAACTGCCTAAACATCGCCAGGATAGCCGGGTGAACTGATGATGTTATCTTCAGGGGAGGCGGTTAAGGATGTAAAGGCCACACTTTAGGTACTCTCTACAATTGTTCCATCCCCCACTTCTCATATATAGGCAACACAAGTTTACTCTTTACGTTCTCTACACATTGTTCAACCATATATACACAATTATAAATGTGTATTATACATGGATACCACATGAAAACATACATGATATCCTATGTCCCTATAACACTAAGCAACCTAGAATTAGATATCACCAGTTTGGCATCCTAATTGTAGGATGTCCATATGAGGGAAATCTTGAAAAACAAAACGTCAAACGATCCTTCCTATAAAGAAGGTAATAATATTTTTAAATAAAATGTTCAACATCATTCACATGAATGAACAAAAGAACCATTATAAAAATTAGTATACATGCAAGTGTATAACATTTCACATATGTGACCAAAGTCATAACATGTCCATACCAAATATCTTCCTTTTTATGTATTCAACATAACTAACATCCAAAAATGGAGTCATAGAATCACCACACTAAGACCCAAGTATACAATGAAGACTCTAAGACACTATAACATCCCTGACCTGGATTCTGTAATAACCCTAGGTGTTTTACTTAGTTAAGTGATTAAATGCTTGTTTTTATCCTTTTAAATGTAATTAAGGCTCCTAAGGAACTTATATTTCATTTTCAGTCCTTTTTGCATAATGTTGAAACATTGTTTTGTTAAATAATGGACTAAAGTGCAATTAACCAAGTTGAGGGGTTAACTTGTAAATTGCACATGTCAAGTTGTTCCTCTAATGATGAGACATCATAAGAATGAATATGATGTGGTGGTATGGATTCCACAAGATTAGGCACCAAGATAGAGCTTGTAGAGCAATCCTTGTGCTTTAAAACCTAGTTTTGGTGTAATGTGCAAAATTACCAAAAACCTAGGGTCCAACATGTAAAATATACCCTCTAGAGGATCTCTCATGTGTCTTGGAATCAATTAGAGCAAAGAAAATGAGAAGGGTGCCTCATTTGAATGATCATGGTAGAAGTGGAAACTACCCACACTAATAATATATTAAGTAATATCCAATAAAGATGGATATTAATATACAACTCTTTAAGGTGTTTTGTTTTTTTTCCTTTAAACCTTGGATAATGGAGGATTTTTCATGAGTTTAGTAAGTGGAAAACGTGGCCAAGGATGGAGCAAGACTTAGTGGATATGTTTGGGAAATAAAAAGGAAATAACAATCCTTTTTCCTTTTCCTTGAAAAGACCCATAAATATATAAGCAATCTTTCCAAATAAATAAGGGATCGTTACCCTTAATTCTTTTCTTCTCAAACCTACTTTGACCAACCAAGGAGGAGCTCTAGAGCAGAGGAAGGACGACCAAGCTGGTTTGGTAAGAATGGATCATCATCTACCTCGAATTCATGATGGAAACCACTATATAAGGTCAGATTCATGGTGTTCTTCACACGATTCTTCTTTCTAGCCATCTTGCTCAACCAAAGAGTGAAGAATGGACCTTGGACAACTACTGGAGCTCAAACCTCCATTAAAGCTACAAATCTTGGAGCTCTTGATCAGTCCTAAAGGCAGGTTTTATAACTCTAACCCTTATGCTTTGCTAATGCATCCTCTTTTCTAAGAATCGTTGCTTATACTTCTTCTTTAGACACCTTTGGGTGTTCTTGCTATCATTTCTGTAAAGAACAGCCCCTGTTCTTAAGGTAGAAGATGATGACGTTAATTTTATTTTTATCCAAGTTTTCACTTTAGCAAACAGTCTCCAACCTTTGCCCAAATGGTTTGCTAAACTGTTTGGAGCATACGGTTTCAAACCGTTTGAATGCAAACAGTTTCACAAGAACGCATGGAAGAAAATGGTCCAAGACCATTTGGAGGCGTTGACCATGTATTGACCATTTGTAGGACTGTTGAGAATAATGGAAACTATTTACCTACTAAAAATCATCAATTAATTCCAAGTGGTTCACCAATTGAAGGCTCATCAACCACCTAAACCCTAATCGGGTCTATTGCTGATTTTAATATTTTCAATCATGTTGAAGTTTGGGTTGAGTGACCCAAACGGTTTCAAAACCATTTGGGGATCACCCAAACGGTCTCAAGACTGTTTCGTGATCACCCAAGACCATTTGGAGGTCTAGGTTTAAGCATAGTTGACCAATGGATTATCCAATGATATCAAGTTGATGAGTAATATTGCTGATTTTAGTGACCAATTCCAATATCCAAACCCTAAATGAATGACTTGGTTTTTGATAAATTAATGGGCAAACGGTATCAAGACCGTTTGGAGGATATCCAAATGATCCCAAGACCGTTTGGGGGTCACCCAAGACCGTTTGGAGGTCTAGGGTTGACTATGGTCAAGTGGTTGAAGATCTAAAGGTAACAAGTTGAAGTATAATTGATTGTTGACCTAATGATCAATTCAATGAATCAAACCTTAATTGGTTGAGTTAGTTTTTGATGTTGACTTGAGAAAACGGTCTCAAGACCGTTAGGAGGTCATCCAAATGATCCCAAGACCGTTTGGGGTCAGGTCATGACCAAGTTGAATGATGGTTCAATGATTTCAAATCAATTAGACTCACATTGAAGTATGTTGAAGGGTCATCATTTCCAAACCCTAATCCAATCGATCCAAGCCCTAATTGATGTTCAATTGAGGATCAATTGAGTATAAAATTAGTTGAGGGTTGACCTAATTGACTCAACTGGAGAGTGGCTAACAAGTGCATGACTAATTGAGGGGTTCAACATTGGAAACCCTAACTCAATTGAAGTGGTTGAGACACTTTTTGGTCCTTGCGGTTTTGAGGTGGTTTGGACCAAACGGTCTCAAGAGCGTTTGGGACCAAACGATCCCAAACCGTTTGGTGCTCATGCGGTTTCAAGATCAGTTGTGTCCATGCGGTTTCAAAGTCAACATGACCAAACAGTCTTCATGACCAAACGGTCTTCACCCCATCTTGGGCAAACAGTCTTGAGTGTGCACTTTACCAAACGGTTTCAAAAGTCAACAAGACCAAACAGTCTTCAACACCAAACAATTTCAAGGTCTGTCCAAGACCGTTTGGGGGTTTAGTGTACAAGACCGTTTGAGGTCTATAAAGGTCAAGATCGTTTGATACCTTAGTGGTGAACATGGTTTAGTAGTTGATTAACCTAAACCTCATGGATGCTTAAAGTGATTAAAGGACCAAGTGGTTAGTTGGTTAATGTATGTTATAATAAAGGTACCCTTGATGAGATAAAGTGATTAGCACTCTTTGAATAAGTAATCCTTCATGATCACAATGGTAATGACATAACCCATGATGTCAATGTTGAATTGACTTAGCCTAATCAAGAGTGATGCAAACATCATCTTATTGAAAGAAGAGAGAGAAGACTTCTTATATGAATGATTAATCAAGTAATGAACTCCCAATATGGATGGATACCTAATTAGGATATGATCCATGATAATGAGATCATGAAACCCTAGTTATGACAGCTAATGAATCATAACCCTAATTGAGGTCATTAATGGAATTAATCCTTAAATATGATGATGGTATAATCTTAATGTGGGCTCCGATCTCCAAACCATGGATTAATCCCAATTTAAACACATGCGGAAGCATTCGGTAAACAGCGGAAGACGAAAATCACGGGAAAATAAAACTTTTTCGAGATTAGAGCTTGAAACCACAAACCTTTTCCATAGAAAAAGGATTTAACTGTTTACAACTCAGACCAATTACTTCTTGAGTAATTACATGAAACATGCTTACAAAATTTTCTCAAGAATGAGCCACAAAACATTTCAGGACCTGAGAGTACAGAGGACATCTAGGACTTTACTCTAACTACACCATGAAGCAGACTAGATCTCCACCTGAGATAGTTACTGCTCCTGATGCTGCTGCTGGGATTGTTCACCTGAGTTCTTATTCCTCCGTCTTCGACGACCACCTAAAAAGTAGAAGTCTACGGGGTGAGACAATTATACACAATTGCCCCAGCGAGAGTTATAACTCTCCATTAGGCTTTATAAACAAGGCAGGAATAACTAAAGCATTAAGAGCCTTCAAGATATTCACTAGCAGTTCTATGATAAGCAGAGTTCAATCAATATTAACAATATGAGAACCTCCATGCTATTCAATGATAACATCAATCAAATAACTCGTAGCTAACTTTAACAAATATGCTACGCTATTGATTACGTTTTTCAAACATTATTGTTATGCCCTGTGGAGATGAGGTATACCACTCATACTCCAACTGATCACTGAGAAGTCGCATCAGTATCATACATAGGTCATTAAGAGAGCCGGATTCTTATGACCTCACCTTCCTCAGTCAGTTAGAGGATTGATTGTTTGACATCTGGCGGGATGTCTATGTAATAGCTCACCAGGGTACTCTGGTCCTTCGCTATTTTTAGAGTTACAATGGCATTCTGTACTCTCTTCGCTATCGGAAGATTTCTTGTTTATCTTTCACCGATACGGGGTTTATGTCTTTAAGGGAGTGTAGAGATACAGCTCACCTTTAAAACTTTGGGGTGGGGTCTGATGGACTACTAGAATCTACATCATCCACTCACCCTTTCTGTTATAGTGAAGGTATGACGGACTACGAGAATCTACATCAAATACCTACACTAGGATGTCAGGTTCTACACATCCATGTACCCCACATACTCAACAGTATGTGCTCCAGGAGTTCCCTTAGGAAAACCTGTTTCACCATCATTTAGACAACTGACAATGATGGATCTATGATCAGGGCTCTACATTTCACTTGATTAGTTAGGTACATTCAGTATTCCAATCATCATACAGTAACACAGCTATATATGAGAATACAAAATGTAGCAGGCCTAACTTATCACAATTATCAGATATTCATCTTCAAGTCATCTGTCAAGCATGACCTTGATAACATTTATGGCTCTTACAGCCCATAAATCGCAAAGGATGTCACTTAATAGTGCATCAAGATGGTTCACTATTCATAAAGCATAAGACATGCTTTCAATGAATATAACATGGTATTCCATACCTGGGTGTGACCATCATCTCATAATAACCTGCATGGTTAATTCAACAGATAATTGTAAATAATTTAGTAAATAGGGATACATTCCCAATTAGGGTTTCACTTGGATTCACCCTCAACTAGTGTTTCACATGGAATCACCTTCCATTAGGGTTCCACTTAATAACCCTTACAATCAGGGTTTACTATTCATCTTTCATGTCATCGCCCTAAAATTAGGGTTTACTATTCACTCCATGGTGAATTGTACTCATTACATCATCATGTAAGAGAAACATCATCATTAAGACTCTTAATTATCATTAAGATCCATTAGATATCATCATTAGGGTTTCCATGACCTCACATAGGTGGGTCATTCCCTAATCATGCACCTTCATGTGTAAAAGAAGTATCTTACTAGAGATTCCTCCTAAAAAGGGCACTTTCTCTCTCTAGGATACTTTCTCTCTCTAGAAACACTTTCTCTTTCCTCTCTCTAGTAGATGGTGGCAACACCACTCTGGATTAGGTTGAGACAAGTCTCCATTGACTAATATGAGCCAAAGCATCAACATCATGTGATTAGGGTTTGATTAGATTAGGGTTTTACCCCTTTAGACCCCTCGAGGGTATTTTGGTAATTTGCCACATGATCACCATCATGGGTTAACTAACTAATCACATAGTCCCTTAATGACCTAGGTTACCATTAGGGTTTAGATGAAGTCATCATTAAGCCATTGGCACCATCAAATGGTTAAGCATAAATCACCACAAATCTCCAAGTGGTTTCCAACTTTCAAACGATCTCAACCATCCAAACGGTCTTGAGACCGTTTGGAGGTGAGGACCGTTTGGGAAGTTTGACTTCCAAACCGTTTGGAGCCTCAAACGGTTTGAGGTCGTTTGGACCAAACGACCTTGAGGTCGTTTGAGCTCAAACGGTCTTGAGGTCGTTTGAGCCCAAACGGTCTTGAGGTCGTTTGAGCCCAAACGGTCTTGAGACCGTTTGGCCCAAATGGGCTCAAACCGTTTGGACCTCCAAAAGGGTTCAAAGATCACCAATATTTATAGATAAGTGTGTTGAAGCACTCAATTGGTTAAAGCTATGCTAACCACTTATAAATTGAGTCAATTAGGGTTAGCCTTAGCCACTTAGTCATCAAATTGACCCTCAATTGCAAACCAATTAGGGTTCAATCGTTCTCAATTAGGGTTTCAAATTGATTGGTCATCAATGTTCAACAGTGTGAATCAATTCAAGGTTGAACCTATCAATTGACCTCCAATTGGGCTCAAACTTGGCCCAAACGGTCTTGAGGTCGTTTGGACATCACCCAAACGGTCTTGAGACCGTTTGCCCAAAGTTTGACCAAGATCCAAACCATTTTGACTCAGGTTGAAGTCCAATTAGGTCAAAATCAGCACTTTTCAATCAATGCATCAATTTCCTACAATTGGACCCTCAAACCACTAGATTAACTCAACCCTAAACCTTCAAACGGTCTTGGATTGTGCCCAAACGGTCTTAAGACCGTTTGGAGGAATCCCCAAACGGTCTTGAGACCGTTTGGGTCCTTCAACCCAAAACTCAACAAGATCTATGTGTTAAATCAGCACTTTTTCACCCGATTAGGGTTCCATGTCGAAGTGCCTTCAACTCCCAATTGGTTAAGAATTAGGCTTTGATTCTTTGCAGGGATGAAATTCAACCTGTTGGGAACAGACCCTCAAACGGTCGTCCCTTGGTCAACGCCCTCAAACGGTCTTGAGACCGTTTCAATCCAAACGGTCTTGCAAGACCGTTTGAGAGCAAACGGTTTGAAACCGTTTGAACCCAAACGGTTTGCAACCGTTTGGACCAAAAAGATCCAAGACCGTTTGGAAAAGCAACATAGGGAATCACGCCCCTCATCTTCAACCTCTTGTAAGGTCGGTTTCTCCACTGGTTCAATTGCAATCGTGCAAAGAAGAAGGGAGATAGAAGGAGATATACTAGCAAATTTGCAAGGAACAAAGCATGATTATAAAGCACAAGTTCAGAGTTATAAAACCCGCCTCAAGTTTGATCCTAAAGCTCCAAGACTCTGAGGTCCAAGCTCTAATGGCGTCCTTGAGCTTCCACGACTCGATCAGGGATGAAAACTCCAAGGAATCGAAGCTTTGGTTGGCTAGAACAAGAAGACTAGTTAAGCTAACCATGAAACCAACCCTAGAAAGTGAAAACCACCATGAATTCGAGCTAGACATGAGGTTTCTTACCTAGAGCAAGCTACTTCGTCTCCCTGTTCTCCAGAGCAAGTCCTTGGCCGTTTAAGAAAGAAAGGAAGTGAATGGAACAGGGAAGGATCGTTTGCTCATTTGCAAAAGAAAGGCTTTTATAGTTTTAGGCTATTTTCTAACATAATGACCTTTTAAAGCCAAAATTCGCATCTAGGTCCATCCTTGCTCAAGGGCACATCCAAGCCCATCTAACCTTATGCAAATCTTAGAAAAACTCAAGATCTAAGGGTATAGGAATCCAACCTTCAACTAGGGTACATACATGTTAGGGTCTTGTACCCATTTTAGGTGATTTCTACCACAAAGATCATTTTTCTTATCTGATTAGTGAATGATGTAACTCTTTCATCATTTCTACTCTAAATGATGAAAAGAGTCATAAAAGATGTTCTAGATGGTAAAATTACAAGTTGGACCCCTCAATTTGGGTAAATTGCAATTTATCCCAAATTAGGGTTTCTGAGCTTGGGGATTGCTTCCACAGCTGCACCTTGGTGCCCAAGCTTGGGAAATCCCTCAAACCTCATCATAGACATCCCCATGATGTCTTAACATCAAAGGAACATCTTATCTTGTGAATTTTGCAAGTTCAACCCTTAAACTGGGTAATTTGCACATAGGTCCCTGCATACAACATAATGCTACAACTTTATGCAAAAGGAGCAAGATATGAAAGTGAATGTCCCTGAGGGACTTAATTACATGCCAAGGAGTGTTCACAAGTATAATAATTACATATTTAGGCAAAACTTCCAGGGTTAGGTCATAACCCAGGTCAGGGGTGTTACAAATTCTTTACCCCTCAAAAGGATTTCATCCCCGAAATCGATAAAGCATATTATAAGAAAAGAGTAGGATATTTTCTTCTCATCTCATCTTCTAGTTCCCAAGTGGCTTCTTCAACACCACGATGGTTCCAGAGGACTTTTACAAGGCTTATATCCTTCTTCTTTAACTTTTTGGTTCTGTTATCGAGGATTGATACTGGTCCCTCCTCATATGTTATATCTTCATTCAACTCTACTTCCATAGGCCGTAGAACTGATTCAGTATCTGGGTGACATTTTCTCAGCATGGAAATGTGAAACACAGGGTGCAGCTTCTGTAACTCCTGGGGTAACTCTAGTCTATAGGCTACCTTTCCAACTCTTTCAACAATTGGATAAGGTCCCATAAATCTAGGAGCTAACTTCCCTTTCTTCCCAAAACGAAGGACTCCTTTCCAAGGTGAGACCTTGAGATACACTCTGTCTCCAACTTGGAATTCTAAGGGTCTACGACGTTTATCGGCATACGACTTCTGTCTATCTTGTGCAGTCTTCAGCTGTTGTTGTATAACTTTAATCTTTTCTGTAGTTTGCTGCACAAGATCAGGGCCTAACAACTGGTGTTCACCAGTTTCATACCAACACAAGGGTGATCTACAACGTCTACCATATAAGGCTTCATCTGGTGCCATATCAATGCTATGCTGATAGCTATTGTTATAGGCAAACTCTATCAAGCTTAGGTGTAGATCCCAACTCCCGGTAAACTGGAGAGCACATGCTCTCAACAGATCTTCTAAGGTCTGTATAGTCCTTTCTGACTGTCCATCAGTCTGAGGATGAAAGGCTGTACTAAACCTTAGCTTGGTGCCTAGGGCTCTGTGTAACTGTTCCCAAAAGCGACTTGTAAACTGGGGACCTCTGTCAGAAACTATAGTGACAGGAACTCCGTGCAAACGTACTATTTCTTGAACATATATCTGGGATAACCTCTCAGCAGAAAAGGTTGTTTTGACAGGCAAGAAATGGGATGTCTTTGTCAACCTATCAACAACTACCCAAATGGAATCATGTCCTTTGTTTGTCCTGGGTAGTCCAACAACAAAGTCCATGGTCACATGATCCCACTTCCACTGTGGTATGGGTAAGGGTTGCATTGTTCCTGCAGGTTTCTGGTGTTCAGCCTTAACCTGCTGACACACAGGACACCTTAGAACAAACTCAGCTACATTCTTCTTCATCCCAGGCCACCAATACATATCCTTCAAGTTCCGATACATCTTGGTGCTCCCTGGATGCATAGCATACATTGAAGAATGAGCTTCTTCCAGGACTAACTTCCTCAGGTTATCCACATCTGGCACTATCATTCTTCCATGATAGCATGCCACCTGGTCATCTGACTCATGAAAACCTTCTCGTTTCTCATCACCAAACTCAGATCTAATCTGCTGTATAAAAGCATCTACTTGTTGAGCCTCCTTTATCTGCTCTCTCAGGGTAGGTTTAATCTGCATCTCAGCTAACAGACCAGCTAACAATGATGCCTTCAACTGCACATTGTCTTGTCTTAAAGAGATAAGCATATCTCTTCTAGAGCATACTAAAGAACTTAGTTGTGCCCTATTCATGGTTAATGTTGCTGATTTCCTACTCAAGGCATCAGCAACCACATTGGCTTTGCCTGGATGGTACTCAATTGTACAATCGTAGTCCTTGATTAACTCCATCCAACGACGTTGCCTCATATTGAGCTCATGCTGAGTGAAGATATACTTAAGGTTCTTGTGGTCTGTGAAAATCTGAAACGTTTCTCCGTAGAGATAATGTCTCCAGATTTTCAAAGCATGAACCACAGCAGCTAACTCTAGATCGTGTGTTGGATAATTTTCCTCGTGTTTCTTAAGCTGTCGGGAAGCAAAAGAAATCACTTGGTTATCCTACATCAACACACATCCAAGTCCATTCTTGGAGGCATCACAAAAGATTACGTATTCCTTTCCTTGCTCAGGCAACACAAGCACATGTGCACTTGTCAACCTCTCCTTCAACAGCTGAAAAGACTGTTGACACTTATCACTCCAAGTAAAAGGAACATCCTTCCGGGTTAACTTGGTCAAAGGTAAGGCTATAGAACTGAAATTCTTAATAAACCTTCGATAATAACCAGCTAACCCCAAGAAACTTCTAATCTCCGTCGGTGTCTTCGGTTGTTCCCATTGCAATACAGACTCTATCTTTGCAGGGTCAACACGAATTCCCGAGGCAGATACCACATGTCCAAGGAAGGATACTTCAGATAACCAAAACTCACACTTGCTAAACTTAGCGTATAGCTTATGCTCTCTTAGCAAGGTCAAAGTCTGGCGAAGGTGTTGCTCATGCTGCTGAGCATCCTTACTATAAATCAGTATATCATCTATGAAGACGACAACACACTGATCGAGGAAAGGTCGAAAGACTCTATTCATGAGTTCCATGAATGCAGCCGGTGCATTGGTTAGTCCAAACGACATGACCGTGAACTCATAGTGACCATATCTTGTCCTAAAGGCAGACTTAGATATGTCACTGTCCTTAATGCGGAGTTGATGATATCCAGACCTTAAGTCTATCTTAGAAAAGACTGTTGCACCACGCAACTGGTCGAAAAGATCATCAATCCTCGGCAAAGGATATTTATTCTTTATCGTTACTTTATTGAGTTGTCTATAATCAATGCACAACCGCATCGATCCATCTTTCTTTTTAACAAACAAAACTGGAGCACCCCAAGGTGAGGTACTCGGTCGGATGAAACCCTTCTCAAGTAACTCTTGAAGCTGTTTCTTGAGTTCTGCCATCTCAGCAGGCGCCATCCTATACGGAGTCTGGGCTATGGGTTTCGTATCTGGGACCAAATTGATCTCAAAATCAATTTCCCGGGGTGGTGGTATACCAGGAAGTTCTTCGGGAAACACATCCTCGAATTCCCCGACTATCGGAACTTCAGCAGGGTTGGAACTCTCCTTGGTAACATCTACCACATGGGCTAAGAATGCGTAGCATCCTTGCCTCATCAACTTATCAGCAACCATAGCTGATACAAGACAAGTGGGCAGAATCTTTCTTTCACCTTGAAAGATCCATGTGTTGCTTTCATCAGCAAACACTGCCAGCTTGGATTCACAATCCAAGACAACTCGATACCTTTCCAAGGTATCCATCCCTAGGATTATATCAAATCCTTGCATGTCAAGCGGTATAAGATCCACCTGAATGCGATGCTTAGAAAAGGAAAGTACGCAAGGAGAGCATACTTCCTGCAGAACAGCAGACCCACTCAACGGGGTTTCCAACAACAACTTATCTGCCCTATGACTAGTTGTCAAATTGCAGTTACGAATCACTCTTCGAGTGATGAAAGAGTGCGTAGCACCCGGGTCAATCAAAACAGATACTACACAAGATTTAGACATATCAGAATATAAAAGGTCCATCTGACCTGTCACCACTTGTGGGTTGACCACTGCCTCTGGTGGGTTCATAGCATAGAACCTCGCCGTAGCCTGTTGCTGAGGTGGTACTGATGATCCAGCTTGAGACGCTTGCCCGCGTCCTCGTCCTGTTCCTTGAGATTGTCCTCCTTGTGATCCCTGTTGTCCTTGTCTCGGAGGCTGTGTCACACTGACGGGTCTAGATCGGCAGTCCTTCCTCAAATGTCCCACCTTTCCACAGTTGTAACATCTTCTCTCTTGTGGTCCGGTGACAGACATTGAGGCAGAACTCTGTGTCTCCCGAGGCGGTTGTCTTCTTCCTCTACCTCTACTAGGAGACCACGGAGTCTGAGAACTAAATATAGATGGTGGAGGGTTAGGTGCAGAGGATCTAGGCTGCTTAGAGTCCCTAGATGAAGAACCCTGGAACTGTGGATATCTTTTCTGAGTCTGCCTCTTCTCAACCACAGATCTCTCTATCCTTCGGACTGACTCAACGAAGGTAGAGAATCTTTCGCGGTTCTCTAAGGTAGACACAGGGGTAGACATGTCAGCATTCAACCCCCTCTCAAACCTTCTGATTCTCTCTTCCTCTGTGGCAGCCATATGCGGACAAAACCGCAATAGCTCCATGAACTTAGCTTCATACTCGCTAATGTTCATCATTCCTTGTCTCAGTCTCTCAAACTGAGAGATCTTCTCGTCTAGGAAAGTCTTTGGGAAGTATCTATTAACAAACTCCCGCCGAAAATCTTCCCACGAGATCTCTACTCCAGGCCTCTTCTGCTCTTCCATGTTCCACCAGTGACCAGCACTTCCTTTGAGAAGATAGACAGCATGTCTAACCTTCTCAACTTCAGGGATGTTGAGGATTTGGAAAGCCTTCTCTAACTCAGTCAACCACAGATCTGCATCTGCGGGGTCAGCAGTCCCGTGGTACTCGGTAGCTCCGACACGACGTAGTCGCTCGAACGTCTTCCCGATAACTTGCCCTTCTGGCTGGACAGGTGCCCTAGGTGCAGGCATAGGCAACCTGTCGGTTATATGTGTCATGGCAGTCATGAACTGCCCGAACATCATCTGGGCTGCTGGATTACCCATGTCAGCTGGGTCAAACTGGGGTGGCTCTCTGGGTTGTTCTGGTACAGGTTGCTCCACCTCTGGTACTCTTGCACCACCTTGAGGTGCACTGGCACTGCTCTCTTCCACATACTCATCATGTGGCTTAGACATCTTAAGTATCTTCTTCTCCTGAGGAGTAGAAGATTCTATTAGATAAGGAAGGAATACTAAAGATAGACTCGACTTCCTATGTCCTATGCCTCTGTAGACTCAGCGAACCTAGAGCTCTGATACCACTTAATTGTGGGCTCCGATCTCCAAACCATGGATTAATCCCGATTTAAACACATGCAGAAGCATTCGGTAAACAGCGGAAGACGAAAATCACGGGAAAATAAAACTTTTTCGAGATTAGAGCTTGAAACCACAAACCTTTTCCATAGAAAAAGGATTTAACTGTTTACAACTCAGACCAATTACTTCTTGAGTAATTACATGCAACATGCTTACAAAATTTTCTCAAGAATGAGCCACAAAACATTTCAGGACCTGAGAGTACAGAGGACATCTAGGACTTTACTCTAACTACACCATGAAGCAGACTAGATCTCCACCTGAGATAGTTACTGCTCCTGATGCTGCTGCTGGGATTGTTCACCTGAGTTCTTTTTCCTCCGTCTTCGACGACCACCTAAAAAGTAGAAGTCTACGGGGTGAGACAATTATACACAATTGCCCCAGCGAGAGTTATAACTCTCCATTAGGCTTTATAAGCAAGGCAGGAATAACTAAAGCATTAAGAGCCTTCAAGATATTCACTAGCAGTTCTATGATAAGCAGAGTTCAATCAATATTAACAATATGAGAACCTCCATGCTATTCAATGATAACATCAATCAAATAACTCGTAGCTAACTTTAAGAAATATGCTACGCTATTGATTACGTTTTTCAAACATTATTGTTATGCCCTGTGGAGATGAGGTATACCACTCATACTCCAACTGATCACTGAGAAGTCGCATCAGTATCATACATAGGTCATTAAGAGAGCCGGATTCTTATGACCTCACCTTCCTCAGTCAGTTAGAGGATTGATTGTTTGACATCTGGCGGGATGTCTATGTAATAGCTCACCAGGGTACTCTGGTCCTTCGCTATTTTTAGAGTTACAATGGCATTCTGTACTCTCTTCGCTATCGGAAGATTTCTTGTTTATCTTTCACCGATACGGGGTTTATGTCTTTAAGGGAGTGTAGAGATACAGCTCACCTTTAAAACTTTGGGGTGGGGTCTGATGGACTACTAGAATCTACATCATCCACTCACCCTTTCTGTTATAGTGAAGGTATGACGGACTACGAGAATCTACATCAAATACCTACACTAGGATGTCAGGTTCTACACATCCATGTACCCCACATACTCAACAGTATGTGCTCCAGGAGTTCCCTTAGGAAAACCTGTTTCACCATCATTTAGACAACTGACAATGATGGATCTATGATCAGGGCTCTACATTTCACTTGATTAGTTAGGTACATTCAGTATTCCAATCATCATACAGTAACACAGCTATATATGAGAATACAAAATGTAGCAGGCCTAACTTATCACAATTATCAGATATTCATCTTCAAGTCATCTGTCAAGCATGACCTTGATAACATTTATGGCTCTTACAGCCCATAAATCGCAAAGGATGTCACTTAATAGTGCATCAAGATGGTTCACTATTCATAAAGCATAAGACATGCTTTCAATGAATATAACATGGTATTCCATACCTGGGTGTGACCATCATCTCATAATAACCTGCATGGTTAATTCAACAGATAATTGTAAATAATTTAGTAAATAGGGATACATTCCCAATTAGGGTTTCACTTGGATTCACCCTCAACTAGTGTTTCACATGGAATCACCTTCCATTAGGGTTCCACTTAATAACCCTTACAATCAGGGTTTACTATTCATCTTTCATGTCATCGCCCTAAAATTAGGGTTTACTATTCACTCCATGGTGAATTGTACTCATTACATCATCATGTAAGAGAAACATCATCATTAAGACTCTTAATTATCATTAAGATCCATTAGATATCATCATTAGGGTTTCCATGACCTCACATAGGTGGGTCATTCCCTAATCATGCACCTTCATGTGTAAAAGAAGTATCTTACTAGAGATTCCTCCTAAAAAGGGCACTTTCTCTCTCTAGGATACTTTCTCTCTCTAGAAACACTTTCTCTTTCCTCTCTCTAGTAGATGGTGGCAACACCACTCTGGATTAGGTTGAGACAAGTCTCCATTGACTAATATGAGCCAAAGCATCAACATCATGTGATTAGGGTTTGATTAGATTAGGGTTTTACCCCTTTAGACCCCTCGAGGGTATTTTGGTAATTTGCCACATGATCACCATCATGGGTTAACTCACTAATCACATAGTCCCTTAATGACCTAGGTTACCATTAGGGTTTAGATGAAGTCATCATTAAGCCATTGGCACCATCAAATGGTTAAGCATAAATCACCACAAATCTCCAAGTGGTTTCCAACTTTCAAACGATCTCAACCATCCAAACGGTCTTGAGACCGTTTGATCCTCAAACGGTCTTGAGACCGTTTGGTCTCAAACGGTCTTGAGACCGTTTGGAGGTGAGGACCGTTTGGGAAGTTTGACTTCCAAACCGTTTGGAGCCTCAAACGGTTTGAGGTCGTTTGGACCAAACGACCTTGAGGTCGTTTGAGCTCAAACGGTCTTGAGGTCGTTTGAGCCCAAACGGTCTTGAGGTCGTTTGAGCCCAAACGGTCTTGAGACCGTTTGGTCTCAAACGGTCTTGAGACCGTTTGGACCTCCAAAAGGGTTCAAAGATCACCAATATTTATAGATAAGTGTGTTGAAGCACTCAATTGGTTAAAGCTATGCTAACCACTTATAAATTGAGTCAATTAGGGTTAGCCTTAGCCACTTAGTCATCAAATTGACCCTCAATTGCAAACCAAGTAGGGTTCAATCGTTCTCAATTAGGGTTTCAAATTGATTGGTCATCAATGTTCAACAGTGTGAATCAATTCAAGGTTGAACCTATCAATTGACCTCCAATTGGGCTCAAACTTGGCCCAAACGGTCTTGAGGTCGTTTGGACATCACCCAAACGGTCTTGAGACCGTTTGCCCAAAGTTTGACCAAGATCCAAACCGTTTTGACTCAGGTTGAAGTCCAATTAGGTCAAAATCAGCACTTTTCAATCAATGCATCAATTTCCTACAATTGGACCCTCAAACCACTAGATTAACTCAACCCTAAACCTTCAAACGGTCTTGGATTGTGCCCAAACGGTCTTAAGACCGTTTGGAGGAATCCCCAAACGGTCTTGAGACCGTTTGGGTCCTTCAACCCAAAACTCAACAAGATCTATGTGTTAAATCAGCACTTTTTCACCCGATTAGGGTTCCATGTTGAAGTGCCTTCAGCTCCCAATTGGTTAAGAATTAGGCTTTGATTCTTTGCAGGGATGAAATTCAACCTGTTGGGAATAGACCCTCAAACGGTCGTCCCTTGGTCAATGCCCTCAAACGGTCTTGAGACCGTTTCAATCCAAACGGTCTTGCAAGACCGTTTGAGAGCAAACGGTTTGAAACCGTTTGAACCCAAACGGTTTGCAACCGTTTGGACCAAAAAGATCCAAGACCGTTTGGAAAAGCAACATAGGGAATCACGCCCCTCATCTTCAACCTCTTGCAAGGTCGGTTTCTCCACTGGTTCAATTGCAATCGTGCAAAGAAGAAGGGAGATAGAAGGAGATATACTAGCAAATTTGCAAGGAACAAAGCATGATTATAAAGCACAAGTTCAGAGTTATAAAACCCGCCTCAAGTTTGATCCTAAAGCTCCAAGACTCTGAGGTCCAAGCTCTAATGGCGTCCTTGAGCTTCCACGACTCGATCAGGGATGAAAACTCCAAGGAATCGAAGCTTTGGTTGGCTAGAACAAGAAGACTAGTTAAGCTAACCATGAAACCAACCCTAGAAAGTGAAAACCACCATGAATTCGAGCTAGACATGAGGTTTCTTACCTAGAGCAAGCTACTTCGTCTCCCTGTTCTCCAGAGCAAGTCCTTGGCCGTTTAAGAAAGAAAGGAAGTGAATGGAACAGGGAAGGATCGTTTGCTCGTTTGCAAAAGAAAGGCTTTTATAGTTTTAGGCTATTTTCTAACATAATGACCTTTTAAAGCCAAAATTCGCATCTAGGTCCCTCCTTGCTCAAGGGCACATCCAAGCCCATCTAACCTTATGCAAATCTTAGAAAAACTCAAGATCTAAGGGTATAGGAATCCAACCTTCAACTAGGGTACATACATGTTAGGGTCTTGTACCCATTTTAGGTGATTTCTACCACAAAGATCATTTTTCTTATCTGATTAGTGAATGATGTAACTCTTTCATCATTTCTACTCTAAATGATGACAAGAGTCATAAAAGATGTTCTAGATGGTAAAATTACAAGTTGGACCCCTCAATTTGGGTAAATTGCAATTTATCCCAAATTAGGGTTTCTGAGCTTGGGGATTGCTTCCACAGCTGCACCTTGGTGCCCAAGATTGGGAAATCCCTCAAACCTCATCATAGACATCCCCATGATGTCTTAACATCAAAGGAACATCTTATCTTGTGAATTTTGCAAGTTCAACCCTTAAACTGGGTAATTTGCACATAGGTCCCTGCATACAACATAATGCTACAACTTTATGCAAAAGGAGCAAGATATGAAAGTGAATGTCCCTGAGGGACTTAATTACATGCCAGGGAGTGTTCACAAGTATAATAATTACATATTTAGGCAAAACTTCCAGGGTTAGGTCATAACCCAGGTCAGGGGTGTTACACTTAATGTGATGTAATTTGAATATTAAACCCTAATATAGGTTAATGTGATGTAATATGAATAGTAAACCCTAATCTAGGGTAATGTGATGATGTGAACAGTAAACCCTAATTCTGGGTTATGCTTTTAAGCATGAAACTCAATATTTGAACTATGAAATGAGGAATCACTTTTCCTAATTAAGTTAAAGGGGTTGGTTAACCCTAATTGAATTAAAAAGTAAACCCTAATCCTAGTAAGGGCATAGTGGTACAACCCTTGAATTGAAAGGTTATCTTTGTTTTTCAATGTGCTGATATAGAGATAATTTGCCTATTATCAAATGTATTAATGATGCAGGTTTTTATGAAATGGTGAACATAGCCAGGTAAGAGCTATGATGTCATATTCATTGAAAGCACTTATAATATTTGAAAGTAATGATATGTTATGTTGCCCAATGATAGGTAACATAAGAGATTGACATGCTATATGAGCCATAGGAAATATCAACATTGCTATTATTCTATTCATACTGTTAAAATGACTTAATAGCAACATGTTACTTGGTAACAAGTGTTTGATGATGTAAGGGTTTGAATATCCATATTCCTAAATCATAATGATGAGATGGTTAGGGATTGAGATCCCAACATTAACTAGATGTGAAATGAACTTGATACAATTAGTACTCTTTCATAATAGCAATTGTCTTATTAGTTTATGTTGGAAAACATGCCTGATGATAAAAGAATGCCATAATGTACTTAATTAATCAAGTATAATGATATCATGTAGAGCCCTGACCATAGATCCATCATTTTCAGAAATTAAATGATGGTGAAATAGGTTTTCCTAAGGGAACTCCTGGAGAGCATACTTTTGAGTATGTGGGGGTTATGGAAACGAATATCCTTACGTCCTAATGAGGGAATTGATGTGAGATGTACATTTAATCTATCAATCCTTCATTATATGTGTATGCTGGGATGATGTATCACTAATCTCCCGATGATGTTGTTAATGCCGCATCGATGAGAGATAAACAAGAAATCCCTCGATGGCGAAGAGAGTACAACATGCCACTATAACTCAAATAGCGAAGTTTCCAGAATACCCTGGAAAGCTATTTAAGAAGAGACACAAGATGTCCTACATGTTGTACCTCACACTGACTGAGGAAGATGAGGTCATAGAAATCCGGCTCTTATGATGACCTATGTATGGTACCGATTGCGATTTAGTAATGGTCGGTTGGAGAATGAGTGGTATACCTCATCTCCTCAGGGCATAAATATGTTTGAAAAATGTAATCAGTCGTATAGCTTAATTGCTTAGGTTGAACTACGAGAAAAAATGATTAATGATACATTGTTTATAGTGTTCTAGTTGAATAACTAGTATACATGTTGTTCATATTCTTTGTTGATATAAGTCTTGTCATTCAATCAAGTTATAATTGAAATGATTGCTTAGAGAATGTTTCTCTACTTAGTTTAATCAATGAATTACCTACTGTTAAATAATTATAGTTTTGCTGCTCATTGTTATCTTAATCTTTGCAATAACAATGCTTCTGGAGAAGAGTTATAATTCTCACTGGGACAATTATTCAATTGTCTCACCTCTGTGGGATTCAGTTTTTTAGGTAGACACCGAGGACGGAGGAACCCTTCAGTGGGTGAGCAACAACAACAACAACATCCAGGACAACAGTGATCTTCAGGTGGAAACAATGTCTGTCAAGTCTCGTATATAGAATGTCCTATGTGTCGTTTATTTACTCTCAGGTCCTAGGAGTCAGTAGATGGTTTAATCTAAATCTGAGATTTTTGGCGTAATGCCTCAAGTTTTGTATCTTGCCTTGTACAGTTAACATGGCAGTTGATGCTTGTAACCTTGAGATGTGATGATACAGAGAAGTGTTGAAGTATCATCTTGTAAATAACATACTTTGTTTATTTATGAAAAAGTTTCACTATTTGTAGATCTCTTTACGAAAAGTTTTAATTTTTAGTGATTTTTAGTAATTCCACTGCTAACGAAATGCTTCCGTATTAGTTTAAATTCGTTGATCTGGTTTTTCGTGAGACGTTCGTCACAATTTAGTGGTATCAAAGCTCTAGGTTTGTTGAGTCTACAGAGACATAGGACTTAGGTTATAGAGTTTGTTCTAGTGTCTTCCAGTATATCTGATAGTGGCTTCTACTCATTTAGGAGGAGAAGAGAAAACTGAAGATGTCTGGATCACACGAGGAACACATTATTGAGAGTAGTGTTGTTGTTCCTAGAGAAGGTGCAAGAGACCAGGAAAGGGAGGAACCTATACCTGAACCACCCCAGTTCAATCCAGATGACATGGGGAACCCAGCCATCCAATCCATGTTTGGGAAGTTCATGACTGCCATGACACATATGACTGATAGGATGCCTATACCTGCACCTAGGGAACCTACCCATCCAGAAGGACAAGGATCCGGCAAGACATTTGAATGACTACATCGGGTTGGAGCCACAGAGTATGCGGGAACAGCTGACCCAGCAGATGCTGACTTGTGGCTAACTGAACTAGAGAAGGCCTTTAGGATCCTGAACATCCCAGAACCTGAGAAGGTTAGACATGCTGTGTATCTTCTCAAGGGGAGTGCTGGTCACTGGTGGACCATGGAAGAACAGAAAAGGCCAGGTGTGGAGATTGCATGGGAAGTTTTCTGATGGGAATTTATCAACAGATACTTCCCTAAGACGTTTTTGGATGAGAAAATCTCTCAGTTTGAGAAATTAAGGCAGGGACCTATGAACATTAGCGAATACAACGCTATGTTCATGGAACTTTTGTGGTTCTGTCTGCATATGGAAGCTACAGATGAAGAAAGGATTAGACATTTTGAGAAGGGGTTAAATGCTAAGTTGACCACCCATGTGTCTGCTCTGGAAAATAGGGAAAGGTTGCTACCTTTGTGGAGTCGGTCAGGAGGATAAAGAGGTCTGTGTCAGAGAAGCGACAAACCAAGAACAAGAAGATGTACCCCCAGTTCCAAGGATCTTCATCCAAAGATTTTAAGAAACTGAGGTTTTCTGTACCTACACCACCACCTAGATTCAGTACCCAGACGCAATGGACGTCAATTAGGGGTATAGGACAAAGCTTACCATTAGAAGGAGTTTGTAGCTCAGCATATGAGTCAGTTACAGGACCACCCAGACCACAACAACTGAACAGAAGCTGTTACATATGTGGAAAGATGGGACATCTGATGAAGGATTGCAGAGCTAGAGAAGCGAGAGTAACTCAACCTCAAAGGCAAAGTCAGCAAGGTTATCAAAGGAGACAGTTTCCAGGAGGATCTAGAGGACGTTGACAAGCGTCCCAAGCTGTATCATCGACACCTAGTCATCGAGCACCGAATCAACCACATGCAAGAGTGAGATTTTATGTGATGAATCGACCTGAGGCAGTGATCAACCCTCGGGTTGTGGCAGGTCAAATGGAGTTGTTTAATTCTGATATGCCTATATCTTGTGTTGTATATGTTTTAATTGATCTGGGTGCTACACATTCCTTTATCACTCGAAGAGTGATTCGTGACTGCAACCTGACTACAAGACATAGAACATATAGTTTGTTTCTAGAAACTCTGTTGATGGGATCTGCTGTGTTGCAGGAGATATGTTCTCCCTGCATTCTTTTCTTTTCTGAACATCGCATTCAAGTGGATCTTATACCACTTGAGATGCATGGATTCGACGTAATCCTTGGGATGGATACCTTAGAAAGGTATAAGGTTGTCTTGGATTGTGAGTCCAAGCAAGCTGTGTTCACTGATGAAAGTGACACATGGATCTTTCAAGGAGATAGAAAGATTCTTCCAACCTGTTTGGTGTCAGCTATGGTTGCTGAGAAGCTAATGAGGCAAGGATGTTATGCATTCTTGGCCCATGTGGTAGATACTACCATGGAGAGTCCTAACCCTGCTGAAGTTCCTGTAGTCAGGGAATTTGAAGATGTATTTCCTGAAGAACTTCCAGGTGTACCTCCACCCCGAGAGATTGATTTTGAAATTAATCTAGTTCCGGACACGCTACCTATAGCACAAACACCATATAGGATGGCGCCTGCTGAGATGGCAGAACTCAAGAAACAACTGGAAGAGTTGCTTGAGAAGGGTTTAATCCGACCGAGTACTTCTCCTTGGGGTGCTCCGTTCCTCTTTGTTAAAAAGAAAGATGGGTCAATGTGGTTGTGCATTGATTACAGGCAGTTAAATAAAGTAACGATAAAGAATAAGTATCCTTTACCAAGGATTGATGATCTTTTTGATCAGTTGTATGGTGCAACTATCTTTTCAAAGATAGATTTGAGGTCAGGATATCACCAGTTACGTATTAAGGATGGTGACATACCTAAGGTTGCTTTCAGAACAAGGTATGGTCACTATGAGTTCATAGTTATGTCATTTGGACTAACAAATGCACCAGCTGCATTTATGGAACTCATGAATAGAATCTTTCGACCTTATCTCGATCAGTGTGTTGTTGTCTTTATAGATCACATCTTGATCTATAGTAGAGATGCTCAACAGCATGAACATCATCTTCGTCAGGCTCTAACTTTGCTAAAAGAGCATAAGTTATATGCTAAGTTTAGCAAGTGTGAGTTCCGGTTACCAAAAGTTTCTTTTCTAGGACATGTAATATCTGCTTCAGGTATACGTGTTGACCCTAAAAAGGTAGAATCTTTCCTACAATGGGAACAGCCGAAGACACCGAAAGAGATCCGTAGTTTCTTAGGGTTGGCAGGCTATTATCGGAGGTTCATTAAGAACTTCAGTTCTATAGCCTTACTCTTGACTAAGTTGACCAAGAAGGATGTTCCTTTTACCTGGAGTGACAAGTGTCAGCAATCGTTTTAGCTATTGAAGGAAAGGTTGACAAGTGCACCTATTCTTATGTTACCTGAACAAGAAAAAGGATTTATAGTTTTATGTGATGCCTCTAAGAATGGACTAGGATGTGTGTTGATGCAGGATAAACAAGTGATTTCTTTTGCTTCTCGACAGCTTAGGAAACACAAGGAGAATTATCCGACAAACGATTTAGAGCTAGCTATTGTAGTCCATGAGACATTATCTTTATGGAGAGACATTCCAGATTTTCACAGACCATAAGAACCTTAAGTATATCTTTTCTCAGCATGAACTTAACATGAGGCAACGCCGCTGGATGGAATTAATCAAGGACTATGATTGTACAATCAATTACCATCCAGGGAAGGCCAATGTAGTTGTTGATGTGTCATTGAGGAAATCAGCAACATCTGCCATAAAAAGAGCACAACTGAGTTCCTTGGTATGTTCTAGAAGGGATATGCTTATCTCTTTAAGATAAGACAATGTATAGTTAAGAATATCGTTGTTATCAGGGTTGTTAGCTGAGATGCACATAAAACCTACTCTGAGACAGCAGATTAAGGAGGCACAACAAGTTGATGCTGCAGTTCAACAGATCAGATCGGAGTATGGTAGTGAAAAATGAAATGGTTTCCATAACTCAGATGATCAAGTAGCTTGTTATCATGGTAGAATGATAGTACTGAATGTGGATAACTTGAGGAAGTTAGTCCTGGAAGAAGCTCATTCTTCAATGTATGCTATGCATTCAGGGAGCACCAAGATGTATCGAAACTTGAAAGATATGTATTGGTGGCCTGGTTTGAAGAAGGACGTTGCTGAGTTTGTTATGTGGTGTCATGTGTGTCAGTAAGTTAAAGTTGAACACCAGAAGCCTGCAGGAACAATGCAACCTTTACCCATACCACAATGGAAGTGGGATCATGTGACCATGGATTTTGTGGTTGGTTTACCTAGAACAACCAAAGGTCATGATTCCATCTGGGTAATAGTTGATAGGTTGACAAAGACCACACATTTCTTACCTGTCAAAACAACCTATTCTGCTAAGAGGCTTGCACAATTGTATGTAGATGAGATAGTACGACTGCATGGAGTCCCGATTACCATTGTTCTGACAGAGGTCCCCAGTTTACAAGTCGTTTTTGGGAGCGACTTCATAAAGCTTTAGGCACACAGTTAAGGTTTAGTACATCCTTTCATCCACAGACTGATGGACAATCAGAAAGGACTATACAGACCTTGGAGGACTTGCTCAGAGCATGTGTTCTTCAGTTTATAGGGAGTTGGGATCTGCACCTAAGCTTGATAGAGTTTGCCTACAACAATATCTATCAACATAGTATTGATATGACACCTTATGAAGCTTTGTATGGTAGACGTTGTAGATCTCCCTTATGTTGGTATGAAACCGGTGAATATTAACTTTTAGGTCCTGATCTTGTGCAGCAGACCACCAAGAAGATTAAGATAATACAACAACAGTTAAAGACTACACATGATAGACATAAATCTTATGATGATAAGCGTCGTAGACCTTTATAATTCTAGGTTGGAGACAGGGTGTACCTTAAGGTTTCACCCTGGAAAGGAGTTCTTAGATTTGGAAGAAAAGGAAAGTTAGCTCCTAGGTTTATGGGGCCTTATCCAAATATTGAATGGATTGGAATGGTAGCTTATAAGTTAGAGTTACCATCAGAGTTGCAAAAGTTACACCCAGTGTTCCACATTTCCATGTTAAGGAAATGTCATCCTGATACAGAATCAGTTCTGCAACCTATGGAAGTGGAATTGAATGATGGTATATCTTATATAGAAGGACTTGTGTTAATCCTTGACAAGAGAATTAAAAAGCTGAAAAAGAAAGACATAAGTCTTGTGAAAGTCCTTTGGAATCACTGTGGTGTTTAAGAAGCCACGTGGGAACTAGAGGAAGAGATGAGGAAGAAATACCCTACTCTTTTCTCTTAATATGTTTTTGTAATGATTTCGGGGACGAAATCCATGTAAGGGGTGGATAATTTGTAACATCCTGACCTGGATTATGTACTAACCCTAGGATTTTTTCTTAATTAAGTGATTAGATGCTTGTGTTAATCCTTTGAAATGTAATTAAGGCTCCTGAGGAACTTATATTTCATTTTCAGTCCTTTTTGCATAATGTTGAAACATTGTTTTGTTAAATAATGGACTAAAGTGCAATTAACCAAGTTGAGGGGTTAACTTGTAAATTGCACATTTCAAGATGTTCCTCTGATGATGAGACATCATAAGAATGAATATGATGTGGTGGTATGGATTCCACAAGCTTGGGGACCAAGATATAGCTTGTAGAGCAATCCTTGTGCTTTAAAACCTAGTTTTGGTGTAATGTGCAAACTTACCAAAAACCTAGGGTCCAACATGTAAAATATACCCTCTAGAGGATCTCTCATGTTTCTTGGCATCAAGTAGAGAAAATAAAATGAGAAGGGCGCCTCATTTGAATGATCATGGTAGAAGTGGAAACTACCCACACTAATAATATATTAAGTAATATCCAATAAAGATGGATATTAATATACAACTCTTTAAGGTGTTTTGTTTCTTTTCCTTTAAACCTTGGATAATGGAGGAGTTTGCATGAGTTTAGTAAGTGGAAAACGTGGCCAAGGATGGAGCAAGCCTTAGTGGATATGTTTGGGAAATAAAAAGGAAATAACGATCCTTTTTCCTTTTCCTTGAAAAGACCCATAAATATATAAGCAATCTTTCCAAATAAACAAGGGATCGTTTCCCTTAGTTCTTTTCTTCTCAAACCTAATTTGGCTGACCAAAGAGGAGCTCTGGAGAAGAGGAAGGATGACCAAGCTGGTTTGGTAAGTGTGGATCATCATCTACCTCGAATTCATGATGGAAACCACTATATAAGGTCAGATTCATGGTGTTCTTCACACGATTCTTCATTCTAGCCATCTTGCTCAACCAAAGAGTGAAGAACGGACCTTGGACAGCTACTGGAGCTCAAACTGCCATTAAATCTACGAATCATGGAGCTCTAGATCAGTCCTAAAGGTGTGTTTTATAACTCTAACCCTTATGCTTTGTTAATGCATCCTCTTTTCTTAGAATCGTTGCTTATACTTCTTCTTTAGACACCTTTGGGTGTTCTTGCTATCATTTCTGTGAAGAACAGCCCCTGTTCTTAAGGTAGAAGATGATGACATTAATTCCTATGTTTATCCAATTTTTCACTTTAGAAAACGGTCTCCAACCTTTGCCCAAACGGTTTGCTAAACTGTTTGGAGCAAACGGTTTCAAACTGTTTGAATGCAAACGGTTTCACAAGAACGCATGGAAGAAAATGGTCCAAGACCGTTTCGAGGGGTTGACCAGGCATTGACCATTTGAAGGATTTTTGAGAATAATGTAAACTATTTACCTACTAAAAATCATCAATTAATTCCAAGTGGTTCACCAATTGAAGGCTCATCAACCACCTAAACCCTAATCGGGTCTATTGCTGATTTCAATATTTTCAATCATGTTGAAGTTTGGGTTGAGTGACCCATACGGTTTCAAAACTGTTTGGGGATCACCCAAACGGTCTCAAGACCATTTGGTGATCACCCAAGACCATTTGGAGGTCTAGGGTTAAGCATAGTTGACCAATTGATGATCCAATGATATCAAGTTGATGAGTAATCGATTGCTGATTTTGGTGACCAATTCCAATATCCAAACCCTAAATGAATGACTTGGGTTTTGATAAATTAATGGGAAAACGGTCTCAATACCGTTTGGAGGATATCCAAACGATCCCAAGACCATTTGGGGGTCACTCAAGACCGTTTGGAGGTCTAGGGTTGACTATGGTCAAGTGGTTGAAGATCTAAAGGTAACAAGTTGAAGTATAATTGATTGTTGACCTAATAATCAATTCAATGAATCAAACCTTAATTGGTTGAGTTAGTTTTTGATGTTGACTTGAGAAAATGGTCTCATGACCATTTGGAGGTCATCCAAATTATCCCAAGATCGTTAGGAGGTCATCCAAATGATCCCAAGACTGTTTGGGGTTAGGTCATGACCAAATTGAATGATGGTTCAATGATTTCAGATCAATTACACTCACACTGAAGTATGTTGAAGGGTCATCGTTTCCAAACCCTAATCCAATCGATCCAAGCCCTAATAGATGATCAATTGAGGGTCAATTGAGTGTCAAATCAGTTGAGCATTGACCTAATTGACTCAATTAGAGAGTGGCTAATAAGTTCATGACTAATTGAGGGGTTCCACATTGGAAACCCTAACTCAATTGAAGTGGTTGAGACACTTTTTGGACCTAGCGGTTTTGAGGTGATTTGGACCAAACGGTCTCAAGACCGTTTGGGGCCAAACGTTCTCAAGACCGTTTGGGACCAAACGATCCCAAACCGTTTGGTGCTCATGCGGTTTCAAGATCGGTTGTGTCCATCCGGTTTCAAAGTCAACATGACCAAACGGTCTTCATGACCAAACAGTCTTCACCCCATCTTGGGAAAATGGTCTTGAGTGTTCACTTTACCAAATGGTTTCAAAAGTCAACAAGACCAAACAGTCTTCAACACCAAATGATTTCAAGGTCTGTCCAAGACCGCTTGGGGGTTTAGTGTGCAAGACCGTTTGAGGTCTATAAAGGTCAAGATCGTTTGATACCTTAGTGGTCAAGATCGTTTAGTAGTTGATTAACCTAAACCTCATGGATGCTTAAAGTGATTAAAGGACCAAGTGGTTAGTTGGTTAATGTATGTTATAATAAAGGTACCCTTGATGAGATAAAGTGATTAGCACTCTTTGAATAAGTAAGCTTTCATGATCACAATGGTAATGACATAACCCATGATGTCAATGTCGAATTGACTTAGCCTAATCAAGAGTGATGCAAACATCATCTTATTGAAAGAAGAGAGAGAAGACTTATTATATGAATGATTAATCAAGTAATGAACTCCCAATATGGATGGATACCTAATTAGGATATGATCCATGATAATGAGATCATGAAACCCTAGTTATGACAGCTAATGAATCATAACCCTAATTGAGGGCATTAATGGAATTAATCCTTAAATATGATGATGGTATAATCTTAATGTGATGTAATGTGAATAGTAAACCCTAATCTAGGGTAATGTGATGTAATGTGAATAGTAAACCCTAATCTAGGGTAATGTGATGATGTGAACAGTAAACCCTAATTCTGGGTTATGCTTTTAAGCATGAAACTCAATATTTGAACTATGAAATGAGGAATCACTTTTCCTAATTAAGTTAAAGGGGTTGGTTAACCCTAATTCAATTAAAAAGGTAAACCCTAATCCTAGTAAGGGCATAGTGGTACAACCCTTGAATTGAAAGGTTATCTTTGTTTTTCAATGTGCTGATATAGAGATAATTTGCCTATTATCAAATGTATTAATGATGCAAGTTTTTATGAAATGGTGAACATAACCAGGTAAGAGCTATGATGTCATATTCATTGAAATCACTTATAATATTTGAAAGTAATGATATGTTATGTTGCCCAGTGATAGGTAACATAAGAGATTGACAGGCTATATGAGCCATAGGAAATATCAACATTGCTATTATTATGTTCATATTGTTGAAATGACTTAATAGCAACATGTTACTTGGTAACAAGTGTTTGATGGTCTAAGGGTTTGAATATCCATATTCCTGAATCACAATGACGAGATTGTTAGGGATTGAGATCCCAATGTTAACTAGATGTGAAATGAACTTGATACAATTAGTGCTCATGCATAATAGCAATTGTCTTATTAGTTTATCTTTGAAAACATGCCTGATGATAAAAGAATGCCATAATGTACTTAATTAATCAAGTATAATGATATCATGTAGAGCCCTGAACATAGATCCATCATTGTCAAAAATTAAATGATGGTGAAACATGTTTTCCTAAGGGAACTCCTGGAGAGCATACTTTTGAGTATGTGGGGGTTATGGACATGAATATCCTTACGTCCTAATGAGGGAATTGATGTGAGATGTACATTTAATCTCTCAATCCTTCATTATATGTGTATGTCAAGATGATGTATCACTAATCTCTCGATGATGTTGTTAATGCCACATCGATGAGAGATAAACAAGAAATCCCTCGATGGCGAAGTCAGTACAGCATGCCACTGTAACTCTAATAGTGAAGTTTCCAGAATACCCTAGAAAGCTATTTAAGCAGAGACACAAGATGTCCTGCATGTGGTACCTCACACTGACTGAGGAAGATCAGGTCACAGAAATTCGACTCTTCTGATGACCTATGTATGGTACAGATTGCAATTTAGTAATGGTCGGTTGGAGAATGAGTGGTATACCTCATCTCCTCAGGGCATAAATATGTTTGAAAAATGTAATCAGTCGTATAGCTTAATTGCTTAGGTTGAAATACGAGAAACAATGATTTATGATACATTGTTTATAGTGTTCTAGTTGAATAACTAGTATACATGTTCTTCATATTCTTTATTGATATAAGTCTTGTCATTCAATCAAGTTATAATTGAAATGATTGCTTAGAGAATGCTGCTCTACTTAGTTTAATCAATGAATTGCATGCTGTTAAATAATTATCATTCTTCTGCTCATTGTTATCTTAATCTTTGCAATAACAATGCTTCTGGCAAAGAGTTATAACTCTCGCTGGGACAATTATTCAATTGTCTCACCCCCGTGGGATTCAATTTTTTAGGTAGACGCCGAGGACGGAGGAACCCTTCAGTGGGTGAGCAACAGCAGCAGCAACATCCAGGAAAGCAGTGATCTTGAGGTGGAGACATTGTCTGTCAAGTCTCGTATATAGAATGTCATATGTGTCGTCTCTGTACTCTCAGTTCTTAGGAGTCAGTAGATGGTTTAATCTAGATCTGAGATTGTTGGCGTAATGCCTCGAGTTTTGTATCTTGCCTTGTACAGTTAACAGGGTAGTTGATGCTTGTAACCTCGAGATGTGATGATACAAAGAAGTGTTGAAGTATCATCTTGTAAATAACATACTTTGTTTATTTATGAAAAAGTTTCACTGTTTGTAGATCTCTTTATGAATTTTTTTAATTTTTAGTGATTTTTAGTAATTCCGCTGCTAACGAAACGCTTCCGTATTAGTTTAAATTCGTTGATCTGGTTTTTCACGAGACGATCGTCACAGACACAACCAAGATGAAGACCCCACCTTAATGCCACTGTTAAACACATGGAGGAGGCTAGCTCCTTAGTGTTAAAAATGCAACACAGATGTTGAGAAACTAAAAAGGTTGAGAACCACAAGGGCAAGGAAAAAGTCCCGTCAATAGATAAATTGTCTATAGAGTATACTAAGAATTCAAGTTCTATTATATATAATGAATTATGAAACTATATGATTAAAAGCATCTTTTACATAACATATCTTAGAGAAGAGATAATATAAATTGAAGGCTTGTAACATACATGAGACACACTAAAGTAGTAAAATAATCATAATACAAAAGCAATAACTAAATGCACAAGTAAAGAAACACCAAATTGATTAAATATGTAATATTAAGCCCAAGGTAGTTTCGATGTACTACCTAAACTACTAACTAGTGACTGTAGAGTCCCCTATCCCACCATAGAGGTCATCTTAGGATTGTCTAGTCTCCTTGAGACCCCACAACACCTCAGTGGGTGTGAGTATAACAAGAGGCTCATAAATTGTGATCTACCTATTAACATCATGATCACCCTGGGTACCAAAGTCATAGGTCTAACAGATCACTTAGATAATACTTCCCATAAATTGTCATGTCAAACATATCTCAATCACATTAGTAGAATTGTAATGCACAACAGGAGATACCACCATGACTACACTCATATAAATGGGTGATTTTAGGGTGACAACGTGACCATACCACATATGATTTTTTGGTAACTTACAAATATTCAACAATAATTTACTCTAAGTAACCGTTCACAATCCATAGAATCACATTAGGATACTCATTTTTGCTATGTTTACTTTAAAAAAATGAGATAGTTGTATAGAAATGGCACTACATGAATTAGAGTCTCAACAATTCAATAAGCCATTTACTCATTCTTCATAAAAAATAGTAAAATATCATGGCACTAAGGTAAGCCCAAGTGAAGTATTGAGAGAAACATAATCGTAATTCAAACTCAAAATGCACATATATAGACATACTTTTGTCATATTATCACAAGAGTTTAAAGTCCACATTTGATTACTGGAATCACTTCTCTTATCAGTAAGTAATCATCATGCAAGATTCCTTCAAAAATTATATCTTTGGATCATATTATGAGAAAATTGGCAAAAAGTGCCTAAATTTGCAGTATAGTACATAATATAAGTAAATTTTGAAAATTTAAACAAAATGGTAATAACAATATTCATTCAATTCATTTTTAAACAGTAAGTAACAAGAAGAAGGGTGATAATCTCCAACTTTCTACATGTATACCCTAAAATCCCATAAAAACATCATATTTATCTCACTTAACATGTAATCAGTGAGATTTAGTGGTTGCATATAGGAACCAAATAGAGATTAAGCCACTTGTTTTAAGAAAAGAACATGATATCCACCAAGCAAACATAAAATCCTATCACCCAAGAACTATCAATGTATCCAAAACTATCCAATAAAGCTAGCTCTAGCTCCAACTAGGCCAAATAAGGTATAGAAGGAGATTTCAAGAGAAAAGAACATATCTTCAGCTTAGATAGGCCAAGAGTGTAGAGAGAGAAAACACCAAGAAAATATAAGAAGAAGATGAACAATTTACATGGATGTGTGCTAAATTAGATGAAGATAGTGATTCTAAAATTTGGTCCTCCAAAGGGAAGCTAGATCACCAACATACAAGAATTGTAGCTCTAAGAACGGTCTCATCTAGCTCCCATCAATGTTTATTAGCTCTAAAATGATATAAAAAACCATGGTCAAATTGGTCAAGTAATTATAGACTTCGTGGATAGGAACTTATATTTCATCTCATAAACGGCTCAATTCAGACCCCTACATCGGTCGAAGTGACCCTAAATACAACCCGAAGCACTTTCAACCTTCCAAATCACACATTGCTCTCTAGCCCCACGAGAAGCATCCACTTTATGCAACCAAAATCATGGATCAGGGTCCCCCAACTTGAACCGGTCACTTGGGTCTAATCTCGCCCCAAATGACTTAGCCAGAATAAATCATGCCAGGGGGCACACATAGGTTGTATAGAGTGATCAACAAGCCTCACTTCGACCCGGACTAAAGCTGCCGAAGTGTATAGAGAAAAACCACCTCAGCACCTCACACAACACCAATCAACCGATCTACTTGCATTTGTCAATCCCATTTTGAAGCATTTGATCATTTCAGCTAGTTCAAGTTTGGCGACAGCCTCAACTTTACCGGCAATTAATTTTGTAGCATCTGATTCCCCATCAATTTAATGCTACTAGGAGGAACTGCCAAGCGTTTGACAGAAACAGCCAAACTAGCTAAGAGCCGAAGAGAGCGCAGCATCCTGCTAGGATAAGCGCCAGCAAGACGCACATGAGTGCGCTGCAGGTTTGAGAGCATCCATTTCCAGCAGGCAGATAAGCCCTATCCTAATCCCTATCCTAATCGATGATTTATATATATATATGGATATAGCACTACTTCATGCTCTCTCACAACTTACTTGAAACCGGCCAGGAGAACTACTTCATTAAGAAATGTAGATTGCAGGTTGGGTAGGAGCTACGTAGGGTAGGAGATGACTGAGGGAGGGGCCTGGTTGACTGGGCAACTTGAACTTCAGATGTTATTCTCTGGACCGATAGCTGGGTTTGTGTACTTGGTCAGCAGCGGCCGGAGAGGTAAGGCGCCCGGAGCGTGTGGGCTAGCTCCATTGCTATAGGGCTGCGCCGTGTCCCCTGGAGCCATGCGTGGAGATTGGAAGTTATAGGACTACGCCATGGATGCATTTAATGCACACCTCCTTGCTGGACATTTCCAGTGATGAGCAACAAGTAGGTGCAGATGCTGAGGCGATGGTTGAGCAGCTGGTAAACCGTAGGCCATGCCCAGCCAGCTCCCAGCGGCCGCTGCCTGCCTGCCTCTTGTCTTGAATTTGGTCATCTATCCCTGTCTGGACTCTGGACTCTGGACCATGGTTGATATGCATTGCGTACTCGTGAAGCTGCAGCAAGTGGATGCATAGATGGATTACTGGGGGTTGATCAGGTTGGGGAGCGGGTCTCACGGGGCAGTATGGCTTCGAGGGGACAAAACCAGGACAATACATAATGGACGCCGTGCATATTTAATTTGTCCTTTGTTCGGCCCTTGAAAGACAATCCTGCCGCAATTGGCTTTCCAGGACCCACTAGATTGTTAAGACCACAGGAGCCATGGATGGATAAGAAGAAGTAGAAGTAGAGGAAAGAAGACTTCGAACTTCAATTCACTGCATATTTTCAACGAGACAACCACCGCCGGACCTATTTATTTCATTCACGGCCTTCTGAGCTAGACCCAGCAGCCATCAAGATGAAGATTGAAGAAAGAGGACGGCTTCCATTAATCCACTGACTCTGTTACTGCATTTGTTCCCGTAATATGAATGAGTTATTGGTCACCCTGACACTCTTTCACATTCAGTTGATCAGTATTTAATATCACGGTGCTAAGAAGGACCAGCAGAAAGAAGAAAATGAAAGCATAGAATTGTTCATCCAACGTTTAGAATGTCGTTGATTTTGAATGTATGCGTGTGTGTACAAAACGGAAAGCATGAAGGCACGACGAAACCTAAACGTAAAGCATGCGATAAGTTAAAATGTGAGTGTGTGTGTGTGTGTGTGTGTGGAAGAAGCTAGTTAATCTAGTTGGTTGGCACCCAAATAGTCCAAGGCCTCTCCTTAAAAAATCAGTAGATGAGCTATATTTGTTGTCTATGGGGACAAAATGAATAGAACCTCCAATTTATAATTAAATTAAACAGCTAAATTTAAAAAGAATGTTGCTAGTAATATAGATTAAAAGGAAAATACATACGTTGAAACTTTTTTTCTTAAAACTTGTTTGACTAAGATTTGTAGCCGAAAAAGTGTTATACCAAACACGATGTTAAAAGGAATATGATACTTGGATCAGATTTGAGATTTTTTTTGTCTCTTTGCTTGCTATAGAATAAAATCGAGGAGGGAAGTTAGTAAAGGACAAAACAGTTTCCAAATCTGGTCCCATTTTTGGTCCCTATAGCAGATCTCATGTTAAAAAAAGTCCAATAATCAGAGAAACAATGGATAAAATAAGCCATGACTGGTTTCCAACATTGACAACATGACTGAGTAGATCTTTTCCGATGGCACGTCATAGTAACCATGTACACTCCTCCTTAATAATTATGTCACACTATCCAACTCTAGCAAACAGAAAAAACACGATGCAGAGATAGAGAAGAGCTAGCTCCCAATCTCCCACTATGAAAGTACATACATTGTTAGATCACACGATACCAACTAGTGGCTTGAAAAACTAAAGGTTAAAATTACAAACAACTCTTTCAAAGACCTTTCATTAGAGTAAGACAATGGTTAATATGCAATTTAAAAAATAAATAATAAATGATTTGTAACTCCTCCGACGTCCTTTCATACCTTAGTAGAATACAAAAATTGATTTATGATTTGAAAAGATTAAGGTAATTTGTGCATATAAACCATTCTATCCTTTCTCATCGCTACCTTATTATAATAAAAACTATTTTATATCTAACAATATAATAAGAGTTTACATAAAAAATCCTTTTTACTATTTTTTGTATAGCACAGATTGGAATACAAGGGCCATTTTATAATTAGAAAAAATATAGATTTTTTTTGTATTGAAAACCATCCACAAACTTTTTTGTATAGTATGGAAGTGGGGGTCTCTAGGTTATCGGTCACAAGATATGGTTCATAACAACACTTCACCAGAAGAGAGGAGAAGTGTGGGACTCTTTATTGATCAATTACCTAAACCTGTGATATAGCGAGTTCAAGAAACACTAAAAAAATGTTGGAAGCAAATTCAACAAATTATGATTCACTAACAAGACAAATAAAGTTATAATCTCCACTTGCAAATCTTACGAGTACTAGAACACTCACATCACATACGAGGGGATCATCAACCAAAACATCTTAGCCATTACAATGTGATGGTTGTATTCCCAACCAAAAGATAATGTGTAGATATAACACAAAACCAAATCCCAACATGAATGATGGCTAAGAATTCTACTCTATTGATAAAATTGATGGTTCTAGCTTTACTAAAAGCATATGAATTCAAAATTTATGAAAGATTTCAAATAGTATGTATTCAAAAGTTTCCAAATATTGTGGGAGCCACCACTATTAACAATTATTGAAATATACTGGTTGTGGGGTGTTATTTAAGAGTGTGAAGAAGGTAGTTTCCAACTCCTATTAGTGTTTCTTCTTATGTTCATTGTTAATAACCAATAAATATAAAGCAGAACACATAGATTTGGTTTCATTTATATTGTGGTGATGATCTCTTCTTAGATTCAAATGGCAAGAGGTCTACTTCCAAGTTTTGTATATTGATGGATTTATTCAACGCTTATTATTTAGGTCAGTTGGCCCATTATCTAGGATAACATGGAGAAAATTTAGATTTTTACGCACATGGATGCAATAGGTGGAGTGCACCGAGGCATGCTCCATTTACTCTTGCCATTGTCAGCCCATGGAACTCTTCCTTAGAAGTGTGCTATGAGAGAGCACTTTCTCTAGTCTTGATTGCCACAGAGATGTAGTATCTCTCCCATGTTTCTGCAAGGTTGCAAATGAGAATGTTATATGTTGGTTGTATCATTGTATGTGAAATCAAGGAATTATCTTATTTAGTTACTAATTGGAAGTTACACACTTATTATTCACATTTTGCACTATATTTCTATTTGCTACATTATTTGACTAGTAATTGACACATTGTAATCTTAGTTCTTCTCATAAAAACCATGTATATGATTCATATCAACTTGCCTAAACATGAGCATAGTGGGAGCTTCCCCTACTACATCTTTGGGCTTCTTCCTTATTGGTAAGAAACATATTGTTTCAACATTCATGTATGTTCCCACTTGTATCTTCCTTTTATAAATTGATAGAGTAAAATTCTTTTGGAGGATACTTTGTGCCTCAAAGTAGACATAAAACGCATCAACTTTTTTCTATATATTATAAAGATATATATTTTAAAATATAATATATCACATGGATCATGTTGGATTAATTTTAGGAAAGCAAGCAGAATGGTGTTATATGACATAGTTTTCTAAATGTTGTTAATCACAATTTTTAAAGATGTTGACACTCAATCTACTTTACATTTCATGATCACATTCCTAAAAATACAGAAATAAAAGTGAACCCAATTATTGTGACAACTATATAGTGAAGACAATGAGGACAAGTTACACCTAAGCATGTAAATGGCAGGGTATGGGCAAAGTAAGGGTTTACCCATACATTTACCCATATGATGTAGTGGGTACTTACCAATATGGAGTAGTAGGATCCTTAATAGAAAATTTCCCACTTTCTAGTACCTCTTACCCTACCCTTTCTAATACACACTTACCCATTGATTATATAGATATGAGTATTAATAGATGGACACTACAAGTGATTACTATCTTTTATGCACAATAAGTGAAACATTCATAATTACCATACACTAAACATTTACTTTAGTTGAACCCGATGTAATTATTCATATACTCATATAAAATATGAGGAAAAGTGATATCTTTGTCTAAAATTTGTGTAAAATATAGTGAATACATTATGTACCTATTTAATATAATATATTATACAACTAAAATGTTTTCAACATAAATATGATATATGTGAACATATGTAGATAAATACATACAAACATGTATAGACACACGCACACACACATATATATATAAATATATATAGACACAGATATATATATATATATATATATATATATATATATATATATATATATATAAGTATATATATACAAAGGGTCGATCCTATGAGAGCCCTCATACTGTGAGAGAATGAGAGCCTTTTTAATAACTAAAATTTTAGAATGTTTTTTGCAAATCCAACCATATCACTACCAAAGTCTAGATCATTAATGGAGAAAGTAACATCTGCTTAAAAATTTAGATGTAATTAACTATTTAAATACAACACATAAATGTTGCAGCCGTATTGATATAGCAAATGGCATCCAACATATTTTATTATCATTAATAACGTGGTCATTTTGCCGTAAAAGCTACCAAAATAGAATAGGGTCGTCAAAGGCAAATACACGATCCCTAAATTTTTCCGCACCCGCACGAAGGGGCCATGTCCACGGTACTCTCCCCTTCTCCCACTCTTCCCCCCCTCCCGCAACAGCCGCGACCATGAGTCCCTCTTTCCCCAACATCATACCTAGCTTCATGTTAGCCGTCGACCTGTACAGGAGGAGTCTCCAGGCAGTCCACATATACTCAGTGGTAGAAGGGAGAAAGATTCAACATCTCTAGAGTTAGCGACGTCTTGTAATCGAAGTCATCCTTAGTGTCTTGGTGTCTCTAAACCGAGGTCACCGGTCATCTTCAGACCAAGTTCGGCGGCAACGATGTCTCCAGAAAAAGATCCTCTGCATTGTCGTCTCCACAAGGAAGAATTGACTCATTACGATATCATTTTCCCCTTCTTCGATGACGCCCCTATACAGTTTTAATTTTGAATTTTATTCTATTTCTTATAAAGTGTAACATTGACAAATCTTCATTAGAAGCATAGGTGTCACATCCTACCCTCTCCCTGATTTCTTCATAGAATTTTCCTGTGTAGAGTACCCCATCAATCAACTGAATCAAACAACTGTGACTGAAAGTACACCAACCTGCCACAATAGACAGATGCTTTCTTCCATATCAGTTAATTTCTATTTGTCACCTAAACGTGTAAACAATTCGTGCCCAACAAGTGCTCAAAGAAATGACTAAGGAAATAGTTTAATAAAAGAACATATTTATTAATATGATACGTATATTGAATAACTAAATTTCTTACTCATTCCTTATTCTAGGATAGCAAATGAAGATAATAAATTTATGCTAACTTTTTACCCACAATAATATAAAGAGAAAAACCAACTTGCTATAGCAACAACACAAACTATTGGTCTGTATGTTTAATGAAACTATGTTATGTTTGGAATGTTAAAAAAAAAAGGAACGTGAAGGAAGGTAGAGGACCGAGAAAGGAATTGATGAGGATATCCAACATAAGATCAATTACCTCATAACATATTTAGTTAGTAATTACTAGTTAGTACGAAGAGGGGAAGTGAAGACAGCATAACAATTTTTTTTATATTTTTATCATGTAAATTAAAGGCTAATTTATGAAGAAGATATTATTGTCCTCTTTTCTTATTAATTTGTTTCCACGCCAAAACTGTGGAAAGAGATTTATAGAAAGATATTCATTCATTTTCCTTTTCATCATTTTCCCCTCTTCTCCCCTCCGCATATGGAAAAATGTTAAAGTCAGGAACACAAGTCAATTTTTCAGTTTATTGTCACGACACAATGAACATCATCTTTAATTATATACATCATACCTTTTATGTATGGAATCATTAAATTACTATCTGCATATTGGCTTGTTCTTTGACATGTTTTTTTACTGATTGTTTATTTAGTTAAATGTCATTATAAGAGAAATTGTGTTTTCCTCTAGCGTAGCAATTTTTTTTAGGTGGTATCCTCCATCTCTTAATATAATATTTTTATGAAGCATCTGAACTTTAAATCATTTATCTCCACATAATTTTTTTAGGTGGTATCCTCCCTCTCTTAATAGAATAGGCACAACCCATTCTGATTTTTTGAAAAATACAACATAAAAGACATAATATATGATTTTTGGAACACTTTTTCTCAACTTATCTAATCCATCTACAACTGCAATAGAGTAGTTCCTCATGACATCTACAATGTCATCCATCATTCTCTTCACACTAAGATAGTACAATATTGGCCACTGTACTACTAATAACCACTATAGATATAAAGTTGTATCCTAATCAAGGGAATACTTAATTCCTCAAGTTGAAGATATGTTCACTCTTTTAATCTCTTTGACACTGAAAGAGAATCGTAGTATTAATTAGCACAAGACCACATGGACAAAATCTGTACCCCTCTCTGGTCAGCACCTATCATAACAACTACCTAACTAGAATAAATTCTTGAGCACAAAAATGTATCATCTAAAAGGAATAAGTGATTGGAGTATCATTGTCGATCTTAGTAAGTTTCATATCCGATTGTGAATCTTTACTTCCATTGGTTTGGGAAACTCTTTCCATATAAATATAAAAGAAATAAGGTGATAGTGTGTTTCCTTTTTTAACTGCACCAATAGGTAATATATGGTTAAAAACTCCACATATCAAAGAATATGAAAAAATTCTTATCTTCTTAAGTTAACATAATTAGTTTAAGACAGTGTACATGTAATTGAATATTACACCAAATTTCCTCAATGAAATCCCAACAAATCTTATTTATGCATTTTCATGATCAAATTCTAGAGCATCAATGCATGTGCCTATTTTTTTTTGGGACAACATAGAGATCAGATTGTATTCATTCCGCTCTCTACTGTGGGAAAAATGTTCACAAAGTTAACATCTAGATTGCTGGTGAGCCATTGGGGAACATCAGTGTGGAAAGTAAAAGCAGTACTAGCATGAATAGAAAAGCGGGCAATACAATCAGCTACATTATTGTGCAATCTAGGAATATGTGAAATGAAAGACTGACCGACGTCTTCATGGAGCTTCTAAAGTCGACGCATGTGGGGGGAAGAACATGGTTGTTGTGGATGCATCCTTAGTGGTAATGGATACCACTGTGGTAGCATTAGACATAATGGTGGGAGCACGTCATCCTATGATTTTGCAAAGTTCTAAGGCACAGATAATACCTTGTACCTCTGCTTCCAATGTCGAGCTGGCATGGCTGGGCAATCTGTGGCCCAGAAGAAAACTTTTTTGGTTGTCAACAACATCATTGCCAATCCCAGTGCGGGAAGAAGTAACATTGTAAGAAGAATCAACAAACATGAGAACGTCCCTAATTACTGGGGGATTTCCAGACGTGGCTGCACACCACGAAGGACGTCAAGTGCAGCGCCAGGATCTCCATGATGGCACGAGCTCTACCCTTGATGTAGGAGACACGTTTGTGGAGAGGTTGCTACTTTCTATTGTGTATAAACTCATTTCTTTGTGACCAGATTGCCCAGCAAGCGACCACGGGCAGAATGGAGGAGATCAGTGCATGTAGAGGAAGTAATATCAGTGATCCAGTCATCCTCAGGGAGAAGAAAGAAGGAAGGGTCGGCTTGGCATGCCACCCAAACTTCCTTACTAAAATTGCAGTCTCGGAGAGAGTGCACCAGCGTGTCGCATGCGTTAGAGCATATCGGGCATGCATCATTAACATGAATATGGCATCGGGATTTCTCTACGTTGGTGAGCAGTGCTCTGTAGTGCAGCAACCATAGAAAAGTACGCATACGAGGAGGAATTTGCAACTTCCATCTTGTAGCCCATTTTCCAGGCAAGAGAAAGGCAATGTCTTTACATAGCCATTGGTAGGCAGACTTGGTAGTAAGAAGACCAGAAGGTGACCCGGGCCATTGGTGTGTATCATGACCCGACGTCAGGGCAGGCGAGTAGGCGTGATGAATGTGCAGACATGAACTGCTAGGAAGATAGCTATGGATGAAGTCCCAATCCCAGCCATTACCATCCATGTCCATGGCCGAGACTTTGAGATCAGTAAGTTTCGGCGGTGGCACAAAGGTGGGAGCAATCTCTTTAAAGGAAAGGCCATGAAGCCATCTATTAGTCCATATGTTTGTAGACTCACCGTTATTGATAGTCACTACCGAGGCTTGTTGGATGGAAGGCATGTGCTTCCTAATAAAGGCCCACACAGAAGAACAAGGTTTCTTTATAGGGATGTCATTGTGCATATACTTGTCGCGCATCACTCGGACCCATAAGACTTGACTGTTGTTCATGAAACGCCAGATATTGCTAAGTAAAAGAGCTTGATTTTGTGAATGTGCATCCTTGATGCCCAATCCAGCATCAGATTTTTCCATGGTGACCTTTTTCCACAAGACCAAGGAGAGGTTGTGGTTTGACTGGCTACCAAACCAAAGGAAGTTCTTAACATGCTTGTTAATATCATCAAATAGGGCAGGGGAGAGCTACACCAACTGCATAGTATAGCTGGGGATAGCCTGAAGAGTAGATTTTACAAGGGTGATCCTTCTGATAAGGGATAACTGTCGTGTTGACCAGCTCGTCATGCGGTCCTTCATGGTATCAACAATCACAACATGAGTAGACTTGTTAACCCGATCATGTAGGATGGGAACACCAAGGTTGTGGCCCAAATCACTAGTGTGTTGAATTCCTAGGTGCCTACAGAAGGTGTCTCGGACCTGGTGTGAGGTATTAGGTGAGAAATAGCAGCATGATTTGGCCGTGGAGACCCTTTGCCCAGATGCACGTACAAAGGCTTGGAGAACTTTGTTAATAGTTTTAGCTTGCCCGACGGAAGCCTCAGCTAGCAAGAGGATGTCATCAATAAATAAAGCATGTGATAGCAGTGGACCATGCCTTGAGAGGCGAATAGGCTTCCAGTCACCTTGACTGATGGAAAGCGAGATGGCTTGGCTGAGTCTCTCCATGCACAGAATGAAGATATAGGGGTTGATGGGATCACCTTGGCGAACACCTTGTGAAGTTTTGAAGGACTCTAAGGGACATCCTTCCCAAAGAATTGATGTGCACCCCTTAGTAATGATTTGCATAATCAAGTCAACAGTAGCGCTGGGATACTGGTCCTCTTGATGGCGTCGTGGATAAACGTCCAACTCATTTTATCAAAATCCTTAGCAAGGTCTAACTTAATACAAGCTAGCGCCTTGCCGCTATGATTCATGTGCATGGTGTGAATAACCTCCTGTACCAGAATGATGTTATCAGTGATACACTGGCTCGGGGGGAAACTAGACTGAGTTTCAGAGATCCAGCCATGTAGAAGAGGCTTGATGCGCTCCACAATGATTTTGGATATCAACTTGAAGCACATATTGTTGAGTGAGATAGGACGGAGGTCACTAAAGGTTTGGGGCTGTCTGGTCTTCAGAATCAGACACATGTATGAATCAGCAATGTGGTCTTCAATGGCTCCCAAAGAGAGGTGTCTTGGACTATACGAATGAATGATTGGCCAATAGTGTCCCAATGCTTTTGGACAAAAGAATTGCATATGTCGTCGGGCCCGGGAGCTTTGTTGGGTGACATCATGAACATGGTGCACCTAATCTCATCAGCAGAGGGGAGAGAACTGAGAGTACATTGTATGGCATCATACAGATGGTTGAAGGTGCCGGTGAAGCTAGTGACAGTAGCACTGGTGCGGGAGTTGGGGCGCATGGCAGTCATCAAGTCGAGGAAGAAGCTATGTACATGCAACCGTAGTGATGCTGGGTCCTCCACCCAGTTACCAGTGTCGTCTTTAAGGCATGTAATCTTGTTGAAGAGGCGGCAGGCTTTGACTTAAGTATGGAAGAATTTAGTATTTGCTTCGCCAAGGCTGAGCCAGTTTATGTTAGCCCGTTGACACCAATCAGCCTCTTATTGTAGGAGAATGCTGCTGTACTCATCTTGCAAACGTTCCATGGTAAGGTCAGAAGTAAAATGGGACAGAGTACTAGTAGATACCTGGATGTTGCTAATTTGATGCAGGACTTTGTTCTTGTATTTGCTGTTGGAAGCTTGGAGTTTGGAGTCCTAAGCAGTTGCAGCAGCGCGGAAGGTAGGGAGAGCATCAAGGAAATATTTTGTCGAGTCCCAGGATTTAAGAATGACGTCTTTGAAATTAGTGGTCAGCGACCAACTGTCTTTAGTGCGGAAGGACCTGGGACAATCATGTCGGTGAAAAGAATCATGGATGAGGAGCAGACTATCGTCACTGAAGAGTCTTCGAAGCACAATAACAGAAGCATTGTTGGCCATAGTAAGTATGATCACCTTTTTCCATGGCGTTAATGTCGTCTGAGTTCTCTGCGCCGTCAAGTAGCGATGACGGATCGTCGACTTCAATGCTAACCCAGCCCTGACTAGCACGGTGAACATTATGGAAGGATCCACACCCTGCACAATGGCCTCCACGGCCACCAATGCCACCACCTCTCATCCGCACAGTGAGTCGCCCGGAACCCTAGGGGGTGCCGCTTGAGGTTTTTGGGTATTACAACACCTTCAATTAACAATTTTATTAAAATAAACTTGAACATTTTTCATAAAGGTGGATTGAGATCAGGAGATGATCTTTGGGAGCAAGGGCATAACCCTATTAGAAATAACATATGTGGTATCTTATACACCATATTACTTAAGTTGATTTGTATTTTATGATATCTCAACTCAATACTATTAGATTTTAAAATAATACATTTTAAAAGATGCAATATACTTGTTAATAGAAGCATTTTGAAAACCATTGTTTACATACTCAAACTGCTGCATTTCAACTATCTCTTATGGGGTGTGGAAGTTGATGTAAACATAGTTGTCAAGATGGCTAGGCTGTCAGCATGTCCCAAGGGTCGCCTAGCCCGCGTAGGCGCCTAGACGGGCACCTAGGCTGTTCTGGGCATTTTTTGTTTTTGTATATTTTTCAGTATGTTAATTTGATTCTTATTATACATATATACTGCATATAATACCACATAGGAAACATAAGAAAAGGGCAAAATGAGGCTATGATAGCAGTAGCAAGAGATGGGAATAGGAAGAAAAAGGGGAAGTAATATCCACAAGCATGCAACAACAATTGGAGCAGGATATGAAGAAAACAAATAAAAGGAAATAGGGAAAAAAGGGTGGGATGAGGTTGTAACTCTATATAGAGGAAATGGAGGATGGGAAACAAAATAAAAGAAATATTAACAACAACAGAAACATCATGAGGAACATGTGATGTAAAAGAGGAAATAAGAAAGTACAACATCAACAACATTACGAATCGTAGGTGATATAAGAAAGGATTTGAAGAAAATAGAATTAAAGAAAGCACAACAGTAGTAGGATTTCAGAGTAGGAGGGGATGTAGTTGGAATAACTTAAAAAAACGCAGCAATCGTAGGATTAAGGAATAAAATGTAGGAGAAAGGATAAAAAAGAAAATAAAAAAGCAAGAACAACATATATATGAGATAGTATTTTTTTAATAAACAAGCTATGATGACTTACCAATTTGGTCCAAATCAAACCTCTTTTCCCCTAATTTTCCAAAATTTGGCCTGATTTTGACTAAATTAGACCTATTTCAGCCATGAATTGGTTCAAGATAATTTAATTTGACCAAATCCAAACTTGAATCATACTAATTTATCCTTTAAATGGCTTAATTGTGGCCTAAAGGCCTTAGACACCAACATAATGCACGTATTAGGTTGGGCACCTTGACAACTAAGGATGCAAAGTTACCATCACATCTTGATGGATCACATATTAGATATAATGTAACGACCCCGCCTCCCGGTAACCCCCAATTAAGGGAGACCCGAAGGTCAGAGCTGTTATTCAATTAACAGGATCAAAGGTTCGACAAATAATCAGTAATAATTAATAAACTTTACCAACTAAACTGAAAAGTGGTAAAAAATAAAAACTTTAATTACCTTTTTAAAAGCTGGGATTTCTAAACTTCTATCCATGAAGTTACTAATCTAACTAATCCTCCTATGAACGTTATTTCTCATTTCGTTCCACATATGCCACGTTACTGTTTGTTCTTTTCATTTGTACCTAAAATGCTGACAAACAAAACGTCGGTCAGCAAGAAGCTGGTATGTGGGGGAAACAATAATCGTGCAACTATAGTAACAAAGTAATCCGTCAATTATCATTTAACAGCTAAGATTACGTTTTAAACCATACTACTCAATCCTTTCCTATCCCCTATCTCTGTGTTGTCCCTGCAGCGGACTGAGATACTACCTCTCTCTAGGTAGATCCTTTATTAAACCCCACATGATCCTACCTAACAGGTAGATCAATATCTAGGGTTGAGTCACATGGCACTACTCGAAGGTAGCCCAATATCTTGTTGGCTAAATTGGACATTATGTTAATCCCTTTGTTTTGATAATGACAAACATTTCATTCTTGTGGTTTTAACGTGCTATTTGAGTATTTCAGGAACAAGCATATAAGGTGGTGGATAACAAAGACTTGGAAGAAAAATTTGATAAAATCGCTTTATTTTCATGATTGTAATCAAATGTAAATGCTTGTACAAGTATATAATGTACAAGTAATTAGATATCATATAAATCAAGCGTTTAGATCTTCCCTATCCACTCACAACACTTAGATAGGTCTTTCCCCAAGATAGTATCACAATTGCACATTGATACACACACTTAGTAAATGAATACATTGAGTCAGTAATATTCTCGGTCGACAAATCGTCGATCGAGAAAATATCGGTCGACAAAAACTTCGACCGAGAAACTCTCGGTCGACAAAATCTTCGATCGAGAATAGACCCTACTAGCCGTTAGACCCAGCAGACAAGGTGGTTGGGAGTTGGAAATGAACGTTGTAAACACTTGCTCCAGGAAGTCCCTCGGTCGACAAATCTTCGACCGAGAAGGACTCTCGGTCGACAAATCTTCGACCGAGAAGAGTTCTGTCTGCACTTTTCAGGGTCAATTAACTAGCCATTGCAAATGCAATTAGTGGACACATAACGGCTAGTTGAGCACTAAGAACCCCCTAGAAAGTGTCTAGAACGTCCTTAAGCACTTGTAGGTCATTTCTATAAATAGGACATCCCTTAGGACACCTAAAAATACCTAAGCTACACTTGTGCTAGACTTGAGCTTGAATACTCATTGGCAATCTGTTTTGAGCAATAGAGCAATTCCAACATTGGCTATTCATTCCCATTGCTCTAATTTCGTGTCCTATAGGCTAGTATCTCCTTTCCACAGCACTTACACTTCTACACTCATTGGTTAGGAGATCAATACGCTTGATATAGGCAAATCAAGCCTTGTTCTTAAAAGGATAAGTTGTAATTTCTGTTTTCCTTCTTGTTCCTTTTATTCTTTGTATTCTCCTTGCTACTCCTAGGGTTGGAGGCTACATATTGGAGAAGGTTCTTCTCGGAGGATAAGGTGGACTTCAAGATACTTCAAGAAGGCTATCGCAACGGGAAGCTACTTCAAGAAGGCTATTGCAACGGGAAGCTACTTCAGGAGGAAGGCTGCTTCAAGGTTGGTGCAATTACTTCTAGGTGAAGGTTGCTTCAAGGTTGGTGCGATTACTTCTAGGTGAAGGCTGCTTGAAGGGTTTAGGGAGAGAATTGTAATTTTATGTAAAGTCCTTGCAAGGTAATAAAATTAAATTCTTTCCAAATCCCGGTTGGGTAAGCAACCGGGTAGTGGACTGACAACTTTAGTATTTGCTAAAGTTGGAACCACTCTAAATCCTTGTCCCCTTGTCCAATATTTTGTGGTTGGTTGATTTAAATAATTGTTAAAATATTTAAAAACTCTATTCACCCCCCCTCTAGTGTTTTTCAATTGGTATCAGAGCAGGCTTCAAGGAACCCTAACCAGGTCTTGAAGAATGGAGGGTAATGGTGATTACAATCACAACAAAAGGTGCTTCTTGGACAAAACTACAACATGTTGCAATTGGTGCTTAGGAACAAGCCACACAACAACTAGATGCCCATGGAGATCAAAGAAGGAAGATGAGCACAAAAATTGTCTTATTGCTACAACTAGTGAAGAAGAAGAAGAGGTAAGTCTTTTTGATTTATCTAAAGAAGAACTAGTTGCTAGTCTTGAAGAAACACATATTAAATATGTTGAGTGCAAGAAGAAATTAAAGAAATCTATTAAAGCAAATGATGAGTTAAATGCTAGACTTCTTGCTCTTACATCTGAAAATGAAGATTTATATGCTAAATTAAATGATCTTGGTTTTGAAAAAGATAGCATTGTTTCTGAAAATCATACTTTGAAATCATCTCTAAGTAGTAGTAATGTGAAGATTTTTACTCTAGAAACAAATTATGATCTTCTATCTTAAGAAAAGGTTGGATTACTTGCAAAGTTAAATGATCTTCAAAAACAACCTGTCTTGTGTACACATCTAGATTATGATAATATAGTGAAAGAAAGCAATTCTTTATCATCTAATCTAGAACAAGCAAAACTAGATATTAAGAAAAGAATGGATGAGATTGCTAAGTTGCACCAAGAAGTTAGTAGGTTAAGCAACAATGGAATCCTTGATAAAATATTGGATGATTCCTATCATCAAATTGGGAGAAGAGGACTAGGTTACAAGCCTAAGGGGAAATCTTATCAACAACCTAGTTGGAGAAAGACACGAGAACATCAATCTATATATGTACCTAAAGGAACAAATACATTTGTACCAAAGAACAACCTAGAACAAAACCATAGAAAAAGACTTGAGGTTGATTCTATATGTTGCCATTATTGCTTACGTCTTGGACACTACTCTTTTTCATGCCCATACAAGAAAAAGGATGTTGAGTTGGTATGGGTTCCAAAACCCCCAAATTGAATTGATTAGACTAAGTTGAGATATGACCGAAGACTTTAAATTGCATATCCTTATGTCTATATCAACTTAACATAAAGAGATACAAAATGATTCAAGTAACTAAAATTTCTAACTTGAAAATTTATCTCAATTAAGGTCCTCAAAACTTAAAGATTTGAATATGAATGTTACTTTGATATTCATATGCTTTATCTCAACTAAAACTGATTTTTAAATTGCATAATTGAATTAAATATAGTCTATATTTTACTTGGAATCAATAAATAGTTCTGAAGATAATACAGAAACCTTATCGGTCGAGAAATCTTCGACCGAGCAGTCAGTTGGTCGAGAAATCTTCGACCGAACAGGTCACTGATTTCAGTCTGCAGTAACATTGCTGAATAATTTGATTGATCAAGTGGCTAATGACTGTTTTACATGCAAAACAAGTTGAAGATCATTTTTGAATATAAATGATATCATTTCTATTGATCCTCTAAATAAGGAAAAACTGAAAATCATGTTTAGAAATCACTATTTTATAATGTTTTACATGATTTTTTTAAGCATCTCCTGGTCTATATATATAGAAATCATGTGTTATGACATTTAGTTTAAATGATCACAATCACCGTATTTCATGGAATTATCATTTTATTGTTCTATCATTACATCATGGATATGCTTTCACTATTTTATCATTCAGCTCATAAAGATGATGCTATGTTACATATAACAAATAGATAATGATTATTGTATGCGTGGATCCTTGATGATACATAAAATAACTTTAAGGTTTGCAAAACATAAAATAAAGAATTTTTCAATTGGTATCTATAAGAAATTGAGATATCATTCATGCCTTCAAGGATATATGTCTTTTCTTGAAGAATCACATGATTAATATGAACAGAAATAGGACTTGATTTATGCACTCATAGTAAAAAGGACATCATTCATAATAAGTTTTATTCAAAGTAATTTAATTGATATCTCTTTAAGTTACCTGCAAAATTTATACTTCACATGTGAAATCTGTAGATTTTTGCCTCTTGGTTGAAATAAAATTTAGCCAAGAGGCGCTTTGGTCGAAGTCAAGGTCGACCTAAAATAAGCTTTGACAAAATGCTTATTTGTACATCATTTTAATGCATTTAATCTTAGTATCTTGACTCAAAATGAGTTTATCATATTGAAAACATGGAGCCTTAATAAAAGGTCAAAATCAAATCTTAAAAATCATTTTTGACCTTAGAATCCTTAAATTGTCTTAATTATAAGATTAAGGGGGGGCTCACAAAAACAAATTTGATTATAAGATTAAGAAGTTTACAAAGATTTGAAGCTTGTTATGACCTTAGTATTCTTGAAAGTAATTTTTGTTATGAAAATAAAGAAATCTACAAAATTCATGAATATGACATATATTTTGTTCTTAATGGAATTCTCTAAAAAAATTTGGGCTTAACATCCCGTGTATTTGGTTAGAGAAACATTATGGCTAAATTCGACAATAAATGGCTTACATTTATATTAATCCCTTGACTTTAAATTGAATATCTCTTTAAGGGGGAGCATAACATAAAATTAAGGGGGAGAAATACAAAGTAAACTTGGATATCTTTTTGAAATGACAAAGGGGGAGAAATAATATAAAATCAAAAACATAAAATAAAATGATTTTCATAATATCTCAGCCAGCACCCACTTGCAAAACACAAGAATGGCTATAAAAGGTAAACTTCAGGTATGAAACTCATATGATTTATATTTCCTTATTTTATATTTAGGAAATGTTTGTCATCTTCAAAAAGGGGGAGATTGTTGGCTAAATTGGACATTATGTTAATCCCTTTATTTTGATAATGACAAACATTTCATTCTTGTGGTTTTAACGTGCTATTTGAGTGTTTCAGGAACAAGCATATAAGGTGGTGGATAACAAAGACTTGGAAGAACAATTTGATAAAATCGCTTTATTTTCATGATTGTAATCAAATGTAAATGCTTGTACAAGTATATAATGTACAAGTAATTAGATATCATGTAAATCAAGCATTTCGATCTTCCCTATCCACTCAAAACACTTAGATAGGTCTTTCCCCAAGATAGTATCACAATTGCACATTGATACACACACTTAGTAAATGAATACATTGAGTCAGTAATATTCTCGGTCGACAAATCGTCGATCGAGAAAATATCGGTCGACAAAAACTTCGACCGAGAAACTCTCGGTCGACAAAATCTTCGATCGAGAATAGACCCTACTAGCCGTTAGACCCAGCAGACAAGGTGGTTGGGAGTTGGAAATGAACGTTGTAAACACTTGCTCCAGGAAGTCCCTCGGTCGACAAATCTTCGACCGAGAAGGACTCTCGGTCGACAAATCTTCGACCGAGAAGAGTTCTGTCTGCACTTTTCAAGGTCAATTAACTAGCCGTTACAAATGCAATTAGTGGACACATAACGGCTAGTTGAGCACTAAGAACCCCCTAGAAAGTGTCTAGAACGTCCTTAAGCACTTGTAGGTCATTTCTATAAATAGGACATGCCTTAGGACACCTAAAAATACCTAAGCTACACTTGTGCTATACTTGAGCTTGAATACTCATTGGCAATATGTTTTGAGCAATAGAGCAATTCCAACATTGGCTATTCATTCCCATTGCTCTAATTTCGTGTCCTATAGGCTAGCATCTCCTTTCCACAGCACTTACACTTCTACACTCATTGGTTATGAGATCAATACGCTTGATATAGGCAAATCAAGCCTTGTGATTAAAAGGATAAGTTGTAATTTCTGTTTTCCTTCTTGTTCCTTTTATTCTTTGTATTCTCCTTGCTACTCCTAGGGTTGGAGGCTGCAGATTGGAGAAGGTTCTTCTCGGAGGAGAAGGTGGACTTCAAGCTACTTCAAGAAGGCTATCGCAACGGGAAGCTACTTCAAGAAGGCTATTGCAATGGAAAGCTACTTCAGGAGGAAGGTTGCTTCAAGGTTGGTGCAATTACTTCTAGGTGAAGGTTGCTTCAAGGTTGGTGTGATTACTTCTAGGTGAAGGCTGCTTGAAGGGTTTAGGGAGAGAATTGTAATTTTATGTAAAGTCCTTGCGAGGTAATAAAATTAAATTCTTTCCAAATCCCGGTTGGGTAAGCAACCGGGTAGTGGACTGACAACTTTAGTATTTGCTAAAGTTGGAACCACTCTAAATCCTTGTCCCCTTGTCCAATATTTTGTGGTTGGTTGATTTAAATAATTGTTAAAATATTTAAAAACTCTATTCACCCCCCCTCTAGTGTTTTTCATATCTAACTCATGATGACTTGATGGTCCTACCCCATTGGTAGCCATTTACTAAGTCAACTATTAAGCCACAGAGGGGACCAGGATCTGAGCTAGTAGGCACATATCTTATCTGATAGTCATATTCACATTATACTTTGCATGAATTAAATACATCCAACAGTTTAATTCAAGCCACGGTGGAAACATCGATAAAATTGCAGAAAACAAATTCGGGTAGTCATAAGCGTAACCACATACATGTACATGTAGATTTAGGTGCAGGAATAATCCTAACAACAAAAGGCAAGCAAGCATTCAATAAGATCCTGAAACAATTATACAATCTTCTTTTATTACTCATGTCATTGAGATCTATTAAATCTAGCTCGCTTCCTAGGGTTTTTAGTCCACTTTTAGGGTTTCCATTGTAATTAGGGCTTCACTTCATCTTTTACTATTTTAAACCCTAATTTAACACAATTGATCAAAAATCCTAATTGTTTCCATATCTAACCCTCAATTCTGGATTAAAGGCATAATTAACCATTAATTAATCTCATTAAGCCTCTTTTTATCAAAGCTACTATTTTTATCCTTTTAATCCATGATAAGATCATTATACACATTTATCATCAATTCATAGTTCATTATGGTCCAAAACACATATGAACTCGATTTGCTATTAACTCCACCTTTTATTCATGAGAAAACCCTAATTACTACATTTAGGGTATTTATTCCACAAATTAGGAACTTTAATGCTCGAAATAGCTTATAACCATGGAAACTCAGTCCTATACATGAAATCAAATAATTAAAGTCATTAATAGTCCTAATTACCAACATTAGGGTTTCAAGGCCTATTAAAGCCTATTCATGCACATGAACTTTCAATTAAACTATTTACATGCAAGATTCCTCTTTTCTGATCTTAATGTATCTTTTTATGATTAACAGGTCAATATCAACTTTAATCATCAATTAAACCCTACTAATAACATTAATTATATCAAAATAGTGTTTCTTAACCATTAATACATTAAAGTTAACAACTTCCATTACTTTTCAAATTGAAAGCAGAATCAAGATCCAATTATATTTTTATTAGATTCCTCTCATTTTTCTGAGCAACTTTCATATTTTATGCGTACTCATCCATGCTATGAATATTTAGTTATGAATTTTGCAAGAAGTACCTTTTTAGACCAACCGGAAGCTGCCACGTCGTCCATTTACCATGCAATGCGCTAGCCTTGAGAATAAGACGAATTGACTCTTATACCCCCAGGCCGTGGATTGCTGCTTCATGTTCAGGAGGGGTATTCTTATCCAATCGACCCACAAGCCATCTTCTTCCCTGCGACGACACGTCTAGCCACCCTAGACGTGAGGTGTGGAGCTTCTTCTCTCCCCCTGGGTTCCAGCGACCACCGGCGGTGGTGCCTCCACCTCCGACACACCTTGGCACTCCCATGGATTCCAATCTCTTGCGGTCCAAGCTTCTGGTCTGCGCTGGCCAGGCCTACAACCCGCGGCCGGCCTGGCGGCCATGCTGCAGGTATCGCACAAGGATGGCGGGAAGGGAAGGGTGGCCCTCCACCTTAGAACTTTGGAGATGCGTCGTTCCTCCACCGAGCATCTAGATCAGTTGCGAACCGCCAAGATGGCTCTATGAGTTCATGGTTCGGGTTTACAACCATAAATAAACAAGAAGAGGATGAGGAAGAGAGGAAGACGGGGGTTTTCTCTCTGGATCTCGAGGCAGGGGTTCTACCCCTCTTATAGGGGTGGGTACTCGCACCCCAAGACGTTTCCATGGAAACAAGTCTCCCTTCTTAAAGGAAACATGTTCTTTTAATCAGAAGAAATCTTCTCACTCTCTTAACTTATTCTCTTAATATTCCTTTTTCTATAAATTCTAGTATTTCGAAAATTATCCCACTTATCCTCTTGGTTTCTTGCTTTTCAATCCTTAGGGAAGGAATCTTATTTTCCTCTAATAGAAATTACTTTCTTTTTAGAAATACCACATAATACATTAATGGTATACTCATATTATCTTCTTATTTTCTATTATGGGTATTTTCTCTTTCCTCTTTTATTAATTGGGCTCCTTGGTCCCGAAGGAATTCTAATAATTTGAAATTCCTTTTATTGGATACTCATTATCCTTCTAGATGCATCTAAATGCATTATTCTTCATTATCTTGTTTATTTCTCATTAAAATATCTCTTTTTGAGGATTTCTCTTTTATTTTCCTCATTGGTATTCCTTTTATCATTAAGAATCAGGGGTATACAAAATTCCATCAAGGATTACTCAAATATACCTCTTTTCTCTTGTTTCCCACATTTCACCATTGTTTTCAATTTCTTCCTTAATAAAGAAATACTTAATTAATTCTTTTCTTTTCTTATTGCTTTTCTTTGCAACTTTATACTCCTTGGAACCCAAGGAATCCAAGATGCACGAAATCCCTTTTTGGATTTGCCTTCTAGAGGTTTCCACATTCTTCTTTTCTCAAAAATTCAATTATTCATTCACTAATTGAACTTTCTTGTTATTTGGGCCCAATAGCCAATAAAGCCCATAAAAAACTCAACAAGGCTATTTTAAACAAAAATCATGCTTTCATTCATTATTTGTTCATTTATATTTAATATGATAAATTACATTTCTCATCCAATGAACCCAAAATTGGGGTTGTAACATCCTTCCCCTCTTATAATAATTTTGTCCTCAAAATTCAACCAACCAAACAAATAATTCAGGATAAGACTTTTCCATGTCCATCAGGGCTTCCATGTGGCTTCTCCCTTTCCATGGTGCTTCTCAAGAACCTTCATCATTTCATATTCTTCCATCTGAGTTCTTTCTTACCTTGGTATATCATACCTTCATAGGCGACTCAGGACATTTCAGCTTCTCAAAAGCTGAATAGGTTCAGGGCTCAACACATGGCTTGGGTACCTCACATAGTGCTCTAGATCAGACTCATGCAACACATCATTTTATCTTGAGGGTATGGTTAAACACAACCATCTCCACCAATCCATCTCAAATGGACTCATATATCAGGGACTCAGCTTTCTCAGTTGTAGCTTAGAGGGGTCGGATTCTCACATTATATTCTCCCACAATGAAATGCATGTTAGTCTGCTTTGCATCAGCTCGTGACTCATGTCACCACTGGTCTCTCTCTCTCAGCCATTGCATGATCAAAGTTACTTCATCTGCACACACTATGGTTCTTTTTTGACCTTCACGAGGCCTCCTTCACCAACATCATCTCAATGAAGTGGTGACTGACACAACCTCCTTCTAGAATTTCTTTCATCCCGATAAAGGCTATGGTGGTTAATGTCACATCTTAAGAATTGTCTCTTTGTATCACCCTAAATGAGCAGTCATTCTCTCATCAGACCCTTTAGCCTGGATTATACTAATCATTAGTATGGGGTGATAAATAGTACTAAAATCGAGTTCTTCATGTACCCACTCCCACCTTTTGGTAGGGAACCTTTAGATCAAACTCAAAGACCTTCAAACTCACATCATGATGGAGTTAAACTATCTCTCTCTTATAAGTAGTTCAATCGGATCTGTCCCTTGACAACATTCTTTCTATTTCATGTCATCTAGGTAAGGCGATCTATCATAACCCATATTGCATCTTGACCTTCTTTGGCCTAGGGAAGACTTACCACCACATTTGTAGTGATGAATTCCCATTCCCTCTCGGGAACTCTTTATACTTTATATCCATGCACTGGGTCACAGGTGTTCGTCCTTCACCTCCTGGCTTGCATGGTCACATGCAACATGTATCAGGCATCCAAAGCTCTACCATCACTTACTATCCTTGTAGTTTCATGGTGTATGGTGATCATGATTTCCTGTATGTCATGATTCCTCAAGGTCGATTCCTTGGAAGCCCTAAACCACTCTCATCAGGGTTTTATTACCTTCCTATCTAAAGAAGTGTATCCAGAGTTCTACAACCATCCTTCTACCACATCAAGGACAAGGCTAGCTATCCAAACAGATCTCGTTATATCTGAGTGTTAGCCAAACTTATCTCTTTTTCTCAACTTAAGGTTAGCCAAACAACCTCTTCTAGCCAAACTAGGTAGATATATATCAACCAGAGCATCCATTACCACTTCACATCCTTAGGTATTAGGTAATGTCGAAGACATACACCTCCATGTATTATACTTATCACCTCATCTCAAACTCTAAGTTTGTCTTCATCAAGAAACTCTGAGCTCATCCTCATGGTGATCAAACTCAACCTTGGTTAACTTGCAAATTCCACATAGCTCTTGATAAAACATCCTCATAAGATGACTACACTATTCCTCTTAGTGTTTGTAAACCATCCATGTATCATTCACTCCACAAGGCATGTTATCCTCTCTGTCCTCATTCCTTATAGAAACGTTCCAACTCACATCATCTTTACCATTGGCATATGGCATGCATACTGTCCTATCTCTCACTCCCATAACAAGAAGAAATAAGCATTTGGCGGCCATCCAAATACAGAGTTCTTCCCATTCCAAGAGTAGATATGGTACATCCCACCTTGACAGTACACCTTCAAATCTAAGTTGAAACGTGCAACTTATGTCTTTACATCACAAACATCATGATATCAAAATTTCCTCCATGGAAAACTGGTCTCGAACCTACTTGGATCCACACACAATCCTTAGTCATCTCCTCTAGGTCTATAGGGTGCCGACACTTTTGGGGTCATCCCTCTTCCCTCATGCATCTAGAGAGTGCCCTACTCATCTGCCCTTTGGGTCCCATGAGTTTATGAAGGTAATCAATCTCCTGACCCATGGCCCTCAGGCAATGATAGTTGTTACCTCCCGACCCTATGGTCATGTGAAATTAGGGAATTAGGAAACTTCTTCTTCCATCGGTCTCATCCCTACCTGACCCTAGGATAAACTTAGGATTCCATTATAGTACATACCTTACCCAAGCCTTCTTTGCATTCACGACTGACTTTCATCGCTTCGTAGGGGTCATGGCAACCTTCCTACCTTGGTCAGGCCCTATACCAGTTACCTTTATGGTAACACATCCACATGCACTTAGAGATGGTTCTCTATGGGTCTACCGCATTCTCATTCCATGTACTTTCCACTTAGCTTCTCAAGATCCTATGAAACTTCTTTAGGTTACCTCAAAACCAGCTAAACTGGTATACACCCTACCAAAGGGTCCCTCTCCCAGGATGGGAGGAAACTAAAACTCTTGATAACAATGTCACAATCGTTCTTAGGGTTTACGTTCACATGAACATGCCTAACCCAGCAGCTACTAAGGCACAAGGAGGTCATCTATTAAACCATGCTAGGTTATACTTGTTCATCCTCATCATTAGATCAACTTAGTTGTGAGGGGTTCATCAAACATACCCTTAACTTTAAGGGGGTTTCCTTTTCCTCTATACATGAGGAGTACCATGCTCAAAACTATAGAGACTCAAATCTCATCATGAGCATCGGATACACTGCTTCCTCTCTTAGGACTAGGAACCCTAGGTTCACCTTTGGGTGTCAACTGTATGTTCAATCTCTTAAACACGAATCAAGCATGTCCAAGGTATGTCATGTACTCACATGATCCTTTTATATGCGCAACACCTCAGAGTTGAGTCCTTCTCAAGGACGATCAACTAGGTATAAAGCCTCACAACTGGTTACCTAAACCTCCTCGGGGTCTAAGTCACTCTTTGTTTCATTACAGCAGGTAAACTCCTATACCATAGGCACACAAGTACCAGAAACATCATCCTCTCTTTAGGGTTTGGTTCCTCTAAAGGCCACCAAGATATCATTGATCTCTAGGGATCAAGAACAAGGCAACCACTATCATCATCCTCAACTCTGTTCTGCAAATCTCGAGGTTTTAGGCTTTCAACCTTCTTGCTTGGGTCCTGCTTTCTCTCTATAGAGCTGACTCCACATCCAACTTTACTACTAGAGGTCCCTTCTCCATGAAGGATTAAGCTCACAAGCATACCTCTACATAGGTGTAATCTATGTTCGGACTTATGTTTGCTCGTGATCATCCATAACCCTTTACGCTTATTTCATAAGCTATCCATCATACTTACTGGTCAGGGTTCCAACCTACGGCCGCATTACTGGCGTACTCTAGGTGACTACTATGCTATGCATATGGGGTTCCCATATGTTCTTCACTAACCTCCTCATTGAAGGAGATATCCTTCACTCCAACATGCACAACCCGATTCCAGGTTTGGGTTGCCAACGGTACTCGGTCTTCAACTTCTCATGGCTCATATGGCATCCAAGGCATGTCTATCCAAACACCTGGTCTACCATGGCAACTAACTCATTTCTCTCTAACCTTCACTTAGGGTTAGGGTTGTGACATGTATTTTACTACGCGCTAAAAATGCAAGTATACGCGTCGAGTAGTACAGGCCTTGTGACGCCCAAGTCGAACACAGGGATACTCGGAATTGTCGGAGACTCCTACTAACTATTTGCGATCAGCTAAGCTGAATAACAAATTGGGTTTTGTTGTCAAAATTAAAAGAAAATAAAAATGAAACAAAGCAACCAATCAATTAAAGGTTAATTTAATCAATTCAAAAAGGTATCTTTAGGATTGCGGTTTCACCGCGGGTATTCATTGTATTAGATTTTATATAATGCCTCAATCTTCTCTCTCTATCCGGGTAGTGGCCTGAAAACAGAATTACCCACTGTCGTGGTGCAATTCACTACTTAGGTTTAGGTCGGTTCCACCGTCCTAGTAACCTATTCCCTAAACTAAGTGCATTACGAACGGTCTCTCAGTTTCCACCATTAATTTTACACCACCTTTGTCAAGGGATTTATCGATTAATGTAGGTTTCGTCTCTTTTCAACCATTAATCCTTCCGTCGAAGTGATTAAGGGCATTAGGTTATTATCATGGTGATCAAGCATAACAATATATGGAGAAAATGAAACTATACCACGGATTTAAGAGAGAAAATATGAATTACTAATATAAAACTGTCATACAATAAATTCCCGGGCTACTCCCGGTCCTAAAGATGGAGGGGATTAGCCTTGCATGTTCATCTCACACAAGTACATGGTAGAAATAGGGGAAATCATATGAAAAATGTGAATTGAGTGGGAAAACCCCTAAACGGAGAAGAACCGATTGATCCTTTGCGTAGAACACGTGCTTTCACGCCTCTCGGTGGTGAAATCCGTCTTCGGTAGCGTCCGGATCGACAGGTATGAACTTCTGGCCTCCGTTCTCCTTTCTCTCGCTCCTCGGCACTTGTGTAATGGCAAAATCCGATCCTCCCTCATCTGGGCGGCCATCATTAGGTATAAGTCCCTAATTAGGTCGTTAATTAACTCCGGCCGTCCGATTGAGATCAATCTGAATCCAACGCATATCTGACGGCGTCGATACCATCGACGCGAGTCGATGGTATCGACCCACTACAGTAGCGGCTGGCTGCAAACCCTTGCTTTGTCGCGCCCTTCATCATCTCGATACCATCGACTAGGGTCGATGGTATCGACTTCCTTTAGGCGTCGGTTTTGTCGTTTTGTGACGTTGTAGCCTCCATGTGTCGATGGTATCGACTTGGTGTCGATACTATCGAATGCTTCTTCGCCAGCAACCTGAAGGTGTCTCGATACCATCGACATCAGCGTCGATGGTATCGACTCTTTGCTGCTCCTTTCGGCTGGCAACCTGTGACCATGTCGATGGTATCGACTTCCGTCGATGGTATCGACAGAAGCAAATACTCGTTTTTGCTGAAATTTGAAGACAAGATCAAATAAATCCACACAAATAATAATAATGTGATAATGAATGCTCAAAATGATGACACTAAGAGAATTTGACATAAAATGATGGCAAAGACCAAAATGGGTGAATTATGCACTATTAACCATAAAAATGACTAATACAAGCACAAAACACATATCAAACAGGTCTGTAAATGCGACTCAAAATCATCGCATCAGGTTGACATCATCCTCAAAGGATGTGCTAGGTCTCTACCTGTAATGGAGGTCTCTACCTCCAAAACTAACTCTCCCTACTCATCCTCCTACCAAGGAGGTCTATCCTCAGGTCTCTCCTGAGGGCAATTACAACTCGTGTCATATGACCTAAGCATGTATCTATTCCTTTATGCTTACTCTATTAAGCTTATGTCCATGACATCTTATTTACATGCTTTTTATTAATTTGGTGGAGGATTCCTTAATCCTTATCAACCTTACCCATACCTCAAGAGGGTGAGGAGAAAAGAGAGAAAACCCTAATCCTTAAGGTCCTTAAAAGAATTTGAGTTGAAAAGGGATGAATAAGATGAGAGAGTCCTAAAGGTATCTTATTTCGAATCATACCCTAAGACTTTGGCCAGGCAGTCACACGGATCCGGGAGTCCTCGTATTCCGACTAGCGGTGCGGAGGAAAATATTGCCAGCCCCTGATCGTGATCCTTTTCTAGACACCTCTGTCTTTCGGATAATCATCTAATAACTCCCTTGGGTTCTACAAAATTTGTAAAATTTAATAATTATTAAAGATTAAGTGAGGAACTTCGCTCTGATACCATTTATAACGCTCGGGCCCATTGCCCAAGGCTCTAGTAGAATTTCAGGAATGATGACTGGCCCCACAAACCACCACTAGCCTTAACTGTGCACTTTGTCAACACTGACACACAAGCCAAGATCAACTTCCCGACTGGTCACCCATCCGAGTACTACTCCAAGCTGAGCACGCTTAACTATGGAGTTCTTTAGTGATGGGATCCCAGAAAAGGAGGTGCACCTTGGTGATATGGGTAGTCCAATCATTCGTTTTAAGATCATGTTATCCGAGGCCTCAAATCATGAGATGTTACAATCTCCCCCACTTAGACTCTTGACGTCCTCGTCAAGGCTCAACTATATGGCCTCATAATCTGACCCCATTTCAGTGCAGACCCACAGTGGCCCATGGAAACCCAGCTCCCGTCCACAGTTACCAGCACAAGGGAGGCTCCATCTCATCTCTACGGATAGCCCTTTCCAACTTGCCTGGACCGCACAGCTCAAGACTAGCATGCCGCATGCCCATGTGGGCCCCACCTACTGGAGGGGTTATGGCTCTGATACCAATTGTAACGAACCCGCCTCCCGGTAACCACCAATTAAGGGACACCCAGAGGTCAGAGTTGTTATTCAATTAACAGGATCAAAGGTTCGACAAATAATCAGTAATAATTAGTAAACTTTACCAACTAAACTGAAATTTGGTATAAAATAAAAACTTTACTTACCTTTTTAAAAGCTAGAATTTCTAAACTTCTATCCATGAAGTTACTAATCTAACTAATCCTCCTGTGAATGTTATTTATCATTTCGTTCCACATATGCCACTTTACTGTTTGTTCTTTTCATTTGTACCTAAAACACCGACAAACAAAACGTTGGTCAGCAAGAAGCTGGTATGTGGGGGAAACAATAATCGTGCAACTATAGTAACAAAGTAATCAGCCAATTATCATTTAACAACCAAGATTACATTTTAAACCATACTACTCAATCCTTTCCTATCCCCTATCTCTGTGTTGTCCCTGCAGCAGACTGAGATACTACCTCTCTCTAGGTAGATCCTTATTAAACCCCGCATGATCCTACCTAACAGGTAGATCAATATCTAGGGTTGAGTCGCATGGCACTACTCGAAGGTAGCCCAATATCTAACTCATGATGACTTGATGATCCTACCCCATTGGTAGCCATTTACTAAGTCAACTATTAAGCCACAGAGGGGACCATGATCTGAGCTAGTAGGCACATATCTGATGTGATAGTCATATTCACATTATATTTTGCATGAATTAAATACATCCAACAGTTTAATTCAAGCCACGATGGAAACATCGATAAAATCTCGGAAAACTAATTTGGGTAGTCATAAGCGTAACCACATACATGTACATGTAGATTCAGGTGCATGAATAATCCAAACAAGAAAAGGCAAGCAAGCATTCAATAAGATCCTGAAACAATTATACAATCTTCTTTTATTACTCATGTCATTGAGATCTATTAAATCTAGCTCGCTTCCTAGGGTTTCTAGTCCACTTTTAGGGTTTCCATTGCAATTAGGGCTTCACTTTATCTTTTACTATTTTAAACCCTAATTTAACACAATTGATCACAAATCCTAATTGTTTCCGTATCAAACCCTCAATTCTAGATTAAAGGCATAATTAACCATTAATTAATCTCATTAAGTCTCTTTTTATCAAAGCTACTATTTTTATCCTTTTAATCCATGATAAGATCATTATACACATTTATCATCAATTTATAGTTCATTATGGTCCAAAACACATATGAACTCGATTTGCTATTAACTCCACCTTTTATTCATGAGAAAACCCTAATTACTACATTTGGGGTATTTATTCCACAAATTAGGAACTTTAATGCTCGAAATAGCTTATAACCATGGAAACTCAGTCCTATACAGGAAATCAAATAATTAAAGTCATTAATAGTCCTAATTACCAACATTAGGGTTTTAAGGCCTATTAAAGCCTATTCATGCACATGAACTTTCAATTAAACTATTTACGTGCAAGATTCCTCTTTTCCGATCTTAATGTATCTTTTTATGATTAACAGGTCAATATCAAGTTTAATCATCAATTAAACCCTACTAATCACATTAATTATATAAAAATAGGGTTTCTTAACTATTAATACATTAAAGCTTTTCGAATTGAACTTAGTCCTATACATTCGAATTGAAAGCAGAATCAAGATCTAATTATATTTTTATTAGATTCCTCTCATTTTTCTAAGCAACTTTCATATTTTATGCATACTCATCCGGGCTACAAATATTTAGTTATGAATTTTGCAAGAAGTACCTTTTTAGACCAACCGGAAGCTGCCACGTCGTCCATTTACCATGCAATGCGCTAGCCTTGAGAATATGACGAATTGACTCTTATACCCCCGGACCGCGGATTGCTGCTTCATGTTCAGGAGGGGTATTCTTATCCAATCGACCCGCATGTCATCTTCTTCCCTGTGACGGCGCGTCCAGCCGCCCTAGACGCGAGGTGTGGGGCTTCTTCTCTCCCCCCTGGGTTCCAACAACCACCGGCGGTGGTGCCTCCACCTCCGACACATCTTGGCGCTCCCATGGATGCCAAACTCTCGCGGTCCAAGCTTCTAGCCTACGCTGGCCAGGCCTACAACCCACGGCCGGCCTGGCGGCCGTGCTGCAGCTATCGTACAAGGATGGTGGGAAGGGAAGGGTGGCCCTCCACCTTAGAACTTTGGAGATGCGTCATGCCTCCACTGAGCATCTAGATCAGCTGCGAACTGCCAAGATGGCTCTATGAGTTCATGGTTTGGATTTTCAACCGTAAAGAAACAAGAAGAGGATGAGGAAGAGAGGAAGATGGGGGTTTTCTTTCTAGATCTCGAGGCAGGGGTTCTACCCCTCTTATAGGGGTGGGTACTCACACCCTAAGATGTTTCTGTGGAAACAAGTCCCCCTTCTTAAAGGAAACATATTCCTTTAATGAGAAGAAATCTTCTCACTCTCTTAACTTATTCTCTTAATATTCCTTTTTCTATAAATTCTAGGATTTCGAAAATTATCCCACTTATCCTCTTTGTTTCTTGCTTTTCAATCCTTAGGCACGAAATCCTATTTTCCTCTAATAGAAATTACTTTCTTTTTAGCAATACCACATAATACATTAATGGTATACTCACATTATCTTCTTATTTTATATTATGGGTATTTTCTCTTTCCTCTTTTATTAATTGGGCTCCGTGGTCCCCAAGGAATTCTAATAATTCGAAATTCCTTTTATTGGATACTCATTATCCTTCTAGATGCATCTAAATGCATTATTCTTCATTATCTTGTTTATTTCTCATTAAAATATCTCTTTTTGAGGATTTATCTTTATTTCTCTTTTATTTTCCTCATTTGTATTCCTTTTATCATTAAGAATCCGTGGTATACAAAATTCCATCAAGGATTACTCAAATATACCTCTTTTCTCTTGTTTCCCACATTTCACCATTGTTTTCAATTTCTTCCTTAATAAAGAAATACTTAATTAATTTTTTTCTTTGCAACTTTAGACTCCTTGGAACCCAAGGAATCCAAGAGGCACGAAATTCCTTTTTGGATTTGCCTTCTAGAGGTTTCCACATTCTTCTTTTCTCAAAAATTCAATTATTCATTCACTAATTGAACTTTCTTGTTATTTGGGCCCAATAGCCAATAAAGCCCACAAATAACTCAACAAGGCTATTTTAAACAAAAATCATGCTTTCATTCATTATTTGTTCATTTATATTTAATATGAGAAATTACATTTCTCAGCCAATGAACCCAAAATTGGGGTTGTAACATATAACGTCCATGACTTCAAGAAAAAGGGAATATTAACTATGTTAGAAAGGTGTCAACTATCTACCTTATTTGATACACTCTAATTGTAAAGGAAAAAGGGCATACCTAAATTTAGTAGAAAAAATATTCCTGAAGTGGGAAGTCATGGAACTCCTTTACAGAATCATCAAACATTTGGTCTGATTTTGCTGAAATTGGGTCTCATTTAGGTAAATATAGGGGATTTTAAGGTCTACCAAGTTTATGCAATGGAAAAATAGGTTCGGTCAAGGTCAAATAATGTCAGATTAGGTCCAATTTTGATTATGAAATGTCATAGCAAGGCCAATCAGGTCTAGTTTAATTCATGTTAGGTGTGATTTACTAATATAATTATTACAAAACATATATAATGATTTGGATATACATTTAAATGTATCTATTTGAACACATTTAAATGAATAAATGTAAATTCTACTATAAATATAATTATTTATAGAAAAATTCCTAAGCTACCTAGGTGTCCCTTGGGAAAAGGGACCACCTAACCACTTAGATAGCTATGGATTTACAATTAAAAGCAACACATCTAAATTGTTAAGTTGATATATAGATTCTTATTTTTTTGGAAATAATAATTTTGTGATTTTGCTTTGTAGAAAATGGCACCAAATAAGCAATGGATTAGTCTTGTTGATGAACGGCTTGATGATCCAACAAATGAAATTGGTGTCGATGAGTTTCTGATCTATGCTTGTCAGAAAATAGGTGGAAATGAAATTAGGTGTCCATGTGTTCTTTGTATTAATTCTTCTTCTATTTCTTGTGATTTGGTGATAACACACTTAATGGTTTATGGTATCGTTAGGAGTTATACCTTATGGCATCATCATGGTGAAACGGGACATGACTCTGATTCAGATTCTCAAAATGATGACAATCAAGAAGATAATGATACTGATGATGAGATGTTAGATCTTCTTAAAGATATGCACCCAGGCCACCATAATTTTTAGAGAAATGTGTAGGACATGGGATATAACAACCACAATGGTAATGAAGAGGAACCTAACACTGAGGCTCAAAAAATTTTTAGGTTGTTAGATGACCTCAATCGACCTTTATTTAAGGGATCAAATGGTTCAAAATTGTCTGCCTTAGTCAAGTTACTTCACATAAAGAGTCTTGGGAAATGGAGTAATCATTCTTTCACAATGCTACTTGAGTTGTTGAAAGATGAGTTTTTCCCTGATGACTCAACCTTGCCCAAATCTTATTATGAAGCAAAGAAAACAATTAAAGATCTGGGTTGCTCATATGATAAGAATGATGCATGCATGAATGATTGTATGTTGTTTTGGAAGGAAGATTGTGTTCTTGATGAATGTAGATTTTGTCATACATCAAGATGGAAATGTGACAAGTGTAGTGGGGAAGAGAAACTAAAAGAAAATGGAAAGAAAATACCATAAAAAAGTTTGTGTTACTTCGCACTAAAGCCTCGTCTTCAAATGCTATTTATGTCCAAAAAAACATCTGCACTAATGAGATGGCATCATGATAAGCTTGATGATGGGTATTTGCGTCATCCGGTTGATTCCTTAGTATGGAAATTTTTTAATGAACTTCATCAAGATTTTTGTGACGATTCAAGGAATGTCAGACTAGGCCTAGCTAGTGATGGTTTTCAACCATTCAATAATTCTAAATCATCATATTGTATTTGTCCTGTAATTCTTATTCCCTACAATTTGCATCCTTAGATGTGCATGAAGTAACCTTATTTTATTTTATCCATGATTATTCCTGGTCCTGATGGACCTGGAGATGCTATTGATGTCTATTTGCAACCTTTAATAGAAGAATTGTCGGTGTTTTGGAATACTAGTATACAAACATATGATGTAACTGCACGTCAAAATTTTAATCTCTGAGCAGCACTTTTATGGACTATTAATGATTTTCCTACTTACAGGATGTTGTCAGGTTGGAGTACTAAGGGAAAACTTGCTTATCCATGTTATCACAAGGGTACCTATTCAACTAGACTAGCTAATGGTGGAAAGGAGTGTTTCATGGGTCATCGACGTTATTTGCCTTTAAATCACCACTGGAGAAGGAATAAATCTACATTTGATGGAAATATTGACAAGGGAACACCACCTACACTATTAACAGGTGATGATATCCTTATTCAAGTTTAGAATCTTGAATGAAATGTTTTGGGTAAATGTTCTAAAAAATTATCACACAAGGATAGGGGGGATAACTGGAACAAGAAAAGTATTTTCTTCAAACTTCCTTATTGGAAAGATCTTTTGATACGACATACTTTAGATGTGATGCACATAGAGAAAAACATTTGTGATAGCATTTTGTCAACTCTTTTGAATGTGAAGAATATGACAAAAGACAATTATAATTCTCGTCTTGATTTGCAAGCAATGAACATCAGACAACGATTAGATTCGATAACAAGGGATGGTAAAATTCTATTGCCTGATGCACAATTCACATTATCTCAGGAGTCTAAACATAAATTTTGTAGAGTTTTGAAGGATTTAAAAGTTCCTAATGGATTTTCTTCAAGCATTTCACAGTGTGTCAACTTAAAAGAAAATAAGCTTTCAGGGTTGAAGAGTCATGATCATCATGTATTGTTACATCACATACTTCCTCTAGCATTGTGTGGTCTTCTTCCTAAGGTTGTTTATGGACCAAATCTTGAGCTATCTTGATTTTTTAAGGTGTTGGGTTCTAAGTGCTTGAATATGGTGGAGTTGAAGCAAATTAAAAGACATATTCCAATTACTCTTTGTAAGTTAGAGCAGATTTTTCCTCCATCATTTTTTGATGTTATGTTGCATTTGCCTATCCATTTAGCACATGAGGCTATGCTATGTGGGCCCATTCATGATCATTGGATGTATCCCATAGAGAGAAATTTGTTTACAATAAAGTCTACATCCACTATAGGACATGCCCTGAGGGTTCAATAGCAGAAGGATACATAGCAGAAGAATGCATGAAGCTTTGTTCAAGATATTTGCATAAAGTTGAGACAATATTCAATCACCTTGATAGGAATTATGATGATGGTGTCAACGAATCAGCAATGTTAACTATTTTTTTCATACAAGGGAAGAGGGCTAGGTTCAGGTACAACAACAGATCTTGACGCACTTATGTTGGAGCAAGCTCATATGTACATCCTAAACAATTGTGAAGAAGTCAAACAATATACAGAGTGAGTCCTAACACCCTTTTATGCTCTCTTATTTGATGGTCTTTACTTGAATTTTATTAACTTCACAACATATGTTTCTTTATTTATTTATTTATGGTAGAGAATATTATCAAAGTCAAGGAGTTGATTTCGAAGATATCCATCTTATGAAAATAAGTGAGAATTTTATTGAGTGGTTTAAGATGAAAGTAAGATACTTTATAATCTTCATATGATACATGTACAAATATGACAATTATGTATTATTAATTAATTTATAATTATGATATTTTAGGTTGCAGATCAATATGAGAATGATAAAAGTAGGAAGATGGATGATCTATTTTCATTGTCACGTGGTCCACTAAAATGTGTTACAAAATTTTATCGTTATGTAGTGAATGGATATCGATTCCACACTAGATCCCATGATGGAAGCATAGTAACAAGTTTGGGATTTTGCAACTTTTTGGCTGGCTGGAAAAAATCAGAATTCAGAAAAAATCGAGAAAAGTCGTGAAAAGATCAATAAATTTCGGTCAAGGTTCGGTCAACTATTCACAAATAATCAAGAATAAGTCGAAAATATAAGTATATATATATATATATATATATATATATATGTACGTATATATATGTATGTATGTATGTGTATATATATAGATAAATATATGTATGTACACACATATATGATGCATGTAACTGCTACGACCACAAGAGATGCAATCTTAGTGAGTGAAAAAGTAGGAAAAAAGTAAAAAAATAGTTGAGTAATAACATGAACTGTCCAGAGGAGTGGAGGGTTTGAGGTTTAGTGTGTATTAGGAATTTTGTGTACATGGTTTGGTAAAAAAAGAGCAAGCGACTTAAAAGAGAAAAATCATGAAAAGTCATGAAGAATCGTAAAAAATCGTATAAATCACAAAAAAGCAGGATTAATCGTGAAAATTCGTGAAAAATTGGTGATTGGCGTATTAATCGTGATGAATATTCGGGAGCCTATAACATCGTGAAAAATTGCCGATTTTTCGTAAAATTCGAAGACTTTTGTTACTATGGATGGAAGATTAATGTCACAGTGTAGTGGAGTGGTTTTCGTTGGTGATGATGGTAGTGGAGGTAGCATAGATTACTATGGACAACTGACTGAAATCATAGAACTACAATACTTGGGCAAAAATAAGGTGGTATTGTTTCGATGTGATTGGTTTGACATTGCCGATAAAGTTAAAGGCATAAATATTGATGAGTATGATTTCACAAGTGTTGATTGTAGACGTATTTGGAAAACTACTGAGCCATTTGTATTATCCACACAAGCATCTCAAGTATTTTATGCAAATGATCACAATAACAAGGGGTGGCATGTTGTTACAAAGGTTGATCCATGAGACAAGTTTGATCTGGTTCACATTGAAAAAGCAAAAGATGATGCAGTTGATATTGATAACAATAACTAGAATATTTCCCCCTTCAAGTAATTATGAGCATTTTAGTTATAGTTATCTTGTGTTGAGCAGCATTCTTGTAAAAATGATTTACTCTTATAATTTGTGTCATCGCATTTTATGCATAGCATTGTCATTTTCATTGATTTTTCAAAATATCTCATTTTCAACCAACCTTGATGGTGATGCAGGAAAATGGTTACAAGCACATTCAAAAATGAGAAGGGTTTGAAGGATAAGAGTAAGGCTAAGAAATATATCCTCCCACAACAATTAAGTATCATAGGGAAGAGTCATGGTCATGGACTAGAGCATAGAAGTTGTGTGTCAAATCCTATAGCAGCTATTGGTAATGGTATTAGTGACTTAGGTAGAAGTCATAGTCATTTGTCATTTCTAAATAGTGCGGCAATGTCTTTATCTTCCCAATGAAACATCAACCATTCCCATTCTCCCACAGTAACAAAGAATGCTTCCTATCCACTACCCAAAACTGGTCCACCATCAAATGGGAGTAATCCACCACCAAGTAATGCTCCTTCCCCATCAAATGGGAGTAATCTACCACCAAGTAATGCTCCTTCCCCAGCAACTGAAAATATTTTGACACCTCCTGAAGATGCTCATGTCCAAAATGAAGGCTGCAATGTTACTGAAGTGATGGCTTCTCATGCCATCAATGAGATATTAACATGTACGTTTACTTCTCTTTACTTAATAATAAGTGTCGTGTACATTACATAATATTTTTTTAGATAAAAAATACAAATGATGTTTACTTATGAATATTGTCCAAAATTTACCTTTTTCAAATTTTGTGTTGGTCTCTCTTTATGTCTAGTAGGCTTTCATGTATTAGACTATAGCCATGAAATTTATTTTTCACATACAATCATTTGCCTAATTCTTTATATGTTGTTTGTTGGACTTTTCATTCTTTCTTTGTTGTCATTATATACAATTCATCAGAATATGTAAAGAAATTTTGATCTTGACTGCAGCTAATGCCCCTGAAAAGGTAGTGAGACGCCGAGGAATTAACAAATGCAAAAAGATTGCTAGACTAAGAGAAGGAGACAAGATCAAAATTACCTTCTATCAAGGGCGCCCAGTTGGGAAAAATCATAAAGTATGGAGTAGGCACTTGAGTAGGATAGTTCGTGATCGGAATATTTTTCCAATAAAGGTGCATTCTTGGAATGATGTCATGGAAAGACAAAAAGAACACATGTGGGCAATAGTTGTGGTACGTACAATTCATTTTTTTTTAAACAGAACCATTCAACATTGTATCTAATTTATATTCTACTTGTTCTAGGACAAATTTACAAATAAAAAGATGGAAGAATATAAAAGTCATACTTTGAAACATCTAAAGGAGTTATGGGTAAAGTGGAGGGCAGCAATGTACCACACAATGAAAGGGTTAAACATTCAACAACAACTACAAAGGAAGCCTATGGCAATTGAAATTGAGAGTAATCAGCAATGGCTGGTGAAGGAACACTTTCATAGTGAAACGTTTGTGGTAATTTTCTGGAATCAAAATAAAAGCTTCTTTGTAACTAATTTTAATGTAGATGAATTATATTTAATCTAAACACAGTCATTTATACCGCTTTGATTTCATTTTAAATCCATTTTCAATTGACTGTAGAATCAATAACATGAGAAAGGTTCCAAGAAGTTGGTGCATATTGATGGGTTTAATGAGATGGTAACAAACTCAATCAACTATGTCATGGGTTCAAGATTTCTCATTCAATAAGGATTATGATGTTGTTCAACAATGCTCAATATTGTATTTTCATTCAATAATGTATTTTTTCAGGTTGTTTTCTATGTCGACACGAAAGGGTAGACACTTGTTTAAAAAGTTTTCGCAACATATATGTTGAATCATCAAACAACTGGACTATGCTTCTGCATGGTATGAGTGTTTTATATTTATCATATTTGTACATGGCGCTTGTCAATCCATTTATTTGGTTCCTCTTGTTTGATTCACCTTTTGTCTTATGTGAATCTTCCCTATGTTTATCAATAATACGATGAGGTTCTTTCTAATTCTATGCATTATAGTCTCAACTTGATCATTATTGGATGAGGTTTTCCTGATCCAAAATATATGTCTTGATTCACAGTAATAATCAATGGTCTGTTCTTTTGTAAAGGGCACCCTCACTTTATTCTGCTAGTTTTCCTCCATACAATTTGGTGCAAAAGAAGGTGACACTTGGATAGAATACATGTTCCAGGAACAATCGACTACATGTGGCTAGAGGAAATTCTTTGCATACTGGATAGGTCAATGGACCAACCCTTTTTTATTGTTGTAATTGAAAGATGTTTTGATTCTAGTTACACAAAATTTTGAGTAACGAAATGCATTCTCTTGTGACCTAAACCATGAAATCCTTAGACTACTTTTTCTTCTAAGATAATTTAGGTATGTTTACAAGAGTTTATTTATTTGTCTTGTCAGCTTCAGTTTTCCTTTAAGAAGCATCAAATTCCCAACAAGACTTCAGGAACTGGTGCATCTACCATTCAAAGAAATTGTAGTGATCAAGCCCCTGAATATAAAAAAAATAGTATAAAATTTACAATGAATAAATACACATAAAAATATAACATCTAACAAGCACAATTCAGTAAGGGAAGTTTACTGTGGAAGAGAAAAAAGAAAAGGGAAAAACATTGGCCAAGAGGAGCATATTAATAATAGACAAAAGGGTAAATAAAACCTAGAAATGGTCAATCAGTGAATGGCTAATTCTTAGTTAAATAGTTCCATGTGGTTATTTCATATATGTCCATACGAATTCCAGTCAAGAAATTTGTTCGCTATTAGTTTTAATGTTCCATCAATCATTTCTAATAAATAACAGATCCTAAATTTTAGTATTATTGATTTATGACCATTGAAATATGTATTTGTATTATTCTTCTTCTAACTAATTACATATATACCACATGCATGAAAATGGTATTATGGTGTAGTCAAGTAAAGCCTTCCGATTTGTGTGTATGTGCACTGCTACCTATGCTTGCCTACTCTAGCTTGCTGAAGCATGTCACAATATTATCTAAGGGTTTACATATGGACAAATGAGGAACATGTAGTGTAAAAATATTGAAACTCTACTTTTTTTGTTGTTGTTTTATATTTCCCAACAGGTACCATCCAAATAGTCAAGCAGCTTCTCTGCAGTGATGATTAAAGGAATTTTCCATCTACCAGGTACCATCCTAACTGTTGTATATGAAGTGCAAGTTTATGAGGAGTTTTCCCACTAAAATGCAAAATTATATTAGTTTGTTCATGGTCGATCACATCTTGTACATCTTAAATAGTTAATGACTCAAAAAATCATCAACAAAGTCAATTGGGTTGTGCATATTGGTGATTGTTTCCACTGTTGCTATTTATTTATACATACATTAATTATGGGTGCCCTTTTATTGATTTTTTTCACCTATTATAAACTAAGGAATAAATAAAAAACTATCCATTGCTAGCTTACTATCTCCTATATAATACACATTCAATGCCTAGTATGAATTCTAAGTTCTCCTAATGCTTATTTAAGCTATCTGAATCAATAAGCAAAGAAGAGAGACCAACGTTATGTGTATTACTCTTTAATAAAATTGAGGAATACTTAGTAGTAGGGGCATACCAGTTATTCAAGGGGAAAATTAATCTATTTAACACCATCACTACGATCAGTACTGCAGTTGTAGATAGCCACATGAGGGATATTGACAAGACAACATTCATGGAGACACCACTAAGTCTCCTCCAAGAGATAGGGCTGAACCATGTCACTGCATGTTATGTGTTGTATGAATGCAACCTATAGTATTAGTCTTCATAGGACTGTAGCAAAAGACAATGATCAATGAGGATGTTGATGATGACATAGTAGATTTAATAATTCAGGCATGGATTCAACAAAATATATTGTGGTGTTCTTTCCTATCCACAAATGGGGTCCCAACAACTTGATAATGTGTATGATTATTATATGTGTAGAAAGGTGATAGAGTTAGGCATGATGGTGTGTTTGACAAATCATGTTTGGGATGCTTCAATTGGATCTGATTGCTTCCTTCCTCCTTCTATTGGAAAAGAAGAAATACTAATTCAATTTGAGTTTTCCTCTCTCTGGAAGGCACAATCTCATGATCTCTATCTGTCTTTGAATGTTGTTGTGTGAGGAAAACCCATGCAACATCATGTGTACCAGGTTTGTTTTTTTTCTTCTCCACAATCCGCTTGTTAATCTTCTCCACTAAGGGGTTAAAGGCGGTTATTGGGACCCTCCCAATAGGGAGCGGAATAACCAGATAACACAAAGGTCTCGCATGATGTTGTATACCTAAGGTTGTCTCAATCTCCATGATTATGCTCTCCGAAGATCGTCCCATGATGAAGGAGGATTTGGTGTTATTAATTTGTTTCCTGGAGACAAGTGAGTACCTTGCCAACACTTCCTTACAAATCTGGATAGATTCACCACTCGAGTTGAGGAATAAAAGCACATTGTCAGTGAACAAAAGATGAAGGGGAGATAAGCCGGAGTCCTGGGGTTTGAACTTGTGTTTGAGGCTAGATCTCTATTTTGAGAGTAAACCTCCCATTCCATATTAATGCCCTCTATCCTCCCTATCTTTACCTCCCTGTCACCTATTTCAAAGATATTAGCATTAGTTTCCTCTTCTTTGTTCTTCCTTTTTCCCTTCCTGGAAATATCAGTTTGTAGTTTATTGTCCCTTGTTTCAATGCCAATCCGCAAGCTTCTCCTTTTCTTCAGTTCATGTGTGCAAGGATTTTTATCATTTTTTTTCTTTTTTTTTGTATCTTTATCCGTGCCTTGGTTTCCTGTGTCAAGATTATTGCAATTCTTTTTTTTTCTGTGGCAATGGGGCTTCTATTTGGGTTCTTCATATTCTCCCTTTTTTCTCCATCTTCTTTAAGCTCATGTTGTTTAGTGTGCAGGTTGGTAGGTGGGCCTTTATGTCTCCTACATGCATTTCCTGCTATGAGGGTGGGTGTCGAGGTGTTTCCATCAATGTCTCTACTATTATTTAATTTATGTTTTGTGGACCCTCGTCTCATGTTGTACAGTGGCCGAGAGATTTCCTTGTTACAAGAATTGGCTTCTTTACTCATGTGCATGTTTTGCATCTTTTGGACTTGGCTTGTAGAGTTTGTAGTCACAAACTCTATGTGGGGCATTTCATAAGTCAACTTGTCAGCTATGTGCTACTTTTGTCCTTGTCTTTTCTTTTGTTGGTTTCACTTGCTGAATTTGCGATCATAGCCTCCTTACAAATAATGAGTTACTTAACTATGTATAAATTTTGTAATCTTACAGATAAGTAGAGGGAAAGAGTATGACATTTATGTGGAAGCATTCAACTTTATTTTTCTAATATAGATTCGAACATGGGGCTACAAAAATATCCACAATTTTGTGTTTTGCATAGCGGAAGCTAGGCATTACCGTACAAGACCACCAACATGCATCTTTTGTATAGACACCATTGGCGGAGCCACATACAGGCCAGGTGAGTCATGTGCCTCACCCAGCCTGTCATAAAGACATACTTCAGTATACCATGATCATCTTGTTCATTGTATTCCCAGAATCAGAATAGGAAAACTTTCCCACTGTGACTCTCTTTACAGTCACAAAACAAGGAAATGATATGAATCGGAGAAACCGAGAGTGGGTTTGGAACAATCATGTACAATAATTTAGAACCAAAGAACCAAAAAAGAAAAGCAAACATAGATTGAACATGGACAACCATTGTAAAATTCCTTCAATATGTAAAGTATTCAAATTTGTTCGACACGTCCATTATTTGATACCATCGAACTATAAAAATCTTCTTCACACGTTCACATAGAAGTGATAATTTACAAATCCATGTCTTCTGTGTATATCCAAAAAATATGTCAGTCTTTTCTTATCCATTTTCCTATCGTCAAAAGATTTATGTTCCTTCCATAAATTTTCGTCCACATCTTTGAACAAAGATGTACCTTCCCGACATATTGTTTTACAATTGATATTGTCGCACCTCTATTCTAGAATGCTCACAAAAGGAGACTCTCCATCGTAACATAGTGGAAAGGTAGACTTTAACTTGGATGGTAACAAAAAGAATATCTCAGTATATAAAAACATCAATGGGAATTGTCTAGTTAAGATCCCTCATGTTCTATTTCATTCTATTTTGTTAATTTTCATGTGCTCTAAATCGTCTGTTCTTTGGTGAATGAGGTTTTTCGGTTATTGTTAATATCAATATTATTTTTGCACTAAACAAAAGTATTATGTGATATATATAATTTATTTTGTCAATTGTAGTGGCACCTGTGTATACATAAATGTAAACATTCATTATTGTTTCTACAATTACAGTTTCATGGATGTTTGCTTCAGCGATTAAGTTGATAATAGATGGGTTTTGAATTTACCAATAAAGGTTCAACTATAATGGTGCCTCACCCACTTTACATTTCTAGCTCCGCTATTGATAGCCACGTCTGTTGCTTTTGAAGCTTCCATTGCATGATAGCATATAATGACATGATCCTTACTATTATTTTATACTCATCATAGCATAGTAGTTGAATATATGATATTTTGATGTATCTTTAGTAGCAACAACACTGCTAATTTATTGATCATTTTTCTTGTAGCAGTTAGCAGTCGTTCTTTGATGCTGAGATGAATTTGAGGAAGAAGCTTTTCATATTCTGGCTGAAGAAAAATATAAATCTGCAGAAATGGTCTTTTTCCATTTAGATGTATTTGCGCCTGAAGCAAAATATAAATCTATAGAAATGGTCTTTTTCTATTTAGATATATTTGCACCACGCAAAGATGTGATTCTCTAATGTATATTGTATTTTTTATTTGTGCAAGGGGCAATGGTCTATGTCCTCCCCTATGTATGTCAACAATTTTGTCAAATCAATAAAAGTTATAACTTTGTTTGTTCCAATACTTGACGTGAATGTTGAATGTGTATTTACTATGTAATTCAGAAGGTTTCAAACAATATTCACAATTTAATAATGCTATACAATTTAGATACATGTATCATTAAAATTTATTTGATATTTTTTGTCGTTACTTCTATTAACAACTGAAAAAAGACATCCTTATTATTCTTTTAGACAAGATGAATACAGTGGTCATGATGAGCATTTGTGACAGGATTATATTATTGTTAAAAAAATTACCGACGAACAACTTGTGTTGTCGTTATAACCATTAGTGAAAAAATATATTAGTTGTCATTATTGTTAATAATGATGGACTAAAACCATATGTCATTGTTTCAATTAACGGCAAGACCAGTAATGGTGAGATGCGACAAACTATTTTTATTGTCTTTAATAGTTATAATGGCAAGTTTTTGCTCAACTCCAACAATTTTTTTCAGTCATTATTGAGACATTTTCCTATAGTGTATAGATGTGAAATGCAACATTGATATTAGGTTCACATAAAAAATTATCACAATCAAACATTATTTTCTCAACCATATATACAATTTACATATATTGCATCTAACGGTCAGTCCAGAATTCAATATGGAATGTTAAAAAGTTTTTTATTACCACGGACAATCCATAAGTCTGATGTATATGAATTTTTTTGGGTAGGTAAATACAATGTCATATTTTCAATCCATATGGTTGGATCTGAAAAAATAAAGCATCATTGGGAGTTATTCAAAGGGCTGTCATGCTCTCACCATCTTAGGGCTCTCACTGGTCATTCTTCTATATATACATATGTATATATATGAACATATATGTATTCATATTGTAAAGTCCCAAGATTAGAGGCTTCATATAAAATGATATTAAAAGGTATGATTGGATTATTGATATCACCAAAATGAAACTCCATTTTAGGTATCCTATCAATAAGTACTTTGTAGTTATCTATTCTCATTTCATAGTAGTACTAGGATGGTTGACATGCTGGGAAGTTGACCAAATATGTTTGGTGGAGGAAAAATCGTGCAATCAAGGAAAGTGTTGGTTTGTGGGGCCACTCATCATTCGGTGAAGCACTACTAGATCCTATGTCAATAGAACTACACATTACAAATTGTATTAGAGCTAGTTCCCCCCTCCTATGTGTGAGGCTTAAATGATCATATGGTACTTCAATTATAAATTGTGTGGTCCATGCATGAGGAAAGGGTTGTCCACTAAGGTGTAATTGAGAAAACCTTACATTGGTAGCCATAAATGGGAAATGGTTTTACATGATTCATTTTGGGTTTACACTGAAATGGGGAAGATATTACAATGCCATATAGTTTGGCGTTGATGAGGACATGAAGGGCTTAAGTGGGGAAGATTGTGACAACTCAATATTTGAGGGCTTAGATAAAATTATCTTAAAGTGAGTGATTGTACTACATATATCAACAACATATACCTCTTTTTCAGGGGTCCATTCTAACTCCCTAGTTTAGCGTGATTGGCCCAAAGTAGTAATGGGTGAGATGTCAAAGAGTTGAACTCAAACTTTCTGTGAGTGAGGACAAAGCTCATAACCAAGTCTAGTGTTGGTCTGCCGGACCCGTCATCATTATTAAAATTCTACTTGAGCCTAGGGTAGATGGGGTAGGTGTTACATACATATACATGAGTTGGTACAATATTATATCATTTATTTCCTCAATATATGGGAAATAAAGACTAAAGACATCTACATTTTGACATATGCTTAATATGTATATATTAGCCAAATTTGTTATCTGGATTATTTATATAATAATAGATATAAGTAAATACTATTACTTACACCCTTTAGAAATAGTTGGTGAAAATAAGTAATTGGAAATGCATAACTTGGAAATAGTTAATGACTAAAAAACTCTTAACTATTTTATAGGTTTTTAGTAGTGGGTAAAATGTGTTATACAACATTTGTTTCAGTCCTAATTTGATGTCCAAGTGGGCCTACTCCATGGAATGAAAGCAAATGAAAAGGAAATGGATCACTTTCAAACATAATTTTGATTAAATACCCAAGGGATTTATAAAGTTCTCAGTGTTCTCTATCAAATCATTTCAATGTGGTATCCATATCAAGAGATTTCAATATTTTTCTCCTTTGTACTGGACTGACATGAAAATTTAGATTGGGCTATCCAGACCTACTATATTGACCACTAAGATATCCAAACTAACAACTAGATGAGATCATAATAAATTTGTATGATAGGCTATTGTACTTCGTAGTTAACATAAATAATTGATGTTATACATACTCTTCTTGAAGTGACCCTAAAATGCACAATTTTTGTCTTCTACCACAAATGTGTACCCTTTTGGGTATGTCTCATTCCAACTTAAGGTTTCGATGACATTTTTACCATCTACAAGGGATGGGATTGATCAAATACTAATATTGTATAACTTGACAGATTATTCGTTGGGTAGTGCATATTATCTACATACTCATTAACCTTTCCTATGGGCATAAGGACTATATTAGATTTTTACATTCTACTAACATGCATGGATCCATGGCTTAAAGAAAGAGTTATGTTAATAGGGGTAGAACTTGATCTGGGTTTGAGCTAAATGACCTGATTTAAGATTTTTTTTCATGATAACAATTATAAAGTTACACACATCACCCATATAGGAAAGTGTGTGAGGAATGTTTTACATAGTCTATGGATCATTCAACAACAAACAAAAAATAGTATAAGTCATCAATGTAGGGAATCCACACATGCTTCTCGGGTAGATTCTTTCATTTTCTTCTTCACCTACAATCATGCACACACCATGCAAAGTACAAAGGATTAAAGGGAAGTCATTGTAAGTCCATATGCTTCTTAAGTTATTATGGTTTACAAACCTAGAGTGAAATTACTTATTTTCAAGATATGACAAATATATAACCTAATAAAAATATTACTAAAAAGGTACTTATCTATCAAGATATTAATTATAAGATACAATTATAGAAAATCGACAAAGATGAATCAAAGTTTAGAATAACATCCAAAGGGAACTTAGTGGAAAATGTTTAAATTTTGCATTTACCACGTTATTGTCCCTATTAGGGATGGTGGGTATAGACATGCCAACATTCCTTCACTTGCTTTGTGGGTACTTTTGGGCCATCTACAAATGTACATGCCATATTTATGCACCATCAATGTCTACACCATGATAGATACATATATATTATTATGATTTTAAATGTGAAATAAGTCTCTAAATTTTCACTTTATACTTCAAGTAGATATATAATTTACAACACGTCAAGAGTGTATGCAATGCATCTTAAGGGAAAAACTGAATAACAAAGAATGTAACTTTAAAAAATAATATCATACATTGAATTAAGGAGAACTCTAATAGCATTTCCATGAGGAGATCCATGCCTTACAAATGAAATTAAGTAATTACCTATTATTATATGATCACTCTATTGTAATATTCAATATTTTTGGTTTCTAAATATTCTTTTTGGCCAATACAAGTTGAATTTATCTTTTTTAATGATATATTATGAATATTGTATTTCTTAATTTAATCCATTCATCACACACGCTAATACAACATTATTGAACATTATATATTTATTATCATTCATTACCAGTATATTTTTCTAATTAGGTCTAAGAAATAACCAGTTCTTCTTCAAACTTAAAGTGTTTGAAGGAAAACACAATTACTCTATCAATATAGTATAAACCAAATTATTTTGAAAGATTCAATGTTTAGTTATTTAACAAATTCACGTATTATTAATAGAATTCGTTCTTCATTAGTACTATTTTCTTATCATTTATAAAGTGGTTGAAGGAAAACACAATTACTCTATCAATATAGTATAAACCAAATTATTTTGAAAGATTCAATGTTTAGTTATTTAACAAATTCACGTATTATTAATAGAATTCGTTCTTCATTAGTACTATTTTCTTATCATTTATATATATATATCATTTATATATATATATATATATATATATATATATATGAAGTAAAAATATGCATCAATTTGAATTTTTGTTATATCCATAAATCAAAATATATACTTTTCAATGATTATATAATGGAAGCATAGGGGTTTTTTATTTGTTTGTGTCACTATCTTCACTCAATTTCTATAATTTTTGGTATATTCATATCTTATTTGTAACTTTCTCTATTTGTAGTCTACTTGCTAATGTTAGTTTCTTCCTTTTGTAGTTAAAATAGACATTGCACTTACTAAAAAATTTAGAATTACAAAATGAATTTGCAATACTCTGTTTTTTTCCAAAGTTTCCTGATGTAATCACTATTCACTATATGTCAAACATTAAAACTCTATAAATTTGTAATTGCGGTGGTATTTTAGGTTACAAAATGTATGTTCAATTCCTGAACCTAACTGATAACACTGTATGTTACATACTTTCTATATATATTTTACACCACTTTTAGTATAACCTTAGTTAACTTTTCACATAATTTCTCTATCTTTTTTACTAAAGCCTTGTGTAAATGATTTCAGGAATCAATACAACTTAGGTTGTGATTTTTGGGAACCGCGACCATGATTCCAAAGAACCAGACATCTCGAAGCCTCAGACAATAAGCAGAGACCGCGATCGCGGTTGTCCAGAGACTTCGACCGCAGTTGTCAAGATATCGCGACTGCGGTTACCCAAACACCACGACCACAATTATTCAAAGACCGCAATCACGGTTATTCAAAGACCGCAACCACAACTATAACAAGAATCGTGACCACAATTATAGGAGGACCGGGACCAAGCTGGACCGTGACCAGAGAGGAATAAGGCAGAGACCGTGATCGCGGTCTTGCCCTCACTTAATAGAAAAACTGCAACTGTGGTTCTAAGTCAGTGGAATTCACATATAAATAGCGTACACACATGTCTTGTCAAGAGAGGGGGGAGAGATCAGATCTCGAGGCCACAAAGTGTTGTTGCGTTCCAAACTCATCTCCAACCATCCATACATCAGTCTTGGATCTCCAGGGGTGGAAGCTGAGGAGAGAGAAGATGGACGCCTACCCCATCTTTGAGAGGAGAAGGCCATCCACGTGGTAGATCCAGATCTGAAGAAGTAGTGTGTAGTATCACGTTTCTTCTCTTCCAGATCTATCGTTTCATCCTGTTGTACCTGTTTTCCCCCTTTGTGGTATCTTATGGATATGTCTTTTTGTAATGTCGTCATGTTGTCTACAAACATGAGTCTCTAAACACCTTAACATGGGTTGGGAGTAGCCACTAAGGTTCTCCCAACATGTATATTATCTCTTTCTTTTGAATATACATATTCTTATCAAGATTATCTCCATGCACCTATTTTAATGCTTCACTTGTATGCTTAGCAACCATCTTCTGATGTTTGATTGTTGATATCTCGAGAGAGTAATATCACTTTTATCCCATGTCATGGAGTGGTATGAATGCACGAGAGTGTTGGAATGATAAATCTTTAACCATATGTTTTGCTGCGAGGTTTTTGAGTTGTCATCTCGAGAGAGAGGCTTCTTTTAGACTTAGATCTATCCTCATCTCGAGAGAGAGTGGAATAGACATTTGAATGGTTGCTTGTAATCTTGATATGAGTATGCAAGATAGAGAGAGTATTACATGTTGGTGAGGTACTTTAGTTGGTGAACCCCAACCCAGGTTTTCCCCATATACTTGTTTACAGTTTGTTTGTTTTACTTCTTTTTGTTTTACTGTTTTTGTTTATGTTCTACCGTTCCTTAGGGAACCTCTCTTTATCCCTTTTTTCGACTGGATTATAAGAGTGTTTGATTCTGTGTTCTTGACACGACCAACCTTGTCCATGTATTTGACCTCGATTGCTACATCGGACCCTGTTTATCATTGCGGGGGCCTGAGAGTCAGGTTATCTCTTTAAAAGTCTAACTACTTTAATCCACTCCTTTTGGATGTGCAGTTTAAGCCGGTCAACTTTTTGTCTTTGTTGCTGGGGACAAGGCAAAAGCGACATTGTTAAGAACCCGAGTCTGCTTACTATACTCATGTGCCTCAAGCTTAGCAATAAGTTTGACAACACAGTTACTTTAAGTTTGCTAACCTGGGTTTCTGTAGATTAGTTTGTTTGGACCAGTTTGGTTTCCTAACTTGACTGTAAAATATATTTAGGCACCCAGGAAGAAGCAACTTGTTCGAATTTTGTGACAAAGTGGGTTTTGCTTTAATTCCGAGGATGGAATTTCTTTTAAGGTGTGTAGGATGTAATGGAGTGGAATTTTAGAATCCATATCTTCAGTTACAACAAGAGTTTCAAGTATTTTGGTAAAGTTGAGTGCTAATTGAGGTTGATATAATGATTTGGATCCATAAGTTATACCTATTTGGGGAATTTAATTTAATGATAAAAGAGTTGATTTATGGCACCAAATTTCTATAGGAAGTACCTTGAGTTGTATCAAAGTCAAGGTTAAAGTTTCACAATATTCTGGTGTTCCTAAAAGGAGATATTTAAGTTTGAAGTCGGCTCAATAATTAATATTTTGATGTACTTTAGAACAATGTTTAATATTTAGCAACTTAGGCTTTGATCAACTTAGTGTCACAAGCCTGTTCAATGTAGGGCCACGATTGTACTAGGGAGAGCCACAGATAAGACCTTCGTTGCCCTATTGTGGAACCTTGGATATCCTAATTCAACAGCATATTTGCCATCTTCAACCCATGTCAGTTATGGAGTCATGGAGGGTCAGCGAGTGGTTGCTTCGACGTGGACTATGGGATGAGTAGTGGTCAATCTCATGATCTCAGCTGAGTGGTTAACTTCACCTGATCGTAGGCTACTTGCACAACCCTCTTTTCATGAATACAAGAATAGGAGTAGAGAGAGAGACTGGACTCTCCTTGTATCCCTAGTCTCCTTTACAGTTTACAGAGCGCAGCGGTGAGCCTGTGGTGGTGGAGTGTCGGAGGCGCAGCCGGACTCCCAAGCAAATGGAGGCCCCGACACCTACTCGCCTGCTTGCTCGCCATCGGCCTCAAGCATGACGATGACGAGATCACTCTCACGTGAAGGGATGCACATGACGCTGATCCCTGGAGAAGAAGGAAGGGAAACCTAGTTGGCGTTGGACCAGCAGCAAAACTCCAGCGGCAAGGCTCGATGGCGGTGGCTTCACAGACCTCACGCCGTCGTCGCGCAGATCAAGTTCACGTGAGGTGGGAGACCAGGCGAGTGAGATGCTATTATCTGACGGCAACCACCACCGAGGGCTTGCCCATACCGGTGCCAACATGGAGTTTAGAGCAGCGGCGGCGCTGAAGGAAGGAGCCGCACGCACGGATGCACGATGCGGGAGAGAAGAGAATAGGTTGACTCAGCAGTGGGAAGTCCAAAAGAGCACCTGGTAGTAGAAGGTCGTGGTGAGGTGCACAGGCCCCTGCCGACGCGAGGAAGGGAGAAGCTGCACGACGGCGGGCGGCGGCTCTGTTTCAGGTTCACGCGGATGGATCTTATGAGAACGAGATCGTGAAGAAAAAGAAAAGAGAAGAGCCTGAACCGGGACCAAACCCAACCCAGAACCGGCCGAACTAGCAGACCAAACCCAGCTCACAGCAAACCAACCAAGAACCATCCGCAGCAAGAAGAGGAGTTGCGCCAACCTTAATGGCCACATGGCGCGATCCAATTGGCCGGATGAGGTAAATAATCAGAAAATGCTCAGTTTTTCAAAAAATCGTAGTAATTAGTACGAATGTCAAAAAAATACAAACAAGGTACGAAACTTCTCAGAAAAATTAGTAGAACATAGTTAAAGCAAAATATCATGCTTTTGATGCACGAATATCAGTGATATCTTGTTAGTTGTGAAATGCTTAATTGATGGGTAATAAATATCAAACGTTGTTATAAAATTATGATAACATGTCAATAAGTCTATAATAATGCTTACAGTGCACCTGATGTCAGTGATGATCATGTTGATGCACGAAATTATATAATATGCTTAATATGGCTAATTAGGGCTAATAACAGTAAAGATAATACAATTAATGCATACATGCTCAATAAATGATGAAATCTACAGAGTAAGCTCATATTAATATTTGGAACCTCAGAATTAAATATGAGATCAGGATGATACCCATAATTGATGTTATATTAAGATGAACCTTGAAACATGTGATGAAACCCTAATTTAAGTTAATAATGTAATCTAAGGTTAATATATGTAAATAATGATATGGAACCTGATATTCAGATTATGTATCCTAATCTAGAACATAATATCAGTAACATAAATCCCACATAAGGATGAAGATAAGACAAGTAATAATGTATATAACATAATGAGATAAGCTAACCCTAATAGGAACACGATTAGGGTTAAGATGATATGTATGATGATGGGAACCTGATGATAGTTTATGGTCTTGTCTTGATCAGGTTTGACTAAGCTTATAGTTGACATCAGTGATATGTGATTAGGATGTCTCTTTGGAAGGTACGCCATTATCTCTTACATGGCTTATTATACAATATGCTTGTGTTATACGTATAGTAAAATACTTGGCATATGATATTGGATGAAATGATTGTTCTGCATGATATGTTGCTTGATTTTTCGTACTTATGGTTATGGACACATGAAACATAAGATATCCGATCCATTATATGATAGCACTAAATCTCTTTGGTAGAATAGTGCATTGATGAAAGCACTAAATCTCTTTGGCTGAATAGTGCATTTATGAAGTACTAAATCTCTTTGGCAGAATAGTACATGTGAGCACTAAATCTCTTTGGTAGAATAGTGCATGTGGTTGATCAACTTTACATATAATGGAAAGTTGTGGTAAAATATGTGTTCTCTTTTGTTAATGAACATCTTTGTGCAAGTATATGCTTTTTCTTATATTTCTTTATAACTGCCAAGTATCCGTTTTATCTTCTTACCAAGATATGATAAGAGGTATATAAAAAGACACGTAGGCGTACTCAGTACAATATTCTTGAATATTGTGCTGACGTGTACCGCATGTAATTTTTTGTTTATGTTGTGGTTTTGCTCTTGAAGATCCAGGATAGTGAGAGTTGTATGGCGAGCTGATGTATAGGTGGACTTGTTGTCTTAAGATCCTGTAGTTTAGTGGTAGTACATGTATATGTATAGTTTGTTGTTCAATATGTAATATCAAATGTTGTAACAATTCATGTTGTAATTATATGTTGAATGGTGAACATGTGTGTATGGTTATATTATTGTTCATCTACATGTGCTACTGATTGTTTCCTTCTGACTCCCTTGATTTTCTTCTTCTTAGACTAGTATTGGATGTTTAAATTGGGATTCTCACTGAGGTGAGGGTTTCAATTTGGACGTCACACATCATATTAAGTTTTAGAAAATCCGGGGACGTCAGAGGTGGTATCAGAGCATGAACAATAGCAAAGCCTGACATTTGCTCATTATGCAACACAAAACTAAAGAACCTTGAACTTTAAAAATCTTTAGGGTTATATTAGTCGTCCTTTAGAGACTAGATCTGACCTAGCCTCTAGGTTAGCACCTAGATGTCCGAGAACTAGGTCTAGACTGGTGCTTGTTGAGTAGCAAGGCCTTAGATGTCATTCTTTCCTTGTAGTGCAGTGGTATGGGACATTGCAGTATTTGGAAATGATGTGCATCAAGGGAAGAGAAACCCTAGACATATGGCACTCATTGTCTAGAGTAGCTACACTAGTCTACACCATGTTCTCACCCCTTTCCTTAGTTTTCATGACACTGTACTCTCTACTATGTGTGGGACACTCGTTTCAGGATTTGGTTTTGGATTCCAACCGGATCGAACCGTGATAGTTTTCTCTGACGCTTGTTTTATCGGAGAAAAACTATATAATATTTTAATATGTATATGTATTACAAAAATGTGTCCCCACACATGTACAAGTAGGAGGTGGTCATGCAACCTAAGTGAAAGTGATGACATCAGTCTAGAAGAGAGTGTAGTTCTAGATTAGATAGCTAGAGCCTTGTTGGAATATGTGATAGATGGAATAAGATTAGATGATGATCTAAGTTGTAAAGAGATAATATAAGATGGTCATGATGATCTATGTTTGCCTTTAAGGATTAAAGTTCAACCTTGAGGTTTTGTGATAACTTATGATGATGAAAGTAAATAGTCTTTTATGAGATAAGATATGTCTTAAGCTAAGACTAGGTTGTGAGTCAGCTTGAGCCTCAAGCTCTTTTACAAAGGAGGACCTCTAGTGTTAGGACCAGTTTTGGGGTTAGCTCAAGAGAGAGTGAGACCCACATGGAGAAGGTCAGAGAACCTAGACTCCACCATATGAGAAATATGTGATATGATATGTCCTAAACTAGACTACTCCTGAGTGATTGAGTTGAGATGCTTTATGCATGATTCCTACAGTCTTCTTAAACCCTAGATGTCCTTGGGAGGGCCGAACCCTAGAGTCAAAGAGAGGCTGGTTATATGTGCATATGCGAATAAGGAAATATGAGTGCCTGCCATCTGGGTGAGGGAGAGAGCCCAAGATCCTGGAGGAGGTAGCTATGTTAGTTTCTATGAAGCCTCATGCTCGGGTTGGTAGTTTCCCATATAGGAATCTAGTGGTGTGTGCATAAGAGAGTTTTGGGTAAGCATGTCTCATGGGTAGAAAATCTATGAAGAGTGTGTCATAGCATGTTTTAGTTTTTGCTTATGTGGCTAGAGCTAGTAAATCTATCACTAGTGCCAATGAGGTATACTAGTGAACCCTAGAATAAGAGAGAAAAGATAAAGTATGTGCATATGAGATACTCATAGAGTTGAGTGAGCTTAGAGAGACTGAGCATGGCACAACCCTCGTGGTATGGGTTAGAGGAACCTCATTTGGACTAGATGAAGTTTTGATATATGTTTGATTAGCCACTCACATAAGTGTGTTTAGCACAACAGTGATATAATGTGTGTATGGATGTGATCCAATCTTGAGACATGATATATAGATATAACATGGTGGAAAACCTAGAGATGGTTTAATAGATATCAATGCACAAATGTTTAACAATATAAATGAATAATGATGATAATGTGATATTGATGGTTAACCTTGTGATGTAATCATTAATAAATGTTGCAATTCACTATGAACAAGTTACATGAGGTGTTAATCTTAGTGCTTAATAAAGATGAAAGATATAGTTTGATAATTAGCACAACATAATGCTTATAACACCTCGATACGATTTGGATGGATAAGGTGGGCTAATTATAGTTAACTTCCTCCTAAAAGGCATATGTTAATGTTGAACATGTTCTAACAATGAACTAAATAAAATGTTTATGACACCTTGATATAATGGGTTAACTTGGGTTAACTCCTTTGGAACAAGGTAATATGATGTTGAATAATAACACATGTGTTAAGATAAGGATGCAACCCTAATATATGAGATATGGAATGACATAACTAGAGTTTCTAAACCTTTGGATCAACCTTGAATGGAGTGTTTGTGCACCCAAGATGGTTGTAAACCCCCTAATAGTGCTTTGGATACATGGTTCTAGGTAACCTTTGTGGATATGTTACACATATAATAGTGCCTACATGTGGATGAAGGCAAGATAAAGTTTTCCTTAAAAGTATGAGTGTGGTTTACTTTCGAGGATGAAAGTTCTTTTAAGATGTATATGATGTGACAAAGTTGGTTTTGCTTTAATTATGAGGATGGAATTTCTTTTAAGGTGTGTAGGATGTGATGGAGTGGACTTTTAGAATCCATATCTTGAGTTACAACAAGAGTTTCAAGTATTTTGGTAAAGTTGAGTGCTAATTGAGGTTGATATAATGATTTGGATCCATAAGTTATACCTATTTGGGGAATTTAATGGAATGATAAAAGAGTTGATTTATGGCACCAAATTTCAATAGGAAGTACCTTGAGTTGTATCAAAGTCATGGTTAAAGTTTCACAATATTCTGGTGTTCCTAAAAGGAGATATTTAAGTTTGAAGTCGGCTCAATAATTAATATTTTGATGTACTTTTGAACAATGTTTAATATTTAGCAACTTAGGCTTTGATCAACTTAGTGTCACGAGCCTATTCAATGTAGGGCCATGATTGTACTAGGGAGAGCCACAGATAAGACCTTCGTTGCCCTATTGTGGAACCTTGGATATCCTAATTCAACGACAGATTTTCCATCTTCAACCCATGTCAGTTATGGAGTCATGGAGGGTCAGCGAGTGGTTGCTTCGATGTGGACTATGGGATGAGTAGTGGTCAATCTCACGATCTCAGCTGAGTGGTTAACTTCACCTGTTCATGGGCTACCTGGCAACCCTCTTTTCATGAATACAAGAACAGGTGTAGAGAGAGAGACCGGACTCTCCTTGTATCCCTAGTCTCCTTTACAGTTTACAGAGCGCAGCGGTGAGCCTGTGGTGGTGGAGTGTCGGAGGCTGATGAGTGCATACTCATCATAATTTTCAATTACCTTTTTGGAACAATTTAATATCTTTTCCATATCTTTTCACCCTAATATGAATCATAATGCACAAAACTACTAAGTGATTCAATAATCAAGGTTTTAACTAAATATCTTTCATTTTATGTAGGTATAGCAGGCAACTCCAGGCAAACGGTCTCAAGACCGTTTGGATCCATGCGGTCTCAAGATCGTTTGCTGGAATACACAAAGAACAAGACGAAACCAGTTGCCTAAGAAGTCCATGCGGTCCCAAGACCGTTTGGCCCCATGCGGTCCCAAGACCGTTTGGTCCCATGCGGTCTCAAGACCGTTTGGTCCCATGCGGTCCCAAGACCGTTTGGTCCCATGCGGTCTCAAGACCGTTTGGTCCCATGCGGTCCCAAGACTGTTTGGTCCCATGCGGTCTCAAGACCGTTTGGTCCCATGCGGTCCCAAGACCGTTTGGTCCCATGCGGTCCCAAGACCGTTTGGTCCCATGCGGTCCCAAGACCGTTTGGTCCCATGCGGTCCCAAGACCGTTTGGTCCCACGCGGTCCCAAGACCGTTTGGTCCCACGCGGTCCCAAGACCGTTTGGTCGTGCGGTCCCAAGACCGTTTGGTCCCATGCGGTCCCAAGACCGTTTGGTCCCACGCGGTCCCAAGACCGTTTGGTCCCACGCGGTCCCAAGACCGTTTGGTCGTGCGGTCCCAAGACCGTTTGGTCCCGCGCGGTCCTAAGACCGTTCGATGCGAGCGCAAGGAACGATTGAAGAACTAAAGCCGCGCGACCATGCCAAAGCCAGACCGATCAAAGCAAGACCGTTTGGCGCTCAAACGACCTCCAAACCGTTTGGCGCCCAAACGGTCTCAAGACCGTTTGGTGCCCAAGCGGTCTCAAGACCGTTTGGTGCCCAAACGGTCTCAAGACCGTTTGGCGCCCAAACGGTCTCCAGACCGTTTGGCGTCAGATCTGAAACTATAAATAGACCCCCAGGGTCCCCATTTGAGGCATCGGTTCCGGACGCCGAAAGGCTGCCAGAGCACCATCCCGATCAAGTTCCACTCCACCTACAGCTGGTGTTGCGTCCAAAGAGGCTAAGAAGGAGAAGAAGACGGAGCAAAGAGCGCATCTTCTTCACCGGGCTGCGTCCACCTTCTGCACCGAGCTCATGGCGGATCTATCTTCTTCTTCTATCTTTCTTGTACCTCGCATCATGAGCGAGTAGTCCTTTTTCGCTGGGGTGCGGGGACTAGCCCCGCTGCCCATGCAAACCATGTTCTCTTGTTAAACTTTCCATGGCAATGTATATAACTCTTCATTTTGTCGTTTATCGTTAAGCTTGTGAGTTGGCTATGTGCGTGTTTCCATCTTTGTGCTCCCTATGTTGCGAGAACTTCAATGCATAGGTATGAATGTCGTTTAGCATGTTAGACTCCTTGACGAGAACTTCCGATAGGATTCCTTGAGGTAGTAGGTGTAGGATCCGCGAGGGGACGGTCCGCCTAACCATCGGTGACACTTGTGTGCACCTGACGCCCGAAAGGGGGGTTCACAGCCTTAGTTGGATTTTGTATCTTCGTGCTTTTCGTCGATGTTTACACGTACAATAGTCGCTTGTTTGCTTTGCGGTTTGCGCGGTTGACTCCCTGATTAGAAATAGGATGGGATTTCATCGAGGTCGTAGGTGTATGATCCGCGAGGGGACGGTCCGCCTAACCTTCGGTGACACTTCTGTGCGCCTAACGCCCGAAAGGGGGGTTCACAGCTTCCGTGGATTTCTGTATCTTCAGAGCCGTAAGACGTATGATCCGGATGGCGATGAGAAATCGACTGCCTATGGTGACGCTTACGCGGACCTGACGCCCGTAAGGGGGGTTCTGCAGCAGCTCTACTTGGAGTGTTATTTCGTGCCTGGATTGTTCGCGAGAGAGTATGATTGTGTGTGTAGCGGTGGTCAAACCCGGTACCATCCCAGCGATTTCGTATCATTAATCTAAACCCATCTTTTATTCCACGTTTACTTTCTTGCAATTAGTTTAATCAAACCAAAATCAACCTATTGTTCTAAATATTAGTTTTACTTGAGCTAGATCTAACTGACAAGGATTCTTAAAAATGTTGTCCTTTGGGTTCGATCCTAAACTATACTGCGATAAGATCCGTCCGCTTGCGGGTGGTATTGTTGCACTTGGTTTTGGTAAAAGCTCGGGGATATAAACCCCGAGTGAATTTGTTAGTGCATTCAAAAGCCACATCAGAGGCGCAGCCGGACTCCCAAGCAAATGGAGGCCCCGACGCCTACTCGCCTGCTTGCTCGCCATCGGGCTCAAGCATGATGATGACGAGATCACTCTCACGTGAAGGGATGTACATGATGCTGATCCCTGGAGAAGAAGGAAGGGAAACCTAGTTGGCGTTGGACCAGCAGCAGAACTCCAGCGGCAAGGCTCGATGGCGGTGGCTTCAGAAACCTCACGCCGTCGTCGCGCAGATCAAGTTCACGTGAGATGGGAGACCAGGTGAGTGAGATGCTATTATCTGACGGCAACGACCACCGAGGGCTTGCCCATACCAGTGCCAACATGGATTTTAGAGCAGCGGCGGCGCTGAAGGAAGGAGCCGCACGCACGGATGCACGATGCGGTAGAGAAGAGAATAGGTTGACTCTACAGTGGGAAGTCCAAAAGAGCACCTGGTAGTAGAAGGTCGTGGTGAGGTGCACAGGCCCATGCCGACGCGAGGAAGGGAGAAGCTGCACGACGGCGGGCGGCGGCTCTGTTTCAGGTTCACGCGGATGGATCTTATGAGAACGAGATCGCGAAGAAAAAGAAAAGAGAAGAGCCTGAACCGGGGCCAAACCCAACCCAAAACCGGCCGAACTAGCAGACCAAACCAAGCTCACAACAAACAAACCAAGAACCAGCCGCAGCAAGAAGAGGAGTTGCGCCAACCTTAATGGCCACATGGCGTGATCCAATTGGCCGGATGAGGTAAATAATCAGAAAATGCTCAGTTTTTCAAAAAATCGTAGTAATTAGTACGAATGTCAGAAAAATACAAACAAGGTACCAAACTTCTCAGAAAAATTAGTAGAACACAATTAAAGCAAAATATCATGCTTTTGATGCACGAATATCAGTGATATCTTATTAGTTGTGAAATGCTTAATTGATGGGTAATAAATATCAAACGTTGTTATAAAATTATGATAGCATGTCAATAAGTCTATAATAATGCTTACAGTTCACCTGATGTCAGTGATGATCATGTTGATGCACGAAATTATATAATATGCTTAATATGGCTAATTAGGGCTAATAACACTAAAGATAATACAATTAATGCATACATGCTCAATAAATGATGAAATTTACAGAGTAAGCTCATATTAATATTTGGAACCTCAGAATTAAATATGAGATCAGGATGATACCCATAATTGATGTTATATTAAGATGAACCTTGAAACATGTGATGAAACCCTAATTTAAGTTAATAATGTAATCTAAGGTTAATATATGTAAATAATGATATGGAACCTGATATTCAGATTATGTATCCTAATCTAGAACATAATATCAGTAACATAAATCCCACATAAGGATGAAGATAAGACAAGTAATAATGTATATAACATAATGAGATAAGCTAACCCTAATAGGAACACGATTAGGGTTAAGATGAGATGTATGATGATGGGAACCTGATGATAGTTTATGGTCTTTTCTTGATCAGGTTTGACTAAGCTTATAGTTGACATCAGTGATATGTGATTAGGATGTCTCTTTGGAAGGTACGCCATTATCTCTTACATGGCTTATTATACAATATGCTTGTGTATACGTATAGTAAAATACTTGGCATATGATATTGGATGAAATGATTGTTCTGCATGATATGTTGCTTGATTTTTCGTACTTATGGTTATGGACACATGAAACATAAGATATCCGATCCATTATATGATAGCACTAAATCTCTTTGGTAGAATAGTGCATTGATGAAAGCACTAAATCTCTTTGGCTGAATAGTGCATTTATGAAGTACTAAATCTCTTTGGCAGAATAGTACATGTGAGCACTAAATCGCTTTGGTAGAATAGTGCATGTGGTTGATCAACTTTACATATAATGGAAAGTTGTGGTAAAATATGTGTTCTCTTTTGTTAATGAACATCTTTGTGCAAGTATATGCTTTTTCTTATATTTCCTTATAACTGCCAAGTATCAGTTTTATCTTCTTACCAAGATATGATAAGAGGTATATAAAAAGACACGTAGGCGTACTCAGTACAATATTCTTGAATATTGTGCTGACGTGTACCGCATGTAATTTTTTGTTTAGGTTGTGGTTTTGCTCTTGAAGATCCAGGATAGTGAGAGTTGTATGGAGAGCTGATGTATAGGTGGACTTGTTGTCTTAAGATCCTGTAGTTTAGTGGTGGTACATGTATATGTATAGTTTGTTGTTCAATATGTAATATCAAATGTTGTAACAATTCATGTTGTAATTATATATTGAATGGTGAACATGTGTGTATGGTTATATTATTGTTCATCTACATGTGCTACTGATTGTTTCCTTCTGACTCCCTTGATTTTCTTCTTCTTAGCCTAGTATTGGATGTTTAAATTGGGATTCTCACTGAGGTGAGGGTTTCAATTTGGACGTCACACATCATATTAAGTCTTAGAAAATCCGGGGACGTCATAGGTGGTATCAGAGCATGAACAATAGCAAAGCCTGACATTTGCTCATTATGCAACACAAAACTAAAGAACCTTGAACTTTAAAAATCTTTAGGGTTAGATTAGTCGTCTTTTAGAGACTAGATCTGACCTAGCCTCTAGGTTAGCACCTAGATGTCCGAGAACTAGGTCTAGACTGGTGCTTGTTGAGTAGCAAGGCCTTAGATGTCGTTCTTTCCTTGTAGTGCAGTGGTATGGGACGTTGCACTAATTGGAAATGATGTGCATCAAGGGAAGAGAAACCCTAGACATATGGCACTCATTGTCTAGAGTAGCTACACTAGTCTACACCATGTTCTCACCCCTTTCCTTAGTTTTCATGACACTGTACTCTCTACTATGTGTGGGACACTCGTTTCAGGATTTGGTTTTGGATTCCAACCGGATCGAACTGTGATAGTTTTCTCTGACAATTGTTTTATCAGAGAAAAACTATATAATATTTTAATATGTATATGTATTACAAAAATGTGTCCCCACACATATACAAGTAGGAGGTGGTCATGCAACCTAAGTGAAAGTGATGACATCAGTCTAGAAGAGTGTGTAGTTCTAGATTAGATAGCTAGAGCCTTGTTGGAATATGTGATAGATGGAATAAGATTAGATGATGATCTAAGTTGTAAAGAGATAATATAAGATGGTCATGATGATCTATGTTTGCCTTTAAGGATTGAAGTTCAACCTTGAGGTTTTGTGATAACTTATGATGATGAAAGTAAATAGGCTTTTATGAGATAAGATATGTCTTAAGCTAAGACTAGGTTGTGAGTCAGCATGAGCCTCAAGCTCTTTTACAAAGGAGGACCTCTAGTGTTAGGACCAGTTTTGGGGTTAGCTCAAGAGAGAGTGAGACCCACATGGAGAAGGTCAGAGAACCTAGACTCCACCATATGAGAAATATGAGAAATATGTGATATGATATGTCCTAAACTAGACTACTCCTGAGTGATTGAGTTGAGATGCTTTATACATGATTCCTATAGTCTTCTTAAACCCTAGATGTCCTTGGGAGGGCCGAACCCTAGAGTCAGAGAGAGGCTGGTTATATGTGCATATGCGAATAAGGAAATATGAGTGCCTGCCATCTGGGTGAGGGAGAGAGCCCAAGATCCTGGAGGAGGTAGCTATGTTAGTTTCTATGAAGCCTCATACTCATGTTGGTAGTTTCCCATATAGGAATCTAGTGGTGTGTGTATAAGAGAGTTTTGGGTAAGCATGTCTCATGGGTAGAAAATCTATGAAGAGTGTGTCATAGCATGTTTTAGTTTTTGCTTATGTGGCTAGAGCTAGTAAATCTATCACTAGTGCCAATGAGGTATACTTGTGAACCCTATACTAAGAGAGAAAAGATAAAGTATGTGCATATGAGATACTCATAGAGTTGAGTGAGCTTAGAGAGACTGAGCATGGCACAACCCTCGTGGTATGGGTTAGAGGAACCTCATTTGGACTAGATGAAGTTTTGATATATGTTTGATTAGCCACTCACATAAGTGTGTTTAGCACAACCGTGATATAATGTGTGTATGGATGTGATCCAATCTTGAGACATGATATATAGATATAACATGGTGGAAAACCTAGAGATGGTTTAATAGATATCAATGCACAAATGATTAACAATATAAATGAATAATGATGATAATGTGATATTGATGGTTAACCTTGTGATGTAATCATTAATAAATGTTGCAATTCACTATGAACAAGTTACATGAGGTGTTAATCTTAGTGCTTAATAAAGATGAAAGATATAGTTTGATAATTAGCACAACATAATGCTTATAACACCTCGATACGATTTGGATGGATAAGGTGGGCTAATTATAGTTAACTTCCTCCTAAAAGGCATATGTTAATGTTGAACATGTTCTAACAATGAACTAAATAAAATGTTTATGACACCTTGATATAATGGGTTAACTCCTTTGGAACAAGGTAATATGATGTTGAATAATAACACATGCGTTAAGATAAGGATGCAACCCTAATGTATGAGATATGGAATGACATAACTAGAGTTTCTAAACCTTTGGATCAACCTTGAATGGAGTGTTTGTGCACCCAAGATGGTTGTAAACCCCCTAATAGTGCTTTGGATACATGGTTCTAGGTAACCTTTGTGGATATGTTACACATAGAATAGTGCCTACATGTGGATGAAGGCAAGATAAAGTTTTCCTTAAAAGTATGAGTGTGGTTTACTTTCGAGGATGAAAGTTCTTTTAAGATGTATATGATGTGACAAAGTGGGTTTTGCTTTAATTCTGAGGACAAAATTTCTTTTAAGGTGTGTAGGATGTGATGGAGTGGACTTTTAGAATCCATATCTTGAGTTACAACAAGAGTTTCAAGTATTTTGGTAAAGTTGAGTGCTAATTGAGGTTGATATAATGATTTGGATCCATAAGTTATACCTATTTGGGGAATTTAATTGAATGATAAAAGAGTTGATTTATGGCACCAAATTTCAATAGGAAGTACCTTGAGTTGTATCAAAGTCATGGTTAAAGTTTCACAATATTCTGGTGTTCCTAAAAGGAGATATTTAAGTTTGAAGTCGGCTCAATAATTAATATTTTGATGTACTTTTGAACAATGTTTAATATTTAGCAACTTAGGCTTTGATCAACTTAGTGTCATGAGCCTATTCAATGTAGGGCCATGATTGTACTAGGGATAGCCACAGATAAGACCTTCGTTGCCCTATTGTGGAACCTTGGATATCCTAATTCAACGACAGATTTGCCATCTTCAACCCATGTCAGTTATGGAGTCATGGAGGGTCAGCGAGTGGTTGCTTCGATGTGGACTATGGGATGAGTAGTGGTCAATCTCACGATCTCAGCTGAGTGGTTAACTTCACCTGATCGTGGGCTACCTGGCAACCCTCTTTTCATGAATACAAGAATAGGAGTAGAGAGAGAGACCGGACTCTCCTTGTATCCCTAGTCTCCTTTATAGTTTACAGAGCGCAGCGGTGAGCCTGTGGTGGTGGAGTGTCGGAGGCGCAGCCCGACTCCCAAGCAAATGGAGGCCCCGACGCCTACTCGCCTTCTTGATTGCCATCGGGCTCAAGCATGATGATGATGAGATCACTCTCACATGAAGGGCCGCACATGACGCTGATCCCTGGAGAAGAAGGAAGGGAAACCTAGTTGGCGTCGGACCAGCAGAAAAACTCCAGCGGCAAGGCTCGATGGCGGCGGCTTCACAGACCTCACGCCGTCGTCGCGCAGATCAAGTTCACGTGAGGTGGGAGACCAGGCGAGTGAGATGCTGTTATCTGACGGCAACCACCACCGAGGGCTTGCCCATACCAGTGCCAACATGGAGTTTAGAGCAGCGGTGGCGCTGAAGCAAGGAGCCGCACGCACGGATGCACGATGCGGTAGAGAAGAGAATAGGTTGACTCTACAGTGGGAAGTCCAAAAGAGCACCTGGTAGTAGAAGGTCGTGGTGAGGTGCACAGGCCCATGCCGACGCGAGGAAGGGAGAAGCTACACGACGGCGGGCGGCGGCTCTGTTTCAGGTTCACGCGGATGGATCTTATGAGAACGAGATCACGAAGAAAAAGAAAAGAGAAGAGCCTGAACCGGGACCAAACCCAACCCAGAACCGGCCGAACTAGCAGACCAAACCCAGCTCACAGCAAACCAACCAAGAACCATCCGCAGCAAGAAGAGGAGTTGCGCCAACCTTAATGGCCACATGGCGCGATCCAATTGGCCGGATGAGGTAAATAATCAGAAAATGCTCAGTTTTTCAAAAAATCGTAGTAATTAGTACGAATGTCAAAAAAATACAAACAAGGTACCAAACTTCTCAGAAAAATTAGTAGAACACAGTTAAAGCAAAATATCATGCTTTTGATGCACTAATATCAGTGATATCTTATTAGTTGTGAAATGCTTAATTGATGGGTATTAAATATCAAACGTTGTTATAAAATTATGATAGCATGTCAATAAGTCTATAATAATGCTTACAGTGCACCTGATGTCAGTGATGATCATGTTGATGCATGAAATTATATAATATGCTTAATATGGCTAATTAGGGCTAATAACACTAAAGATAATACAATTAATGCATACATGCTCAATAAATGATGAAATTTACAGAGTAAGCTCATATTAATATTTGGAACCTCAGAATTAATTATGAGATTAGGATGATACCCATAATTGATGTTATATTAAGATGAACCTTGAAACATGTGATGAAACCCTAATTTAAGTTAATAATGTAATCTAAGGTTAATATATGTAAATAATGATATGGAACCTGATATTCAGATTATGTATCCTAATCTAGAACATAATATCAGTAACATAAATCCCACATAAGGATGAAGATAAGACAAGTAATAATGTATATAACATAATGAGATAAGCTAACCCTAATAGGAACATGATTAGGGTTAAGATGAGATGTATGATGATGGGAACCTGATGATAGTTTATGGTCTTGTCTTGATCAGGTTTGACTAAGCTTATAGTTGACATCAGTGATATGTGATTAGGATGTCTCTTTGGAAGGTATGCCATTATCTCTTACATGGCTTATTATACAATATGCTTGTGTTATACGTATAGTAAAATACTTGGCATATGATATTGGATGAAATGATTGTTCTGCATGATATGTTGCTTGATTTTTCGTACTTATCGTTATGGACACATGAAACATAAGATATCCGATCCATTATATGATAGCACTAAATATCTTTGGTAGAATAGTGCATTGATGAAAGCACTAAATCTCTTTGGCTGAATAGTGCATTTATGAAGTACTAAATCTCTTTGGCAGAATAGTACATGTGAGCACTAAATCTCTTTGGTAGAATAGTGCATGTGGTTGATCAACTTTACATATAATGGAAAGTTGTGGTAAAATATGTGTTCTCTTTTGTTAATGAACATCTTTGTGCAAGTATATGCTTTTTCTTATATTTCCTTATAACTGCCAAGTATCAGTTTTATCTTCTTACCAAGATATGATAAGAGGTATATAAAAAGACACGTAGGCGTACTCAGTACAATATTCTTGAATATTGTGCTGACGTGTACCGCATGTAATTTTTTGTTTAGGTTGTGGTTTTGCTCTTGAAGATCCAGGATAGTGAGAGTTGTATGGAGAGCTGATGTATAGGTGGACTTGTTGTCTTTAGATCATGTAGTTTAGTGGTGGTACATGTATATGTATAGTTTGTTGTTCAATATGTAATATCAAATGTTGTAACAATTCATGTTGTAATTATATGTTGAATGGTGAACATGTGTGTATGGTTATATTATTGTTCATCTACATGTGCTACTGATTGTTTCCTTCTGACTCCCTTGATTTTCTTCTTCTTAGCCTAGTATTGGATGTTTAAATTGGGATTCTCACTGAGGTGAGGGTTTCAATTTGGACGTCACACATCATATTAAGTCTTAGAAAATCCGGGGACGTCATAGGTGGTATAAGAGCATGAACAATAGCAAAGCCTGACATTTGCTCATTATGCAACACAAAACTAAAGAACCTTGAACTTTAAAAATCTTTAGGGTTAGATTAGTCGTCTTTTAGAGACTAGATCTGACCTAGCCTCTAGGTTAGCACCTAGATGTCTGAGAACTAGGTCTAGACTGGTGCTTGTTGAGTAGCAAGGCCTTAGATGTCGTTCTTTCCTTGTAGTGCAGTGGTATGGGACGTTGCACTATTTGGAAATGATGTGCATCAAGGGAAGAGAAATCCTAGACATATGGCACTCATTGTCTAGAGTAGCTACACTAGTCTACACCATGTTCTCACCCCTTTTCTTAGTTTTCATGACACTGTACTCTCTACTATGTGTGGGACACTCGTTTCAGGATTTGGTTTTGGATTCCAACCGGATGGAACCGTGATAGTTTTCTCTGACACTTGTTTTATCAGAGAAAAACTATATAATATTTTAATATTTATATGTATTACAAAAATGTGTCCCCACACATATACAAGTAGGAGGTGGTCATGCAACCTAAGTGAAAGTGATGACATCAGTCTAGAAGAGAGTGTAGTTCTAGATTAGATAGCTAGATCCTTGTTGGAATATGTGATAGATGGAATAAGATTAGATGATGATCTAAGTTGTAAAGAGATAATATAAGATGGTCATGATGATCTATGTTTTCCTTTAAGGATTAAAGTTCAACCTTGAGGTTTTGTGATAAGTTATGATGATGAAAGTAAATAGGCTTTTATGAGATAAGATATGTCTTAAGCTAAGACTAGGTTGTGAGTCAGCATGAGCCTCAAGCTCTTTTACAAAGGAGGACCTCTAGTGTTAGGACCAGTTTTGGGGTTAGCTCAAGAGAGAGTGATACCCACATGGAGAAGGTCAGAGAACCTAGACTCCACCATATGAGAAATATGAGAAATATGTGATATGATATGTCCTAAACTAGACTACTCCTGAGTGATTGAGTTGAGATGCTTTATGCATGATTCCTATAGTCTTCTTAAACCCTAGATGTCCTTGGGAGGGCCGAACCCTAGAGTCGGAGAGAGGCTGGTTATATGTGCATATGCGAATAAGGAAATATGAGTGCCTGCCATCTAGGTGAGGGAGAGAGCCCAAGATCCTGGAGGAGGTAGCTATGTTAGTTTCTATGAAGCCTCATGCTCGGGTTGGTAGTTTCCCATATAGGAATCTAGTGGTGTGTGTATAAGAGAGTTTTGGGTAAGCATGTCTCATTGGTAGAAAATCTATGAAGAGTGTGTCATAGCATGTTTTAGTTTTTGCTTATGTGGCTAGAGCTAGTAAATCTATCACTAGTGCCAATGAGGTATACTTGTGAACCCTATACTAAGAGAGAAAAGATAAAGTATGTGCAGATGAGATACTCATAGAGTTGAGTGAGCTTAGAGAGACTGAGCATGGCACAACCCTCATGGTATGGGTTAGAGGAACCTCATTTGGACTAGATGAAGTTTTGATATATGTTTGATTAGCCACTCACATAAGTGTGTTTAGCACAACCGTGATATAATGTCTGTATGGATGTGATCCAATATTGAGACATGATATATAGATATAACATGGTGGAAAACCTAGAGATGGTTTAATAGATATCAATGCACAAATGATTAACAATATAAATGAATAATGATGATAATGTGATATTGATGGTTAACCTTGTGATGTAATCATTAATAAATGTTGCAATTCACTATGAACATGTTACATGAGGTGTTAATCTTAGTGCTTAATAAAGATGAAAGATATAGTTTGATAATTAGCACAACATAATGCTTATAACACATCGATATGATTTGGATGGATAAGGTGGGCTAATTATAGTTAACTTCCTCCTAAAAGGCATATGTTAATGATGAACATGTTCTAACAATGAACTAAATAAAATGTTTATGACACCTTGATATAATGGGTTAACTTGGGTTAACTCCTTTGGAACATGGTAATATGATGTTGAATAATAACGCATGAGTTAAGATAAGGATGCAACCCTAATTAATGAGATATGGAATGACATAACCAGAGTTTCTAAACCTTTGGATCAACCTTGAATGGAGTGTTTGTGCACCCAAGATGGTTGCAACCCCCTAATAGTGCTTTGGATACATGGTTCTAGGTAACCTTTGCGGATATGTTACACATAGAATAGTGCCTACATGTGGATGAAGGCAAGATAAAGTTTTCCCTAAAAGTATGAGTGTGGTTTACTTTCGAGGATGAAAGTTATTTTAAGATGTATATGATGTGACAAAGTGGGTTTTGCTTTTAATCCGAGGACGGAATTTCTTTTAAGGTGTGTAGGATGTGATGGAGTGGACTTTTAGAATCCATATCTTGAGTTACAACAAGAGTTTCAAGTATTTTGGTAAAGTTGAGTGCTAATTGAGGTTGATATAATGATTTGGATCCATAAGTTATACCTATTTGGGGAATTTAATTAAATGATAAAAGAGTTGATTTATGGCACCAAATTTCAATAGGAAGTACCTTGAGCTGTATCAAAGTCATGGTTAAAGTTTCACAATATTCTGGTGTTCCTAAAAGGAGATATTTAAGTTTGAAGTCGGCTCAATAATTACTATTTTGATGTACTTTAGAACAATGTTTAATATTTAGCAACTTAGGCTTTGATCAACTTAGTGTCACGAGCCTGTTCAATGTAGGGCCACGATTGTACTAGGGAGAGCCACATATAAGACCTTCGTTGCCCAATTATGGAACCTTGGATATCCTAATTCAGCGCAGATTCGCCATCTGCAACCCATGTTAGTTATGGAGTCATGGAGGGTCAGCGAGTGGTTGCTTCGACGTGGACTATGGGATGAGTAGTGGTCAATCTCACGATCTCAGCTGAGTGGTTAACTTCACCTAATCGTGGGCTACCTGCACAACCCTCTTTTCATGAATACAAGAAAAGGAGTAGAGAGAGAGACTAGACTCTCCTTGTAACCCTAGTCTCCTTTACAGTTTACAGAGCGTAGCGGTGAGCCTGTGGTGGTGGAGTGTAGGAGGCGCTGCAGGACTCCCAAGCAAATGGAGGCCCCGACGCCTACTCGCCTACTTGCGCGCCATCGGGCTCAAGCACGACGATGATGAGATCACTCTCACGTGAAGGGCTGCACATGACGCTGATCCCTGGAGAAGAAGGAAGGGAAACCTAGTTGGCTTCGGACCAGCAGCAGAACTCCAGCGGCAAGGCTCGATGGCGGCGACTTCACAGACATCACGCCGTCGTCACGTAGATCAAGTTCACATGAGGTGGGAGACCAGGCGAGTGAGATGCTGTTATCCAATGACAGCCACCACCGAGGGCTTGCCCATACCAGTGCCAACATGGAGTTTAGAGCAGCGGCGGCGCTGAAGCAAGGAGTCGCACGCACGGATGCACGATGCGGGAGAGGAGAGAATAGGTTGACTCAGCAGTGGGAAGTCCAGAAGAGCACCTGGTAGTAGAAGGTCATGGTGAGGAGCACAGGCCCCAGTCGATGCGAGGAAGGGAGAAGTTGCACGACGGTGGGTGGCGGCTCTGTTTCAGGTTCACGCGGATGGATCTTGTGAGAACGAGATCGCGAATAAAAAGAAAAGAGAAGAGCTTGAACCGGGACCAAACCCAGCCCAGAACTGGCCGAACCAATAGACCAAACCCAGCTCACAACAAACCAACCAAGAACCAGCCGCAGCAAGCAAAGGCGCTGCGCCAACCTTAATGGCCACATGGCGCGATCCAATTGGCCGGATGAGGTAAATAATCAGAAAATGCTCAATTTTTCAATAAATTGTAGTAATTAGTACAAAATTCAGAAAAATACAAACAAGGTACCAAACTTCTCAGAAAAATTAGTAGAACACAGTTAAAGCAAAATATCAGGCTTTTGATGCACGAATATCAGTGATATCTTGTTCGTTGTGAAATGCTTAATTGATGGGTAATAAATATCAAACGTTGTTATAAAATTATGATAACATGTCAATAAGTCTATAATAATGCTTACAGTGCACCTGATGTCAGTGATGATCATGTTGATGCACGAAATTATATAATATGCTTATTATGGCTAATTAGGGCTAATAACACTAAATATAATACAATTAATGCATACATGCTCAATAAATGATCAAATCTACAGAGTAAGATCATATTAATATTTGGAACCTCAGAATTAAATATGAGATCAGGATAATACCCATAATTCATGTTATATTAAGATGAACCTTGAACCATGTGATGAAACCCTAATTTAAGGTAATAATGTAATCTAAGGTTAATATATGTAAATAATGATATGGAACCTGATATTCAGATTATGTATCCTAATCTAGAACATAATATCAGTAACATAAATCCCACATAAGGATGAAGATAAGACAAGTAATAATGTATACAACATAATGAGATAAGCAAACCCTAATAGGAACACGATTAGGGTTAAGATGAGATTTATGATGATGGGAACCTGATGATAGTTTATGGTCTTGTCTTGATCAGGTTTGACTAAGCTTATAGTTGACATCAGTGATATGTGATTAGGATGTCTCTTTGGATGGTACGCCATTACCTCTTACATGGCTTATTATACAATATGCTTATGTTATATGTATAGTAAAATACTTGGCATATGATATTGGATGAAATGATTGTTCTGCAAGATATGTTGCTTGATTTTTTGTACTTATGGTTATGGACACATGAAACATAAGATATCTGATCCATTATATGATAGCACTAAATCTCTTTGGTATAATAGTGCATTGATGAAAGCACTAAATCTCTTTGGCAGAATAGTGCATTTATGAAGTACTAAATCTCTTTGGCAGAATAGTACATGTGAGCACTAAATCTCTTTGGTAGAATAGTGCATGTGGTTGACCAACTTTACATATAATGGAAAGTTGTGGTAAAATATGTGTTCTCTTTTGTTAATGAACATCTTTGTGCAAGTATATGCTTTTTCTTATATTTCTTTATAACTTCCAAGTATCAGTTTTATCTTCTTGCCAAGATATGATAAGAGGTATATAAAAGGACATGTAGGCGTACTCAGTACAATATTCTTAAATATTGTGCTGACGTGTACCGCGTGTAATCTTTTGTTTAGGTTGTGGTTTTGCTCTTGAAGATCCAGGATAGTGAGAGTTGTGTGGTGAGTTGATGTACAGGTGGACTTGTTGTCTTAAGATCCTGTAGTTTAGTGGTAGTACATGTATATGTATAGTTTGTTGTTCAATATGTAATATCAAATGTTGTAACAATTCATGTTGTAATTATATGTTGAATGGTGAACATGTGTGTATGGTTTTATTATTGTTCATGTACATGTGCTATTGATTGTTTCCTTCTGACTCCCTTGATTTTCTTCTTCTTAGCCTAGTATTGGTTGTTTAAATTGGGATTCTCACTGAGGTGAGGGTTTCAATTTGGACGTCACACATCATATTAAGTTTTACAAAATCTGGGGACGTCACAGGTGGTATCAGAGCATGAACAATAGCAAAGCCTGACATTTTCTCATTATGCAACACAAAACTAAAGAACCTTGAACTTTAAAAATCTTTAGGGTTAGATTAGTCATCTTTTAGAGACTTGATCTGACCTAGCCTCTAGGTTAGCACCTAGATGTCCGAGAACTGGGTCTAGACTGGTGCTTGTTGAGTAGCAAGTCCTTAGATGTCGTTCTTTCCTTGTAGTGCAGTGGTATGGGACGTTGCACTATTTGGAAATGATGTGCATCAAGGGAAGAGAAACCCTAGACATATGGCGCTCATTGTCTAGAGTAGCTACACTAGTCTACACCATGTTCTCACCCCTTTCCTTAGTTTTCATGACACTGTACTCTCTACTATGTGTAGGACACTCGTTTCAAGATTTGGTTTTGGATTCCAACCGGATCGAACCGTGATAGTTTTCTCTGACGCTTGTTTTATCGGAGAAAAACTATATAATATTTTAATATGTATATGTATTACAAAAATGTGTCCCCACACATGTACGAGTAGGAGGTGGTCATGCAACCTAAGTGAAAGTGATGACATCATTCTAGAAGAGAGTGTAGTTCTAGATTAGATATCTAGAGCCTTGTTGGAATATGTGATAGATGGATTAAGATTAGATGAAGATCTAAGTTGTATAGAGATAATAAAAGATGGTCATGATGATCTATGTTTGCCTTTAAGGATTAAAGTTCAACCTTGAGGTTTTGTGATAAGTTATGATGATGGAAGTAACTAGGCTTTTATGAGATAAGATATTTCTTAAGCTAAGACTAGGTTGTGAGTCAGCATGAGCCTCAAGCTCTTTTACAAAGGAGGACCTCTAGTGTTAGGAGCAGTTTTGGGGTTAGCTCAAGAGAGAGTGAGACCCACGCGGAGAAGGACAGAGAACCTAGACTCCACGATATGAGAAATACGAGAAATATGTGATATGATGTGTCCTAGACTAGACTACTCCTGATTGATTGAGTTGAGTTGCTTTATGCATGATTCCTATAGTCTTCTTAAACCCTAGATGTCCATGGGAGGGCCGAACCCTAGAGTCAAAGAGAGGCCGGTTATATGTGCATATGCAAATAAGGAAATATGAGTGCCTGCCATCTGGGTGAGGGAGAGAGCCCAAGATCCTGGAGGAGGTAGCTATGTTAGTTTCTATGAAGCCTCATGCTCGGGTTGGTGGTTTCCCATATAGGAATCTAGTGGTGTGTGTATAAGAGAGTTTTGGGTAATCATGTCTCATGGGTAGAAAATCTATGAAGAGTATGGCATAGCATGTTTTAGTTTGTGCTTATGTGGCTAGAGCTAGTAAAGCTATCACTAGTGCCAATGAGGTATACCTGTGAACCCTAGACTAAGAGAGAAAAGATAAAGTATGTGCATATGAGATACTCATAGAGTTGAGTGAGCTCAGAGAGACTGAGCATGGCACAACCCTCGTGGTATGGGTTAGAGGAACCTCATTTGGACTATATGAAGTTTTGATATATGTTTGATTATCCACTCACATAAGTGTGTTTAGCACAACCGTGATATAATGTGTGTATGGATGTTATCCAATCTTGAGACATGATATATAGATATAACATGGTGGAAAACCTAGAGATGGTTTAATAGATATCAATGCACAAATGATTAACAATATAAATGAATAATGATGATAATGTGATATTGATGGTTAACCTTGTGATGTAATCATTAATAAATGTTGCAATTCACTATGAACATGTTACATGAGGTGTTAATCTTAGTGCTTAATAAAAATGAAAGATATTGTTTGATAATTAGCACAACATAATGCTTATAACAGCTCGATACGATTTGGATCGATAAGGTGGACTAATTATAGTTAACTTCCTCCTAAAAGGCATATGTTAATGATGAACATGTTCTAATAATGAACTAAATAAAATATTTATGACACCTTGATATAATGGGTTAACTTGGGTTAACTCCTTTGGAACATGGTAATATGATGTTGAATAATAACGCATTAGTTAAGATAAGGATGCAACCCTAATATATGAGATATGGAATGACATAACCAGAGTTTCTAAACCTTTGGATCAACCTTGAATGGAGTGTTTGTGCACCCAAGATGGTTGTAAACCCCCAAATAATGCTTTGGATACATGGTTCTAGGTAACCTTTGCGGATATGTTACACATAGAATAGTGCCTACATGTGGATGAAGGCAAGATAAAGTTTTCCCTAAAAGTATGAGTGTGGTTTACTTTCAAGGACGAAAGTTCTTTTAAGATTTATATGATGTGACAAAGTGGGTTTTACTTTAATTCTGAGGACGGAATTTCTTTTAAGGTGTGTAGGATGTGATGGAGTGGACTTTTAGAATCCATATCTTGAGTTACAACAAGAGTTTCAAGTATTTTGGTAAAGTTGAGTGCTAATTGAGGTTGATATAATGATTTGGATCCATAAGTTATACCTATTAGGGGAATTTAATTGAATGATAAAAGAGTTTATTTATCGCACAAAATTTCAATAGCAAGTACCTTGAGTTGTATCAAAGTCATGGTTAAAGTTTCACAATATTCTGGTGTTCCTAAAAGGAGATATTTAAGTTTGAAGTCGGCTCAATAATTAATATTTTGATGTACTTTAGAACAATGTTTAATATTTAGCAACTTAGGCTTTGATCAACTTAGTGTCACGAGCCTATTCAATGTAGGGCCACGATTGTACTAGGGAGAGCCAAAAATAAGACCTATGTTGCCCTATTGTGGAACCTTGGATATCCTAATTCAACGGCAGATTTGCCATCTTCAACCCATGTCAGTTATGGAGTCATGGAGGGTCAGCGAGTGGTTGCTTCGACGTGGACCATGGGATGAGTAGTGGTCAATCTTACGATCTCAGCTGAGTAGTTAACTTCACCTGATCGTGGGCTACCTGGCAACCCTCTTTTCACGAATACAAGAACAGGAGTAGAGAGAGAGACCAGACTCTCCTTGTATCCCTAGTCTCCTTTACAGTTTACAGAGCGCAGCGGTGAGCCTGTGGTGGTGGAGTGTCGGAGGCGCAGCCAGACTCCCAAGCAAATGGAGGCCCCGACGCCTACTCGCCTGCTTGATCACCATCGGGATCAAGCACGACGATGACAAGATCACTCTCACGTGAAGGGCTGCACATGATGCTGATCCCTGGAGAAGAAGGAAGGGAAACCTAGTTGGCGTCAGACCAGCAGCAGAACTCTAGTGGCAAGGCTCGATGGCGGCGGCTTCACAGACATCACGCCGTCGTCGTGCAGATCAAGTTCATGTGAGGTGGGAGACCAGGTGAGTGAGATGCTATTATCCGACGGCAACCACCACTGAGGGCTTGTCCATACCGGTGCCAACATGGAGTTTAGAGAAGCGGCGGTGCTGATCAAGGAGCCGCACGTACGGATGCACGATGCGGGAGAGAAGAGAATAGGTTGACTTGGCAGTGGGAAGTCCAGAAGAGCACCTGGTAGTAGAAGGTCATGGTGACGAGCACTGGCCCCTACCGACGCAAGGAAGGGAGAAGCCGCACGACGGCGGGCGGCGACTCTGTTTCAGGTTCGCGCGGATGGATCTTGTGAGAACGAGATCGTGAAGAAAAAGAAAAGAGAAGAGCCTGAACCGGGACCAAACCCAGCCCAGAACCGGCCAAACCAGCAGACCAAACCCAGCTCACAGCAAACCAACCAAGAACCAGCCGCAGCAAGCAGGGGAGCTGCGCCAACCTTAATGGCCACATGGCGCGATCCAATTGGCCGGATGAGGTAAATAATCAGAAAATGCTTAGTTTTTCAATAAATCGTAGTAATTAGTACGAATGTCAGAAAAATACAAACAAGGTACCAAACTTCTCAGAAAAATTAGTAGAACGCAGTGCAAAATATCATGCTTTTGATGCACGAATATCAGTGATATCTTGTTAGTTGTGAAATGTTTAATTGATGGGTAATAAATATCAAATGTTGTTATAAAATTTTGATAACATGTCAATAAGTCTATAATAATGCTTACAGTGCACCTGATGTCAGTGATGATCATGTTGATGCACGAAATTATATAATATGCTTAATATGGCTAATTAGGGCTAATAACACTAAAGATAATACAATTAATGCATACATGCTCAATAAATGTTGAAATCTACAGAGTAAGCTCATATTAATATTTGGAACCTCAGAATTAAATATGAGATCAGGATGATACACATAATTCATGTTATATTAAGATGAACCTTGAAACATGTGATGAAACCCTAATTTAAGTTAATAATGTAATCTAAGGTTAATATATGTAAATAATGATATGGAACCTGGTATTCAGATTATGTATCCTAATCTAGAACATAATATCAGTAACATAAATCCCACATAAGGATGAAGATAAGACAAGTAATAATGTATATAACATAATGAGATAAGCAAACCCTAATAGGAACACGATTAGGGTTAAGATTAGATGTATGATGATGGGAGCCTGATGATAGTTTATGGTCTTGTCTTGATCAGGTTTGACTAAGCTTATAGTTGACATCAGTGATATGTGATTAGGGTGTATCTTTGGAAGGTACGCCATTACCTCTTACATGGCTTATTATACAATATGCTTGTGTTATATTTATAGTAAAATACTTGGCATATGATATTGGATGAAATGATTATTCTGCATGATATGTTGCTTGATTTTTCGTACTTATGGTTATGGACACATGAAACATAAGATATCTGATCCATTATATGATAGCACTAAATCTCTTTGGTAGAATAGTGCATTGATGAAAGCACTAAATCTCTTTGACAGAATAGTGCATTTATGAAGTACTAAATCTCTTTGGTAGAATAGTACATGTGAGCACTAAATTTCTTTGGTAGAATAGTGCATGTGGTTGATCAACTTTACATATAATGGAAAGTTGTGCTAAAATATGTGTTCTCTTTTGTTAATGAACATCTTTGTGCAAGTATATGCTTTTTCTTATATTTCTTTATAACTGCCAAGTATCAGTTTTATCTTCTTTCCAAGATATGATAAGAGGTATATAAAAAGACACGTAGGTGTACTCAGTACAATATTCTTGAATATTGTGATGACGTGTACCGCATGTAATCTTTTGTTTAGGTTGTGGTTTTGATCTTGTACATCCAGGATAGTGAGAGTTGTGTGGTGAGATGATGTACAGGTGGACTTGTTGTCTTAAGATCCTGTAGTTTAGTGGTAGTACATGTATATGTATAGTTTGTTGTTCAATATGTAATATCAAATGTTGTAACAATTCATGTTGTAATTTTATGTTGAATGGTGAACATGTGTGTATGGTTTTATTATTGTTCATGTACATGTACTACTGATTGTTTCCTTCTGACTCCCTTGATTTTCTTCTTCTTAGCCTAGTATTAGATGTTTAAATTGGGATTCTCACTGAGGTGAGGGTTTCAATTTGGACGTCACACATCATATTAAGTTTTAGAAAATCCGGGGACGTCACAGGTGGTATCAGAGCATGAACAATAGCAAAGCCTGACATTTGCTCATTATGCAGCACAAAACTAAAGAACCTTGAACTTTAAAAATCTTTAGGGTTAGATTAGTCGTCTTTTAGAGACTAGATCTAACCTAGCCTCTAGGTTAGCACCTAGATGTCCGAGAATTGGGTCTAGACTGGTGCTTGTTGAGTAGCAAGTCCTTAGATGTCATTCTTTCCTTGTAGTGCAGTGGTATGGGACGTTGCACTATTTGGAAATGATGTGCATCAAAGGAAGAGAAACCCTAGACATGGCACTCGTTGTCTAGAGTAGCTACACTAGTCTACACCATGTTCTCACCCCTTTCCTTAGTTTTCATGACACTGTACTCTCTACTATCTGTGGAACACTCGTTTTAGGATTTGGTTTTGGATTCGAACCGGATCGAACCGTGATAGTTTTCTCTGACGCTTATTTTATCAAAGAAAAACTATATAATATTTTAATATGTATGTGTATTACAAAAATGTGTCCCCACACATGTACGAGTAGGAGGTGGTCATGCAACCTAAGTGAAAGTGATGACATCAATCTAGAAGAGAGTGTAGTTCTAGATTAGATATCTAGAGCCTTGTTGGAATATGTGATAGATGGAATAAGATTAGATGATGATCTAAGTTGTATAGAGATAATATAAGATGATCATGATGATCTACGTTTGCCTTTAAGGATTAAAGTTCAACCTTGAGGTTTTGTGATAAGTTATGATGATGGAAGTAACTAGGATTTTATGAGATAAGATATGTCTTAAGCTAAGACTAGGTTGTGAGTCAACATGAGCCTCAAGCTCTTTTACAAAGGACGACCTCTAGTGTTAGGACCAGTTTTGGGGTTAGCTCAAGAGAGAGTGAGACCCACACGGAGAAGGTCAAAGAACCTAGACTCCACGATATGAGAAATACGAGAAATATGTGATATGATATGTCCTAAACTAGACTACTCCTGAGTGATTGAGTTGAGTTGCTTTATGCATGATTCCCATAGTCTTCTTAAACCATAGATGTCCTTGGGAGGGCTGAACCCTAGAGTCAGAGAGAGGCTGGTTATATGTGCATATGCGAATAAGGAAATATGAGTGCCTACCATCTGGGTGAGGGAGAGAACCCAAGATCTTGGAGGAGGTAGCTATGTTAGTTTCTATGAAGCCTCATGCTCGGGTTGGTGGTTTCCCATATAAGAATCTAGTGGTGTGTGTATAAGAGAGTTTTGGGTAAGCATGTCTCATGGGTAGAAAATCTATGAAGAGTATGTCATAGCATGTTTTAGTTTGTGCTTATGTGGCTAGAGCTAGTAAAGCTATCACTAGTGCCAATGAGGTATACCTGTGAACCCTAGACTAAGAGAGAAAAGATAAAGTATGTGCATATGAGATACTCATAGAGTTGAGTGAGCTCAGAGAGACTAAGCATGGCACAACCCTCCTGGAATGGGTTAGAGGAACCGCATTTGGACTAGATGAAGTTATGATATATGTTTGATTAGCCACTCACATAAGTGTGTTTAGCAAAACCGTGATATAATGTGTGTATGGATGTGATCCAATCTTGAGACATGATATATAGATATAACATGGTGGAAAACCTAGAGATGGTTTAATAGATATCAATGCACAAATGATTAACAATATAAATGAATAATGATGCTAATGTGATATTGATGGTTAACCTTGTGATGTAATCATTAATAAATGTTGCAATTCACTATGAACATGTTACATGAGGTGTTAATCTTAGTGCTTAATAAAGATGAAAGATATAGTTTGATAATTAGCACAACATAATGCTTATAACACCTCGATACGATTTGGATGGATAAGGTGGGTTAATTATAGTTAACTTCCTCCTAAAAGGCATATGGTAATGATGAACATGTTCTAACAATGAACTAAATAAAATGTTTATGACACCTTGATATAATGGGTTAACTTGGGTTAACTCCTTTGGAACATGGTAATATGATTTTAAATAATAACGCATGAGTTAAGATAAGGATGCAACCCTAATATATGAGATATGGAATGACATAACCAGAGTTTCTAAACCTTTGGATCAACCTTGAATGGACTGTTTGTGCACCCAAGATGGTTCTAAATCCCCTAATAGTGCTTTGGATACATGGTTCTGGGTAACCTTTGTGGATATGTTACACATAGAATAGTGCCTACATGTGGATGAAAGCAAGATAAAGTTTTCCCTAAAAGTATGAGTGTGCTTTACTTTCGAGGACGAAAGTTCTTTTAAGATGTATATGATGTGACAAAGTGGATTTTGCTTTAATTCTGAGGACATAATTTCTTTTATGGTGTGTAGGATGTGATGGAGTGGACTTTTAGAGTCCATATCTTGAGTTACAACAAGAGTTTCAAGTATTTTGGTAAAGTTGAGTGCTAATTGAGGTTGATATAATGATTTGGATCCATAAGTTATACCTATTTGGGGAATTTAATTGAATGATAAAAGAGTTGATTTATGGCACCAAATTTCAATAGGAAGTACCTTGAGTTGTATCAAAGTCATGGTTAAAGTTTCACAATATTCTGGTGTTCCTAAAAGGAGATATTTAAGTTTGAAGTTGGATCAATAATTAATATTTTGATGTACTTTAGAACAATGTTTAGTATTTAGCAACTTAGGCTTTGATCAACTCAGTGTCACGAGCTTGTTCAATGTAGGGCCACGATTGTACTAGGGAGAGCCACAGATAAGACCTTCGTTGCCCTATTGTGGAACCTTGGATATCCTAATTCAACGGCAGATTTGCCATCTTCAACCCATGTCAGTTATGGAGTCAGGGAGGGTCATCGAGTGGTTGCTTCGACGTGGACTATGGGATGAGTAGTGGTCAATCTCACGATCTCAGCTGAGTGGTTAACTTCACCTGATCATGGGCTACCTGCACAACCCTCTTTTCATGAATACAAGAACAGGAGTAGAGAGAGAGACCGGACTCTGCTTGTATCCCTAGTCTCCTTTATAGTTTACAGAGCGCAGCGGTGATCCTGTGGTGGTGAAGTGTCGGAGGCGCAGCTGCACTCCCAAGCAAATGGAGGCCCTGACGCCTACTCGTCTGCTTGCTCGCCATCGGGCTCAAGCACGAGGATGACGAGATCACTCTCACGTGAAGGGTTGCACGTGACACTGATCCCTGGAGAAGAAGGAAGGGAAACCTAGTTGGCATCAGACCAGTAGCAGAACTCCAGTGGCAAGGCTCGATGGCAGCGGCTTCACAGACCTCACGCCGTCGTCGCGCAGATCAAGTTCATGTGAGTTGGGAGACCAGGCGAGTGAGATGATGTTATCCGACGGCAACCACCACCGAGGGCTTGCCCATACCGGTGCCAACATGAAGTTTAGAGTAGCAACGGAGCTGAAGCAAGGAGCCGCACGCACGGATGCACGATGCGGGAGAGAAGAGAATTGGTTGACTCAATAGTGGGAAGTCCAGAAGAGCACATGGTAGTAGAAGGTCGTGGTGAGGAGCACAGGCCCCTGCCGACGTGAGGAAGTGAGAAGCTGCATGACGGCGGGCGGCGGCTCTGTTTCAGGTTCACGCGGATGGATCTTGTGAGAACGAGATCGCGAAGAAAAACAAAAGGGAAGAGCCTGAACTGGGACCAAACCCAGCCCAGAATCGGCCGAACCAGCAGACCAAACCTAGCTCACAGCAAACCAACCAAGAACCTGGCCACATGGCGCAATCCAATTGGCCGGATGAGGTAAATAATCAGAAAATGCTCAGTTTTTCAATAAATCGTAGTAATTAGTATGAATGTCAGAAAAATACAAACAAGGTGCCAAACTTCTCAGAAAAATTAGTAGAACACAGTTAAAACAAAATATCATGCTTTTGATGCACGAATATCAGTGATATATTGTTAGTTGTGAAATGCTTAATTGATGGGTAATAAATATCAAATGTTGTTATAAAATTATGATAACATGTCAATAAGTCTATAATAATGCTTACAGTGCAGTTGATGTCAGTGATGATCATGTTGATGCACGAAATTATATAATATGCTTAATATGGTTAATTAGGGCTAATAACACTAAAGATAATACAATTAATGCATACATGTTGAATAAATGATGAAATCTACAGAGTAAGCTCATATTAATATTTGGAACCTCAGAATTAAATATGAGATCAGGATGTTACCCATAATTCATGTTATATTAAGATGAACCTTGAAACATGTGATGAAACCCTAATTTAAGTTAATAATGTAATCTAAGGTTAATATATGTAAATAATGATATGGAACCTGATATTCAGATTATGTATCCTAATCTAGAACATAATATCAGTAACATAAATCCCACATAAGGATGAAGATAAGACAAGTAATAATGTATGTAACATAATGAGATAAGCAAACCCTAATAGGAACACGATTAGGGTTAAGATGAGATGTATGATGATGGGAACCTGATGATAGTTTATGGTCTTGTCTTGATCAGGTTTGACTAAGCTTATAGTTGACATCAGTGACATGTGATTAGGATGTCTCTTTGGAAGGTACGCCATTAACTCTTACATGGCTTATTATACAATATGCTTGTGTTATATGTATAGTAAAATACTTGGCATATGATATTGGATGAAATGATTGTTCAACATGATATGTTGCTTGATTTTTCGTACTTATGGTTATGGACACATGAAACATAAGATATCTGATCCATTATATGATAGCACTAAATCTCTTTGGTAGAATAGTGCATTGATGAAAGCACTAAATCTCTTTGGAAGAATAGTGCATTTATGAAGTACTAAATCTCTTTGGCAGAATACTACATGTGATCACTAAATCTCTTTGGTAGAATAGTGCATGTGGTTGATCAACTTTACATATAATGGAAAGTTGTGGTAAAATATGTGTTCTCTTTTGTTAATGAACATCTTTGTGCAAGTATATGCTTTTTCTTATATTTCTTTATAACTGCTAAGTATCAGTTTTATCTTCTTGCCAAGATATGATAAGAGGTATATAAAAAGAAACGTAGGCGTACTCAGTACAATATTCTTGAATATTGTGCTGATGTGTACCGCATGTAATCTTTTGTTTAGGTTGTGGTTTTGCTCTTGAAGATCCAGGATAGTGAGAGTTGTGTGGCGAGCTGATGTACAGGTGGACCTGTTGTTGTAAGATCATGTAGTTTAGTGGTAGTACATGTATATGTATAGTTTGTTGTTCAAAATGTAATATCAAATGTTGTAACAATTCATGTTGTAATTGTATGTTGAATGGTGAACATGTGTGTATGGTTTTATTATTGTTCATGTACATGTGCTACTGATTGTTTCCTTCTGACTCCCTTGATTTTCTTCTTATTAGCCTAGTATTGGATGTTTAAATTGGGATTCTCATTGAGGTGAGGGTTTCAATTTAGATGTCACACATCATATTAAGTTTTATAAAATCCGGGGACGTCACAATTTTACTCCTTTTCTCCATGCTGCCTCGTGTAGACGTTACCCTTTCAGGCGACGAGTGGAACGTGAGGAATGAACAACACCCACCTCCACCAGCAACTGATGAATATAGAGGTGGTTGTTACAATGATGGCCATCAGTATAAAGAGCAAGAAGAGCAACATGAAAAGGACAATCATCATTACGAGGAGCATCGTCATCGTCGCAGGCACAAAAGAAACCATAACCACCATGAGTGCAATCGTAGGAACAACGATAGAGAAGATGATGAGGAGTAGGAGAAGACTCTTCGGGAGTTGGCAGCTACAAGAGCCAACAACTCAAGATGCCATGTGATCATCCTGAGATTCGATGCAGCGAACTTTGAGCTGAAGCCAGCTGTAATTTCTATGATCTAGAATAAAAGTTATCGAGGGAGCTCAAAGAACGAAAACCATTATCATCACCTTGATGCTTTTTAGAATATATGTGACACCATCAAGATGCGGGGAGGTCCGCAAGAAGTCATTTATTGCAAAGGTTTCATTTTCTCCCTAGAGGACAAGGCACTATCCTGGTACCTTGGATTACCACATCAAGCTTTGAATGGATGGAACGCATTGGCAGATGCTTTTATGAACAAGTTCTACCCCACAGAGAAGACTATTCGTAACAGGCAGAAGATCACGTCTTTCACGCAGAGACAAGGTGAGAATTTGCATGAAGCCTATGAAAGGTACCAGGAGTATCAAAGACATTTCCCTAACCATAATTATAAGAAGGGTTTCCTAATAACAACGCTCTACAGTGGTTTAACACCAGACAAGAGAGTCTCGCTAAATGCAGTAGCAGGAAGTGACTTCCTCAGTAAAAAGCCCAGTAGATCCAAGAAAATCATTAAAAACATGGCTGAATTACAATCTGGGACTGACTATGATAGGACCGAAAGAGGGTGTGCCAAAAAGGCCACCAATGAAGGGTCGTCAATTGAATCAAAGGCTCTCGAGGCAATCACATCTCAGATACAAACGATAGCCATTAATGTTCGATAGCTGAAGGAATCATGAGAAAAGGGGAAGAAGCACGTTGAAAAAGTGATGAAATGTGTCACTTGCGGTGAAGGTGGGCACAGAATAGATAACTGCATATACACACGACCCGAAGAATCAAGTGAAAGCGAGTCTGAGGAGGAGGAAGTTGAAAATGTCTCTTATGCTAACTTTAAGAGACCGGATCATCCAGGTTTCAGTTATGGCACAAAGACGTTGCGGAGAATTCACATCAACTGAATAATCCACCCAAGCAACCATCAGGTTTTGAGAATAGAGGAAGACAAGGTCATTACACCAAAACAAGTACTTTTCAGACAAATAAAAACAACTATCAAGGTCAAGGAAAGTATCAAAACTGCCAAGCTACAAGCACAAGTCAAGGACGAGGACAAGCTCAAGGATAGAGTCAGGCAAGGAACAATAGTCAACCTGACTTAGTGGGACAACTATTCGATTTTGTCAAGAGATAGGACACGATAAACAATCAACTAGCACAAAATGCATTGTCCAACTCTGGCATTCTGAACACTATGCAGGTCCAAATAATAGATATGCAAACACATCAACGCCAGATAGACCAACAGCTCACGTAGTTGGTCGAGTTGGTAAAGAACCCTTCAGGGAGGATACCATCTAACATCGAGTCTTCCAAGATGGAGGTCCTTAGATCGGGAAGGATGGTAGAGCACCCTTAGGCGACAAGACTTGAAGAACCGGAGCCAAAGATTATTATAAAGAAATCATCTGAAGGAGAAAACCAACAAGCTCAAGTTAGAAAACCAGAACCTGTGGAGGACATATTAGCCAAAAGGAGTCAATACTCCCCGAGATTGCCATTTCCGTACAAACTCATAAAGGCACATCTCAGAAAGAGGTATGAAAAGTTTATGGAGTCGGTGAAAAAGCTCCACCTTGATGTCCCATTTCTGGATGCTTTAGAAGAAATTCCAACATATGCCAAGTTTTTTAAGGACCTAATCACAAAGAAAGAAGAGGATGAAGGATTGAAACAGTATACCTTGCCAATATGTCAACTGCTTTCATAAAGGTGGAATTACCTACCAAGAAGAAGGACCCTGGAGCCTTTACTATACCTTTTGTTGTAGGGGATGACATTGAAAGGAAAGGTCTTGTTGACTTGCAGGCTAGCATCAGTCATATGCCTTTAAGACTCACACAACGATTGGGATTGACTGATATGGTCAGGACCAATATGAGAATCGTGTTGGCGGACCATACCTTCAAAAGGCTTATGGGAGTAGTTGAAGATGTTTCGATTTGCGTGGGAAGATTCTTCATCCCGTGTGATATTGTGGTTATTGACACTATTGAAGACCCTAAATGCCCTATCATCTTTAGACATCCTTTCTTGGTGAACGGGAGGGCACTGATTGATGTCGTTGAAGTCATCATAACTCAAGGGTCGGAAATGACCACATTGACTTCAAGGTAAAAGACGCCATGAAGGGACCATCCCTACTCGAATATGCTTACTTCATGGATAGCTACAACTAATATTGTGAAGAAGTAGAAGAAGATATAGCAGTAGTATACCCTCTTATGAGGGCGTTAAACAAGCATGATTCAGAAATCAAAGACCCCGAGGTTATTGAGATCCTCGACTACCTAAATCAAGATGAAGAAGATCTGAGCGAGGAAGAAGAAGTTATTGAGACAGTCAAGTATGCTTCTCTACAACTGACACCAGAGGAAAAGAAGGCACCTAAACCCAAAATGGAACTGAAACGGTTGTTGGAAGGGTTGAAGTATAAATTTCTTGATCACGAAGAGAGAAACCTTGTTATAGTTAATGCTAGTCTGGCTAAAGAGCAATTGGAAAGACTTCTTAAGGAGCTAAAGCTCCATAGGAAAGCTATAGGCTATTCAGTGGATGATATTAAGGGACTTAACCCTGCTCTATGTATGCACCGCATAAATCTGGAAGAGTCAGCAAAACCCCCGGTTCAACCCCAGAGGAAGTTGAATCAAATGTTAAAAGAGGTTGTAAAGAAGGAAGTCATCAAACTAAGAGACGCAAGTATTATTTACTGAATCAGCGATAGCAATTGGGTGAGCCATATTCATGTTGTACCAAAGAAAGGGAGGATGAAAGTTGTGAAGGGTGATAAAGGAGATGAAGTAGCTGTCCAGACTATCATCGGGTGGAGAATGTGTATAGATTATCGAAAGCTAAATCAGGCGACGAAGAAAGATCACTACCCGCTTCCCTTTATCGACCATGTTCTAGAAAGAGTAGCACATCATGGATTAATTTTCTTTTTAGATGGTTATTCTGGGTTTTACCAAGTCCCTATCCTACCTGACAACCAGGAAAAGACTACCTTCACTTGTCTATATGGTACCTATGCTTTCCGAAGAATGTCGTTTGGATTGTGCAATACTCCTGCAACATTCCAACGTTGCATGATCTCGATGTTCTCAGATTTTCTAGAGGACATTGTGGAGGTCTTTATGGATGGTTTTTCTGTCTATGGAAGAGATTTTGATGGTTGTTTGAAAAACCTATCATTGGTCTTGTAATGCTGTGAAGAGAAGAACTTGGTCCTCAACTGGGAGAAATGCCATTTCATGGTGCAAGAGGGCATAGACCTGGGCCACAAGGTCTCAAAAAGAGGAATTGAAGTAGATGTCAGCAAGGTCGAAGCTATCTCTAGAGTACCTCCACCTAAGTCTGTGACTGGAGTGTGAATTTTTCTTGGTCACGTTGGTTATTATCGAAGATTCATAAAAGACTTTTCAAAGATTTCAAAACCCTTGTCAAATCTGTTGATCAAAGATGCAGAATTTGATTTTACAAATGATTGTTTGAAGGCTTTTCAGACTTTAAAGGAAGTGCAAGGAACCCCACCTATTCTTCAAGCTCCAGATTGGGAGCTACCTCTTGAGCTGATGTGTGATGCTAGTGACTATGCCATAGGGATAGTCCTAGGGAAGAAGAAGGACAAGAAACACCATGTCATCCGCTAGGCCAGCCGCACTCTTGACGAAGCGTAGGTAAATTACACAACCTCTGAGAAAGAAATGCTTGCTATCATTTTTGCCTTCGATAAGTTCAGGTGTTATCTGATTGGGGCAAAGGTAAATGTCTACACTGACCACAGAGCAATAAGATACCTAATGCAGAAAAAGGACACTAAGCCTAGGTTGCTAAGGTGGGCTTTATTACTCCAGGAGTTTGATCACAAGATCATTGATAAGAAAGGGGCAGAAAATGTAGTTGCTGATCACTTGTCAAGGATTGTCGTCAAAGACAAGAATGAGCCACCCATCAATGATAACTATGCAGATGAGGCTTTTCTCATGACAGAAGTTGAAGAACAAAAATCGTCGTGGTTCGCAAATATTTGCAATTATCTTGCTTGTGGGGAGTTACCCCCGGAGATAACTTACCATCAGAAAAAGAAACTCTTTTCATATATAAAGAATTACTATTGGGATGATCCTATGCTCTTTAAGAGATGCTCAAATACTTTTTATAGAAGATGTATTCTTGAGGAAGATGTGCCTGACATTATGAGGGAATGTCATTCCTCATCCTATGGAGGACATCTGGGAAGTGAAAAGACTGCTGCTAAAGTCCTACAATCAGGCTTCTACTGGCCTTTACTGTTCAAAGATGTTGCTGCTCATGTCAAATCTTCCAAGGAATGTCAGATGACAGGGAATATTGGGAAGAGAAATGAAATGCCATTGGCGGAATGGGTTGAAGTAGAAGTTTTTGACGTATGGGGAGATGACTACATGATCCCATTCCCACCATCCTAAGGGTATAAATACATCCTCGTTGTTGTCAACTATGTTTCAAAATGGGTGGAAGTTGTTGCCACCCAAACATGTGACTCCAAGGTTGTTATAAGGCTATTTGAGAAAACAATTTTCCCAAGATTTGGTGTACCACGAACTATTATTAGTGACGGAGGATCCCACTTTGGAGAAAAGTAGTTTAAAAAATTTCTAAAAAAGTATGGAGTCAGACTCAAAGTTGCTACGCCCTACCATCCGCAGACTTCAGGGTAGGTGGAAGAGTCAAACAGACAATTGAAGCAAATTTTTGAAAAGACTGTTAGTAGAACAAGAAAGGATTGGGCATATAGAACCACCTACAAAACCCCCATTGGAACTGCACCCTATCGACTCTTATATGGGAAATACGGCCATCTACCTTTGGAACTCGAGCACAAAGCCCTCTGGGCAATAAAGTTTCTGAATATGGATATGGAAAAGGCTGGCCAAGGACGCTACTTACAACTAGAAGAATTAGAAGAATTAAGAATGCACGCCTATCAGAACGCAAGAATATACAAATAGAGGACCAAGGCGTGGCATGACACCCACCTAAAAAACAAGGATATCCATTAAGAAGACAAGGTACTCCTCTTCAACTCTAGCATTTGTCTTTTCCCTGGAAAGCTAAGAACTAGGTGGTCAGGTCCCTTCACTGTGGTAAAAATATACCCATCTGGAGTAATGGAGATCTAGGGAGAGAAAAATGGAATCTTCAAGGTTAATGGACATAGGGTAAAAAGGTTTTATGAACATCAAGCCTTTGTGAGAAGATCTGAGATTGATTTGGAGGAACCAAGCCAACCAGTGGAGAGAAGCAATGAAGAGTTGTCATACCCTGCTATGGTGCCCAAGGAATTAAGTTTTATATAGTCTAGCTAAGAGACTTTAAAGAAAGCGCTTCTTGGGAGGCAACCCAAGTTTTCACCTCTTTCTTTCTTCTCTTAATCTTTGTTTTCTCTTCCTTTCTCTTATTAGTTTAAGTTTTTCTTCCTTTTTATGAACATATTCACTTTCGTTTTGAATTTTATTAGATCAAGTTTAATCTTTTTATTCAAAAAAATGGACTCTTATTTGATCTGGTTGTGGTTATAACCGCGACCGCGGTTTTGCTTTTTCTTAAGCGAAACCGCGACTACGGTCTTCCGTGTTGATCTAAAAAATCGTGACCGCGATCATTCTCTTACAACTGAAAAAAAAACCACAACCACGGATCACGATCATAACCGCAACCGCAATCGTAATCGCGACTGTGGTCTTTTCCCTCAGTTAGTTTGGTCACGGTCTTGATGCCTATAAATACCTTTAAAACCCAAATGTTTGATACTTTACACTCTCATTGCTATCGTCTTAAACCCTAGACCTCTTCACCGAATTGAGACTCGCAACTTGCCACCACGAGTCTGCCATTTGCTGCCTGCGATCATTTCTGCCGTCACAACCGCACCCGTCGATATGGTAACTCCTCATTTTCTTTGTGCTTCTCGTCGCCGAGCTATCATTTATCTCAAAAACCCTGTTTATCATCACCTAGTTTGCGCTCCTGTCGTTGATCGACGACCTGCTCTCATAGAGTAGTTGGTGATCGCCCTACTGCTGCTTCTTTTCCGCCATCATATCTGCAATCACATCGACAAGATGATAATGCATCACTGCAAAGGGTACGTTATGACAAAAGGCAAGGACTTCAAGAAAACTCAATACTTCCATAGAAGCCCTCAGCAGGTACCCCCATCCTATGACTGTGGGTTCTTCTGCCTGTCTTGGATGGTAGCCATTGCCACTATCATTGGCTTCAAGGTGGAGAACATGCAGTACGGGAAATTTCATGCACTAAGGGGTATCTACACAAGCATGCTCATAGAGTCCAAGTGGGCATTCTCCAACAAATAAGCAAATAAAGAAGGCTCATTTATAAATCTTACTCAAATTTTGACACCTTGGGATGAGGTGCAGGATAAGTTTGGGGGAGGAGTCATAAACGGCCCACAGAGGTACGTGTACCTTCTTTTTTCATTTACTTCCTTTTTCATTCACTTTCCCTTATACTCCTTTTACATTGTCAAAAATTTTGAAATTTTGTTACAACTAACCTTTTAGAAGCTCGCTTTCTCTCACTAAATTTTCTAAATGTAGTGTTCCAGCCCTCTGAGAGAGAAGAATATGAGCAACATACACAAGAATGCATGAGTAAAACAACAGTCATAGCAATACTACTATATATCATTCTTGTAATAAGACATTGTAAATGTAACAACCTTAACTAATGAAACCCCTACAAACTAGAGAACTTCAGTCATACTCCTAAACAACCACCCCCACTGTTACAACCCCAACTTTTGGGTTCAATTGGTGAGAAATGTAATTTCTCATATTAAAGAATTGAACAAATAAGGATATGATTTGTTTTGAATAAATGGATTTCGTTTACAATAGCCTTGATGGTTGCTTTGTGGGCTTTATTGGCTATTGGGCCCAATAAAAGGGAATTCCAATTAATTAATGAATAATTGTGAATTTGAGAAAAAGAAATATGTGGAAACCTCTAGAAGGCAAAAGAATGTAATCCAAGGATGGATTTCGTGCCTCTTATGTTACTTGGGTTCCAAGGAGTCCAAAGTTTTATAGAGAAGGCAACAAGAAAAGAAAAGATTAATTAAGTATTTCTTTATTAAGAAATAAATTGAAAATAGTGATAAAATGTGGAAAATGAGTGGAAAGAGGCATAAAAGAGATTTCTCTGGGAAATTTCGTATCCATGAGGTTGCTAATATTAAAAGGGATGCCAATGAGGAAAATAAAAGAGATATAAAAAGAAATCCTCAAAAAGGAATATTTAAATGAGGAATAAGCAAGATAATGTGAAATGATGCATAAAGATGCATCTAGAAGGATAATAAGTATCCAATAAAAAGAATTTCGAAATAATAGAGTATCTTGGGATCCAAGGAGTCCCAATAAAGAGGAAAGAAAGAGAAAATACTAAAGAGGCAAAATAAGAGGATAATGTGTTGCTTTATTAATGAAAATGTGGTATTGTTTAAAAGATGATTTTTTTTCTCTATAAAGGAAAATAGGAATTCGTGCCAAAGAAATAAAAAGCAACCATAAAGTAGATAAGGGAATTTCGAATTTCCTTCTTTTTCTTCATCTTCTTGAGCAAAACCCTAATCCATGAGTAGTGCTTTCCCTGGAGCAACAGAGATCCGTGGAGTCACCTGGGTGGATGAGCAAAGTGATACGATGCCAAGGAGGGCTCTGCCATCGTCTCCATGACCATAAACGTCGTGCCAAGCCTGCAGAAGGTCAGAGCCATGGTTGCAGGTCGCACACCTGCCCTGCCCAAACTGAATGCCTAGATTGTGAGTTGGGAGGCGCCCAGATGTTGCGGAGGTCGTCAGAGCAAGGGCGGAGGGTGGCGACGTGTTTCAGACCTTAGAGAAGGAGGGGGACAGACCTCGACGCGCAGCAGGTGCGGATGCATCTAAGGGAGAACCCCACACTTTTTCAGACGTGTTGGCCATGCTTCGCAGCATGGTTGGCTGCGACAGGGTGGGGCGGAGGCCAGGAGGAGAAACTAGCATGGCGCGAGCCTCGAGGAAGTGGGAGGAAGGCCACGAAGGCTGCAGGACGGCAGCTAGGGCAGTGGCCTGGTCCGCTCGCGAGGTAGAAGAACCCAAATCAACTTTGTACGGTTTTACCCTCAGCCTTACAAAGGACGGGCCACTCAAGTGAGGGGCAGAAGCGTCATTCGATTCTAATTCAATCAAACAACATCGCATGTGCATTGATGACGTGGCGGCTTACTATTGGCTAAAGTAAGTTGATTTTACAAAAATCATATCTCTTTATTAGTAACTTGGAATATAGTGAAACTATATATCAAATTGCTCAGAAAAATGAGAGGAATCCAATAAAAATATAATTGGAGCCTGGTTCTACTTCAATTCGAAAAGTAATGGAAGGTATTAGCTTTAGATGTAATAATGTTTAAAGAACCCTATTTTGTTATGATTAAAATGCTTGGTAGGGTTTAATAGATGAATAAAGTTGATATTAGACTGTTAATGATAAAAAGGAACATTAGGAAGAAAAAGGATGAACTTTGCATATAATTAGTTAATTTTGAGTTTCATGTGCATGAATATACTTTAATGGGCCTTGAAACCCTAATGTTGACTAGTTCGACTATTAATGGCCTTAATTGATTAATTTCATGATTAAAGTAGAAATATGTTATTTAGAGCATTAAAGTCCCTAATTTGTGGATAAATAACCTTAATATAGAAATTCGGATTTTTACATGAATAAAAGGTGGAATTAATGAAAATCAAGTTCTTATGTGTTTTGGATCATAATGGACTATGAATTGATGATAAATGTGTATAATGACCTTGAAATAACTTAAAAGGATAAAAAAGATAGTTTTGGTATCAAAGAGAAATAATCGACTTTAATTGTGCTTATGATGTTGAAATTAGGGTTTATGAACTAAGAGAGCATTTAATATGATAAAAGCGTTATGGAGGAAAAAACCCTAATAAAACCCTAATGTGGTCTAGAAAGCCTAAGTTGGAATCCAAGTCTAGCTTTAGAATGTTCTGGATAAACTATAACACTTGGAACATATGCGTTAATTTTAGGATATTGTTGATTGCTTGTTGATTGATTCTTTATCCTAATTGTTTGGACAATCAAGTTGCTCTGGATCAGGTATGTAGTTAATTATGAATAACCGCCTTAGTTTCCCGTGATTTTTTGGATGGTTAATCGCATTGAATGCAAATTATCAGTTTGGATGTTCATACTTGCAAATTATAAAGTCACTATGATTATCACATTAATAATAGAAGTATGGATTCTTGCACCTACATGCCACCCTGATGGATGATGCCAAAGGTCAGGCCCAGATGGGTAGACCAATGGACACCTTAAGTGGTGACCCCAGGCACCAAGAAGGTGGCCTATGATATTGCATGACTAGTGGCCACCATGAGTGGTGACCCCCAGACACCAAGCTCGGGATTGAGAAGGTGGCCATAAGTCATTGGCAAAGGGCACCCTAAGGTGGGTATGCCAGGGTTAGGGCAAAAGTGGTGGAGAACGTCATACTGAAAAGTGTAAATTGGCTTGTTAATTAATTTGATTGTGATTATTAAATTGTTAGCCATATTTGCAAGTTTTTGGTTGTTCCCACATACCAGTATATTTCGATATACTGACCGACGTTTTGTTTGTCGGCCTTTTAGGAACAACAATTGAAAGAACAAACAGTAAAGTGACACATTGTGAAAGTAAAACATAAAGTGCAAGGAGGATTAGTTAGAGTGGATTCAAGCTTGGATAGATAGATTCCCAAGGTTTTCAAAGGTAAGTAAAGTTTTAATTTTATACCAAATTTCAGTTAGTTAGTAGAATTTCATAATTTTTATTGATTATTTGTCGAACCTTTGATCCTGTTAATTGGATAACGGCACCGACCTTTCGGTCTCCCTTAATTGGGGGTTACCGGGAGGCGGGGTCATTACAATTGGTATCAGAGCATAGGTTCCTCAAGTAATCTTTAATAATTATTAAATTTTACAAATCCTATAGAACCCAAGGGAGTTATTAGAGGATTATTTGAAAGACATAGGTGTCTAGAAAAGTATTACGACCGGGGGCTGGCAATATTTTCCTCCGCACCACTAGTCAGAATACGAGGACTCCCGGATCCATGTGACTGCTTGGCCAAAGTCTTAGGGTATGATTCAAAATAAGATACCTTTAGGACTCTCTCATCTTGTTCATCCCTTCTCAACTCAAATTCTGTTAAGGACCTTAAGGATTATGGTTTTCTCTCTTCTCCTCACCCTTTTGAGGTATGGGAAAAGTCAATAAGGTCTAAGGAATCCTCCACTAAACTAATGAAAAGCATGTAAATAAGATGTCATGGACATAAGCTTAATATATTAAGCACAAACTAAAGAATAGATACATGCCTAGGTCATATGACACGAGTTGTCATAGCCCTCAGGAGAGACTAGAGGATAGACCTCCTTGTTAGGAGGATGAGTAAAGAGAGTTAGTCTTGGAGGTAGAGACCTCCAGTGAAGGTAGAGACCTCGCACATCCTTTGAGGATGATGTTAACCCTAACCCTAAGAGAAGGTTAGAGAGAGAGAGACATGATGAGATTAGATATCATGGTAGACTAGGTGGACATGCTTATGGTTTGTCATATGAGCCATGACAGGTTAGATGGCCTAGCACCTTTGGCACCCCAACCCTGAGAAGGATCGTGCATGTTTGAGAAAAGGATAGCTCCTTCCTGGATAAGGTTAGAGATGAACCTATATAAACCTTATGGGCTGTTGCAAGTAGGATATAGCTTGCACCCTGAGTACATTAGTAATGTGAACAGTAGGTTAAAACTAAGGCCATAAGGATATGATGGATGTCTTATGAGATAAGCATATGGATAATATCGAGCCAAACATGAGTTGAGCATAGGCTTCACCCACATAGGGGTATGCTTGTGAGCATGAGCCTTCATGGAGAGGGGACCTCTAGTAGTAGGGCTGGATGTGGAGTTAGCTCTAGAGAGAGAAAGAAAGAACCCAGTAGGAAAGTTGGAAGCTTAGGTTTTGAGACTTAGGAACAGTGGATAGTAGAGGATGATGCGACCTAAGTGGATGATAGTGGTTTCCCTATGAAGGCTGATGATATCTTGGTTGCCTTTATAGGAACCAAACCTTAGAGAGAGGATGATGTTTCTGGAACCTATGTGCCTATGGTATAGGAGTTTACCTGCTGAGATGAGACAAAGAGTGCCTTAGACCCTGAGGAGGCTCAAGTAACCAGTTGTGGGGCTTTATACCTAGTTAGTTGTCCTTGAGGAGGACTCAACGCTGAGGTGTTTCTCATATAAAAGGATCATGGGAGTAAATGGCATACCTTGGGCATGCTTGATTCATGGTTAAGAGGTTGAGCATGTAGTTGGATATCCAAAAGTGAACCTAGGGTTCCTGGCCGAAGAGGGGAAGCAGTGTACCCAATGCTCCTGATGAGATTTGAATCTCTATAGTTTCGAGCATGGTACTCCTCATGTGTAAAGGTAAAAGAAACCCCTTAAGTTAAGGGTATGTTTGATGAACCCTTCCCGACTAAGTTGATCTAATGTAGAGGAAAGAGAACAAGTATGACCAAGCATGGTTTAATAGGTGGTCTACTTGTGCCCTAGTAGCTGCTAGGTTAGGCATGCTCATATGGATATAAACCCTAAGGATGCTTGTGACCTTGTTGTCAAGGGTTGTAGTTTCCTCCCATCCTGGGTGAGGGACCCTTTAGTTGGGTGTATACCAGTTTTGTTGGAGTTAAGACAACCTAAAGAGGTTTTAATAGGATCCTGAGAAAGCTAAGTAAAAAGTCTATGGCATGAGATTGAACCCATAGACCCATAGTGATGATGAAGGATTGGGTAAGGTTCTAAGTTGAACATGTACTATGTTAGAATCCTAAGTCTATCCAAGGGTCAGGTATGGATAAGACCGATGGAAGAAGGAGTTGCCTAATTCCCTAGTTGCACATGACCATAGGGTCGGGAGGTAACAGCTATCATTGTTTGAGGGCCATGGGTTAGGAGATTGATCACCTTCATGAACTCATGGGACCCAAAGGGCAGATGAGTAGGGCACTCTCTGGATGCATAAGGGAAGAGGGATGACCCCAAAAGTGTCGGCACCCTATAGACCTAGAGGAGATGACCTAGGATTATGCTTGGACCAAGTAAGCCCGAGACCAGTTTTCCTGGAAGTAGTGTGGATATCATGATGTTTGTGATATAGAGACATAAGCTGCACGTTTCAACTTGGATTTGAAAGTGTACGGGCAAGGTGGGTTGTACCATCTCTACTCTTGGAACAAGAAGATCTCTGTATTTGGACTGCAGCCAAATGCTTATTTCTTCTTGTTATGGGAGTGAGAGATAGGACAGTACGCATGCCTTACACTAAGGATAAAGATGATGTAAGTTGGAACGTTGCTACAAGGGATAAGGATAGAAATGATAACATACCTTTGTGGAGTGAATGATACATGGATGGTTTACAACCACTAAGAGTATTAAGGAAATCATCTTGTGAGGATGTTTTATCATTAGCTATGCAGAATTTATAAAGTTGAGTTGAATCACCATAAGGATGAGCTCAGAGTTTCTTGATGAAGAGAAATGTAGAGTTTGAGATGAGGTGATAAGTGGACTACATGGAGGTATATGTCTTCAACAATACCTAATACCTAAGGAGGTGAAGTGGTAATGGATGCTCTGGTCAAGATATAGCTTCCTAGTTTAGCTAGAGGCTAGAAGAAGTGGAGGTTGTTTGGCTAACCCTAAGTTTGGAAAGAGATAAGTTTGACTAACACTTAGATGTAATGATATCTGTTGAACAAGATAATGGTTGTTTGGTTAGCCAGTTTAATCCTTGATGTAGCGAAAAGATGGTAATAGGACCTCAGATACACTTCATTGGAAAGGAAGGTGATGAAACCCTGATTAGAATGGTTTAGGGTTTCTGAGGTACCAAGCTTGAAGAATCGTGGCGTACAGGAGATCATGATTTTACGGTCACCATACACTGTAAATACTACAGAGATAGTAAGAGATAGTAGCATTTTGGATGCTTAAGATGAAGATACATGTGGCTTGTGGCCATGCATGATAGTAGGTGAAGGACGAACACCAATAACCCAATGCTTTGACATAGAGGATAAAGAGTCCCCTAATGGGAATGGGAGTACATCCCTATGGATGTTGTGGTAAGTCTCCCCTTGGCCAAGGAAGGTCAAGATGCAATGTGGGTTATGGTAGATCGCCTTATCTAGATGACATGAGAAAGAAAGTGTACTGTTAAGGGACAGACCGGGTTGAACTACTTATAAGAGAAAGAGATGGTTCAACTACACATGATGCGAGTTCAAAAGTTCTTAAGTAGGACCTAAAGGTTCACTTCCATAAGGTGGAAGCTGATGTGTGAAGAACTCGATGTTAGTACATTTTATCACCCCTAACTAATGAGTAGTATGATCCAGACTAGAGGGTCTGATGAGAGCAAGTGTGCTTGTTCAGGGTGATACAAAGAGACAGTTCTTAAGAGGTGATGTTAACCACCATAGCCTTTATCGGGATGCAAGAAGTTCCATAAGGAGGTAGTGTCGGTCACCACTTCATTAAGATGATGTTGGTGAAGGAGGCCTCGCGAAGGTCAGAAAAGAACCACAATGTGTGCAGATGAAGTCGCTTGATCGAGCAATGGCTGAGAGAGAGACCAAGGGTGACATGAGTCATGAGCTGATGCAAAGCAGACTGACATGCAGTTCACTGTGGTGGAATATAATGTGAAAGTTTGACCCCTCTAAGCTACAACTGAGACAGCTGAGTCCCCGATATATGGGTCCATTTGAGATAGATGGGTGGAGATGGTTGTGTTTAGCCTACCCCTAAGGATAACATGATGAATAAAGTGTCCCATAAGTCCGATCTAGAGCACTATGTGAGGTACCTAAGCCATGTGTTGAGCCTTGAACCTTTTTAGCTTTTGAGAGGCTGAAATGTCCTGAGTCACCTATGAGGGTACAATAGACCAAGGTAAGAAAGAACTCAGATGGAAGAATATGAGATGATGAAGGTTATTGGAAAGCACCATCGAAAGGGTGAAGCCACATGGTAGCCCTGATGGACATAAGAAAGACGTATCCTGTTTGTTTGCTTGCTTGATGGAATTTTGAGGACAAAATTCTTATAAGAGGGGAAGGATGTTACAACCCCAATTTTTGGGTTCAATTGGTGAGAAATGTAATTTCTCATATTAAAGATAATTGAACAAATAAGGATATGATTTGTTTTGAATAAATGGATTTTGTTTACAATAGCCTTGATGGTTGCTTTGTGGGCTTTATTGGCTATTGGGCCCAATAAAAGGGAATTCCAATTAATGAATGAATAATTGTGAATTTGAGAAAAAGAAATATGTGGAAACCTCTAGAAGGCAAAAGAATGTAATCCAAGGATGGATTTCGTGCCTCTTATGTTACTTGGGTTCCAAGGAGTCCAAAGTTGCATAGAGAAGGCAACAAGAAAAGAAAAGATTAATTAAGTATTTCTTTATTAAGAAATAAATTGAAAATAGTGATAAAATGTGGAAAATGAGTGGAAAGAGGCATAAAAGAGATTTCTCTGGGAAATTTCGTATCCATGAGGTTGCTAATATTAAAAGGGATGCCAATGAGGAAAATAAAAGAGAAATAAAAAGAAATCCTCAAAAAGGAATATTTAAATGAGGAATAAGCAAGATAATGTGAAATGATGCATAAAGATGCATCTAGAAGGATAATAAGTATCCAATAAAAAGAATTTCGAAATAATAGAGTACCTTGGGATCCAAGGAGTCCCAATAAAGAGGAAAGAAAGAGAAAATACTAAAGAGGCAAAATAAGAGGATAATGTGTTGCTTTTTTAATGAATTATGTGGTATTGTTTAAGAGATGATTTTTTTCTCTATAAAGGAAAATAGGAATTTGTGCCAAAGAAATAAAAAGCAACCATAAAGTAGATAAGGGAATTTCGAATTTCCTAATATCCACATAATAGAGAATATCAAAAGGTTTAAGAAGAGAGAAAAGGGTTTCTTCTCCTTAAAGAAATAGGAGTCCTTATGGGAGTGGGACTTGTCCCCACTTAGAGGGCCATGTTAGGGCATGTATGAACTCCCCTATAAAAGGGGTAGAGCTCAGGGGTGAGTTCGGAGGAGTTGTACATATCCTTTCTTCCTTCTTTTTCTTCATCTTCTTGAGCAAAACCCTAATCCACGAGTAGTGCTTTCCCTGGTGCAACAGAGATCCGTGGAGTCACCTGGGTGGATGAGCGAAGTGATACGATGCCAAGGAGGGCTCTGCCATCGTCTCCATGACCATAAACGCCGTGCCGAGCCTGTAGAAGGTCAGAGCCATGGCTGCAGGTTGCACACCTGCCCTACCCAAACCGAACGCCTAGATTGTGAGCTGGGAGGCGCCCAGATGTTGCGGAGGCCGTCAGAGCAAGGGCGGAGGGTGGCGACGTGTTTTGGACCTTAGAGAAGGAGGGGAACAGACCTCGACGCACAGCAGGTGCGGTTGCATCTAAGGGAGAACCCCACACTTTTTCAGACGTGTTGGCCATGCTTCGCAGCATGGTTGGCTGCGACAGGGTGGGGCGGAGGCCAGGAGGAGAAACTAGCATGGCGTGAGCCTCGAGGAAGTGGGAGGAAGGCCACGAAGGCTGCAGGACGGCAGCTAGGGTGGCGGCCTGGTCCGCACGCGAGGTAGAAGAAACCAAATCAACTTTGGATGGTTTTACCCTCAGCCTTACAAAGGACGGGCCAGTCAAGTGAGGTGCAGAAGCATCATTCGATTCTAATTCAATCAAACAACGTCACATGTGCAAGGATGACGTGGCGGCTTACTATTGTCTGAAGTAAGTTGATTTTACAAAAATCATATCTCTTTATTAGTAACTCAGAATATAGTGAAACTATATATCAAATTGCTCAGAAAATGAGAGGAATCCAATAAAAATATAATTGGAGCCTGGTTCTACTTGCAATTCGAAAAGTAATGGAAGGTATTAGCTTTAGATGTAATAACATTTAAAGAACCCTATTTTGTTATGATTAAAATGCTTAGTAGGGTATAATAGATGAATAAAGTTGATATTAGCCTGTTAATGATAAAAAGGAACATTAGGAAGAAAAAGGATGAACTTTGCATATAATTAGTTAATTTCGAGTTTAATGTGCATGAATATACTTTAATGGGACATGAAACCCTAATGTTGACTAGTTCGACTATTAATGGCCTTAATTGATTAATTTCATGATTAAAGTAGGAATATGTTATTTCGAGCATTAAAGTCCCTAATTTGTGGAAAATAATCTTAATATAGAAATTAGGGTTTTTACATGAATAAAAGGTGGAATTAATGACAAATCAAGTTCTTATGTGTTTTGGATCATAATAGACTATGAATTGATGATAAATGTGTATAATGACCTTGAAATAACTTAAAAGGATAAAGAAGGTAGTTTTGGTATCAAAGAGAAATAATCGACTTTAATTGGGCTTATGATGTTGAAATTAGGGTTTATGAACTAAGAGAGCATTTAATATGATAAAAGCGTTATGGAGGAAAAAACCCTAATAAAACCCTAATGTGGTCTAGAAAGCCTACGTTGGAATCCAAGTCTAGCTTTAGAATGTTCTGGATAAACTATAACACTTGGAACGTATGCGTTAATTTCAGGATATTGTTGATTGCTTGTTGATTGATTCTTTATCCTTATTGCTTGGACAATCAAGTTGCTCTGGATCAGGTATATGGTTAATTATGAATAACCGCCTTAGTTTCCCGATGATTTTTCGGATGGTTAATCGCATTGAATGCAAATTATCAGTTTGGATGTTCATACTTGCAAATTATAAAGTCACTATGATTATCACATTAATAATAGAAGTATGGATTCTCGCACGTACATGCCACCCTGATGGATGATGCCAAAGGTCAGGCCCAGATGGGTAGACCAATGGACACCTTGAGTGGTGACCCCAGGCACCAAGAAGGTGGCCTATGATATTGCATGACTAGTGGGCACCATGAGTGGTGACGCCCAGGCACCAAGCTCGGGATTGAGAAGGTGGCCATAAGTCATTGGCAAAGGGCACCCTAAGGTGGGTATGCCAGGGTTAGGGCAAAAGCGGTGGAGAACGTCATACTGAAAAGTGTAAATTGGCTTGTTAATTAATTTGATTGTGATTATTAAATTGTTAGCCATATTTGCAAGTTTTTGGTTGTTCCCACATACCAGTATATTTTGATATACTGACCGACGTTTTGTTTGTCGGCGTTTTAGGAACAACAATTGAAAGAACAAACAGTAAAGTGACACATTGTGAAAGTAAAACATAAAGTGCAAGGAGGATTAGTTAGAGTGGATTCAAGCTTGGATAGATAGATTCCCAAGGTTTTCAAAGGTAAGTAAAGTTTTAATTTTATACCAAATTTCAGTTAGTTAGTAGAATTTCATAATTGTTATTGATTATTTGTCGAACCTTTGATCATGTTAATTGGATAACGGCACCGACCTTTCGGTCTCCCTTAATTGGGGGTTACCGGGAGGCGGTGTCGTTACACCCGCCTAACACTTTTATCCAAAAAAATCCTTGTCTCTATAGAAAGGAAATAGCTTCCCTATTCAAAAACAATATCAAAAAGAGGATTGGCCACCCAGAAAACCAATCAAACTCCTCAACCCCAAACCTGAAAGGGGAAATAAAAAGCCAAAAATAAATAAAAGAAAAAAAATATATATATATGAGAGAAGTGCCTGAAAAGATGTCAAAAGTTTCTGCCTGACCGGTATATTGTTACACTCATGAATGCAGATATGTCATGCCCGTAAGTAGAAACTTGAAGCCAAGCTCACACACCTCCAATCCTAAATGGAATCTCGCAAAACCACCTGACTTAAAGTCAGAAGCCATAAAAAAGGGCAACATTGTTCTTACGACAGTTGTGGGTGAGAAGTTCAGGGGGTAGAGGAAAACACCTAAAAACCTTAAGCCTACCTATACACATTAGCATAGGGCCCGATGAAAATAAAGAATAGGTGTGAAAGCTATGCTTTGAAAAAGATTTGGCATTAGTACAAGCATTAGCTAAGGGGAGGGGTGATGAGTTGAGAAGGAGAAACCTTTTACAATAGAAGGTTATGACAGATAAAATGAGGTTATGCAACTCCAGTTAAAGGGGGAAGATTGAGACCTAAGGGATTGAATACATACAACAACAGTCTTGATGCAAGGATGAGATATGTCAGTCAAGCTATTATGTTGTCTTTTAAGCTTGTTCATTCTTTCTCTCTCTGAGTTCTCAAACCTGCACTTAACCTAAGGACATGCTTGATTCTAATTTTGGGGGAGTTGATAACACTGTACTTTACGTACTTTCTATATATATTTTACACCACTTTTAGTATAACTTTAGTTAACTTTTCACATAATTTCTCTATCTTTTTTACTAAACCCTTGTATAAATGATTTCAGGAATCAACACAACTTAGGTCATGATTTTTGGGAACCGTGACCACAATTCCAAAGCACCAGACATCTCAAAGCCACAGACAATAATCAGAGACCGCGACCGCGGTTTGTCTAGATATCGCGACCGCAATTACCCAAATACCGCGACCGCAGTTATTCAAAGACCGCAACCTCGTCTATAACAAGAATCGTGACCACAGTTATAGGAGGACCACAACCAAGTTGGACCATGACCAGAGTGGAATAAGGTAGAGACTGCGATTGCGGTCTTTCCCTCACTTAACAGAAAAACTGTGACTGCGGTTCTAAGTCAGTGGAATGCGCCTACAAATAGCGCACCCACCTGTCTTGTCAAGAGGGGGAGAGATCAGAACCTGAGCCCACGAAGTGTTGCTACTTTCCAGACTCATCTCTGACCATCCATACATCAGTCTTGGATCTCCAGGGGCGGAAGCCGAGGAGAGAGAAGATGGCTGTTCACTCTTTCTTTGAGAGGAGAAGGTCGTCCACGCAGTAGATCCAGATCTGAAGAAGTAGTGTGTAGTATCACATTTCTTCTCTTGCAGATCTATTGTTTCATCCTATTGTACCCCTTTTCCCCCTTTGTTGTATCTTATGGATCTATCTTTTTGTAACATTGTCATGTGGTCCACAAACATGAGCGGCTAAACACCTTAACTTGGGTTGGGAGCAGCCACTAAGGCTCTCCCAACATGTATATTGTCTCTTTCTTTTGAATATACATATTCTTATCAAGATTATCTCCATGCACATGTTTTAATGCTTCACTTGTATGCTTAGCTACCATCTTGTAATGTTTGATTGTTGATATCTAGAGAGAGAAACATCACTTTTATCCCATGTCATGAAGTGGCATGAATGCACAAGAGTGTTGGAATGCTAAAGTTTTAACCATTTGTTTTTTTGTGAGGTTTTTGAGTTGTTATATTGAGAGAGAGAGGCTTCTTTTAGATTTAGATCTATCCTCATCTCGAGAGAGAATGGAATAGACATTTGAATGGTTTCTTGTAATCTTGATATGAGTATGCAAGAGAGAGAGATAGTATTACATGTTGGTGAGGTGCTTTAGTTGGTGAACCCCAACCTAGGTTATCCCCATATACTTATTTATAGTGTGTTTCTTTTTCTTCTTTTTGTTTTACTATTCTTGTTTATGTGTTACCGTTCCTTAGGGAACATCTCTTTACCCCCTTTTTCTACTAGAGTATAAGAGTATTTGATTCCGCATTCTTAACACGACCAACCTTGTTCCTGTGTTTGACCCCAATTTCTACATCGGACCCCATTTATCGCTGCGGTGGCCTGAGAGTCGGGTTATCTATTTAAAAGTCTGACTACTTTAATCCACTCCTTTTGGACATGTGGTTTAGGCTGGTCACTAATGCAATCTCATGATAAATCATCGGAAACAATATTTACTTTATTGTGCTTCTTTACATTTGTATAATATGTAATCATTTATTTGTTTATTTTCTACACCAATTTTTTCATGTGCAAGAAATTAGGATCATACAAAATTATAACATATCATGTCAATTATTATATTTTAAAATACACCTCAAACTTTACATGATGCCAAATTGTAACATTTTTTGCATGATGAAAAATATCAAATTTGTATTCTACTTAACAATATTATGTAATGGTCCACTAGGGATGTAACGACCTCACTTTTTAGTGTCGTCCAATTAAGAAAGGACCTTAAAGTTGAAGGTCATTACCTAAATCTTCCAGGATTCAGATTCAAAAAATAACAAATAATTGTTTATAATTTAATTATTGCATAAATACTATTTACAAGGTGTATAATAATGCTCATATAAGGAGTTACATGAACTTTATGCGAAAAACAAATTCATATGAGAGGACATATCTAACTAATCCTATTCGACTTAAATTTAATGTCTTTAATTGATTTCATCCAATTCATCATGTCTTGAAATCTTCATATGTCATTTACCTAAAACACTGACATAAAAATACAGATCAATATATTGCTAAATTGTGTGCTTGGGTGCATAGAAAAGTGTGCAAGTAAGATAACACCATTTAATCAATCAATTACTTTCAAGAAAGGACTTGCATTTGCATTACATAATCTAACCCATTCTTTATATGCTATCATGGTTGTAATCACTATCCCTCCCAAGATGTCCATATCCGTGCAGATATACTAGATGACAACCTGCCCAAAACTGATATGATCTATCACAACAAGGGCATGTCGCTTAACAGAGATCACTTCACATGGATTTTCTTGAAAAACGTGTACATAAGAAGCTATTCAAAGTACTGTGTGCCACTCTACTTGAAGAGTTCTTACATCCAGATAAGGTACAACCAGTGTTCAACGACACCACACATCTAGCACATCTCCTATTCGATGATAACAACAAAGTTGTTGATGTGATAGAGCTACAATGTACAATGAGTAGAGAATAAACTAAATTTGTGGTCCTACCCATAAGGACTATAAAGCATTGGGCACTGATTATCATCAACTTATACAAAACATGGACAATAGTGTTCAACTGCTATGTAGCTGAACTGGACAACACCTCCCTGGTCTATAAGAACAAACAAACAAGAGATATCCTGAAGGTGTCGCTACGTCTGCAAAGAGCTATACAATCGGTAGACAACAGACATAAGGGGATGTGGAAGCAATTCTCCATCTGCAAGAAGGTCCCCCAAGAAAAGGCTAGAACAGGAGATTGTGCCTTCATAGTGCTATGGATGATGGAAGCCATCAATAAAGGAGTCTAATTGGAAGATCTCTATATAGAAGATCTATATGGAGTTCACGGTATATATGCAATAGAGCTTATCTATGACCGTCGCTACTTCAACGACCCGACAATGCCTTCAAACACAGTACCGTGGAGGCTTCACCAAGAAATCCTCATCCATGAAAAATAAACATGTAGGGAGGAACTCAAAACCTTGTGGATCGATCCTACAGAGGCAGCTAGAGTGACTGCTTGGAAGGAAGGTTGGGCAGCTGACACACCTGATAGAGTGGAAAGAATACCAGAACTTAAGCCTGAGCAGCCTCCTATGACAAAAGAGAAGGAGGAGCAACCTCTAGCCAGACATCCAGAAGAAGGAGAGATAGAAGAAGATGATCTGCCCGAAGGTAAACTAGATGGCCTGACTAGGGACATAGTGCCAACCTTCAAGGATTTCAACAGGTGGAGCTACTCATGTGTATCCCCCTTGATACATGTCATCCCAGGGTTTAGAATATGGTAACTTCATTTATGTGATACTCATAGTGCCATTATGGTTGAAGAAAATGTAAATAAACATCCAACAATTTATTTTATAGATTTTTAAGATAGTATTGACAATCTCCTAAAGTTGATACATGCAAATATTCATAATCTTAACCAGATACCTCAATTGAGAACCATGCAAACTATGCAGTCATACTTTAAGCATATATCCAAACATCCAATCTTTCAACATAATCAAACAACATTATTTGTATGCATGTCACACATCATATTCAAGACATACTAACTTATTATATATCCAAAATTAGGGTTTAGAGTTGTCTCAGGTTGGATAATGAATAAGTATATCTAACCCTAATTCTATCACATCATGATTCATTATAATTATAAACCTTAATTAGATATTAGGTGAAATCCTTATTATCAGATCTATCATATTATTGCATTATGAACACTTAGATCAAATCATGTTCATTAATATCAAAGAAAGCAATGATCTTTGGTTTCAAAACTCTAATTATCATGTTCATGACTTAGAACCTTAATCATGATCGTTATAATCCAAATTACTTCAAGGACTTATATTCCTATTGGGTTGACATCTAGGTTATTATGAACATTTAGATCAAATCATGTGCATGAAGGTCATAGAAAGATATGCATTGGTTTCATAACCCTAATTATACATGTATGTGATTATTGACCTAGAAACCCTAAATATTCATCATCATTATCATCTTCATCTTGGATTCACATTGTATTTAGAAATATCATAATATTATCACAAGATAGATGTTCTTAATGTATTCAACACATTCATCATCAATGGTAGGGTTTTAAGCATGAATCATCTTAAATACATGTATTAGCAATACTTTTGGAATTAGAAGCATATCTAGAGTATGAAAGTATTTTATTTAGATTCTATGTATTTTCCTGATCAATTTCATATGTACTTTTGATATCAACAAATCTACCATCTAATTGATACAATTAACACAAGATAAACATTTATTGACCAGTCTGGAGACAGCACATCAGTAAAAGACATATTATCCAAAACCAATGTGGGTCTGGTCCCATCCAATCATCTAAAGCCAACCCGGCTAAGTGATTCCAGTGTATCCCACCTTAGACCCAGGGAAAAGTACCCTAGTAGCCTCATGTTGTGACAAGGATGTCATGTGGTTTGGAGGGTAGGAAGGTAACCTCGAGCGGAGGACTCCTCCCCTCTCAGATCGCACCATGGAAGAGTAACCATGAGGTCAAATCCTTGGTTGACTCTAGCCAATGGATCTTATGTGTCCCTATGAAGGGCCACGCTATCTTCACTATCCTTTGACAAACTCATCAAACTCCTTAGCGTAGCAGGAGGTGGCTACAAGTGTGGGCCTGAGGTCAATCTATTCAAGAAAGATACCATGGGACTAAATGTAGGGAATTATCTTCCAAGTTGACAAACTAAGGTCCCATTCACATTGTTGGGACATCCAGGGACCCTTCTCACCTTCTGTGAAATACCACAGTGGTCTGGAGTTCACCCTTCAATGAGGAGCTCTAGGTTGTAGGGGTGGCTTTGTTGAAGAAAGTGTGTTGGCCTTACTCGAGAATCATTGAAGGTCGATGGCTATCCAGGGACATCTAAGGATCCTTTATACCTAGAAAATTGGGTAGACATGTTTCCAAGTGTTAGGTCTATGATGAGGTTATCGAGAAGGAGACGGGGTACAGTAGATACTTCCAATGACATTTGGGAGAAATTGAGAGAGGCATTGGGTTTTTTGGATCAAAGTGTTGCCCCTATCCCTCTTATATAGGCTAGGGTCAGTAGTAGGGTGGTCTCAAGGGACAGACCTATGTTCTAGATAGTTCATGGAATTGGGCATTTTCCAAACTCAGTAAGTCAACAACCTTATTGTGGCTCGTCATGTTCGTCTCTTTTTCCTTAATTCAATGCGTGAAGAAACATGGGAAAAGGTGAGGAAGGGAGGAATAACAAGGTGAGTGATGTGATGGTTACTATTTGCTCATGTTTTCTTTCCCATATGGTGGGTGGAGACCATGTGGGTTCCATCAATCTCTGATCCAACGGTCAAGACTGACATGACATATCAAAGGGGTGCACTGGTTAAAATGCTAAAGTCAGATTCATTTATATCAACTTTTAATTCTAGGAACAAAAGTATTTATCACAATTAAGTCCCCTTTCTTCTAGATTTCCTATATGATATTGGGAGCATCCTTTTGTTATGAAATCTGAATCATATCTCAGTAGTACCTTTCTCGACATATATATAATTTTTGGTATTTGTTGGGACAACTTTCATAGTCAAAACTTGCCTTTCAAGTATATCCTTAAAACAATTACTCACATCACATGAAAAGTCATTATCATGTCAAAATTTGAGAATTATCTTTGTTTTCTTATTATCTTCAAGTATTCTAAAAGTCAGACAAAAATATCCATATTGTATGCCTTGAAACTTGTGTTTCAAGTCATTGTTATATAATGACTCCATTAATTATCTAAATCACACATTATCTTAGAATATTTTTGAAACTTTCCTTTTACCTCATATTTCAATTATCTAAAAATTCACAAAACCATCAATACTCATATGCATGATTTCCTTTATTTCTTATACTTGTGCCACAAGAACCTATTTGTCAAGAAAATAATGTCATGGGCCTCACTTGGACCAGGGGTTGAACCGATGCATTAGAGAGGATTATTGTTCTATCAATTATGAAATCAATGATTTTTCTTATCAACTCAAGCCTTATATATATATATATATATATATATATATAATACAAATTTACCAAAATTTGAGGATCTTACATTCACCCCTCCTTAAAAGGATCCTAAAATTGAAACCTAGTAAGGTTAAGGTAAATGATAACTCAACCTAGATTCAAACCTTAGGGTCAACACCCCTCTTTGATATCTTTAACATCTTTAACCAAAAAAACTCTCATATTGCTAAGGTTGGAACTCAAACTCAATTCCAGGGTATATTCACAACCTCACCCATTACATAACATTATTACTTGGTGATTACATTTTCACTTGTGATTTTAGTTTTCACTTGGTGATTACCTTTTTTCGTAATTTCCAAGTATATTACATTCATTTCCACAATAGGGTGAGGTACACCTCAAATCCTAGATTATGCCATTAACATTCAACTTAGGTATTTACCCTTATATGTAAATTTTTAACAATAACATGTGTCTACTCAAATCTATCTCACTCACAATAAGATGAAATGAGCATTTGTCTGCAACCTAAATACAAAATTTATCCCAGTCCAAAAGTAGAGATGGTCCATGCACACATTGCCTTCTAATTTCTATTTTAGGTTGAATCACTTTGAAAAATTTCTCCAAACCATAATTAATTTTAGTCCCACAAATCTTCTTAAGTTTCTTAAATCTCCAGGGATAGTATTTTTTGTCACTCTTGAGTTTATGCACAACTCCCAATAAGATTTTATCCAAACATCATTACATGAATTCTTGTGTTCTTCACATTTACATCTTGTGTATCATTATCCTTAGTCATTTCATTAAAGTCTCTAGGGGTATAGGTACTTCTATAGGGATCTCCTCTTGACCTTGTGGGTTTTGTGTACTTATGAAGTGACTCTCACATTCGCCGCTTGGGCCTCATGAACTCATGAACTTGGCCAATATCCTGACCCCATGGGACTTGGGTACACATGCATGGTTGTCTCCTGACTCCATGGCCTTATGCACTTAGGGCATGATCACCTTTTAACCTCATAGGTCTTGAGTACCTTTAAGCATCTCTAGTTGACCCTAGGATTGAGTTCGGGATCTACCCTTCCTATGGTTTATTGAAATTTTGTAAATTTATTACACATTTTCTTGAGGTTTTTCTAACAATATTCGAGCACATTATTTTCTTGTGTAATTCGTTAACACAGATTTCCTTCATCTCTTAGGGTACACATTATTTATTTTGTGTTCCTGTATTGGGCTCATGGTGACCTTCCCTCTTGGGTTGGGTCTTCATAATAACCTTCCCTCCTTGGGGTTGGTCTTCATAATGACCTTCCCTCCTAGGCTTGGTCTTCCTAGCAACCTTCCCTTCCTGGCTTGGTATCTTAGTGACCTTCCCTCCTGGGCTAGGTCTACATGGCGACCTTCCCTCCTGGGCTTCACCTCATAGTGACCTTCCCTCCTGGGTTTGGTCTTCGTGGAAACCTTCCCTCCTGGGCTTGGACCCTTGGTGACCTTCCCTCCTCGGCTTGGTCACATACTTTTAGTCACTTCCTTAGTGACTTTTCATTATGTCCCTCAGGGATGGCATACTTGGGTTGAGATAATTATACTCAATATATATGCCTTCATGCTTTGTATACTTAATTTTTCAAGCTTTATGTGACATTCAAGGTTACCTCAATCCTTTAGAGGATTGGTCAACTCACCCTTCTAGGGAAGGTCCTTACCTAGGGTACCTTCTTGGCTTAGAAGAGGAGGTTAGGATATCTAGATACAACATGACCCCTCATGTTTAGGGTTATGTCTCCTCATATGTACTTTTCCCATTCTTAGCCTGACCCACCCCAAGTTGGGACATCACACCTACGAGTGTGTTGAGGGTTCTATATTCATTTTTATGTAACCATTGATTTCCTATGTTTCATATGTAAATTCAAACCCTTTACATGAATCAGGCATGCATTACTCCATGTACTTGCATGTATGGGAAGACTAGGGTAACCAATTTTATGGTACTAAAATTGGGTCACCCAATCTGATTGTATATTCTTTTTATATATTTTTTATTGACTCAAGGTTGATATGGGTAGGGTTACTATTTCTTCTACACTACCCCCATCACCCCAGATTAGCGTTTAGGGCTAGAGACTACTCTATGCATCTTAGGGTTTCATGATATCCCTTGACCCACATTGGGTGTTCCTAAACCAACCCTAGCTCCATCTAGGTTTTACCCTTACAAGGAAAAAAAATTATTTACTTTATCATTATTTACACATTACAAGTACATTAATTGGTGGAGGATTCCTTAATCCTATTTCTTCTCAAAAACCCTAACTTGAGATGAGGAGGGAAGTTCCTTTTAGGGATTATTAAGCAAAGAGATGAGCAAAGAATGAACTTAGATATGAGAAACTTAGATGAAACATTACTTCAGGAACACCTTAGGTTTTATCCAGACAGGTATCACCTTAGCTATGAGAGTCATTATATACCAAACTTAATGATTCAAATCAAACTATTTCCAGCCCCCAAAGTCATGATCCTTTCTCAACACCATTACCCTTAGGCTATTCTCTAATAATTTTCCTTATATTTCTAAAGATTACTTGAAATTATAAACTATTAAATATTATGTAAAAAATATGGGGCCCTAATACCAAATGTCACAACATCACTTTTCAATGTGCCCCAATTAAGAATGTACGTTAAATTAGAGAGCCATTACCTTAGTCTTCCAAGATCCAAATTCAATAATTAACAAATAATAGCAAATAATTTCTGTTATTTCACAAATATTGTTTACAAGGTGTATAATAATGCTCCTCTAAGGAGTTACATGAACTTTATATGAGAAAATAATACATATGAGAAGAAGTATCTAGCTAATCCTCTTTGACATAAATTTAATGTCTTCCATTGTTTTCATTTGGTTCATCATTTCTTGATATCTTCATATATGATATGTCGATCCACATTTTGATTGTCGACATTTTAGGTAAATACCATATAAGAAGATATCAAGACATTATGAATCAGGTGAAATCAACTGTAGACATTAAATATATGTAAAGGAGGATTAGTTAGATGATAGTTCTCATATTTATTAGTTTCATGTAAAGTCCCGGTAACTCCTTATAGGAGCATTATTATACAATTTGTAAACAATATTTGTATAATAACGGAAATTATTGGCTTTTATTTGTTATTTTGTGAATCTAGATCCCTTGGAGTTTAGGTAACGACTCTGAACTTTAAGGTCCTTTCTCAATTGGGGGACACTCATAAGTGAGGTCTTTATTCATTACCTAAATATTCATGGATCCAACTACAACAAATAATAAATAATAGCAAATAATTTCCATTATTTCACAAATATTGTTTACAAGGTGTATAATAGTTCTCCTATAAGGAGTTACATGAGTTATACATGACAAAATAATACATATGAGAAGAAGTATCTAAGTAATCCTCTTTGACTTAACTTGAATGTCTTTAGTTGATTTCATCTAGTTCATCATGTCATGATATCTTCATATATGACATTTATCTAAGACACCCAACATCAAAACTCGAATCATTATATTTCTATATTGTGTACGTTGTTTAATACAAAAGTGTGAAATTAAGATACCAACATATAATCAATCAATTATCTACAAGAAAGAATTGACATTTTCATTACATAATCTAACCCATGCTTGGTATGCTATCGTGGGCATATTCACTGTCTGTTCCAGGCCTCATGTGCATCAACCCTCGATACATGTCATCCTTGGGTTTATAATATGATAACTTACTTTATGTGATACTCATAGTGGCATTATAGTTGATCAAAATGTAAATAAACATACAATAGTTTATTTCATCAATCTTTGGGAAACCATCAACAATCTCTAGAAGTCGATACATGCAAGTATTTATAATTGAAACCTTGTAACTCAATGGGGAACCATGCACAAATGCAATCATACTTCAAGCATATATCCAAACATTCAAGCATTCAAAATAATCAACCAACATTATCTGCATATATGTCACCAATCATAGTCAAGACATACTAATTGTAAAGAGGCGAGATCACCTCCTTACTAAAATTTAAAGGAAGTACAAAACATCCATCTTCTTAGAAAGATAAAAGATATTAAGGGATGCATGTATAATATTCCAAGTAAATAAGTATGCACCAAATATATTATAAAATGTCAATAGCAGCGAAAATAAAAGTACTAAGCCTATTACATGGCTTTCCTTGTTCATTAAATGATTGTTCCCTAAAGAAAAAGATAATAGAAAAGGATCAAGCTATAGCAACCTAGACATCCTTTCAGATAGCTTGAGATCTACTCCTGAGATGACTTCCTTCAAACGTGTCCTTCTCCTTGCTCAGAACCAACACCTGGGTGGTTGGGAAAGCACCCAACAAAAGGGGAAAGAAAACAAGGTATGTGTCACAAAACTAGTCTAGGATAACAAGATAAGACCCAGCAAAAGGGGAAAGAAAACAAGGTATGTGTCACAAAACTAGTCTAGGATAACAAGATAAGTAAAGAAAATAAGAACCGGATAGGGTTCATCAGAAGATGAAGATAACAAGAGTATGAGGCGATATTCAAAAGAAACTTGCCATTAACAAATATATTAAAAAGGATTTGCATGTAAGATAATTATGTCTACCTAACTAAGTAGGGTTGAGGCACCTAGTGGACCTCTAACCTATAGGTGAGGGGAGAATAAGAGATTCCCAGTCACCTACACAATTATATAGGGGAGAATAAAAACATTCCCTAGGGTGATTAAATACATGCCCTCTGTGGGTGGTTGTACATAAGTACCTCTACTTTAAATTAAATAGAACATAAATGTACATGCTTAAAAAATTAGCCATGGAAAGAGTAGTCATAATATTCAATAAGCATGGCAGTGGGGTATAATACCAAAATAAGAAGCAATTATAATCTGATTTGAGGCATGAACAACATTAGGATTCAAGAATAGAATATTTAGACTTCATTTAAGACTCATTAGGGAAATATAGGGTTTGGCTGCAATTATCTCAACATAGAGTGTAAAGAATGTGCATACCTCTGTTACCGATATGAATTACTAACTTTCACCACTTTAATTGAGTCCAAGTTCCACTTTGCCTATTTTCAATGTATTAACATGTATTAGAGTACATAGTGCACATTAATGTATAGAAACCCAAATTTCATAACTTTTTAGAAAAAGTCATATTTATATTTTGAAATATCACCAATAAAATTATTAGGTTCTCCTAAAGAAAAAAACATATTTTTATATTAATTTTGGAGTTATGATGATTAAGATGTAATTTTTATGGTTTTATATATTAAATTCAGTTTACAAAAATCACCCTTCGTCAAACCAGGAAATCAGACATTTAAAATATTTTAATTAGATAGAGATTAATTTTATAATTTCAAAACATATTTACTTGTCAAATTTGGATAAGCGGATTAGAAAATATGAATTTTTCAATACTGACCAATAGGCAATTGCCACATCATCAAATCGATCGGGATAATTGAAGAGAGAGGGAAAGGGAGAAAACACCATTTGACCCAAGATCAAGTTTGAAGTTTTATAGGTAACAAAACTAGAACTTTTTGAGAAGGTAAAACCACAAGAAACCAAAACCCTAGAAGAACATGGTAAAAAGAGATGGAAATCATCGATTTTAAACATAGAATCATGAGTTTTAAGCATGTAGTATGCAATATATGAGAAGGGGGTTAACAAAACTTGTCTCTAGGAAGGTAAGAAGGTACAAACAGAAAGGATCCCAAGATTATAAGGTCTAGTTGCTCCAAGTTGAGCTCCTTACTTGAGCAAAGATCACCTTCTCCACTTTAGAGGTGCAAACCCTAGCAGAAGAGCATGGATATGAGATGTTTTAGGGTTCTAGGTGCAGTTTTACCATGGAAGGTCATGGTTCCAACCTGGAAGAAGGTGTAAGGAGTACTAACAAAATGAAAATAGGGAAGGAAAGGAGGATACTTACTATTTTTGGTCAAAATCACCAAGGAGGTGCTTAAGAAATCCTAAATAGAGAAATTTGGAACCCTAGGAGCCTTCTTCACCAAGGAAGGCACCCTCTTTTACCTTGGTACATCAACTTTATGGACAAACATAGAAGGGATAATGCTCTAAGATGAGGGAAAGAGAAGGAGAGGATTTATTCTTGGATTGGGAGGTGGGAATGGGTAGGCATGGATTTATAACAAAGGGGGAAAGCATGAGGTGTCTACAGGGCTTTCCACGTGTCCTTAGGCTAAGGCTTCATGGCCATACAAGAGGACATATCATAGAGACTTATTATATATCCAAGGTCAGTGCTTCTAGGCCATCCCCACCGTCTGACAATCAAATAAATAACCCCATTGGTTGATAGTTTTAAAGATAAGTTCATTTATAAAGAGGGTAATCCCTATAATGCCCTTAGAGAGAAACACCTTCAAACCAAGGTGCAACCAGGTTCCTCATGGTTCAAAATATCGAGAATGGTAAGGTAATATCTAAGGATTAAAATTCAGGTGATAATTTGCAAAGAAAACCTCCCAATTGGGTAAATTGCATAAAGTCCAGAATGTACCTAAAATTGCATAACTTGCACAAACAACATCCAAATCAAACCAAATTTTAAAAATTAGGATCATTTTATGTTTTCAAATTACATAAAAAAGTTGTATTAAGGTTTAGAGCACTTAAATAGGGTAACTAATCTTATTTAATATATTTAATCAAGGTTTAGGGCCTTGCACTTCTAGGACAAATTAATATACCATTGTTCTACTAAAGTGGTGATTTTGCATTTAGATCCTTAAATAAGATTTCACTGAGGCATTTGTGCATAAAACCTTATATTGGTACAATTAGTGAATAAATGTTCACAAAACCACTATAAATTCCACTAATTAAACATAAACGACATAAAGGACAAAAATGAAAGGGAAACTTGGGAAAAAGCTTTAGATGGAGATTACATCTAAGATTAATTATGTTACAACACTCCACCACTTTAAAAGGATTTTGTCCTTAAAATCTCAAGAAAAAAGAGAAGGTTGAGTACATAACATTTTCATCTCTCAACTCCCAAGTGGTTTCTTCTAGATCATGACATTTCCACAAAACTTTTACCAGCTCAATCTCTTTGTTCTTTAGCTTCTTTACTCGGGAGTCAAGGATCTTCATAGGTATCTCTTCATAGGTTAAATTCTCATGTATCTCCAAAGGCTCAACAGTAAGCACATGAGAAGAGTCCTTCACATACTTCTTCAGCACGGAGACATGGAACACATTATGAATCTTATCATAGTCAGGAGGTAAAGTTAAGTGGTATGTACAGTCTCCAATCTTATCTAAGATTTCAAATGGTCCAACATAGCGGGGACTCAACTTGCCTTTAACTTTAGATCTAGTAATAGAACTGATAGGCTTGATCTTTAGAAATGCATAGTCACCCACTAGGAAGTTAACATCAGACCTTTTCCTGTCAAAATACATCTTATTTCAGTCTTGAGCTGCTTTCATGCATTTCTTTATCAACTGTACCTTTTCTATCATCATTTGCATGTCATCGGTCTAAACTAGAAAACGTTCACTGACATCATCCCAATACAAAGGTGAACGACATGGTCTACCATAGAGAGCTTCAAAAGGTGGCATACCAATACTAGCTTGGTAGCTATTGTTGTAAGAAAACTCAGCTAATGGCAGATACCAATCCCATGCACTACCCCAATCCATCACACAAGCATGAAGCAAGTCCTCTAGAATCTGAACTATTTTCTTAGATTGACCATCTGTCTATGGGTGGTAAGCAGTACTGAAACACAAGTCAATCCCCATCTCCTCCTGAATTTGACCCCATAAATGAGAAGTAAACTTTGGGTCACGATCACAAACTATTACCTCAGATACTCCATGCAGGTGTACAATCCACTTAATGTACAACTGAGCCATATCCACAAGTTTGTAATTGGTTTTGAAAGGCAATAAATGAGCAGATTTTGTAAGTCGGTCAATAACCACCCAAACATCATCATAACCTTTCTTGGACTTGGGGAAACCAGTAACGAAGTCCATTGTGATCTACTCCCACTTCCACTCCAAAATTTCAAGAGGGTGAAGAAGACCACCAGGTCATTGATGTTCAATCTTGACTTGTTGACATGTCAAGCACTTCGTGACAAACAGAGCTATATCATTCTTCATGTTCTTTCGTCTGACGCTTCGTTGTAAGTCCTTGTACATTTTTGTTGTACCAGGATGAATAGTATACTTGGAACCATGTGCTTCACTTAGCACCTTCTGTGTCAGATAACCCACGTCAAGAATCCACAACCTTTATCTGAAGCAGACAACATCTTCCACTTCGACAGAGAAGCCAGATTGCAGTTTCTCGGTCAAGGCCTTCATCTCTTTAATCTCAGAGCTTTCCAACTATGCATCAATGACTTCTGAGATCCAATTCAGTGTAACAGTCAAACTAGCTAGGTGGACACACAACTTATCTTTGTCCACTGAATCAACAGGTTGAGGTCGCCAACTAGTCACATATTCGATATTTTCCCACACCGAACATCTCAGAGAGGAACAAACGACATCCTTCTTGTGACTTAAAGAATCAACTATGATGTTTGATTTACCAGGATGATAGGTGATGGTGAAGTCATAATCTTTGAGATACTCGATCCACCTTCACTGTCGTAGATTCAGATCCTTCTGTGTCAATAGGTACCTCAAGCGTTTATGGTTAGAGAAAACTTAAAACTTCACACCATAGAGATATTGTCGCTAGATATTCAGAGCATGAACGATGGAAGCAAGCTCTAAATCCTATGTAGGCCAATTAGCTTTATTCAGTTTCAGTTGGTGGGAAACATAGGCGATCACCTTTCCGTCTTGCATCAAAACACACCCTAAGCCTTCTTTAGAAGCATCAATGTAGATGACATAGGGTATGCCTTCAACAGGCAAGGCAAGAATGGAAGCAGAAGTCAAACACTCCTTTATCTTTTGGAAATTGTTCTCACATTCTAGTGTCCAAGAGAACTTGACCTCCTTTCATGTCATCTTGGTTAAAGGAAAGTCTAACTTACAGAATCTCTTGATAAACCTTTGACAATAACTTGTTAAGCCGAGGAAACTATGGATCTCTAAAGGATTCATTGGATCTTTCCACTTGGTCACAACTTCTACCTTTGTAGGATCAACAACTATATGTCTAGAAGAAATCACATGACCCAGAAACATCACTTCCATTATCTAGAACTCACACTTTGAGAATTTTGCATAGAGTTGATTTTTTCACAGTGTTGAGTACAATCCTTAGATGCTTGTGATGTTATTTTAACGTCTCGGAATAAACCAAAATGCCGTCGATAAACACCACCATGAACTTGTCAAGTTATGGATGGAACACTCGGTTCATCAAGTCCATGAAGGCAGCAGGGGCATTTGTCAAGAGGAAAGGCATGAACATGAATTTGTAATGCCTATAACAAGTTCTGAACGATGTCTTCGATACATCATCATCCTTCATGCACATGTAGTAGTAGCCGCTTTGCACATCCATCTTGGAGAACACAGTGGCTGACTTGAGCTGGTTGAACAAGTGATCAATGTGAGGTAAAGGATAACAGTTCTTCACCGTCACTTAGAAAAGCATGTGGTAGTCCATGCACATCTGCATTGAACCATCCTTCTTCTTCACGAATAGGACAGGGGCTCCCCAAGGTGAAACATTGGGGCAGATGAGGCCCATGCTGAGAATCTCTTCTAGCTACTTCTTCAGTTCGGCAAGCTTGGCGAGGGCCAAGCGGTAAGGCAGATTCAATATTAGCAAAGTTTTGGGTACAAGCTTGATGGAGAACTCCACTTCGCAAGTTGGTGGCAAACTGGGTAAATCCTTGAAAAATATGTCTGGGAATTCCTTCACCACATCTATGTGGTCGAGAGAAGGAGGTGTAGCCTCAAGGACTATAGAGGCTAGGAAATCTCTACACCCTTGTGAGACTAGCTTTTCAGCTTTGATGGTGGGGATAATGAATTTCCAATCATCTCGCTTCCTACCCTTGACACACAATCTTCCCTCAACAAGATGTGACAAACTAACCTTTGATTCTTCACAAAACAAAACAACTTTGTACCTATTTAACCAATCCATTCCCAGGATGACATCAAAGGCGGTCATGTCGAGCAATATGAAATTTGAGGGAAACATTATACCAGATATACAGAGGTCCATGGTCAGAGTTTGGAGATACGAAGAGCATATCTTACCATTAGGGTTTTTTATGTCTAATATAAGATCCATATACTTAGATTCTATTTCTAACATAAAAGCAAGATGACATGATATGAAGGTATTTAATGAGCCAGAATCAAACAGTGCCTTTATAGGATGCATATTAAGATAATAGGTACCTTCAATAATGTCATTATCTTCTCCTACTTCCTTAGCATTGAGATCAAACACTCTCCCATTCTGGATCTCCATTGGAGGTCACCTTGGGTTCTAGTTGTTGTTGTTGTTGTTATTATTCCACAGAGGTGTATTCTGCCTTGGCTGCTGCGACTGTTGGGCATTATTCTATCCCTACTGGAAATGGGGCCAGAGTGGTCAGATATGCCTAACTTGGCAACACTCATGGCAGGTCATAGGAGGTCGGTTGTCTCTACGAGAAGGTGCATTGTTGGCAGGACATCTCCCTGGAGGATGGTGGTAAGAGCACCTATTACGCCAATTACATTCACAATTCTCATTTTGGGTAGGGTTCTTCCTCTTGTTGTTGTTGTGGCCATTACTGTGTCCATAGGATTGGAATCCTGGGTAGGACTCAATGACCAGGGCCTTATCCACCATCTGCTGGAAGGTGAGTGGAATCTGTGGAACAAGACTTCGGCCCACCTAGTAGTTTAGGCCCTCTAAGAACAACATTACCCTTCTCTCGGTTCCAAGGATGGTGGTGTAGCGTTCCAGAAGTAGGAACCATTGAATGTAGTCAACCACACTCATGCTTCCCTACCTGAGGTTGTAGAACTTTTATTCCTTCTTTCTCAAGAAGGTGGGACAAATGTACTTCTCCCTAAAGAGCTTCAAGAACTGGTCCCACTCCATGGTAGAGGTGTCTTGAGTGCGGGGGACACCATTCCACCAGACACATGCCGGTCCATCCAGCACATATGTCGCAAACTAAACCTTATGGTGAGGAGGGCAAGCCATACCCTTGGAGGTCTGATCTAAAGCCAACACCCAGTCATCGACTTTATCCACCATGTTGTGTTCACTTTCACCCTTGAAGTAGAGTGGCTGCATCTTTATGAAGTTGGTGAGGGTGAACTCCCTCGACTTGTTGGTGTTGGCGGCAACTGTATGGAGATGCCCCAACATGGTGGAGAGCAACTAGTGCAACATTGCCAACTCTTGTTCCGGTGTGAAGGCGGGGGTGCCCGGAGTAGTAGGGTTGACCACACTATGGCTGACAGGAGTCATAGGAGTGTTTCCCACATTGGATTCATCAGGGTTCAACTCCTTTCCCTTGTTCCTACTGTTGAGCTAGTCACCTATCCTGAAAGGTAGGGTAACATATTAAGTTCCCATGAGTATTTGAATCATAGATGAGAAAAATATAGAAGCATAGATGAGAAAAGAGTATCTAGAATGTTATTGCCTAAAAGCATACTATTTTGGGAAATTTGTATCATCTCAGTCCAGGCCTGTATCATATGAGTACGGGAATCCTCATAAACCAAGCTAGTGGTGTGAAGGAAAATATTTCCAGCCCCCGAAACCCTGATCCATTCTAGACACCTTTGCTTTAACTTCATGTCCTAATAGTTGCCAAAAGGCTCTGATACCATATAGTAAAGAGGTGAGATCACCTCCTTACTAAAATTTAAAGGAAGTACAAAACATCCAAATTTTTAGAAAGACAAAAGATATTGATAGATGCATGTATAATATTCCAAGTAAATAACCATGCACCAGATACATTATAAATGTCAATAGCAGCAGAAATAAAAGTACTAAGACTATTACATGGCTTTCGTTGTTCATTACATGATTGTTCCCAAAAGAAAAAGATAAGAGAAAAGGATCTCGCTATAGCAACCTAGACATCCTTTCAGATAGCTTGATATCTACTCCTGAGATGTCTTTCTTCAAACGTGTCCTTCTCCTTGCTCAGCACCAGCACCTGGGTGGTTGGGAAAGCACCCAGAAAAAGGGGAAAGAAAACAAGGTATGTGTCACAAAACTAGTCTAGGATAACAAGATAAGTAAAGCAAATAAGAACAGGCTAGGGTTCATCATAAGATGAAGATAAAAGAGTATGAGACTATATTCAAAAGAAACATGCCATTAACAATTATATTAAAAAGGATTTGCATGCAAGATAATTATGTCTACATAACTAAGTAGGGTTGAGGCACCTACCAGACCTCTAACCTATAGGTGAGGGGAGGATAAGACATTCCCAGTCACCTACACAAATATATAGGGGAGAATAAAAAAATTCACCAGGGTGATTAAGTACATGCCTTCTGTGGGTGGTTGTAGATAAGTATCACTACTTTAAATTAAATAGAACATAAATCTACATGCTAAAAAAAGTAGTCACGGCAAGAGTAGTCATAATATTCAATAAGCATGGTCGTGGGGTATAAGACCCAAACAAGAAGAAATTATAATCTGATTTGAGGCATGCACAACATTAGGATTTAAGAATAGATGATTTAGAGTTCACTTAAGACTCATTAGGAAAATATAGGGTTTGGCTACAATTATCCCAACATAGGGTGTAAGGAATGCACATCACTCTCTTATTGATATCAATTACTAACTTTCACCACTTTAATTGAGTCCAAGTTCCACTTTTCCTATTTTCAATGTATTAACATGTATTAGAGTACATATTGTACATTAATGTATATAAACCCTAATTTCAGAACTTTTTACTAAAACTCAGATTTAGATTTTAAAAATATCACCAATGAGCTTATAGGTTCTCCTACTAAAGAAAACATATTTTTATGTTAATTTTGGAGTTATGATGACTAAGATGTATTTTTTATGGTTTTTATACATTAAATTCATTTTACAAAAATCACCGCTCTTTAAACTATGAAATCATCCCTTAAAATATTTTTATTAGATAGAGATTAATTTTAGAATTCCAAAACATATTTATTTGTCAAATTTGGATAAGCATATTAGAAGATATGAATTTTTCAATACTAACCAATAGGAAATTGCCACATCATTAAACTAAACGGGATAATTGAAGAGAGAAGGAGAGGGAGAAAACACCATTTGACCTAAGATTAGGTTTGAAGTTGCTTAGGTAACCAAACTATATCTTCTAGAGAAGGTAAAATAGCAAGAAACCAAAACCCTAGAAGAACATGGTAAAACGAGATGGAAATCATCAATTTTTAACATAGAAGCATGAGTTTTAAGCATGTAGTATGCAATATATAAGAAGGGGGTTAACACAAATTGTCTCTAGGAAGGTAATAAGTTCCAAACAGTAAGGATCCCGAGATTATAAGGTCTGGTTGCTCCAAGCCAAGCTCCTTTCTTGAGCAAAGATCATCTTCTCCACTTTAGAGGTGAAAACCCTACAAAAAGAGCATGGAGATGAGATGTTTTAGGCTTCTAAGTGCAGTTTTACCATGGAAGGTCATGGCTACAACATGGAAGAAGGTGGGAGGAATACTAACAGCATGAAAATAGGGAAGGAAAGTAGGATACTTACTAGTTTTTGTCAAAATCACCAAGGAGGAGTTTAAGAAATCCTAAATAGAGAAATTTGGAACCCTAGGAGCCTTCTTCACCAAGGTAGGCACCCTCTTTTACCTTGGGATATCAACTTCATGGCCTAACATAGAAGGGACGATGATCTAAGATGGGGGAAAGATAAGGAGAGGATTGCTTCTTGGATTGGGAGGTGGGAAGGGGTAGGCATGGCTTTATAAAGAGGGGGGCAAGCATGATGTGTCTATGGGACTTTCCATGTGTCCTTAGGCTAAGGCTTCATGGCCATGCAAGAGGGCAGCTCATAGAGACTTCTTGTATATCAAAGGTTGGTCCTAAAAGCCCATGGAGGCTTTTAGGCCATCCCCACCACCCTCCAACCAAATAATTAACCCCATTTGTTTTTATAAACCAAAGGGCTTTATTTATTCAATTTGTAATATGATACATGCTTCATTACTTCTTGTGTATGTTGGATCATAGTTATTTGGTGTGGTAGGCCCTTCCGAACGCTATGCGCTCATGAAACAACTAGGAGGTGTGTTATAGTACTCCTGTTGTGAACTGTGGCTAAGTTGGTACTTTGCAAGTTTATCTGCAATAGAATTACTTTCTCTGGCGGCATACTGTATCATCACATTCTCAGGTTTCTCCTTCTTCAGGAGACTCATCCAATATGTGTACTTGGGATATTTTTTAGCCTTCTCATCCATCAGCTTCAAAGCCAATGAGCTATCAATTTCCACTATGCAACTTATCCACGCATTCCTCTGAATCTGGTCTAGAGCCAACTGTATGCCTGCTAATTCTGCTGTTGTGACGGATGAGCCATCGATCCTCCACGACCACCCCCCTAGCCAGAGGCCCTGTGAGTCCCTTGCAATTGCCTCTACTATAGATCCCTAATTATGGACCGCCGCATCGACGTTTAACTTGACTGTCCCCAGCTTCAGTCTGTGCCACACACCACTTCTGATCAGACCTTAAGCAAAATTGTCCTTTGCCTAGGCTTCTGTTGTGAGCATTATCACTTTCTGGATATACCGCTTTTGATGATCAATGAGCATGCTCTCACCTTCAAAAATTTCAGTGTTTTTGAACCCCCACACCGCATTGTAGATGATCTAGAACATTTCCTTTGTGATGCTTATCTTTCCATGAGCAAGCTTTAACCATATGTCCATGGTATTCAGTCTGAAGAACTCATTATGTTCCCCCTGATTGATGAAATGTTGCCAGATGTCCTTCACCATCACATAGTCCCTTAGCACATGGATGGTGGATTCACTTGTCTCCTGACATCTGCAACATAATCCATCCTGGGTCATGTGCCGCATCACACACCTTTCGTTCATCAATAGAACTATTGGGTGGCCAACCATGCAAACATCCATACCCTGGATGGTACTTGTAATCTCCACACCGTCTTCCAGTCTCCTGGGCATACGGTCTCTGTGGTGAAGTGTTTGAATAAATCATCATTAATTAAGCGGAAGGGATCATTAACAGCGGATTACTAAAAATCACTAAAAATTAAAACCCTTTTCAAAGAGATCCACTTTCAAGAAACTCTTAACATCAAGAACCAAAGTAATTCAATTACATCCTGGTTCATAAAATACATGTCATGTACCATATCTTCTAGAGGATTACAAACATCAGTTGCCCTGTTACATTATACACATGCAACATAAAACCTTGAGGCATTCAAGCCAAAATCTCAAATTGATTATAAAAACACTAACTACTAACTCCTAGGACCTGAGAGTACAGAGACGACACATAGGACTCATATCTACACAACACAACAGCCAATATCTCCACCTGAGATATTACTGTTGTCCCTGATGATGTTGTCCTTCCCTTACTGTATGATTTCTGCCTCCTTGTTCATGTCTACCTAAAAATTTGGATCCCACAGGGGTGAGACAATTGAAAATTGTCCTAGCGAGAGATATAACTCTCCACTAGAAACATTATTATAGTAGTTTAATAGAATAAAACTGAGCAGAGGATAAGCAGTTTAGAACATTCTCAACTTTTAAAGCATTGCAACTATCTATGATAGAGCAGTAAATCATCTATTCATTTTGTAAAGAATATAAAGAACATGTATATCATTTATCCATCTTACTATATCAACATCTCAAGTTTATCCTGAAATTCTAATTATCATGGTATGTCATTCGAGAATCATTCTCATTTCTGTTTGTTGTCCTCAGTCAATCTGCTAACTAGATATTAAATTGTATCAGTCATGTGAGTATACATCATCATATTCTGTTCAGGCATTGGACTATGCCAATCTTGTGCAACCATTCCAGGCATTGGACTATACCAACCCTGTCCAACCATTCCAGGCATTGGACTATACCAATCCTATGATTAATAGCCATGCATTGAGGTTATTATCAATCCTGTGACAGCTAGGTATTGGGTTATTACAATTCATGTGATTAACAGCCAGACACTACGGTTATTATCAATCTTGTGATAGACATGTATTGGGTTATTACCAATCCTATGATTAATAGCCAGGCATTGAGGTTATTATCAATCCTATTACAGCCAGGTATTGGGTTATTACCAATCCTGTGATTAACAACCAGGCATTGAGGTTATTATCAATCCTGTGACAGCCAGGTATTGGGTTATTACCAATCCTATGATTAACAACTAGGCATTGAGGTTATTATCAATCCTGTGACAGCCAGGTATTGGGATATTACCAATCCAGTGATTAACAGCCAGGAATTGAGATTATTATCAATCCTGTGACAGCCGGGTATTGGTTTATTACCAATCCTATGATTAACAACCAGGCATTGAGATTATTATCAATCCTTTGACAGCCATGTATTGGGTTATTACCAATCATGTGATTAACAACCAGGCATTGAGGTCATTATCAGTCTTGTGACAGCAAGTTATTGGGTTATTACCAATCCTGTGATTAACAACCAGGCATTGAGGTTATTATCAATCCTGTGACATCCAGGTATTGGGTTATTACCAATCCTGTGATACTATAGGATTCATGCATCTGCCAGGTATTGGACTCTACCAATCCTTTGATTAACAACCAGACATTGGGTTATTACCAATCATGTGATACTATAGGCTTCATGCCTCTGCCATGTGTTGGACGCTACCAATCCTGTGATTAACAGCCAGACATTGGATTATTACCAATCATGTGATACTATAGGCTTCATGCCTCTGCTAGGTATTTTGCTCTACCAATCCTGTGATTAACATCCAGACATTGGATTATTACCAATCATGTGATACTATAGGCTTCATGCCTCTGCTAGGTATTAGACTCTACCAATCCTGTGATTAACAGCAAGGCATAGGATTATTACCAATCTTGTGATACTATAGGCTTCATGCCTCTGCCAGGTATTGGATTGTACGAATCCTGTGAAATTATATCTTGGCCAAGTCATCATACTTAATCACATCCTTTATGTAATTCAATTATTCATCTCATCTCCTTTAAGCTTATTGAAATCACTATAGCCCTTATTTGGCTATAAGCATAAAGCATGTATGCTCAAGGTTTCATTATTATTATTGTATCCATTAGTTATTATTATGTTACTAAATTTCCATGGTTTATTTGAACATTATTACTGCTTACATAAGACTATATAAATATCTTATTACCTCTCACTAGGAAACAACTATTCTCATGGCTCACAAGGCCATTAATGATCTTGTCACCTCTCACTAGGCAACAACTACTCTCATGGCTCACAAGGCCATTAAACATCTTGTCACCTATCACTAGGCAACAACTATATTCATCATTTATCATTAAATGATTATCAACACAAGGTATGAGTTTCTCTCTCATCCTTACCAGAGTATAAATACATCATACTTTATTAACTTGGTTTAACCCCTTTTTTAAGGTATGTTAGCCTACACTTATCAAAGTGCATTAGGATCATTAAATCACAATGTAACAATTGACATGGCACATTTCATGTGTTATTCATCCAAGTATATTGGATTTAGGGTACATCAAGGTGTATCAATTTTGAGGTTCTAAATATGATATCTATCATGTCTTGATGTATTACTTCCCTCATCACTTGTAAATTTACTGAAGTATATCAGCTTATCTTGTATTAGGGTATTTTCCATCCTAATACTTTATGCACTAGTTCATCACATTTATCATGTAATGTAATGGTCATAAATCACTCATTTGAATTATTCAACCATTATCAATGGTATGGACTTATCTCAGGTTAAGGCATTATTGTTATAAGGTTATCCATTATCAACCACTTTAGGTGTTTGACCTACCAATACATTATTCATTATTCCATTATTAGGAATACAGTTTCCCATCTTTATCAACTAGGGTTTCACATGACATTACCATATATTAGGGTTTCACAAGACATCACCTTATATTGGGGTTTCTCATGACATCACCCTTAATTAGGATTTCTCATCACATCACCCATAATTAAGGTTTCACCATTATATTACCCTGCATTAAGATTTCTCATATCATCATCCTAAATTAGGATTACACCATTACCCTAGATTAGGGTTTCATGTAGCATTGCCCTAAATTAGGATTAGGGCTCATCAACCTTCTCAATTAGGGTTTCATGATCTCTTTATCAAGGATCATACCCTAATTACATATTTTATTCATGTTGAGAGTGTTGAGGTTTAACCACTACATGATTATCACTCATGTATAAGTTCCTCTCTCTCTCTCTCTCATCCTCTCTAGGAGGTTAATTACTTTAATCTTTATTAGATTGAATCAACTTGAATAAAGAGTTGACATAGTGTATTAAGTCGTTGCTTCCACAAGCATCAAGGGTTAGCCACTCAAAAGGTAGTAATCACTTAAGTACCTTGAAGGTACAACCATTGTAATTACTTATGATAAACATCATCAACAATCATGGGGTTGATTTTACTTTACATGGTTTGAGTCAATTAGACCTTCAAACGGTCTTGGGGTATTAAACCCTCAAACGGTCTTGAAGTACTTTGACCTTCAAACGGTCTTGAATTACATTGACCAATTGTAAATCGAATCAACCATTTGGTCTTGAAACCGAATCAACCCATTCGGTCTTGAAACCGAATCCATTCATTCGGTCTTGAAACTGAATCCATTCATTTGGTCTTGAAACTGAATCAATTTATTGAGTCTAGGGTTTGCAATCAATGAACCCCCCAACATTGAAACCATTGGAATTAGATCAAATTGAGACCATTGGATCGTCATCCAACTTATGACATCACCTGTCCTCAAACAGTCTTAAGGTTGTTTTACCTGAAACGGTCTTGAGACTGTTTGGTCTCAAACGGTCTTGAGTCCGTTTGAGCCATTCAACTTAGAAATTGACTCAATCGATTTAGGGTTTCAACCATTCAATCCAATTAGGGTTAATGGGTCACCCATCCTTGAATCCATTAAATTAAAACCAATTTGAATCATTGGATCTCAATCATTCACATCAGAAATTAAACCCAAATGGTTTTGAAGTTCAATTTACCCATTCGATCTTGAGATCCATTACCCATTCGGTCTTGTAGTCATTTACCCATTCGGTCTTGTAGTCATTTACCCATTTGGTCTTGTAGTCATTTACCCATTCGGTCTTGGATTCAATTACCCATTCGGTCTTGGTGTAATTACCCATTCAATTTGAAGAAAATTACCCATTCGTTCTCAAACTTAATTCCCCATTCGGTTTTGAAACTGAATCAACTCAATCGGTTTTGAAACGGGATCAACTCATTCGATCTTGAAATTGATTGGTTCCAATATTGAAACTGTTTGCTCATGTACTTTGTTGAGGTGTGTGCTTAAGATGACATCATCATCTTCAAGCTTTGAACTTCCGAATTCAGTTTTGATTCTTATGATAATTTCAACAACTAATTAGAAGGAAATCGAGAAAGAAGAAAGGTTCATTACATAATGAATAAATTACAAGCAATAATGACATTTAACTGTTCAAGTTATATAACCCTCCTTTAAAATTGAATCCAAGCTCAAAGCTTCATGTCTTCAATGGTGAATGAAGCTTTCTCAACTATCCAAGGCTCATCCTCAAGTCTTTGAGTGAAATGAATGGCTAAGGTTGAAGATTGGATGAAGAAAAGAAGAAATCAAGCATTGAATTTCTATTTCCACCATGAAATCAAGGTTGAATATGACTATGGATCTTACCTACAGGTTGGGGCACGTCCTCCTATTGCTCCTAAGCTCCCTTGTGCATGGACAAAGCAAGGAAATAAAAAGGGATCGAAAAAGCCTTTCATGTGGGTTGAAAATGGGATGTATATAAGGGAATTTCAATGAGAGAGAAAGTGATATAATAATCCTTTAATTCCCAAAATTGGTGCCACCTCTACCCCTCAACTCCTTGCATGCAAAGACATCTTCCCCACCTTATAATTCCTCTTTATTATCCATGAATTAAAAGAAAGCAAATTAAGCACCTTAACAAATATAATAATAATATCCAAATGTGAGTGGATATTACATTTTCTTTTACTAATGTGAGTGGGCTCTCCATTCACTTTAGATATTTCGTCGCCTTTTCAAGGCACAAGTACGTTAACACTTATACAAAATTCAACCATCCCATTTTTGGTTGAAGGGCTCTTCAATTAATATATTTATTTTTGCATTAAATTGAATTAGGAATTATGCTTAAATTTTGATTATTTTAATATCAAGATTCTCTCCTCCAAAGTGATTCAAATGAGACGCCCCTCTCATTTTATTTTATCTAAATGATGCCAAGAAAGAGGAGGGACTCTATATAGGTGGTATTTTGCATATTGAACCCTAGGTTTTGGGTAAATTACACATTACACCAAAACTAGGTTTTAATGTACAAACATTGCTTAATAAGCTCTTTCTTGGTGCTCAGGCTTGTGGAAGCCATACCTCTTCATCATTTTCATTCTCAAGATGCTATAACACTTGAGGAACATTTTATCATGTAAAATTTGCAATTTAACCCCTTAACTTGGGTAATTTGCACTTTAGTCCAAAACGGGCAAAACATTGTTTTCAACATTATTCAAAAAGGACTAAAATTGAAACATAAGTTCCTATTGAGTCTTAATTACTTTTCAAAAGATAAGAGCAAGCATATAATTAACTTTATTAAGTAAAACATCTAGGGTTAAAGCATAACCCAGGTCAGGGATGTTACAAGTTATAAACCCCTAACAAGGATTTCATCCCTGAAATCCCAGGTAAGGGAAGACAGATATTTTTCATTCATCATATCATCAAGTCTCCAAATAGAATCTTAATGTCAAGGAGATGCCATAGAACTTTGATCAACACGAAGTTCTTCCATACAGGGTTATCATAGGACCTGTCACATAGGACACATACTCTACTGTTTCTTTTCATTATTGACTGTAGAGTCAACTCTGTGTCAGGTAACACTTTTCCTAGTCAGAGATACATTATACATACCTCATTTAATTTAGCATTTCACTTTCAAGATAAGTCCAATGTTACATTTTGTCACCCAATTGTGACTACAAGTCTCTTCATACATCTTTGTTGATGTCATGTTTATGCGGGGCATAAACCCCTAACATGTGGTATCCATTATATGTGATAGAAACACATCACATCATCATCATGATTACTAGATTTGGGTATTCAAACCATCAGTCCATCATTGAACATTATTACCTCTCATCTGGTAACTGTTACCTCTAGATCTGAGGACCAGGGTATACATTATACTAAACATCTTTTTTTATATAAGTTGATCTATGATTAACTCAGATTTCTCCATACATCAATTAGGATGTGGTAGAAATATCCATGCCACATCTTCTACCTCATTATACTCTTTAGATTGTATCAAAATGACTACTTGATAAGAGTAATCAGAAAGATAGCAATCTGAGAGTAGCATACTTACCTTATCTTCAATAGATGAATACCTGGCCAGGGTATTCAAGAACTGAAGTTAGGTAGTATGTATTGGTTTTTATATTATGTTTCATTTCTTTAAGTTTTATTACTTAGTATCTTAAATTTTCTATGGGTGTTTCTTCTATATCTCTTTCCTTTCCTATATGAAGAGAGCAATTTCAAAACATATAAGAGAATATTGGACTGAATATAAGTGCTCATCCTTCTTAGCTCTTCCTCATGTCCTCATAAGATTAATTAAAGGAAGCCCAACAACAACTACCTTTCTTATAATTAGTAGGCAGAGAGTAGAAAAAGAAAAATGATTCAGAATGAAAAGTTTTATCTGACATGTTACCTTTACAGGTTAGCTAATGTCTTGTCTGTCGGTACACCTTATTATTTCTTCTTGGACACTGCCACCTCAGATGTCCTATCTATCCAGATATGTGGCAAGCTCGGTCCCCACTTGGTGACTGCTACATTGGTGTACCATAATGTTGTTGAACCGGTGAAGATTTTGGCTGTTTAGTACTACTAATCAACGGTTCTTGTGACTATGTAGACTTTCTTTTGAGGTTTGTCTCATGTTTCTTTGTCACAAACCTTTCTATCCTCCTGACAGATTCCATGAATGTGGCAAATTTCTCTCTACTTTCTAACACAGATGCTGAGATAGACACCTCAACATTCAGTCCTTTCTCAAAACGTCAAATCTTCTCCTGCTCAGTAGCATCCATTTGAGGAAAAAACCGTAAAAGTTCCATAAACCTAGCCTCATATTCATTTATTGACATGGTTCGTTGCTGAACCTTCTCAAACTGTGAGATCTTTTCATATAAATAAGTTATTGGAAAATACTTATTGACGAATTTTTGACGAAAATCCTCCCAACTAACCTCTTCATCATTCCTTTTTACTTCTTCTATGGCCTACCAATGGCCAACACTACCCTTCAAAAGGTAAACAAAATGTTTGACTTTGTCACCATCTAGAATACTAAGGATCTTAAAAGCCTTTTCTAACTCAGTGAGCCATAGATCAGCATCTGATCGGTCAGTTATTCCAGCATATTATATAGCTCCAACACGATGTAGTCGTTCAAACGTCTTACCAGACCCATGTCCCTCATTGGGGGTTGGTGCCCTAGGTACTAGTGCGGGCATCCGATCTACCATATACCTCATTGTGGTCATGAATTCCCTAAATAGAGCATGAATATTTGGGTTTTCTATCATAGCCTCATCAAAATGGGGATTCTCAGGCACTGATACCTCTCTTGCCTGATCCCTTGCACCTCCTACTAGTGCAGTAACATTGCTTTCAGCAACGTGATCCTCGTGTTCTCCAAACATCTTTAAGCTATCTCCCTTCTTCTGCATAGGTAGAAGTCACTAGAAGATATACTGGAGGACACTAGAACAGACTCAACACCTTAGTCCTATGTCTCTGTAGACTCAGCAAACCTAGAGCTCTGATACCACTAAATTGTGGAGAAGCATTTGAACAAATCATCATTAATTAGGCAGAAGTGATCATTAACAGAGGATTACTGAAAATCACTAAAAATTAAAACCTTTTTCAAAGAGATCCACTTTCAGGAAACTATTAACATCAAGAACCAAAGTAATTCAATTACATCCTGGTTCATAAAATACATGTCATGTACCATCTCTTCTCGAGGATTACAAACATCACCTGCTCTATTACATTATATACATGCAACATAAAACCTCGAGGCATTCAAGACAAAATCTTAGATTGATTATAAAAACACTAACTACTAACTCCTAGGACCTGAGAGTGCAGAGATGACACATAGGACTCATATCTACACGATACGACAATCAATATCTCCACCTGAGATATTACTATTGTCCCTGATGTTGTTGTCCTTCCCTTATTGTATGATTTCTGTCACCTTGTCTGCGTCTACCTAAAAATTTGGATCCCACGAGGGAGAGACAATTGAAAATTTTCCCAACAAGAGATATAACTCTCTACCAGAAACATTATTATTGCAGTTTAAAAGAATAAAACTGAGTCGAGGATAAGCAGTTTAGAACATTCTCATATTTTAAAGCATTGCAACTATCTATGATAGAGCAGTAAATCATCTATTCATTTTGTAAATAATATAAAGAATATGTATATCATTTATCCATCTTACTATATCAACATCTCAAGCTTATCTAGAAATTCTCATTATCATGGTATGTCATTCATGAATCATTCTCATTTTTGTCTGTTGGCTTCAACCAATCTACTAACCAGATATTAAATTGTATCAGTCATGTGAGTATACATCATCATATTATGTTCAGGCATTGGACTATGCTAATCCTGTGCAACCATTTCATGCATTGGACTATACCAACCCTAAGAAACAATTCCAGGCATTGGATTATACCAATCCTGTGATTAACAGCCAGGCATTGAGGTTATAATCAATCATGTGACAGCCAGGTATTGGGTTATTACCAAATATATGATTAACATCCAGACATTGAGGTTATTATCAATCCTTTGACAGCCAGGTATTGGGTTATTACCAATCCTGTGATTAACATCCAGGCATTGAGGTTATTATCAATCATATGACAACCAAGTATTGGGTTATTACCAATCCTGTGATTAATAGCCAGGCATTGAGGTTATTATCAATCCTGTGACAGCCAAGTAATGGTTTATTAACAATCATGCAATTAACAACCAGGCATTGAGGTTATTATCAATCCTATGATAGCCAGGTATTGGGTTATTACCAATCATGTGATTAATAGCCAGGCATTGAGATTATTATCAATCATGTGATAGCCCGGTATTGGGTTATTACCAATCTTGTGATTAACAGCCAGGCATTGAGATTATTATCAATCATGTGATAGCCAGGTATTTGGTTATTACCAATCCTGTGATTAACAACCAGGAATTGAGGTTATTATCAATCATGTGACAGCCAGGTATTGGGTTATTATCAATCATGTGATTAACATCCAGGCATTGAGGTTATTATCAATCTTATGACAGCCAGGTATTGGGTTATTACCAATCATGTGATACTATAGGCTTCATGCCTCTGCCAGGTATTGAACTCTACCAATCCTGTGATTAATAGCCAGACATTGGATTATTACCAATCATGTGATACTATAGGCTTCATGCCTCTGCCAGGTATTGGACTCTACCAATCCTATGATTAACAGACAGACATTGGATTATTACCAATCTTGTGATACTATAGGCTTCATGCCTCTGCCAGGTATTGGACTCTACCAATCCTGTGACTAACAACCAGGCATTGGATTATTACCAATCTTTTGATACTATAGGTGTCATGCCTCTACCAAGTATTGGACTCTACCAATCCTGTGATTAACAGTCGGGCATTGGATTATTAGCAATCTTGTGATATTATAGGCTTCATGCCTCTGCCAGGTATTGGACTCTACCAATCCTGTGATTAACAGCCAAGCATTGGATTATTACCAATCATGTGATACTATAGGCTTCATGCGTCTTCCATGTATTGGATTCTACCAATCATGTGACATTATATCTTGACCAAATCATCATACTTAATCACATCCTTTATGTAATTCAATTATTCCTCTCATCTCCTTTAAGCTTATTCAAATCACTGTAGTCCTTATTTGGCTATAAGCATAAAGCATGTATGTTCAAGGTTTCATTATTATTATTATATCCATTAGTTATTATTATGTTACTAAATTTCCATTATTTATTTGAACATTATTATTGCTTACATAAGACTATATAAACATCTTGTTACATCTCACTAGGAAACAACTATTCTCATGACTCATAAGGCCATTAATCATCTTGTCACCTCTCACTAGGCAACAACTACTCTCATGGCTCACAAGGCCATTAAACATCTTGTCACCTCTCACTAGGAAACAACTATATTCATCATTTATCATTAAATGATTATCAACACAAGGTATGAGTTTCTCTCTCATCCTAACCAGAGTATAAATACATCATACTTTATTAACTTGGTTTAACCCCTTTCATAAGGTATGTTAGCCTACACTTATCAAAGTGCATTATGCTCATTACATCTCAATGTAACAATTGACATGGAACATTGCATGTGTTATTCATCCAAGTATATTGGATTTAGGGTACATCAAGGTGTATCTGTAAGGACCCTACCTTAATTTCAGGCTTATCCTGTTTGTTTTTCCTAAACCTTGTGCTTAGTTGCTTCCTAATCACCTTTAGTGGTGATTAGGGTTTGCTTGTACTTTGTTGAGAGTTGGAGGTGCTACTTGCAAAATGACCTAAGATAGGGTTGGAGAGCAAGTTTGTCACCTTGAGAGATGTTTTCCTCTCTCTCTTTGCTTCCTCTACGGTTGAGAGGAAGGTTTGCGCTCGTGCCCTGAGTTGTCTTGGGCTTGGTTGAGCTCTGTAGGGCCTTGTTTTCCCTTGTTTGGTCCTTGCCTTACTTGGTTGATCCCTATATCGAGCAAGGTAGATTGTGTCGGCCTTGGTGTGTGTCGGCCATGCCTTGTATCAGCCTAGAGGAGTAGTGTGTCAGCCTTTGACCTTGTTTGACCTCCTTGCCATGGTTGTGTCACTCTAGCTTGGACATGTGGCTGAACCTTGGATGAGTGGTGGCATGGCATGTGCATTTGGCTTGCAAGGTGGAAAAACATTGGACATGTGTCCCTAAGAGGGGCGACACCTTGCCTTGGTTCCCCTTTGATCCTCATCTATATATGTCTTGCCTTTATCTTCCTTGAGAACCCTTTAGCTCTTTTATTGCTCTTCCCTCCTTGTGTGCACGACACACCTTCCTTGGAGAGCTTGGTGGCCGATCCTTTTCCCTAGGTGGAGATCTCTTCTTCTTCCTTTAGATTGTTGGTCGAACCCTAGGAGGGTCTTATTCTTTGGTAAGCATCTTCCCTCTCTCGTTAGAATCTTCTTCTCCATCTTGCCTACCCTTCATCCATAGTAGTTATGATTCTTGTTCCTTTTCTTGAGGTGGCCAAAAGTGGTGTGCTTGGGGCTAGGAGCTAGATGCTTGAGCTTCGGAGCTTGAGGAGTTTGCTTAAGGCGGGTTACATAACTTCTAACCCTAGGTATACTATCTCCTTTATGTTGCATGATTCTTATATGTTGATAATTGGCAATGCATGTTATGTTTCTTGCTCTAGTACATGTTTTTGATCTTATGGAAATAGTGAGCATGATGTTGTTGATGTTTATATGCCTTTGGATCTAGTTGGCTGAACCATAGTTGGGGTTTTCTTTGGTAGCAACACCCCTTTCTCTCCTTGGTCTAGAGAAGTGAGTTTGATCTCTAGCGATGTAGGCAATACCCCTTTCTCGTTTTAGTTGAGAGGTGAGTCTACATTCTAGTTGCTTGGGAAACACCCTCCTCTCACCATGGATTTGAGAGGTGAGCTTTGGGATAGATGAAGACCTATGTTGAGGTTGGTCCATGTGGTTGCCCAATTTGTGATAGAGGTTGTGCAAAACCCCTCTCTCTTAGTTGTTGAGAGGTGAGTCGATCTTCTTGATCAATTAGAGTTTGGTGCCCTTGTGCTTGAGGTTGAAGATGACCATGTTGGGTTGTGCCTTGCATGATATGACCTTGGAGTAGTGTTGCCCGATACCCTTGTCTTGGGTTGTACCTTTGGTCAATATGCCTAGTTGAGCATGGCCGATACCCTTTGTGGAGTGGGAGCTTGGGCAAGGCACTTTGATGTGTTCTCTGCACGACAAACCTTGTTGTGAGGTTTCCTGATACCCCCTTGCCTTGTGATGATCTTGGCCGATATGCTATGATGAGCTTGGTGGCTTGGTGCCTGATATACCTTGGCTGAGATGATCCTTGTCTTGGATATGCTTTGGCCGATATGAGGTGTTGATCATTATGGAGTAGTGCCCTATATGATGGTTGTACAAAGAACCCTAGATGATGCCTTAGAGGTCACCATGCTCTTGGATGATAGGATGCCTTGGATGATAGGGTGCCTTGGCCATCATGAGAGTCCTTTGGGTGATATAGTATGTTGGTTGGGCGATAGGGCGCCTTAGGTGCCATGTTTCTGATCAACATGCTTCCTGTTGTGAGGGTTGGCCAATAGAACCCTAACCCTAAGTGCACGATAGGGTCCCTGGCTGATAGGACTCTTGGTTGATGTGGGTGTCTCTTGTGCATGACACACCTCCATCTCAAGATGCACGACACCCCTCAAGATCAGTTGATCTCTGATGTATGACAGGTTGAAGCGTTGTTGGCCGATTTGATGGCACACCTTATTTAGGGTTTGGAACCCTAGCCAATAATCGATAAGTGAGGATATGACCCTGCATGATACTCTTTAGGTGAGGGTTGGCACTACCCGCCCCCACCTATAGTGAGGGTTGCAGGAGCTTTGGTGAGGGTTCTGATAACCCGTAATGTATATAGTTGATAGTTCTCTGTAATAATGATAATATAAGTGATATGATGTAATCACCTTGAATCCTGCATATATGATAATGAGTTAAGATGATAGGTTGTGAACCAGGAAGCTTGGAAGCATATGATGTTGCTTCACATGATGATGTGGCTCATGATTATGATCACATGTATGGAGCATGATATATGCTTATGATTGATAATAAAACTATGCTTTCTACAACTTATGTGTAATATACTCATGGATGTTGCTTAATACTTGATAGCATGATAATCATGTTAATCCATGATGGCTTCAGTTATCTCTATGGATGTGTACACTAACCATGAAGGTATTTCATGTGGATTCATATCCTGGTAAGAGCTATGAGATATATGTGTTTGAATAGCACCATGTGGTAATAAGATAACAAGTTGATAGGTCTGAGGACCTGATATAAGGTTGAGTACCTAGTTGAGGTGTTATCCTCTGATGATGATTTAAGGGATGCGTTTCTAGAATGTTGATGCATGACTATGATGCCTTGAGAGGAAGTGGTTGATATAAAGAGGGATTGAGGTCCCAGGACAATATGACGATGGCAATAATGATGTAATTCTATAAGGCTATGTTTATACTTTGGTTGCCTCAACAATTGGCTTAAAATATACTAATTAAGTATAGATGCACATATCATGTAGTTTGCCTTAGCCATAGATCCATCATCATCAGTATTTGGTGATGATGAAACATTTTTATCCTGTGGGATTACCTGGAACGCATATTGTTGAATATGCGAGGTTTTCCCTAGCCTAAAATAGGAGGATTTGAGTGCAGCTATGGTTGCAGACTTAGGATATATGGAGCATGGTGAACAGACCCATGGCTCAGGATATGTGATGATGAGCATGATGTGTTCATGGCTCATATGTATATACTAGCACCTGTGTCAAGGTGAGCTAGAGATATGGGTAGCTTGTGAAGCTGACCCAGAGGCTAAGGCCCAATAAGAATAAGAATGTGGTCTTGCTTGATGATTCATGTACTGACCACGAGAAGGTGAGGTCATGGAGTCCGGATTTCCTTAGACCTTTTATGGCACCGGATTGGGCTTAGCATCCAATGGTTGGATTTGAGCAGGGAAGGCTCACTTCCTCAGGGCATGATAAAATGTAAAATAGTCAGATAGTATATGCTACATAGAATAAATATGGAATATTGTTTGAGACCTTATGCTTATATAGCTGATCTAGTTATACCTTGCAAATATGTGTACGATCCTTATATTTTGTGATAAGTTCTTATAAATCTTTTCTTTTCAATCATATTACATAAAGAAATACTTGGTGTATGCCTCCTGGAGATCTTGGTAAGTTTGATGGTAATAATAGCCTTGCTCAGTATGCTGCTCTTATTATACACATTATTAGATATCTGATGTTATTTCTTTAACCTTCTAAAGTTTTATAGTTTCGGCGGGGAGTTATGTTTCTCGCTGGGACTGTGTGTCTCACCCCGCTAGTTTACACCCTTTTTAGGTGAGCGCTCTAGACATGGTGGTGGTCGTGAGGTTGCAGCCGAGCAGCAAGAAGAGAAGTAGAAGGCAAGAGATGGACATATTATTTTGGTCTTATGTAGAGTCCTAGATGTCATCCCTGTACTCTCGAGTCCTCAGAGGTGTTTGACGATGTTTCACGATGTCTAGCTGTTGTAATCTTGTATATCCTACTACTGGCCGTACATGGCCCGTTATGTGTGTATAAACAGGTGATGAACTCTGGTGCTGACGGTATAGCTGGTTCTGATAATCTGTGAACATACATCAAAGCTTGTAAATATTTTTATAACATGTTTATCTGAAGGATCTAGATGCAAAAGTTCTCTTATGCATGCTTTCCGTAATCAATTTTAATTAACCCGTGTTTTCGGTAATATGTGGTTTCGCGTGTTTTCGCATGTCATCTCGCTATCTGTGTGATGGCAGGGTGTCACAATTGGTTTGGTATCAGAGCTCTAGGTTCGCTGAGTCTACAAGGATCTAGGACTTGGTTTGCGTCTATTCTTATGAGTTTTTCAGAATTTCTTACAATAACCTTCTGCCCTCAACGGAAGATAAAGCTTAAAAATGTCTGGAAACTATGAAGAACATGCTTCTAAGAGTAGCAATTCTGCATCAGTTGATGGAGCAAGAGGGCAGGCACATGAAGATCAAGTGCCTGAGGTCCTCCAACTCGACCCAGCCATTCTCGAAAATACTGCCTACCAGTATCTTATGGGGAAATTGATGGCTATGATGAATCACGTGGTGGAAAGAGTGCCAGTGCCTCAGCCAAGAGCATAGGCTCCCCATGGTAAAACATCGGGTATTGGGAAAACCTTTGAGCAGCTTCACCAAGTCGGAGCTTCGGATTATGCTAGAACGGCTTATCCAGTGGATGCAAATCTGTGGCTGACATGTCTCGAGAAGGCCTTTCAGATCCTCGACATCCCCAAAGAAGACAAAGTCAAGCACACTGTCTACCTTTTGAAAGGTAGTGTTGGCCACTGGTGGGCCATTGAAGAGGAGAAGCGACCCAGTGAGGAGATCGTTTGGGAGGTTTTCCGGTGAGAGTTCGTCAGCAGATACTTTCTGAAGATGAATTTGGATGAGAAGATCAACCAGTTTGAGCATCTACGCCAAGGGATGATGAACATCACTGAGTATGAAGCTAAGTTCGTGGACTTGCTAAGGTTTTGTCCTCACATCGAGGTGACAGATGATGAGTAGATCAGGCAGTTTGAGAAAGGTCTGAGTGTTGAGCTGTCGACACCTACTACTGCTTTGGAAAATCGGGAGCGGTTTGCCACATTCATGGGGTCTGTCCGCAGGATCGAATGGTCTGTCTGGGAGAAAGGGGATTCCATAACTAGGAAAAGGCATGCTCAGTTCCAGGGACAAAGATCTGGTGGCTTCAAGAAGCTAAGGTTTTTGGCACTGTCCACGATGTAGAGTTCTCGTGTACCATCTCAGTGGTCTCCAAGTAAGGGAAGAGGTTATGTTTCTTCACCGTCGAAGGCTTATAGTACATCTTCAGTGGCAGTGACAGGGCCATCTAGGATGTAGATAGAAGGAAGGTCATGTTATCACTATGGACAGACTGAGCATTTAAGGTCAAATTGCCCAAGAAAAGATGTCAAAGTAACACAATAGCTGAGACAGAATCAACAAGGGTCAGACAGATAGCAGCCAAGTGGTAGAAGAGGGCAAGGACGTGGCCAAGCGTCACAAGTGGGATCGTCTGATCAAGGAAGCAGATGACGTGGACAACAAGCAACATCTCGATTCTATGCTTTGAGACAAATGGAGGTGATAGTCAACCTGTGAGTAGTGACAGGTCAGATAGAGTTATTTCATTCTGATTTGTCTTCTTTTTGCTTTATATCTGTTTTGGTTTACCCGGGTGCTACACACTCTTTTATTACACATAGTCTTCTTGATAGTTGCCCTTTACATGTTAGTTGTAATAAAGATAGCCTGTTGTTAGAAACCCCTCTCGATGGTTCTTTGATGCTTCAAGAGGAGTGTCCGTCTTGTGTTCTATCTTTTTCGGGACACAGTATACAAGTGGATCTTATACCACTTGATATGCATGGATTCGATGTGATCCTTGGGATGGATACATTAGAAATGTATAAGGTTGTGTTGGACTGTGGTTCTAAGAAAGCAGTGTTTGATGACGGTAAGGAAAAGTGGATCTTCCAAGGAGATAGGAAGATTCTTTTGACATGTCTAGTGTCAGCGATGGTGGCCGAGAATTTGTTGCGGCAAGGTTGTAAGGCATTCTTAGCTCATGTTGTGGATACCAAGGTGAAGGGTCCTAGCCTTGAGGAGGTGATGGTTGTCTGAGAGTTTGCATATGTGTTTCCTAATGAGTTCCCCAGTGTTCCCCCACATGGAGAGATTGATTTTGAGATCAATCTGGTACCAGGAACACAACCAGTTGCACAAACACCATATAGGATGGCTCCAGCAGAGATGGAATAGTTGAAGAAGTCATTACAGGAGTTGTTGGAGAAAGGTTTCATCCGACCAAGAACGTCACCTTGGGGTGCTCCAGTGCTATTTGTTAAGAAGAAGGTGTGATGAAGTGAAATTTAACAATTAATATGAATTAATTCCAATTTTACCCTCCTTATAGTCACATATGATGACAAATCATTTTTCCTGGCTTCATAATCATTTTGAGACTCAAATCCAAGATATGGTGGCCAATGTGGATTTTATACACATTATAACACTTCAAATTGGATTCTTTCATCACTTTGTCCAAAGAATCAAATTGATCTATCAAACTTCATATTTTGGTCCTCAAACTTTTTATAAAGGTTCTCCACGTTTTTGTGAGGCTTTGGTCCAAATTTGAGGTCAATTGGGCATTCCTATAAATTTCTATGAATTTTAGAAGTTTTTGTGCTCAAAATCCCTTTATAATTGCCTTTTATTGGCTTTTCCATGTCAGCAATCCCAGGGAAAGTATCTGGGGGCGATCTCAGCCCTTGGATGCACCCTCCTGCAGATTAGGGGCCGATCTAATGGCCCAGGGGTTATCTTCAACCTCCCGCTGATTGCGGGAAGGTGTAATTGCGGCCCAAAGAGGCAATCAGCCCCAAGAGGGCTCGATTCAAAATTCTGAGCGGACAAAAAGGTTTGCCTCGCGATTTCAAACTTGTCCAGCCCTATTTTGACCATCTTTACTGTGCCATTACTCCCTCCCCATGAGTTTCTTGTTTTCCCCTCTAACTCCGGCGGCTAGGTCTGCATCTAGATCTCGTTTTACCCTAAAATCCTAGCCCCAACTCTATAAAAAGGATCCCCCCAAGGTTAGAAACAAGTGCTCCTCTCTCAAACCTCAGCCTCGCGTGCCATCTCGGCCTCAACACTGTGTTTTTGCATCCCCAACTTTCCTCTGTTGTGCGACGCCGTCGATCAACCCAGTGTGGGCGTCCTCCCTTCTCAACCTCTCTTCCCATTTAACCACCCTCTACTGCTTCGCAAGGGAGAAACAAGCACGGGCGGCACCTTTACTTCCTGTGCGGACGTCTGCTTCCCCAAGAACCCACATGCCGGTGAGCATCCCTCCGCCTGGTTCGCAGGCTCGCGAGGGAGTGCTGAGCGAGGAGAAACAGAATCGAGAACCGCTGGTCCAAGCCGAACCAGGCAGCTCAAACGACCCATGTCAAACCGCTAATCAATTGACAAATTGAAGTTTTGAACCGGACCCTGAACCAAGCTAGCCACCTCGCCCATGTGGCTAAATCTTGGCCATCCATCATGCATCGTACGGACAACCTTTTTTGCAATTAAGGTATTTATATCCCCTCTTTGCTTAAAAATTCACCTAAATGATCAGATCTTGTTTTAATTGTAGAAAATGCATCCGAACTCCAAAAATGATGAATAAATAGTCTATCTTGATCAGAAAAATCCAGTGAATCCATTAAAAATACTCGTAAACCCTAATTCCGAATGATGCTCACTGATATTTTTAAATCAAGATCTCTTACTTACATAATTAGTCTAAATAACTCTATTTGTGGTTAATCTTGACTAAATGCTGAAAACCCTAGATTTTGAATCAGATGATTATCTTGTAACCTAGATCTAATATATTGGAATCATCTACTTTTGAATATGAATAATTAAGTGATCTAGATCTTTTACTGGATTCAATCTTGGTTATAATCTTTATAATGAGTAATCTTGATCCTAATCTTGCAAAAGACTTGAGATAGTTTTGACCCATCAATCTGATCTTGATCCTCAATTATATTAAGTACCATGATGATGATCTAAAGATTTGATGATGACTTGGATAACGATCATAAATTAGGGTTTACACATATAATCCTAGAAAACCTAGGTAAGTCATTCACACTCGAATATGTTGTATACTTGAAATAATGTTGGACATATTGGAATATTGATTATAAGTGAATGACCCAACCCTAAGGTTGACATAGGAAAAGTGTAACCCTAATCTCAAATATTAAAACATGATTTTCTGAACATCATGATCTTGACCTTTGATCCAATCTTGATGATTTAGGATCTGACTCGAAGGATTGACATATTGATTCAAATATTGATCATACTCGAAATATTTGGTGAAAGGTACGCTATTTATATAAATCCTCCTTGATTGTATTGAAGATACTTTTATGTATCTCTTGATCATATACATGGCTATTTATTTGGATGAGCTACTGTTCCCTATGATTAGTCTTCTGTTTTTCTATATTATACTTTGAAAAACATGAAAACGTAAATTGCATGCCCATTATGATTGTCCGTATATTGATAATGATGATGATATTGGTAATGTTGATAATGTTGATATTAAGTACAATTATCCCTCTTTTGGAAGTGGGACTTGTACATTTGGCCTCCTATGTTCCTGTGGTGAGAAGGAGCCCAGTGACCTTCCCCATCGCGTTGGGGTAATAGTGTCGCACAAAATATATAATCATGCTTCTTGAATTACAGCATAATGGGAACTCGTAATAAAAGTCGAATGCTTGAAGAACTTGTCGAATAAATGTTGGTTTTGCAAAATTTGTTTATTATTCTTTTGAATATAAGTCCTGCCAAGTATACATATCTTTCTTATAAACTGTTTTCCTTGATTTCGATAGTGTACCGTGCAATTGCATGATTGTGTCTCGATTTTCTTGATTTTAGGCAATGCATATGGAATACTGAATAAGATCGCTTCCGCACTCATTCACTCTGATGACAAAGATATTTTGGTGAAATCTCCATATTGGGTTAGTATGTCTTTTAATTATCCAGTTTTTGAGTTATTTATTTCTTATTGTATATGCTAGTGTGATAGATCATATTTGGCCACTCAGGGACGGGCGCTTCAATCCCTTTACCACTGTCTAGGCAGTGGGATTGGGATTGGGGTAAGAACAGTTCCGTGACAGTTGGTATCAGAGCTTTCACACTCCCATATACTTTAAGTAAATAATTTCTCAAGTCTCTTACACCCAAGAAACCCTAAAGTCCATAATGGTGAAAATTGAGGTGTCTAGGCTCGGGGTCCTGACATAATTTCTCCTATCCGTCTTCACGGTGGCTGAGATCCCCCGCTCTACATGGCCTTAATTGATCCAGAACTGGACCGAAAGGTTTTCTTGTGAAACATAGAGAGTCTTCTAGCATCTCATCTCTTCATTAAGGACTACCTAAGCCACCCATGTAGATGAAGATTAGGTAGTCTTCTCATCTCATCATGTGGTCCTCTCTTGTGACCTTTTACCACATGATGTCTCGATTATGGGTAGCTTATGAATGGGAAAAGTAAATATTGCTGAATCTTGAAAGGTGATACCATGATCTGACTTTAATGTGAAAACTCGATTTTGATCAATTAAGCTTGAAATCTAATACTCATGATGACCCTAATTGCAAACTTGATTTAACCAAAACTCAACTATATGTTTTCTATGTTTGAGGTAAATCTTAATTTGGTGAAATAAGAAGGATTTATACCTTGTTGTTGATAAGGTCCCTATTTTATTTAAGCCTATGTTGCCCTATTGTTGGTTAAACCTCAAATATAGTTAAGCAAACTCGTATCCTATTTTATACACATCCTGACTATGCTATCAAATTGACTAATTTAGGATTCACAAAATCATGATGTAAGACCATGATGCAAAAAGCAATTTCTCTATTGACTATTGACTCCTTTTGCAATCTCGATTTTGATATGATGCTCTAATTCCTTGAATGTCAAATTCAAATCCTCGATTTTCAAATCTTGTCACTACCTTGATAATGAAAGAAAGAATTGCAAATCTTGACATTATTGACCTATTATCTTGAATTTTGATTTTATGACCTTGTAAACCATGCTTTGATCATTGATACTCTCCCTACTTGAATAAACTTGATTGGATAATGACTAATGTTGGTAATGTGCCAGATTAGGGTGGTAGTTGACTCATGACTCCCCTAACCTAGGTCACATCCCCATCACGACTACCTCTAAGTTTTCATCCTATTGATTATTTAGAGTTTGGAAAGGTATCTCCTTTCACCCGATTTTGGATTGGTTGACCAAAGCCTAATAGGTCGAACCCATGGTTGATACTCGATCTTGAATATTGATTTGATAATGACCTTGGCATATGACAATATTGACTATAGCTTGAGGTTAACTTCCTAGATAGACCTAGGTCTAGATCATTCATCAACCTTGGAAACCATGATAATGAAATTTTGACATGTTGATTAAATATTTCTTGAATATTGTTGCTAGAAATTGAATATAGATGAGTGATCTCCCTAAGGTCTAAATAGGAATATAAACCCTAGCTTTGGATATATGTATACATATGATCTAATTTTGTATCTATGACTTTTGGTGTCTAAAATCTCGACTCTTGATATTGATTATAGAATTGTGACCCACGATTATCGAATCTCAATAATGATACAAATCCTATGATCACACTATTTGGACATTGATATATATGACTAATGACTTCAAAATCCCAAATCTTGAAAATTTTGAAATGATGACTAATTTGAATCTTTCGATTTATGGCTTAGGGTTTAGCTCTCATTAGGACTAGGGTGGGAACTTCCCATTGATTTTGAGCTCGAAATAATGATATTGAAAATATGATGTTGTCACAAAGTATTGAAATATGAAATCTTAAATCATGAATATATAACCCCACCTAGGCCAATGTAGAGGCTAGAGCCCTGAGATTTTGGGATTGCAAGTCACCTCGTACACTTGAACTCTATTTGTTTGACCTAAAATATGATCCCTCCAAATTTGTGATCAATAGGATGACTTTCATATAAGTGACTCATATAATGATTTTGGACAATATATGTGCTGATTTTGATACTCAATTGCTCGATGATGAAATAATGTTAGTACCAACTTGGTTATGAAATGGAACATGGAATCCCAATTATGATGAATGTATTATTGAACCTTGAGAACATGATTTTGATTATATAATTGAGAATATTCAAGTATTTGAGGATATGATCTGAATTTAGATAAGTCCCAGTATTGAGGATGCTTTTGAATTTTGGGGACAAAATTCCTTTTTAAGGAGGGAAGGATGTGATGAAGTGAAATTTAGCAATTAATATGAATTAATTCCAATTTTACCCTCCTTATACTCACACATGATGACAAATCATTTTTCCTGGCTTCATAATCATTTTGAGACTCAAATCCAAGATATGGTGGCCAATGTGGATTTTATACACATTATAACACTTCAAATTGGATTCTTTCATCACTTTGTCCAAAGAATCAAATTGATCTATCAAACTTCATATTCTGGTCCTCAAACTTTTTCTAAAGGTTCTCCACGTTTTTGTGAGGCTTTGGTCCAAATTTGAGGTCAATTGGGCATTCCTATAAATTTCTATGAATTTTAGAAGTTTTTGTGCTCAAAATCCCTTTATAATTGCCTTTTATTGGCTTTTCCATGTCAGCAATCCCAGGGAAAGTATTCGGGGGCGATCTCAGCCCTTGGATGCACCCTCCTGCAGATTAGGGGCCGATCTAATGGCCTAGGGGTTATCTTCAACCTCCCACTGATTGCGGGAAGGTGTAATTGCGGCCCAAAGAGGCAATCAGCCCCAAGAGGGCTCGATTCAAAATTCTGAGCGGACAAAAAGGTTTGCCTCACGATTTCAAACTTGTCCAGCCCTACTTTGACCATCTTTACTATGCCATTACTCCCTCCCCATGAGTTTCTTGTTTTCCCCTCTCACTCCGGCGGCTAGGTCTGCATCTAGATATCGTTTTACCCTAAAATCCTAGCCCCAACTCTATAAAAAGGACCCCCCCCCCCAAGGTTCGAAACAAGTGCTCCTCTCTCAGACCTCAGCCTCACGCACCATCTCGGCCTCAACACTCTATTTTTGCATCCCCGACTTTCCTCTGCTGTGCGACGCCGTCGAGCAGCCTAGTGTGGGCGTCCTCCCTTCTCAACCTCTCTTCCCATTTAACCACCCTCTACTGTTTCGCAAGGGAGAAACAAGCACGGACGGCACTTTTACTGCCTGTGCAGACGTCTACTTCCCCAAGAACCCACACGCCGGTGAGCATCCCTCCGCCTGGTTCACAGGCTCACGAGGGAGTGCTAAGCGAGGAGAAACAGAATCGAGAACCGCTGGTCCAAGCCGAACCGGGCAGCTCAAACGACCCATGTCAAACCGCTAATCAATTGACAAATTGAAGTTTTGAACCGGACCCTGAACCAAGCTAGACACCTCGCCCATGTGGCTAAATCTTGGCCATCCATCATGCATCGTACGGCCAACCTTTTTTGCAATTAAGGTATTTATATCCCCTCTTTGCTTAAAAATTCACCTAAATGATCAGATCTTGTTTTAATTGTAGAAAATGCATCCGAACTCCAAAAATGATGAATAAATAGTCTATCTTGATCAGAAAAATCCAGTGAATCCATTAAAAATACTCCTAAACCCTAATTCCGAATGATGCTCACTGATATATTTAAATCAAGATCTCTTACTTACATAATTAGTCTAAATAACTCTATTTGTGGTTAATCTTGACTAAATGCTGAAAACCCTAGATTTTGAATCAGATGATTATCTTGTAACCTAGATCTAATATATTGGAATCATCTACTTTTGAATATGAATCATTAAGTGATCTAGATCTTTTACTGGATTCAATCTTGGTTATAATCTTTATAATGAGTAATCTTGATCCTAATCTTGCAAAAGACTTGAGATAGTTTTGACCCATCAATCTGATCTTGATCCTCAATTATATTAAGTACCATGATGATGATCTAAAGATTTGATGATGACTTGGATAACGATCATAAATTAGGGTTTACACATATAATCCTAGAAAACCTAGGTAAGTCATTCACACTCGAATATGTAGTATACTTGAAATAATGTTGGACATATTGGAATATTGATTATAAGTGAATGACCCAACCCTAAGGTTCACATAGGAAAAGTGTAACCCTAATCTCAAATATTAATACATGATTTTCTGAACATCATGATCTTGACCTTTGATCCAATCTTGATGATTTAGGATTTGACTCGAAGGATTGACATATTGATTCAAATATTGATCATACTCGAAATATTTGGTGAAAGGTACGCTATTTATATAAATCCTCCTTGATTGTATTGAAGATACTTTTATGTATCTCTTGATCGTATACTTGGCTATTTATTTGGATGAGCTACTGTTCCCTATGATTAGTCTTCTATTTTTCTATATTATACTTTGAAAAACATGAAAACGTAAATTGCATGCCCATTATGACTGCCCGTATATTGATAATGATGATGATATTGATAATGTTGATAGTGTTGATATTAAGTACAATTATCCCTCTTTTGGAAGTGGGACTTGTACATTTGGCCTCCTATGTTCCTGTGGTGAGAAGGAGCCCAGTGACCTTCCCCATCGCGTTGGGGTAATAGTGTCGCACAAAATATATAAGCATGTTTCTTGAATTACAGCATAATGGGAACTCGTAATAAAAGTCGAATGCTTGAAAAACTTGTCGAAGAAATGTTGGTTTTGCAAAATTTGTTTATTATTCTTTTGAATATAAGTCCTGCCAAGTATACATATCTTTCTTATAAATTGTTTTCCTTGATTTCGATAGCGTACCGTGTAATTGCATGACTGTGTCTCGATTTTCTTGATTTTAGGCAATGCATATGGAATACTGAATAAGATCGCTTCCTCACTCATTCACTCTGATGACAAAGATATTTTGGTGAAATCTCCATATTGGGTTAGTATGTCTTTTAATTATCCAGTTTTTGAGTTATTTATTTCTTATTGTATATGCCAGTGTGATAGATCATATTGGGCCACTCAGGGACGGGCGCTTCAATCCCTTTACCACTGTCTAGGCAGTGGGATTGGGATTGGGGTAAGAACAGTTCCGTGACAGAAGGACGGATCGATGCAGCTATGTATAGATTACCGGCAGTTGAACAAAGTCATGATCAAGAATAAGTATATGTTGTCGAGGATTGATGATCTGTTTAATCAGTTGCGAGGTGCTACAGTGTTCTCAAAGATATACATGTGGTCTGGATACCATCAGTTAAGAATCAAATATGATGACATACCTAAGTCAGCATTTAGAACGAGGTACGGTCACTTTGAGTTTGTGGTTATGCCATTTGGGCTAACCAATGCGCCTGTTGCTTTCATGGATCTGATGAACCGAGTGTTACGCCCGTTCCTAGGTTGATTTGTTGTAGTCTTCATAGATGACATCTTAATCTACAGTTGGGACAGTCAAGAGCATGAACAACATCTTCGACAAGCTTTGACTCTTCTTCGCCAACATCAGTTATATGCTAAGTTCAATAAATGTGAGTTCTGGTTGAAATAATTGACTTTCTTGGGTCATGTGATATCTGTAGAAGGAGTCAGAGTAGACCCTAAGAAGGTAGAGTCAGTGGAAGATTGGGAGCAACCAAAGATGCCGACAGAAGTTCGCAGTTTTCTGGGTTTGGTAGGATACTACCAGAGGTTTATCAAGGATTTCAATGTGATTGCGTTGCCAATGACAAAGCTGACTAGGAAGGATGTACCTTTTGTTTGGGATGATCGTTGTCAGCAAGCTTTCCAAAGTTTGAAAGAGAGGCTGACTAGTGCTCTAGTGTTGGTGTTTCCAGAGCCTAGGAAGGGCTATGTTGTTTTCTGCGATGCTTCCAAGAAGGGCCTAGGATGTGTGCTGATGCAGGAGAATCATGTGGTTTCTTTTACTTCGCGACAACTTAAGAAACATGAGGAGATCTATCCGACACATGATTTAGAGTTGGCAGCGGTGGTGCATGCATTAAAGATCTGGAGACACTATCTTAATGGGGAAGTGTGTCAGATCTTTACAGATCATAAGAACTTGAAGTATATTTTTTCGCAGAGTGAGCTGAACATTCAACAACATCGTGGGATGGAGCTAATCAATGATTATGATTGCACCATTGAGTATCATCCTGGTAAGGCAAATGTGGTAGTTGATGCGCTTAGCAGAAAGTCTTCTTCTCTCCCCACAAAGAAGGCACAGTTTAGTTCCTTAGTATGCCATAGGCGAGATATGTTTGTCTCCTTACGGCAGATTAATGTGCAGTTGGAAGTTTCCTTATTGGCAGGACTGTTGTCACAGATGCAAGTCAAGCCTACGCTGAGACAGCAGATCAAAGATGCACAGGAGGCGGATGATACAGTGCAGTTGATCAAGTCAGAGCTCGGCAATGAAAAGCGTGATGGGTTCCATGAGTCTGAGGATGGACTAGTTTGCTATCATGGTAGGATGGTGGTCCCCGATGTTGATAATCTAAGAAAGCCAGTGCTCGGGGAAGCACACACGTTGATGTATTCTATGCATCCAGGGGTCACCAAGATGTATCAAAATCTGAAGGACATGTATTAGTGGTCTGGCTTGAAGAATGATGTAGCCGAGTTTGTGGCTAAGTGCATAGTATGTCAGCAAGTTAAAGATGAGCATCAGAAGCCGGCAAGTACGTTGCAACCCATGCCAAAACCACAGTGGAAATGGGATCATATAACCATGGATTTCGTAGTTGATCTACCAAAGACAGCTAGGAATCATGATTCCATTTGGGTAATAGTGGACAGACTGACAAAATCTGCTCATTTCATACCAGTAAAGACAACATATACCGCAGAGAAGCTTGCTCGGGTATATATAGACGAGATAGTGCATTTTCACGGTGTACCGGCAATAATAGTCTCCGACAGAGGTCCCCAGTTCATGAGTCGTTTCTGGGAACAGTTGCACAAAGCGTTGGGAACACAGTTGAGATTCAGCATCGCTTTCCACCCGCAGACAAATGGGCAGTCTGAAAGGACTATTCAAACCTTGGAGGATCTACTATGAGCTATTGATTTGTAGTTCCTAGATAGTTGGGATGTGCATCTCAGTTTGATAGAGTTCGCTTACAATAATAGCTACCAGTGGAGCATTGACATGGCTCCTTATGAGGCTCTATATGGAAGGAAGTGCAGATCCCCTTTATGCTGGTATGAGTTTGGTGAGTATCAGCTTTTGGGTCCTGAGTTAGTACAGCAGACAACAGAAAAGATCAGAGTGATACAACAAAAGTTGAAAATGGCACAGGATAGACATAAGTCTTATGCAGATGATCGCCGACGACCTTTAGAGTTCCAGGTGGGAGACAAAGTGTATCTCAAGGTCTCACCTTGGAAAGGCATGCTAAGGTTTGTCCGAAAAGGAAAGATGGCACCCAGTTATATGGGGCCATACCCAGTGATGGCACGTGTTGGCAAGGTAGCTTACAAGTTAGAACTACCACCAGAGTTGCACAGGTTGCATCCAGTGTTCCATGTCAGCATGCTGAAGAAAAGTCATCCAGACACAGGGACAGTGATACATCCAGTTGAGGTTGAGCTTGACGAAGACGTAACCTATGATGAAGGTCTGGTGGCGATCCTTGACAGGAGAGTAAAGAGGTTGAAGACGAAAGACCTGGTTCTTGTGAAGGTTCTTTGGCATCATTGTGGCATTAAGGAAGCCATGTGGGAGCTTGAGGAAGAGATGAGGTGGAAGTACCCCTCACTTTTCTCTTCGGATTTTGGGGATGAAATCCCTTTGTAGAGGTTTATGGCTTGTAAGGACCCTAACCTTCATTTTGGGCTTATCCTGTTTGTTTTGCCTAAACCCTATGCTTAGTTTCTTGCTAATCACCTTTAGTGGTGATTAAGGTTTGCTTGTGCTTTGTTGAGAGTTTTAGGTGCTACTTGCAAAATAACCTAAGATAGGGTTGGAGAGCAAGTTTGTCACCTTGAGAGATGTCTTTATCCCTCTTTGTTTCCTCTAGGGTTGAGAGGAAGGTTTGGGCTCATGCCTTGAGTTGTCTTAGGCTTGGTTGAGCTATGTTGGGCCTTGTTTTCCCTTATTTGGGCCTTGCCTTGCTTAGTTGAGCCCTGTATCAGGCAAGGTAGCTTGTGTCGGCCTTGGTGTGTGTCGGCCATGCCTTGTATCGGCCTAGAGGAGTAGTGTGTCGTCCATTGACCTTGTTTGACCTGCTTGCCTTGGTTGTATCACCCTATCTTGGACATGTGGCAGAACCTTGGATGAGTGGTGGCATGGCATGTGCATGTGGATTGCAAGGTGGCAAAATGTTGGACATGTATCCCTAAGAGGGGTGACACCTTGCCTTGGTTCCCCTTTGATCCTCATCTATATATGCCTTGCCTTTCTCTTCCTTGAGAACCCTTTAGCTCTTTTATTGCTCTTCCCTCCTTGTGTGCACGGCAAACCTTCCTTGGAGAGCTTGGTGGTCGATCCTTTTCCCTTGGTGGAGATCTCTTCTTCTTCCTTTAGCTTGTTGGCCGAACCCTAGGAGGGTCTTGTTCTTTGGTAAGCATCTTCCCTCTCTCCTTAGTATCTTCTTCTCCATCTAGCCTACCCTTCGACCATAGTAGTTATGATTCTTGTTCCTTTTCTTGAGGTGGCCGAAAGTGTTGTGCTTGGGGCTAGGAGCTAGAAGCTTGGAGCTTTGGCACTTGAGGAGTTTGCTTAAGGTGGGTTACATAACTTCTAACCCTATCTATACTATCTCCTTTATGTTGCATGATTCTTATATGTTGATAATTGGTTGTGCATGTTATGTTTCTTGCTCTAGTACATGTTTTTGATCTTATGGATATAGTGAGCATGATGTTGTTGATGTTTATATGCCTTTGGATCTAGTTGTCCAAACCATAGTTGGGGTTTTATTTGGTAGCAACACCCCTTTCTCTCTTTGGTCTAGAGAAGTGAGTTTGAGCTCTAGTAATGTAGGCAATACCCCTCTCTCGTTTTAGTTGAGAGGTGAGTCTACATTCTAGTTGCTTGGGCAACACCCTCCTCTCACCATGGATTTGAGAGGTGAGCTTTGGGATAGATGATGACCTATGTTGATGTTGGTCCTTGTGGTTGCCCGATTTGTGATAGAGGTTGTGAAAAACCCTCTCTCTTGGTTTTTGAGAGGTGAGCCGATTTTCTTGATCAATTAGGGTTTAGTGCCCTTGTGCTTGAGGTTGTACAAAGAACCCTAGATGATGCCTTAGAGGTCACCATGCTCTTGGATGATAGGATGCCTTGGATGATAGGGTGCCTTGGCCATCATGAGAGTCCTTTGGGTGATATAGTATGTTGGTTGGGTGATAGGACGCCTTAGGCGCCATGTTTCTGATCAACATGCTTCCTGTTGTGAGGGTTGGCCGATAGAACCCTAACCCTAAGTACACGATAGGGTCCTTGGCTGATAGGACTCTTGGTTGATGTGGGTGTCTCTTGTACACGACACACCTCCATCTCAAGATGCACGACACCCCTCAAGATCAGTTGATCTCTGATGTATGACAAGTTGAAGCGTTGTTGGCCGATTTGATGGCACACCTTATTTAGGGTTTGGAACCCTAGCCAATAATCGATAAGTGAGGATATGACCCTGCATGATACTCTTTAGGCGAGGGTTGGCACTACCCGCCCCCACCTATAGTGAGGGTTGCAGGAGCTTTGGTGAGTGTTCTGATAACCCATAATGTATATAGTTGATAGTTCTCTGTAATAATGATAATATAAGTGATATGATGTAATCACCTTGAATTTTGCATATATGATAATGAGTTAAGATGATAGATTGTGAACCAGGAAGCTTGGAAGCATATGATGTTGCTTCACATGATGATGTGGCTCATGATTATGATCACATGTATGGAGCATGATATATGCTTATGATTGATAACAAAACTATGCTTTCTACAACTTATGTGTAATATACTCATGGATGTTGCTTAACACTTGATAGCATGATAATCCTATTAATCCATGATGGCTTCAGTTATCTCTATGGATGTGTACACTAACCATGTAGGTATTTCATGTGGATTCATAGCTTGGTAAGAGCTATGAGATATATGTGCTTGAATAGCACCATGTGGTAATAAGATAACAAGTTGATAGGTCTGAGGACCTAATATAAGGTTAAGTGTTTTGGTCTGAGCAGCAAGAAGAGCAGTAGAAGGCAAGAGATGGACATGTTGCTGTTTTGGTCTTTTGCAGAGTCCTAGATGTCATCCCTGTACTCTCGAGTCCTCAGAGGTGTTTGATGACGTTTCACGATGTCTAGCTGTTGTAATCTTGTATATCCTACTGTTGGCCGTACATGGCCCGTTATGTATGTATAAACATGTGATGAACTCTTGTGTTGATGGTACAATTGGTTCTGATAATCTGTGAACATATATCAAAGCTTGTAAATATTTTTATAACATGTTTCTCTGAAGGATCTAGATGTAAAAGTTCTCATATGCATTCTTTCTGCAATCGGTTTTAATTAACTTGTGTTTTCAGTAATATGTGGTTCTGCACGTTTTCACGTGTCATCTCGTTGTCTATGTGATGGCAGGGTGTCACGGTATCAATTTTGAGGTGGTGAATATGATATCTATCATGTCTTGATGTATTACTTTCCTCATCACTTGTAAATTTACTTAAGTATGTCATCTTATCTTGTATTAGGGTATCTTCCATCCTAATACTTTATGCACCAGTTCCTAGTACTTTATGCACCAGTTCATCACATTTATCATGTAATGTATTGGTCATAAATCACTCATTTGAATTATTCAACCATTATCAATGGTATGGACTTATCTCAGGTTAAGGCATTATTTATATAAGGTTATCCATTATCAACCACTTTAGGTGTTTCACCTACCAATATAATATTCATTATTCCATTATTAGGAATATGGTTTCCCCTCTTTATCAACTAGGGTTTCACATGACATTACCCTATATTAGGGTTTCACAAGACATCACCCTATATTGGGGTTTCTCACGACACAACTCTTAATTAGGATTTCTCTTCACATCACCCTTAATTAGGGTTTCACCATTATATTACCCTGCATTGAGATTTCTCATATCATCATCCTAGATTAGGGTTACACCATTACCCTAGATTAGGGTTTCATGTAGCATTGCCCTAAATTATGATTAGGGCTTATCAACCTTCTCAATTAGGGTTTCATGATCTCTTTATCAAGGATCATACCCTAATTACATATTTTATTCATGTTGAGAGTGTTGAGGTTTAACCACGACATGATTATCACTCATGTATAAGTTTCTCTCTCTCTCATCATCTCTAGGAGGTTAATTACTTTAATCTTGATTAGATTGAATCAACTTGAATAAAGAGTTGACATAGGGTATTAAGTCATTGCTTCCATAAGCATCAAGGGTTGGCCACTCAAAAGGTAGTAATAACTTAAGTACCTTGAAGGTACAACCATTGTAATTACTTATGATAAACATCATCAATAATCATGGGGTTGATTGTACTTTATATGGTTTGAGTCAATTAGACCTTCAAACGGTCTTGGGGTATTAAACCCTCAAATGGTCTTGAAGTACTTTGACCTTCAAATGGTCTTGAAGTACATTGACCAATTGTAAATTGAATCAACCATTCGGTCTTGAAACTAAATCAACCCATTCAGTCTTGAAACTGAATCCATTCATTCGGGCTTAAAATGAAATCCATTCATCCGGTCTTGAAACCGAATCAATTTATTGAGTCTAGGGTTTGCAATCAATGGGACCTCCAACATTGAAACCATTGGAATTATATTTAATTGAGGCCATTGGATCATCATCCAACTTATGACATCACCTGACCTCAAACGGTCTTAAGGTTGTTTGACCTCAAACAGTCTTGAGACCGTTTGAGCCATTCAACTTAGAAATTGACTCAATCGATTTAGGGTTTCAACCATTCAATCCAATTAGGGTTAATGGGTCACCCATCCTTGAATCCATTAAATTAAAACCAATTTGAATCATTGGATCTCCATCATTCACATCAGCAATTAACCCCAAATGGTTTTAAAGTTCAATTTACCCATTCGATCTTGAGATCCATTACCCATTCGGTCTTGTAGTCATTTACCCATTCGGTCTTGCAGTCATTTACCCATTCGGCCTTGTAGTCATTTACCCATTCGGTCTTGGGTTCAATTACCCATTCGGTCTTGATTCAATTACCCATTCGGTTTGAAGAAAATTACCCATTCGGTCTCAAACTTAATTCCCCATTCGGTTTTGAAACCGAATCAACTCAATCGGTTCTAAAACTGAATCAACTCATTCGATCTTGAAACTGATTGGTTCCAATGTTGAAACTGTTTTCTCATGTACTTTGTTGAGTTGTGTGCTTAAGATGACATCATCATCTTCAAGCTTTGAACTTTTTAATTCAATTGTCATTCTTATGATAATTTCAACAACTAATTAGAAGGAAATCAAGAAAGAAGAAAGGTTCATTGCATAATGAATAAATTGCAAGAAATAATGACATTTAAGGGTTCAAGTTATATAACCCACCTTCAAAAATTGAATCCAAGCTCCAAGCTTCACATATTCAATGGTGAATGAAGCTTTCTCAACTATCCAAGGCTTATCCTCAAGTCTTTGATTGAAATGAATGGCTAAGGTTGAAGATTGGATGAAGAAAAGAAGAAATTAAGCATTGAATTTCGATTTCCACCATGAAATCAAGGTTGAATATGACTACGGATCTTACCTATAGGTTGGGTCACGTCCCCCTATTGCTCCTAAGCTCCATAGTGCACGGCCAAATCAAGGAAAGAAAAAGGGATCAAAAAAGCCTTTCATGTGGGTTGAAAATGGGATGTATATAAGGGAATTTCAATGAGAGAGAATGTGATATAATAATCCTTTAATTCCCAAAATTGGTGCCACCTCTCCCCCTCAATTCCTTGCATGCAAAGCCATCTTTCCCACCTTAGAATTCCTCTTCATTATCCATGAATTAAAAGAAAGCAAATTAAGCACTTTAACCATTATAATAATAATATCCAAAATTGAGTGGATATTACTTTTTCTTTTACTAATGTGAGTGGGCTCGCCACTCACTTTAGATAATTTGTGGCCTTTGCAAGGCAAAAGGACGTTCACACTTATACAAATTCAATCTCCCATTTTTGGTTGAAGGGCTCTTCAATTAATATATTTATTTTTGCATAAAATTGAATTAGGGTTTCAATTATGCTTAAATCTTGATTATTTTAATATCAAGATTCTCTCTCCTCCAAAGTGATTCAAATGAGACGCCCCTCTCATTTTATTTTCTCTACATGATGCCAAGAAACATTAGGGACTATATAGAGGTGGTATTTTGTATATTGAACCCTAGGTTTTGGGTAAATTACACATTACACCAAAACTAGGTTTTAATGTACATACATTGCTTAATAAGCTCTTTCTTGGTGCTCAGGCTTGTGGCAGCCATACCTCTGCATCATTTTCATTCTCACAATTCTATAACATTTGAGGAACATTTTATCATGTAAAATTTGTAAGTTAACCCCTCAACTTGGGTAATTTGCACTTTAGTCCAAAACTGGTAAAACATTACTTTCAACATTATTCAAAAAGGACTAAAATTGAAACATAAGTTCCTCTTGAGCCTTAATTACTTTTAAAAAGATAAGAGCAAGCATATAATTAACTTTAGTAATAAAAACATCTAGGGTTAAAGCATAACCCAGATCAGGGATGTTACAGTCTCCCTCCCTTCTCTTAGTACATGGTACGCTGAGCTTGAGGAGTAGTTTTCGTCCGCCTTGTGCAACCATGCTCTGTGGTCTCTAGGATTGGTCACGTCTGGAGTATCTTTTGCTAGAACAGATTATACTACATCATCCTCAAACCAGTGGCTTAAGAACTCTTTGTCCCAATCTCCTGTGTCGAGCACCAAGCAACTCACCTTTAAGTCTGTCAGGTCCTCGGGGATTGCTCTTTTAGTGTGGTTTTTTAGTTTGAAGCTCAGCTTTGCCCAGTCATTACTCCATACATTGACTTTTGTCCCACCTACCAGAATTATCATGGAGTTATCTATGATGAAGTCTCTGCCAACAATAGTGGTTTGTCCCAGTCTAGATGTCGTGGCCACCTTCCCAGGCGAAGCATTGTTGAACCACATTTTGATATAATTACACCATGTGGAATTTCACCTGACCACCACATCCCAAGAGTTTTTTAGTAGCAGTGCTTCATTCCATTCCCTCATAGACTTGATTCCTAGATCCCCATTCACCTTTGCGCTCGTAACCTTTTTCCAAGCCACAAGGGAAATCAACCTCTCCTTGTGACTTCCTCCCCATATAAATCTTTGTGAATTCTATCTATCATGTCACTCAAGCTAAGGGGAATCTGTGTCATCTGCATGACATAGGTTGGAATAGTTGTTAGTGTAGACTTTTCCAAGCATACTCTTCCATCAAGGGATAATGATCTCATTTCCCATGCTTGAACTCTTCCTTAAACCTTGTCGATAATGTATGAATATGTCTGCTTGTTGATTTTGGTGTGCAAGATAGGAATGCCTAGGTATTTCCCCAGGTTGTCCGTCACTGGAAACCTACTCAGTGTCTTGATGGCCCTTTGCACTGCTCATGGGACACTTCTAGCAAAGTATATATGTGATTTGGTGGTTGATATCTCTTGACCGGAAGCTTCCTCGAAGTCTTTAAAACACTGCAAAATGGTCCGCATTTGATTTCTGCTTGCCTCAGCAAAGAGGATTAGATCATCTATGAAGCATACATGAGCTACCGTGATGCCTATCCTCCCCAATTTGATCAGTTTCCATCTAGCAGCAGTGACCCTCTCCTGTATCATCTGAGATAGTCTCTCAGACAAAGAACAAATATATATGGTGATAAGGGGTCCCCTTGCCTTATCCCTAGGCTATCCCTGAAATTCCATGATTGTTTTCCATTCCACACTATTGTTGATCTACCTTCTATGATGGAGAACATTATAAACTGTCTAATGTTCACAGGCAGGCCTACCATCACCAACGTTTCTTCAATGAACCTCCACGACATTCTGTCATATGCCTTAGACAGATCGATTTTAATTGGCATGGTTTTTGCTCCTCTTCGACTCCTCATGCTATGGATGATCTCCTATACTAGGGCAATGTTGTCTGTAATCTGTCGACTCGGGACAAAGCTGCTTTGTTCATATGAGATCCAATTTAGGATGAATTTCTTCAACCTCTCGACAATCAACTTTGAGGCTAATTTCAAGATGATATTATTTAATGAGATTGGTCTGAGATGCTCACTTCTCTTAGGTTTAGGTACCTTAGGAATGAGAATGATGGTTCCATCACATACTCCATTAGATGGACGCCCCCCCCCCCCCCCGTAATGCAGTTCTGAACGGTGTAGGATACTGACTATCCCACAACCTCCCAGTGTCCTTGGAGGAATTCTACTTTCACCCCATCCAGACCAGCTGCCTTAAACGACTTCATGCGCTTCAAAGTAGCTAGAACCTCCACTTCCAATGGTATAATAGCAATGAACCTCATTTTTGTTGTGCTGAGAGAGACAAAGTAACTAGGTATCTTGGGTAAGTTTGACATGTTGCCGCTTGATGGTTCTATAAGAATTTTCTGGAAATGTGACACCACCATATCCATCACCTCTTCATCATTAGTTATCTAGTGTCCGTCAACATTCTTGAGAGTAGTAATGGTATTATGTCATATCCTCTGATTAACCCAGGCCAGGTAAAATCTGGTATTGTTATCGCCATTTTGTGACCAGTGGACATGGGCTTTTTGTTTCCAATCATCCTCCTCTTTGTTAATGAGAAGTTGGAGCTCAGCCAGCATGTCAATACACATATTGGCAGTGGTTATATCATATTGTTTAGCTAGCATATGTTGCAATGTGGCTATATTTCATCGAAGTCTCCTTTTCTCCTTGTAATGGGCATGCTTCTCCTTTTCTTCTAGCTTCAGCAGATCATGTTTAGCTGATTGAAGAGTCTCACAGAAGTTTATCGATCCAGCCCATTTCTCCTCCACCAGCTATTTGAATGCCACATCTCTGTTCCATGAGGCCTTCTCTAGGAATCGGGTCCCCCTTGCCTCCACCCTCTGAGGCTTTAGAAGTAGTGGACAGTGATCTGAGGAGACTCTGGGAAGATGCTTGATGTGCCATGTGGGGAATTCTCTTAGGAAGATCTCATTTGCTAGTGTGTGGTCTAGCTATTCCTGCAACCTGTCGTGCTTGTAAGTGAATCGGGGGCCAGAAAACCCAAGATCTGAGAGGCCTGCCTCCATGATTGTTTCCTTAAAGATCCGGGCTTCTGAAAAATTGTATATGTCACTTCCAGACTTCTCTGTCGATACCCAGGTTGTGTTGAAGTCCCCCATTATGACCCAGGGGCCATTAACAGCCTCACTGGTCTCGATTATGTGCTTCCATAAGAGCTTCCTTACCGAAATGTGAGGGTTTGCATATACAAATGTAACCAGCACCCCGTTGGCCAGTTTTCAGGTTACAAATTGTATGTGGCTATTAATGATTTGGACTTTCTTCTCGTCGCCCTTCCAGCAAACCCAGATACCGCCTACAAAGCCCTGCGCCTCTACACGATAGGAGAAATTGAAGCCTAAAGCCTTAATGGTTTTGGTCGATGCCTTTCCGCTTATTCTTGGCCCAAGTATAGCTACCACATCTACCTGATGCTCATGTATATAGTTGGTCATATCCCCATTGGTTTATAGCTTTTAAAGATAAGCTCATTTATAAAGAGGGTAATCCCTATAATGCCCTTTGAAAGAAACACCTTCAAACCAAGGTGCAACTAGGTTCCCCGTGGTTCAAAATCTCAAGAATGGTAAGGGAATATCTAAGGATTACATGTGATAATTTGCAAAGAAAACCTCCCAATTGGGTAAATTGCAAAAAAGTCCAGAGTGTACCTAAAATTGTATAACTTGCACAAACAACATCCAAATCGAACCAAAATTGAAACTTAGGCTCATTTTATGTTTTTAAATCACATAAAAAATCATATTAAGTTTTAGAGCACTTAATTATGATAATTAAGATTATTTAATACATTTAATTAAGGTTTAGGGCCTTGCACTTCTAGGATAAATTAATATACCATTGTTATACTAAAGTGGTGATTTTGCATTTTAGATCCTTAAATAAGCTTTCACTGAGGTATTTGTGCATAAACCCTTATATTGTTACAATTAGTGAATAAATGTTTACTAAACCACTAAAAATTGCACTAATTAAACATAAACGACATAAAGGACAGAAATGAAAGGGAAACTTGGGAAAAAGGTTTACATGTAGATTACATCTAAGATTCATTATGTTACACTAATCTATCATATGTCCAAAACTAGGGTTTGGGATTGTGTCGGGTTGGATAAGGAATGAGGGTATCAAACCCTAATTCCGCCACATAATCACTCATTAGAGTTATCAACCTTAATTAGATATTTGGTGAAATCATGATAATTAGATCTATCCTATTATTATATTATGAACACTTAGTTCAAATTATATTCATTAATGTCATTGCAAGTCATGATCTTAGGTTTCAAAACCCTGATTATCATATTCATGATTTAAAACCTTAATCATCATCATTATTATCCAAATTGTATCAAGGACTTATATTCTCATTTGATTGACATATTATGTTATTATGAACATTTAGATCATACCGTGTGCATGAAGGTCATAGCAATATATACATTGGCTTCATAACCTTAATTATACATGTATGTGTTTATCGACCTAGAAAGCATAAATATTCATCATCGTTATCATCATCATCTTGGTTCCTATTGTATTTAGAAATATCATTATATTATCAAAAGATACACATTCTTGATCTATTCAAGACATTCATCATCAATTATAAGTTTTATACATGAATCATATTAAATACATGTCTTAGAAATAATTTTGGAATTAGAGGCATATCTAGAGTCTAAAAGTATTTTATTTAGATCCTACGTATTTACTTGATGAATATCATGTATAATTGTGATAGTATTGGATATGCCATCTAATTATTAAAATTAATACAATATAAACATTTATTGTCCATTCAAGAGACACCATGTCAACAAAACACATGTTATCCAAAACATATGTGGTCTTGATCCCATCCAATCAGATCTGGCCAACTCGACTAAGCACTTTCAGTGTGGCCCTCCTTAGACCTAGGAAAAAGGACCCTAACACCCTTATTCTGTGATAAGGATATCACATGGTTAGGAAGGCAGGACGGTAAAATTGAGTGAAGTATTATTCCCCTCTTAGTTTGTATAATAGTAAATAAGAGGTCAATTCCTTGGTGAACTCTTGCTCATGGATCTCATGTGTTGCTGAGAAGGGCTACGCTACCTTTGACAATCTTCGACAAACTCGTTAGAATCCTTGGTGAAGTAGGTTGTGGTCACAAGTGGGAGCCCAAGATCATCCTATTCAAGAAGGATGCTAGGGGACTAAAGGTAAGGAATTACCATCCAAGTTGACAAACTAAGGTCCCATTCATCTTGTTAGGAAATCCAGGCACCCTTCTCACCATTTATGAGATCACGCAGTGGTCTGGAGTTCACCCGTTGATGAGGAGCTCTAGGATGTAGGGGAAACTTTGTGGAAGAAAGAGTGTTTCCCTTCCTCAAGCAACATTGAAGGTCAAGGACTATTCAGGAACATCTAAGGATCTTGTATACCCTGACGATTGCGTGGACATGTTTCCAAGTGTTGGGTTTGTGATGAGATCACAAAAGAAGGTGACAGGGTTTGACAGATAGTTCCAAGGACTTTTGGGATCAATTGAGAGGGGTACTAGGTTTTCTGGATCAAGGTGATGCTCCTACCCCTCTTATATAGGCTAGGGTCTATAGTAGGGTGGCTACAAGGGCTAGCCCTAAGTCCTAGATAGTCAAGGGGCAAAAATATTGTGGCTCACTATGTTCATCTCTTTCTCCTATATTCAATGGGCAAATAAACATGGAAAAGGTGAAGAAGGGAGAGAGAATGAGGTGAGGGAAAGTCATGGTCATTGTTGGCTCATGTTTCCTTTCCCGACTGGAGGTAGGAGATGGCATGGGTCTATCAATCTTTGATCCAGCAGTCAAGATTGGCATGACATATCAAAGGGGTGTGCATGTTATCATGCTAAAGTCAGATGCATTTAAATTGACTTCCAATTCTAGGAACAAAGGTATTTATTACAATTAAGTCCCTCTTTCTTCTCAATTTCCTATAGGCTGATGGGGACATCCTTTTTCTATGAAATCTAGATCGTAAATCATAAATACCTTTCCCAACATTATATATATATATATATATATATATATATATACACACACACACACATATATATAGGGATTCGTTGGGATAACTTTCATGGATGAAACTTTCCTTTCAAGCATATAATTAAAACAATTACTCACATAACATGGAAAGTCATTATCACCTCAAAATCTAGAATTACCTTAATTTCCTTAGTATCTTCAAGCATTCGAAAGTTAGATCAAAATATGCTTATTTGATGTCTCAAAACTTGTGTGTGAAGTCATGTTTAGATAATTACTCATTTAATTATCTATATCACACATTATCTATGAATATTTTTGAAACTTCTTTTACCTAATCTTTCAATTACTTAACAATTGACAAAACCAAAATTATTCATATATGCACAAATTGCTTTATTTGTTATACTTGCGCCACAAGGACCTATTTTCCAATTAAATAATCTCTGGGGCCTCACTTGGGCCATGGTTTGAACCCATGTCTCAAAGTGGATTACTGTTCTATCGATTTTGAAATTAGGAATTCACTTATCAATTCAAGCCTTATATATACAAAATACTTATTTACTAAAATTGGAGGATCTTACAAGGGCCCTTTAGACCTAATTCACTCTTTCTCAGAAGTACAATCAACTTCTCCTTTGAACTTGGTCGTGTATAGGAGTACAACTATTTTTTATTTGAAAGAGTCTCATGCCTTGTTGAAACATGATCTAGTGGGTTCCAAAAGGAGGGTTAACCACTATCCCACACCTACATGGGGTTATGGGTCATTGTCAAGGGCAACGAGAATCTCGTGTGGTTGGTGTCATGGTGTGATTAGTTTTCCACCTTCCCTTACCAAACTCAATAAAGGTACCCAAAAGGGCTCTAGAGTTGTACTAAATCCAAAAGGATATTGAGAGCTCCATCACGATCTTGCAAACTTGCAAAAATTCCCATAGAATAAGAAGAATTACATTCAATGGTGATTTGGATTTGCAATTATGATGACAACATAAATTTTGGGTAAAAAGTATACCTTCACTAGATACTTGTGGAAATTAAGGTTCAAATCCGTACCTAATGATCTATGGATTTTATGAGTGAGGTAAGAGAATGGAGGATTATATTCTAAGATATTTAGATATTTCAAATGAAAAGAAGGAAAAATTAAACTAACTATGAATTGATATACTAATAAAAATTCACCCTTGGACTTTTTGTTATCTCACAAAAAGCCCTCCCCCTTCACATGTAGGTTTAGTAATAGTTTTTGGCTCACTTGTTGTTATCACTTTGCACCATTGGCATAACCCTCATAATGTTTTGTTATAGTTGAATAGATTTCTTATAGACCATAGTTTATGTTGAAGCTTCATGCTCTTATTCTCTCCTACTGGTATTATGCCAATGTTATGGGGATGGATAATAGAACTCCATTTTTTGCTATTCCAACCTAATCGTAAGCCCTATATATTATTTTGATGTATGTCTAGGGAACATGTTTAGAAACATAAGAAGAAATAGTCATGGGTATAGTAATTATTTTCCTACCATTAAGAGAGAGAAATTAACTTTCCACAGTTTAGCTTTCTTATTTGCTGTAAAAAAAGGTCTCATAACATATGCATTTTGATAACCCTCACAAATTCATTTTTTTCCTGTGAAGCACAACATGTGTGGCAACACATCCCATTATCACACAGATAACGAGGTGTTACGTGAAAACGTGCGGAAAACACCATAACCACAGATTATCAAAAACACGGGTTAATTAAAACCGATTGTGGAAAACTGATAAACTGTGAAACTATTACTTTCCAGTCCTCATCCTGCACAGAAACACGTCATATAAATATGTACACAAGATCTGACACGTGTCCACAGCTCAGGAATAGTTGTCCATCCATCACATGAGTTCACCACCTGTTCATATATACATAAAGGCCCACATCTGGCCAACAGCAGGATATACAGATATCATCGAACGATCATCATGAAACAACGTCAAAACACTGCCAAGGACCTGAGAGTACAGGGATGACTCTAGACTCTACTACAAAACATCCAAAACAGCAGCATGTCCATCTCTTGCCTTCTACTGCTCCTCAAGCTACTCATCCGCAACACCACAACCACGACCACGTCTACCTCGACCACCTAAAAAGGGTGCAAACCAGCGGAGTGAGACAATTGAACAATTGTCCCAGCGGGAAACATAGCTCCCCACCGCAACTATAGAACCTCAGCAAGATAAACTATAGCAGCAGTTAACTAACAACAGGTATAACAAGAGCAGTTATATATAGCAAGATTTACTCTTACCGGCAAGCATACCAGCTGTACTAAAACTTATAACCAGATGTCTTTCAAAAGAATATGATTATCAAGATGAGATATATCAACATGTAACAGGATTATTAGAACAGAATATAATGTCACATATCCTGATTATCAAGATAAGACAGATTGCCACATAACCTGCAAGGTATAACGGAATATTACACAAACAAGGCCTCAACCAATGTTTCGTATTTGATATGACTAGTAAATACTAAACGGCTGTATTACATTTTATTATGCCCTGAGGATTTGAACCGTACCGTTCAAATCCAACCTTCGGTTACGAAACCCAAGACGGTGCCATACAAGGTCAATGGAAGAGCCGGACTCCACGACCTCCCACCTCATGGTCAGTACATGAGTACAACACTAGCAGGACCGCAGTCACATGCTGAAGTGGTCTAAGCCACAGGGTTAGCTCCATAGGCTACCCATTCTCTAGCCCGCCTTGGTACAGGTCACGGTGCTAGTAAAACTGAGCCACGGGCCTGATCACCGTGCTCTGAGCCATGAACGCATTCATGCTCCATACATCACATATCCTGAGCCATGGGTCTGTTCACCATGCTCTACACACATATCTGAGTCTGCAACCGAAGTTACACTCTTACCTCCTCATTTTCAGGCTAGGAGAAACCTACACATATTCAACAATATGTGCTTCCAGGTTAACCCATAGGAAAACCTGTTTCACCATCACCAAGTCCTGACGATGATGGATCTATGGCCAGGGCAAACTACATGATGTATTTCACTGTGCTTAATTAGTATCTTTTAGATGGATTGCAAGATTCAACCAAGTTGTATGACATGCAAGGTATAACAGAAAGTAAAGAACATCATATTATGATCTATTCATATCAACCTGATCCATCTTAAGGATCCAACATCACATGTTATCACTTGGCCTCTTGCCAACCATCCAGATCCATCTCAAGGATCATCACATACCACAGGGTCTCAACCCTTCATCATGCACTATCACTGCCTCTCAAGGCTCACCTCATCATCATGGGACAAACACATCACATACATAATCTTATAGAGCAATTATCAAGGTAATGTTACTCATCACATATGTCACATAGCCCTTTCATGGCTACCCATCACCTGCATGGTTAGGATGCACAATAACCATAGATTCAACATCATGAAATATCATTCAAGATAATCTACTTATCAATAATACACTTACCTAATAATCAAGTGTATTAAGTACATCATTAACAAACCATACTGATGCTTACCCTTATCTCAAGATTATACAAACAATCAAGGTATATAGTATACAGAACCAACATTATTATTATCAATGTCATTATTGTTGCCATCAACTATTTTCATCTTTATCATGAAGCAACCATTAATATAACTGTCACTTAGCATCATTATTACCAACATTATTATCATTAAACAAACTACTAGAGTAGTTATCATCATCTTCTTTATCATTAACAATTAAGCATAAGGGTCACATCATGCACCTAATACATTAGGGCCATCATATACATTACTATCATTAGCACCCTTATTATTTGCAAGGCATCATATACATTGATGATATCACAAACACTAACATCGTTTATTGGTTTATGTATAATCATCCACTTCTATCACATGAGGGACCGTCACCAAAGAAACTCATACCCTCACTATAGCCTCACAACCCTCATCTAAAACCTATCATCCAACATGGGTATCGGCCAACCTCACTAACCCTATCGACCATCACCCACTACTACCCTATCGGCCAACACACTCTACTAACCCTATCGACCATCACGCTCATGCACATAGGGTAGGGTATCACCCAACATGGCTATCGGCCACAAGGGTATCGCCCACCATGGTGTCGGCCATTAGGGTATCGCCCACCATGGTGTCGGCCATCAGGGCTATCGGCCATCATGGTATCGGCCATCAGGGCACATAGCCTATCGTCCAACATGGCACTACTTGGCCCTATCGTCCACCACATGGACAAGGAGATAACTCAACACAAGAGCACCCATTCTATCGTCCAACTCAAGGACATCCATGTCGCCCAACACCATCAGACCATATCGCCCAACAAGAGAGAGAGAGAGAGAGTATCGCCCATTTCCAAGGGTACTCACCATATCGGCCAACAAACCCTAGCTCACCCTATCGCCCAACTCAAGGGCAAGGGTATCGGCCAACCTAAAGAACTCATCATGTCGCCCAACACCAGCTACCATATCGTCCACCAAGCGGAACACCATGTCGTCCAACTCAAAAACAAAGGTGTTGTTCAACCCAAGTAACCATATCGCCCAACATGGTCACCATGTCGGCCAACATCCATACTAGGTCAACCTATCGTCCAACCCAAGAGGAAGGGTGTTTCCCAACACCAAGAACATTGATATCGTTCAACTCAAGGACAAGGGTGTCGCCCAACACACCCACAAGGAAGGGATATCGCCCAACCCTAGGTCACCTTCAACCTCCAACACAAGGGAGCACAAACCCTAAAAAGCAAGGTATACAAGGAACCCTAAACCCAAGAGAGGGATATCGGCCACTAAGGTATATAAGAAAGATGCACAAGAAAGGAACTAAGCTAGTCTACTAACATGTAACAAGGTTAAAGATAGAGGTAAGAGAGTTAGGGTTAGAAACTATGCAACCCGCCTTAAGCTCCAAGCTTCAAGGAAGAAGATGCACTCCAAGGTCCAAAGCTATAGTCCACCAAGTTGCTCCAGGAAGGTGTATCGGCCACCACTTCAGCTCCAAGGAAGGTGTATCGGCCACCACTTCAGCTCCAAGGAAGTGTATCGGCCACCACTTCAGCTCCAAGGAAGTGTATCGGCCAACACAAGCAAGATGGAGAGGGATATCGTGCACCAAGGGTGGAGGGGAGACCAAAGGACCAAAGGAGACTAAGGCAAAGAAAAGAGCTACCTATATAGGAAGAAGGGGAGGAGAAACCAAGGTACAACCGTGCTATGTGTCTCCCACCCAAGGGACACATGTCCACCAACTCAAGCCACCTCTCATGCAAGCCATAAGGCACTTGTCCATGATGTGCACCATGTGTCCATCAACCAAACCAAGCCATCTGGGCGACACAACAAGAGCTACTGGGCGACACACCAAGCAACTGGGCGACACACCACCTGCCCTGGGCGACACAAGGCTCAAGCAAGCCCAAACAAGGAACTCCAAGGCCCAAACAAGCTCAACTCAGGCCCAAAGGACTCAAACAACAAGCCCAGGCCTTCCTCTCAACCCTAGAGGAAGCAAAGAGGGAAAACATCTCACAAGATGGCAAACTTGCCCACAAAACCCTAAACTTGGGTTATTTGCAAGTAGCCCCTCGAACTCTCAACAAAGCACAACCAAACCCTAATCACCACTAAAGGTGATTAGCAAGCACCAAAGCACCAAGATCAAGCAAAACAAACAGGGTAAACCCTAAACGCAGGTCAGGGTCCTTACAGCCATAAACCTCTACAAAGGGATTTTGTCCCCGAAATCTGAAGAGAAAAGCGAGGGATCACTACTACAGAAATAGCATTCAATGTCACTTTTCTGGGCGTCGGTTATTAAGAAAAAACGACGCCTTATATGTTAGGCATCGGTTTTTTAAGCAAACCGACGTCTATATTCAAAGACCAGCCAGACACGGGTACCGCTTTGTATTCAGCGTCGGTGGTTTATAACAAACTGACGCTGAAAGTCGGCCGCGAAATCCAAATTTAGATCAAAAAAAAATAGTGTCATTGTCAGCGTCGGTCATGTAGGTATACACCGACGCCTATGTGCGATGAAAATTTGCGCAAAAAGTGTCACTTTCAGCGTCGGTTATCCTTTTATAACCGACGCGGAAGGTTGTTCCCGCCAAACAATTTCATGAAAATATCGTCCAATTGGACGTCGGTTGTTGCAAACAACCGACGCTAAAGATGTTTAGGCGTCGGTGGATGCAAACAACCGACGCTATATGGGAACTAATACTCCGCGATCGCCCGACTCTTCCCCTTTCTTCTGTTTCATTGCGAGCAATTACCCTATTTCTCTGCTGCCGGCGATTTCTCTCCGGCGATTTCTTCTCCAGTGCCATTTCTCCGGCTATTTCTTCTCCGGCGCCCCCTTCTCCACCACCACTCCTCCTTCTCCGCGCCCCCTTCTCCGCCGCCCCTACTGCCCGCCCCTGCTGCCTGCCCCTGCTGCTCCAAGCGCCTGAGGCCGCCGCCACGCCTGACTCTTCGGCGCCGCCTGGTGCTTTTCCACGGTCGTCGCGCCGCCGCAACCACCGCCAGAGCCACCGGAGCTGCTAGCTGCTCCTCCACCGCCGTCGCTGCTAGCTACTTCTCCAGCCAGAGCCACCGGAGCCTCTGCCTTCTTCCCTCTGACAAGGTTGGTCTTCCCGCTGCTAGCTGCTCTGCTTTTTTATGCATCGATCAAATTGTTGTGATAAAAATGCATGTAATGTATTTGATTAGAGTTAATCTAATCTGGATGTTCATAATAATGGTATGTTAAATATGATGATTAGGGATAAATATAATGTCTAGTACACAAATATTAGATGATATTCAAGAAAACCCTAGTTTGATGAGCATGTTGTTAATCATGTTAATTATGATTCTTCTATATATTCTGATGTCATTATATAATTATGTGATCCCAACATATTAAATTGAATTAGAATGATTTCATGAATTATAGGGTTTTAAAGTTGATAAACATGTACATGCAGAAATAGGGTTATTAAACCAATGGTTATAACATAGTATGATCTTAATCTGATCTGGATGTTCATAATAATGTAGTATGTTAAATATGATGATTAGGGATACATATAATGTCTAGTAAAGATTCCTAGACCTTTTGTTTGAAACTATTGATTTCTTGATTTATTATTTAATAATGCTCTATTGATTAGGATTAACCATGTTGCCTGTACTTTATAGACATTTATTATATATAAGAATGACAACACATGTATTTGTTGGCCTAGAAACCCGTCCAAGATTGGCTCATTAGGAGTAAATCTTGGATAGTCCCCGGTTTGGGACTGTTCTTGAACACCTAATCTCACTTAGGATGTAAGTGTATAATGTGTATTGGGTTTTCGAGAAAATTTCAGTAGCATTTCCCCGTTTGTTCTCTAAGTACATATGTACTTAGAGAACAGCGGGGAAATGCTGCCGAAATTTTCTTGAAAACCCAATACACATTATACACTTACTAGTGAGATTAGGTGTTCAAGGATGGGATAGGTGGTACACATTTATTATATATAAGAATGACATGAAATGTGTTTGTTGGCCTAGAATGTGAACAATCATTGTTTTTTATATTACTTGTACATTGATATAAATTAGAATGAACAATCACTAAATTATATACTGTTTGTATGGAGTCCGGCTTCATTGTAGATATCTATTATTGTGTTTGTTGGCCTAGAAACCCGTCCAAAATTTACTCATTAGGAGTAAATCTTGGATAGTCCCCTGTTTGGGACTGTTCTTGAACACCTAATCTCACTTAGGATGTAAGTGTATAATGTGTATTGGGTTTTCGAGAAAATTTCAGTAGCATTTCCCAGTTTGTTCTCTAAGTACATATGTACTTAGAGAACAGCGGGGAAATGCTGCCGAAATTTTCTTGAAAACCCAATACACATTATACACTTACTAGTGAGATTAGGTGTTCAAGGATGGGATAGGTGGTACACATTTATTATATATAAGAATGACATGAAATGTGTTTGTTGGCCTAGAATGTGAACAATCATTGTTTTTTATATTACTTGTACATTGATATAAATTAGAATGAACAATCACTAAATTATATATTGTTTGTATGGAGTCCGGCTTCATTGTAGATATCTATTATTGTGTTTGTTGGCCTAGAAACCCGTCCAAAATTTACTCATTAGGAGTAAATCTTGGATAGTCCCCGGTTTGGGACTGTTCTTGAACACCTAATCTCACTTAGGATGTAAGTGTATAATGTGTATTGGGTTTTCGAGAAAATTTCAGTAGCATTTCCCCGTTTGTTCTCTAAGTACATATGTACTTAGAGAACAGCGGGGAAATGCTGCCGAAATTTTCTTGAAAACCCAATACACATTATACACTTACTAGTGAGATTAGGTGTTCAAGGATGGGATAGGTGGTACACATTTATTATATATAAGAATGACATGAAATGTGTTTGTTGGCCTAGAATGTGAACAATCATTGTTTTTTATATTACTTGTACATTGAAGGATTGCTAATTGATAAAAGATCACAATTTTAGAGACATGTATGTTTATACAAATGCTAAATGTTTTCCTTATTCTAGTTGATACAAATGCTAAATGTTTTCCTTTTTAATGAAATTTTCAGATGGCTCACCATGATGAGAATGATGTCCATGATGAGCATGAAGTCCATGATGAGCATGCTGTCCATGACGAGCATGACGAGGATACCAACGTAAGTTCTAAAAACATATCCCGTATTTCTATAAAATTCATTATCTTCTAGTTATGTCATATATCATGTATTTCTATATTGGCTTAATTCGGTGTGTTTATTTTTGTCAAATTTTAGGTTGATGATGCACAGCTACCCACTGAAGCAATTGAGCAACTTGATGCGCAGCAACAAAAACTTAACAAGAAAAGGGGTATCACTCTGTTGAAAAAGTTACTTGCGCTGAGTGGCAGTGGATCCAAATTGGTTGTGGAGTTTGATAATGGAGGGAATGCAATTGGAGTGAACCGCAATAATTTTATAAACTATCTTGGGGTTGTCACTCGAAGCCATTGTGGTGTTAAATATGATAATTGGCATAAAGTTCCTCAGGCGAAGAAAGACTTGATATGGAAAGATTTATGCGTGAGTTATTATTATTTGCAATTCTTTTTTGTAGATTACAAATTCTATTATTTGCAATTATATTTTTGGTACTAGTTAATAACATTTCTATTTTACAGAATCTGTTTGCATTGGATGAGATGTTGCATCGTAAAAGTGTGATGCAACGCGCTGGAAAGATGCTTAGGAATTACAGGACAAATCTGAACAGAGAATACATAAGACAGGGTGATAAGAAGAAGAAGTCAGCCCTTGAACAATGGAACTTCTTGGACAAAGAAGATTGGGACAATTTTGTTGCTTCAAGAAAATCTGAAGAATTCAAGGTATTAGGCGTCACTCCCATTTTAATTAATATACATTGTATTCACCTATTCAAGATTAAGATTTAGTGCTACTAACGTAATTATAAATGTGCATACTAACTAGGCCCTCAGTGACGCACAAAAAGCAAGGCGTGCACTGAATGTACATGACCATACTATGGGTCCAAAAGGCTATGCAAGCGTTCGCCAAAGACTACAGGCGGAGTCTGCGGCTACTCAGGAGTCTGCGACTACTCAGGAGTCTGCAGCCACACCCTTCCCTCGCCATGATATATGGATAGCTGGCAGGAAAAACAAGAAGGGTGAAATAAAGAAGCCCGAAACTGCTGAGGCGGCTGCAAAAATGGTAAAATACAACTCTTAGAGAAATCATTTGAATATTGATTATTTGTGGTGTTAACTTACCAATTTTTGTTTATGGTGATTAGCGGGAGCTGCACGAGCAGAGAAAACAAGGCACGTTCATCCCTCAGGGCACAAGGGATGAATTGACAGTTGCTCTGGGTAACCCAGAGCATCCTGGACGTGTTAGAGGTGCCGGCGCTGGTGTGGGCATCAAAGCATTCTTTGGGCCATCCCAGCGCAAACCCAGAGCGGGACTTTCTCAAGAAGAGGTAACATATATATTCTATTTTTATAATGTTACTGCAAAAGGAAATTCATTAATAAAAAGCTAATATTTGTTTTATCCATGTATAGGAGAATAAGAGAGTCGAGGATATAGTTGCTAAGAAGCTCAACGATGTGGTTGCTGAGAAGGTCAAGGAAGAATTGCTACGGTGGCAGACATCTCAGGCTTCCAATCAGCCTATGCCGACCCACTCTTCTCCTGGTGCACAGACTGCAAGTAATCCTGGAGACCCATCGCCTAACACGTCTGCTGTAAGTATTGTTTATGACATTGTAGCTAGTCTTTTCAAGATGATATGTTTTCAAGATGATATGTATATATGTATAACATTCTTTACGTAAATTTGTAGGCATTGAAGCCATGCCGCTTAAGAATGGAAAACTATGTTGTTGCAGAGGCGCAAGCTTACCAGTCCCTTCCTGGGGCAACGTTTCATGGGAGTCCAATGCCGCAGGGCTACATTCGTGTGAGCCCGATACATGTATTACCCGATTGGAGGGAAGTTGCGTTGCCATATGCCCACCCAGATATTGATACACTTGGTGACGCAGAAAGCGGGGTCATATTGTGGCCCAAAGCAGATGTCCTCTACACGACTAAAATTGTAAGATAAATTTACATTGATTTAGACTGTTAATGTGTATATATGATGTCAACTGATCTGAAATTATATATACAGGTTAAAAAGAAGACACCAGGAGCACCTAGGCCTCCACCTCCAATTCCCGCATTACCAACTTGGGTTCCAACTGACCTACAATACCTGTTAGGTCCTGCTTGTAGGGGAATGGCATGTTGGCTACGGGCACATAATATACTTTGCCCTATAATTGTTTCTTTAGATGCAGATTATGCAGGTCAATCATACGACAGCTCTTTATTTATACAAGATATTATTGAGATGTTTATGTATGAATGGTTGAATACATCAATGATAGAGACATGGATAAGGTGAGATCTTGTTTATACATCCATATACCTTGTGTAAGATCCGGTGATCTAGTTTCTTATATATTAATGCATACGTCTATATGTTTTGCAGCTACTTAATCGAAGATCATTGCAAACAATTTGCATATGATCATGTGGGATTTTTGATTCCATCATTGATTAGTATGGTAGCTAAAGACCCTGATAGTGTTCAACAATACTGTATAGATGCTTTTACAATTTTTGGTCATCAAATGAAGACGATAATAATAGCTCCATTCAATGTCAAGTAAGTTTGCTTTATTTATAATTTGGACTTAAGAAAATTCCATTATTATTTTGCATTTTGAGTTATTAATTGTTAACTTTTTACCTCTAGTGGTAGACATTGGGAGTTACTAGTTATTGTCCCTGGGACGTTCACTGTTTATTATCTAGATCCCGCAGGAAGTACATTAAACACTAAAATTGGACACGTAATGAGAATGGCATTATTCTGGTGAGAAATATTTCATTTTTTATATCCGTTAACATATTTTATTACATTACTATTTACTTATGCAACTTAGTGTGTTATATTAACATGTAGGGGTTTAGATGCATTCAAAAATGCTGGCGGAAAGGTCCCAAGGAAAAAGAACCAGCCATTGTCTTGGGAGAACGTAAAAGTAAGTTCCCGACTCCCCGACTCCAATGTATATATTATTGATGTGAATTGTGCTTAGTTGTATTAATTTGTATGTTTCAATTTATAGTGCGCTACACAAGACAATGGCTGGGCATGCGCATACTATGTGATGCGATTTATGCAGATGATTATCAAACATGCCGCATTGGACATCGATACCATACATGAGGTATTATATATAGTCTCATTAGTTAGTATGAAATATATCAATCTTATTTTTATATTATTATTTATATATATACATCATTCTCTTTGTAGGTGTTTAAAACTGACCACACTATAGGCAAACGCTTAAAAAATGTACATGCTCCATATACGAGGGAATCATTAAATGAAGTAAGAGAAGAATGGGAAATAGCTGTACAAACAGTGGCAACTGTAAGATATAATTGGGATGTTGATAGTGATGATGAATGATACTTTGTAAATGTATGTTTCTGAATGTTAAAACATGTATTTGAATGATTCTATATGTGTGAACGTGACAATTGAATTGATGTCTGAATGTATCTACTTGTGTGAATCTTTTTATGTTAATTTTGCAGGTTTGTGGCCTGTTTGTAGGCTGATATCAATGGATGTCGTAAACCTGCAGTTCAGAAAACTGAACTGCAGGTTCTCATCCTGCTGACCAGCCACAGCAGGCCTGCAAACAGATTTATAAAAAAAAAATAGATATAGGCGTCGGTTATTTACCGATAACCGTCAGCACAGACTTACAGCGTCGGTGTTTTATAAAACACTGACGCCAAAAGTGTTCGCGCTACAGGAAATGGGAGTCATCTAGGACACTTTTCTGCGTCGGTTGTTTAGTATATAACCGACGCAGAAAGCGTCCTAGATGACGCCGTTTTCTGTGGCGGGAACCCTTTTGGCGTCGGTGTTTTATAAAACACCGACGCCTTTATATTAAATAGGCGTCGGTTTTTTAACCGACGCTGAAGTGTCCACCCTTTTAGCGGCGCCCACATAGGCGTCGTTCAGAAACCGACGCCAAAGGGGGTTAAACAACCGACACTAAAAGGCACTTCTGTAGTAGTGGATACTTCCTCCTCATCTCTTCCTTAAGATCCCACGTGGCTTCCTCAACGCCACGGTGATGCCAAAGGACCTTCACAAGAACCAGATCCTTTCTCTTCAGCTTCTTGACTCTTCTGTCAAGGATCATCATAGGACCCTCTTCATAAGTCACATCTTTGTCAAGATCAACTTCAACTGGTTGTATCACTGTTCCTGTATCCGGATGACTTTTCTTCAGCATACTGACATGGAACACTGGATGTAACTTGTGCAACTCTGGAGGCAATTCTAACTCATAAGCCACCTTGCCAACACGTGCTATGACTGAGTAAGGCCCCATATATATGGGAGCTAACTTACCTTTCCGTCCAAACCTCAACACACCTTTCCACGGAGAGACTTTAAGATACACCTTGTCTCCCACCTGGAACTCCAAGGGTCGTTAGCGATTGTCTGCATAAGACTTTTGCCTGTCTTGTGCCGCTTTCAACTATTGTTGTATCACCTTGATCTTTTCTGTCATTTGTTGTACTAACTCAGGGCCCAAAAGCTGATATTCACCGGATTCATACCAACACAAAGGAGATCTGCACTTCCTCCCATACAAAGCCTCATAGGGTGCCATGTCAATGCTCCGCTGATAGCTATTGTTGTAGGCAAACTCTATCAAACTGAGATGTACGTCCCAACTACCTAGGAACTGCAAAACACAAGCACGAAGAAGATCCTCCAAAGTCTGAATAGTCCTCTCAGACTGTCCATCTGTCTGTGGGTGGAAAGCGGTACTGAACTTCAACTGCGTTCCCATCGCCCTATGCAACTGTTCCCAAAAACGACTTGTAAACTGAGGACCTCTATCAGAAACTATCGTTGCTGGCACACCATGCAAACGAACTATCTCATCCACATATACTCGAGCGAGCTTTTCAGCTGTATACGTGGTCTTCACAGGTATGAAATTGGCAGACTTCGTTAAATTAGTCCACTATCACCCAAATGGAATCATGATTCTTAGTTGTCCTGGGTAGAATAACTACGAAATCCATGGTTATATGATCCCATTTCCACTGTGGTATAGGCAAAGGTTGCAACGTACCTGCCGACTTTTGATGCTCAGCCTTGACTTGCTGACACACTGCACACCTAGCCACAAACTCAGCTACATCTTTCTTCAAGCCGGGCCACCAATACAAGCCCTTCAGACTATGGTACATCTTGGTGACACCTGGATGCATAGCATACATCGACGTGTCTGCTTCCTCGAGCACCAACTTCCTCAGATTATCAGCATCTGGAACCACCATCCTACTATGATAGCAAACCACTCCATCCTCGGACTCATGGAACCCATCACGCTTTTCGCTGCCAAACTATGATATGATTAGTTGTACTGTATCATCCGTTTGCTGTGCATCCTTGATCTGCTGTCTCAACGTGGGCTTGATTTGCATCTGTGCTAAAAGTCCAGCTAACGAGGAAACCTCCATCTGTACGTTCATCTGCCGTAAGGAGACTAACATGTCCCGCCTATGGCATACCAAAGAACTCATCTGTGCCTTCTTGGGAGTATAAGACTTTCTACTAAGCGTGTCTGCTACCACATTCGCTTTACCAGGATGATACTCGATAGTGCAATCATAATCATCGATCAACTCCATCCACCGACGCTGTCGCATGTTCAACTCTTGCTGTGAGAAGATTTACTTCAGATTCTTGTGATCTGTAAAGATCTGACACACTTCCCCATAAAGATAGTGTCTCCAAATCTTTAACACATGAACCACTGCTGCCAGCTCCAAGTCATGGGTCGGATAGTTCTCCTCGTGTTTCTTAAGCTGTCGCGAAGCAAAAGAAACCACATGATCTTCCTGCATCAGCACACAACCCAAACCTTTCTTGGACGCATCACAGAAAACAACATAGCCTTTTCCAGATTCTGGCAAGATCAACACTGGAGCACTGGTTAGCTTTTCCTTCAAACTTTGGAAAGCTTGCTGACATCGATCATTCCAAACAAAAGGTACATCCTTCCTGGTCAACTTCGTCATCGGTAGAGCTATCGAACTGAAGTCCTTGATAAACCTCCGGTAGTATCCTGCTAAACCAAGGAAACTACGAACTTCCGTCGGCGTCTTCGGTTGTTCCCAATCCGCAACAGATTCCACTTTCTTCGGATCTACTTTGACTCCTTCAGCAGATATCACATGACCTAAGAAAGTCACTTCATCCAGCCAGAACTCACACTTACTGAACTTAGCATACAACTTATGTTGATGAAGGAGAGTCAACGCTTTACGAAGATGTTTCTCATGCTCTAGCCGGTTCCGACTATAGATCAAGATGTCGTCTATAAAAACTACAACAAACTGATCTAAGAACGGACGAAACACTCTGTTCATCAGGTCCATGAAAGCAGCAGGTGCATTGGTTAATCCAAACGGCATAACCACAAACTCAAAATGACCATACCTCATCCTAAAGGCTGACTTTGGTATGTCATCCGCATTTATCCTCAACTGATGATATCCAGACCATAGATCGATCTTCGAAAACACTGTAGCACAACGCAACTGATCGAACAGGTCATCTATCCTCGGCAACGGGTACTTATTCTTGATCATGACCTTGTTCAACTGTCGGTAGTCTATACACAACCGCATCGAACCATCCTTCTTCTTAACGAACAACACGGGAGCACCCCAAAGTGACGTGCTCGGTCTGATGAAACCTTTCTCCAACAACTCTTGTAACTGCTTCTTCAACTCTACCATCTCTGCTGGAGCCATCCTATAAGGTGTCTGTGCAATCGGCTGCGTTCCCGGAACCAGATTGATCTCAAAATCGATCTCTCGGGGTGGAGGAATACCAGGAAACTCCTCGGGAAACACATCTGCAAACTCTCGGACCACTGACACTTCTTCAAGGTTAAGGCCTTTTGCCTTGGTATCCACAATGGTATCCACAACGTGAGCTAAGAACGCCTCACATCCTTGTCGCAACAACCTATCTGCCACCAAAGCTGACACCAGACACGTCGAAAGAATCTTCCTATCTCCCTGGAAGATCCACTTCTCTCCAGCAACATCAAACACCACCTGCTTGGAACCGCAGTCCAAGACAACCTTATACTTCTCTAAGGTATCCATCCCAAGGATAACATCGAAACCATGCATATCAAGTGGTATGAGATCCACCTGAATGTTGTGTCCCGAAAAAGACAAAACACAAGATGGACACTCTTCTCGAAGCAAAGAGGAACCATCAAGAGGGGTTGTCAACTCAGCACTCAAACCCTTCTCGAAACATCTGATCCGTTCATCATATGTCACCACCATGTGAGGACAGAACCTCAACAGATCCATAAACTTAGCTTCATACTCGGTGATGTTCATCGTTCCTTGTCGCAACTTCTCAAACTGACTGATCTTCTCATCCAGCTACGTCTTCGGAAAGTATCTGGTGACGAACTCGCATCGAAACACTTCCCAACAGATCACCTCACCAGGCCGCTTCTCTTCCTCGATGGTCCACCAGTGACCAGCACTACCCTTCAAAAGGTAGACGGCATGCTTTACTTTGTCTGCTTCGGGGATGTCGAGGATCCGGAAAGCCTTTTCAAGACTTGTCAGCCACAGATCTGCATCCGCTGGATCAGTCGTTCCAGCATAATCCGAAGCTCCGACTCGGCGAAGCCGCTCAAAGGTCTTCCCAATACCCGATGCTTCTCCATGGGGAACCTGTGCTCGCGGAGGAGACACTGGTAATCGCTCAACCATGAGATTCATCATAGCCATTAACTGCCCCATAAGTTGTTGGTAGGCAGGGTGTTCAAGTATGGCTGGGTCTGGTTGGGGGACCTCAGGCACCCGATCTTCATGTGCCCGTCCATCTGCTCCATCAACCGATGCAGCATCACTATGCTCAGGAGCATGTTCTTCGTGGTTTCCAGACATCTTGGCTTTTCTTCTGCTGAGGGCAGAAGATTTTTGTAAGATAACCTGGCAAACTCATAAGAACAGACTAAACCTAGTCCTAGATCCCTGTAGACTCAGCGAACCTAGAGCTCTGATACCAAGCTTGTGGCAACACATCCCATTATCACACAGATAACAAGGTGTTACGCGAAAACGTGCGGAAAACACCATAACCACAGATTATCAAAAACACGGGTTAATTAAAACCGATTGCGGAAAACTGATAAACTGTGAAACTATTACTTTCCAGTCCTCATCCTGCACAGAAACACGTCATATAAATATGTACACAAGATCTGACACGTGTCCACAGCTCAGAACAGCTGTCCATCCATCACATGAGTTCACCACCTGTTCATATATACATAAAGGCCCACATCCGGCCAACAGCAGGATATACAGATATCATCGAACGATCATCGTGAAACAACGTCAAAACACTGCCAAGGACCTGAGAGTACAGGGATGACTCTAGACTCTACTACAAAACATCCAAAACAGCAGCATGTCCATCGCTTGCCTTCTACTACTCCTCAAGCTGCTCGTCCGCAACACCACAACCACAACCACGTCTACCTCGACCACCTAAAAAGGGTACAAACCAGCGGAGTGAGACAATTCAACAATTTTCCCAGCGGGAAACATAGCTCCCCACCGCAACTATAGAACCTCAGCAAGATAAACTATAGCAGTAGTTAACTAACAACAGGTATAACAAGAGCAGTTATATATAGCAAGATTTACTCTTACCGGCAAGCATACCAGATGTACTAAAACTTATAACCAGATGTCTTTCAAAAGAATATGATTATCAAGATGAGATATATCAACATGTAACAGGATTATTAGAACAGAATATAATGTCACATATCCTGATTATCAAGATAAGACAGATTGCCACATAACCTGCAAGGTATAACGGAATATTACACAAACAAGGCCTCAACCAATGTTTCATATTTGATATGACTAGTAAATACTAAATGGCTGTATTACATTTTATTATGCCCTGAGGATTTGAACCATACCGTTCAAATCCAACCTTTGGTTACGAAACCCAAGACGGTGCCATACAAGGTCAATGGAAGAGCCGGACTCCACGACCTCCCACCTCATGGTCAGTACATGAGTACAACACTAGCAGGACCGCAGTCACATGCTGAAGTGGTCTAAGCCACAGGGTTAGCTCCATAGGCTACCCATTCTCTAGCCCACCTTGGTACAGGTCACGGCGCTAGTAAAACTGAGCCATGGGCCTGATCACCGTGCTCTGAGCCATGAACGCATTCATGCTCCATACATCACATATCCTGAGCCATGTGCCTGTTCACCATGCTCTACACACATATCTGAGTCTACAACCGAAGTTACACTCTTACCTCCTCATTTTTAGGCTAGGAGCAACCTACACATATTCAACAATATGCGCTTCCAGGTTAACCCGTAGGAAAACCTGTTTCACCATCACCAAGTCCTGACGATGATGGATCTATGCCCAGGGCAAACTACATGATGTATTTCACTGTGCTTAATTAGTATCTTTTAGATGGATTGCAAGATTCAACCAAGTTGTATGACATGCAAGGTATAACAGAAAGTAAAGAACATTATATTATGATCTATTCATATCAACCTGATCCATCTTAAGGATCCAACATCACATGTTATCACTTGGCCTCTTGCCAACCATCCAGATCCATCTCAAGGATCATCACATACCACAGGGTCTCAACCCTTCATCATGCATTGTCACTGCCTCTCAAGGCTCACCTCATCATCATGAGACAAACACATCACATACATAATCTTATAGAGCAATTATCAAGGTAATGTTACTCATCACATATGTCACATAGCCCTTTCATGGCTACCCATCACCTGCATGGTTAGGATGCACAATAACCATAGATTCAACATCATGAAATATCATTCAAGATAATCTACTTATCAATAATACACTTATCTAATAATCAAGTGTATTAAGTACATCATTAACAAACCATACTGATGCTTACCCTTATCTCAAGATTATACAAACAATCAAGGTATATAGTATACAGAACCAACATTATTATTACCAATGTCATTATTGTTGCCATCAACTATTTTCATCTTTATCATGAAGCAACCATTAATATAACTGTCACTTAGCATCATTATTACCAACATTATTATCATTAAACAAACTACTAGAGTAGTTATCATCATCTTCTTTATCATTAACAATTAAGCATAAGGGTCACATCATGCACCTAATACATTAGGGCCATCATATACATTACTATCATTAGCACCCTTATTATTTGCAAGGCATCATATACATTGATGATATCACAAACACTACCATCGTTTATTGGTTTATGTATAAGCATCCACTTCTATCACATGAGGGACCGTCACCAAAGAAACTCATACCCTCACTATAGCCTCACAACCCTCATCTAAAACCTATCATCCAACATGGGTATCGGCCAACCTCACTAACCCTATCGACCATCACCCACTACTACCCTATCGGCCAACACACTCTACTAACCCTATCGACCATCACACTCATGCACATAGGGTAGGGTATCGCCCAACATGGCTATCGGCCACAAGGGTATCTCCCACCATGGTGTCGGCCATTAGGGTATCGTCCACCATGGTGTCGGCCATCAGGGCTATCGGCCATCAGGGCACATAGCCTATCATCCAACATGGCACTACTTGGCCCTATCGTCCACCACATGGACAAGGAGATAACTCAACACAAGAGCACCCATTCTATCGTCCAACTCAAGGACATCCATGTCGCCCAACACCATCAGACCATATCGCCCAACAAGAGAGAGAGAGAGAGAGAGAGAGAGTATCGCCCATCTCCAAGGGTACTCACCATATCGGCCAACAAACCCTAGCTCACCCTATCGCCCAACTCAAGGACAAGGGTATCGGCCAACCTAAAGAACTCATCATGTCTCCCAACACCAGCTACCATATCGTCCACCAAGGGGAACACCATGTCGTCCAACTCAAAAACAAAGGTGTTGCTCAACCCAAGGAACCATGTCGCCCAACATGGTCACCATGTCGGCCAACATCCATACTAGGTCAACCTATCGTCCAACCCAAGAGGAAGGGTGTTGCCCAACACCAAGAACACTGATATCGTTCAACTCAAGGACAAGGGTGTCGCCCAACACACCCACAAGGAAGGGATATCGCCCAACCCTAGGTCACCTTCAACCTACAATACAAGGGAGCACAAACCCTAAAAAGCAAGGTATACAAGGAACCCTAAACCCAAGAGAGGGATATCGGCCACTAAGGTATATAAGCAAGATGCACAAGAAAGGAACTAAGCTAGTCTACTAACATGTAACAAGGTTAAAGCTAGAGGTAAGAGAGTTAGGGTTAGAAACTATGCAACCCGCCTTAAGCTCCAAGCTTCAAGGAAGAAGATGCACTCTAAGGTCCAAAGCTATAGTCCACCAAGCTGCAACAGGAAGGTGTATCGGCCACCACTTCAGCTCCAAGGAAGGTGTATCGGCCACTACTTCAGCTCCAAGGAAGTGTATCAGCCACCACTTCAGCTCCAAGGAAGTGTATCGGCCACCACTTCAGCTCCAAGGAAGTGTATCGGCCAACACAAGCAAGATGGAGAGGGATATCGTGCACCAAGGGTGGAGGGGAGACCAAAGGACCAAAGGAGACTAAGGCAAAGAAAAGAGCTACCTATATATGAAGAAGGGGAGGAGAAACCAAGGTACAACCGTGCTATGTGTCGCCCACCCAAGGGACACATGTCCACCAACTCAAGCCACCTCTCATGCAAGCCATAAGGCACTTGTCCAAGATGTGCACCATGTGTCCATCAACCAAACCAAGCCATCTGGGCGACACAACAAGAGCTACTGGGCGACACACCAAGCAACTGGGCGACACACCACCTGCCCTGGGCGACACAAGGCTCAAGCAAGCCCAAACAAGGAACTCCAAGGCCCAAACAAGCTCAACTCAGGCCCAAATGACTCAAACAACAAGCCCAGGCCTTCCTCTCAACCCTAGAGGAAGCAAAGAGGGAAAACATCTCACAAGATGGCAAACTTTCCCACAAAACCCTAAACTTGGGTTATTTGCAAGTAGCCCCTCGAACTCTCAACAAAGCACAACCAAACCCTAATCACCACTAAAGGTGATTAGCAAGCACCAAAGCACCAAGATCAAGCAAAACAAACAGGGTAAACCCTAAACGCAGGTCAGGGTCCTTACAACATGTCTTCCATATTCATCTTGAACAATTCTTCAACACTTCTTAGAAGGAAGTTTGACTTGAATTATATAATATTTTGAACATAAACCTAAATCATTGACTCAATGTTCTTAACATATTAGGTATCGAAATATTCCTATTATATGCAAAGAAAGAATATCATGCACTTCACAAAGAATACCTAGGGTTTACCCCCTAGCGATTTGGTCATTATGATTCTCTCTATTCACTAGTCTCCTCATTGAATGTTTCCTACAAACAGAGTATCTATTTGTATTTCTTTACAAGTGGTTGTTGTCACCAAAAGGTGCATATGAAAAATAAGCCGCACGGCAGCTAGTTTGGCTAAATATGAAGTCGAACTTTACTCTAGCTATATTTTCTTTTATACTAGAAGTGATGCATCTACATGCGACTGGAGTGCACAATTTGGAATTCATTGTAAATCTTACTTTTTAATAATAAGATGATGGCATAGTTTATACATGTTTACATATAGTTTGACACTTATGAGTCCACTAAAATTTTGAGAACCATAGTTCTGGATCATGTGTGTTTTTGTACTGTTGTTTTTCTAATCCATGTGGGTCAGATGAAAATTATTTGTGATTCGTGTATTTGTATGTTTTCTGTAACAATAATGAACACATGTGAATAGAGATTAACTTATTTGGGACGTGGTGAGCTTTTTCTTGAGGGGGATTTGGGAGTGTAGGGGTGGGGAGGGATGTCTGTGTGTGCATGGTAAGACCCATAAGATTCCCAACTTTTATACAATGTTAAATTCCATTATGTGTCTAAATTGTCTCATACATTTTAGGCACATTGCAAAATAGCCCCCAGTCTAGTGCCAGCTGGTACCGACCACCCCTATGTCACATGGCCCATCTCTCTCTCTCTCACATCCACATGTTACATCTTGTTCCTTTTTTTTACTCTCATTTATTTGGAGAGAGATCAGGAAATTTAGGAGGAAATAGAACAAAAAGGAGGTAGGAAGAGAGAAAAAGGAGGTTCAAAGAATGGGAAAGAAGACAAGAATGGACAAAATAATTGTGTCTTACTGTCTTATCTTGCACCATGTTTATTTGTTTTCCACTCTTATTTTCACTCAATGTACCTTATTTCATGTTGTTTGGATCTCCTTTTTATGATTGCCCACCACATTTTTTTACTCAATTCACCATTCTCCTTTGTCATTGTGTTTGTATCTTTTTTTGAATATTTACGTCTACTATTGATGTCTTTGTGTCTCCATTTCTTCTTGTTGTGCCTTCTTTTTCCAACATCACATCTTTCTTTCTTCTTTTGACGCCTCTTTTCTTCTCCTTTTGCCCCATTTCCCCACTCAACACCTTGTTTTGTTCTTTTCACGTCTCCTTTTTCTTCTTTCTGCGACTCTTTTTCCCTTACACATACTTCTCTTCTTTTTGCGTCTCATTGTACTTCTCTTGGCACCTCCTTTTTTCTCAATTCATGCATTCTTTTTTTTCTTTTTATGCCTCTTTTTAATTTTTATGTCTCCTTTTCTCCACTTCATGCCTTCTTTTCTTCTTTTGGTACATTCTTTTCATTTCTTTGTGTCTCATTTTCCTATCTTTAAGCCTTCTTTTCTCTTATTTACGCCTCTATTTTTCATTTTTTGCACCTCCGTTTCCCTTTTTATGTCTTGTTTTCTTCTTTTTATTCCTCCTTTTAATCTATTTGTGCATGCTTTTCATCACTTGTGGCTTATTTTTTCCTTTTATGCCTCCTTTTCTTCTTAACCTCATCATCTTCTCTTGCGCCCGTTTTTTTTCATATCTTCGTGCCTCTTTTTCTTCTCTTTTCGCCTACTTTTCCCTCACTTCATCCTCCATCCCTTCATCCCTCCCCTCATCACTTCTCTCCTCTATCCTCAATACTTTGTTTGTCACTTTCCTTTCCAATTTCATTACTTTCCTTCTCACTTTTCTCCTCTCGTTCTATTACTTTCCTCTACACTTCTCACCTCTTTTCCATTACTTTCCTTCTCTCCTTATGTTGCTTACTTCCTCACTTATTTCATCTACCCTCATCATTTCCATCATTATTTATCACTTCCCTCATCCTCTTTACTACTCCTCCTTGATCTTTTTTCTTCTTAAAAATTGAGGGTCTACTTACTCTCTCCCAGGTCTTTCTCCTTGTCCCACTCATTCTCTTCACCTATCACTTACATATGTCCACTTAGTCACACAATACTTCTGTGATGTTACTCGCAAAACCACATTCCACCTCCCTAAAATTTCTCAAGATTCTGTAACAGCACTCCGCAATGCATCAACTGCGCATTGTTGTGTGTGATGATACAATTTTAATTTTACATTGAGAAAACCACCATCATCAAGAAGATAAGGAACCTAGGGCTAGCACTTGTACATAATCGGCCTTTAGTGTCGATTATTTAAGGCCTTTAGTGTCAGTTTTAATGTCACACCTATGTGGGCACCACTAAAAGGCCAACCTTTAGGCATCGGTTTGCAAACCAACGCCACAACCCTTCGCGCGCCACCAAAAACACACCAACAGGGGGGTATAGGTGTCGATTATTAGCTTTGAAACTAATGCCATAAACCTTTACGCCGCAGAAAGGGCACCATCTGGTGCACTATCGGCGTCGGTTTATTAGTGATAACTGACGCCATCTCACCCGATGCCACGGTCGTACTGGCCAGCACGGCCGTATTGTCTGGCCCACTGCCACGACCGTGTTGGCCAGCACGGCCGTGGTGTCTGGCCTCATTAGGGAAATTGACATCGGTTATTGATAACCGACGCTACATCACATGAATTAGGCGTCATTTTTAAATATTTTATCCGACGTTGTAACCATTTGTCATCAATTTTAAACAAATAACCAACGCTTATTGCAAGTTTTTTTATCAGTCTGCAGACCTTTTGTGGCTGGTCACAGGATGAGAAACCTGCAATTCAGTTATGAACTGCAAGTTTTACGACATCTATTGATATCAGCCAACAACAGGCCACAAACCTGCAAAATTAACAACATTAATTTTCACACATTTAGCAACCTGCAGTTCCATTCGGTTTTCACACATGTAGAAACATTCATGTAGCAATCTACAGTTCCATTCATTTTCACATTCACACATGTAGAAATATTCATATAGCAACTAGCAGTTTCATTCATTTTCACATTCACACATCTATAAACATTCAGACACATGTAGAAACATTCATACATGTAGAAACATTCACACATATTATAATTCAGAAATTCATTTACAAAATATCATTCTTTAGTCATTATTCGCTATCAACATCCCAATTATATGTTAAAACCCCCACTACTTGTATGGTTGTCGCCCATTCTTCTCTTACTTCATTTAATTCTCCTGGCATATAGGGAGCATGTACATCTGGTAAGGCCTTTCCTATAGTGTGCTCAATTTTAAACATCTGCAAAGAGAATGGTGTATATATAATTAATAATGTATAAATAATATTGATATATTTCATATTATCTAATGAGACTATATATAATACCTCATGAATGGTATCGATGTCCACTGTGGCATATTTGGTAATCATGTGCATAAATCGCATCACATAGTATGCACATGCCCATCTGTTGTCTTGTGTAGCACACTATAAATTGAAACATACAAAATATTAAAAAATACAACTAATTAAGCATTGTTCACATAAATAATATATACATTGCAGTCGGGAACTTACTTCCATGTTCTTTCAAGTTATTTACTGGTTCGTTTTCCTGGGGACCTTTCCTTCAGCCTTCTTGAACTCATCTAAACCCGTACATGTTAATGTAACACAGTACATTGCATAATTAAATAGTAATGTAATAACATATGTTAACGGATATGGAAATGAAATATTTCTCACCGAAATAATGCCATTTTCATTTTGTGTACATATTTTGAATTCAATTTACTCCCCTTAGGATCTAGATAATAGACAGTGAACGTCTCAGGGACAATAACTAGTAACTCCCAATGCATACCACTAGAGGTAAAAAAGTTAAAAATTAATAACTCAAAATCCACAATAAAAATGTAATTTTCTTAAGCCCAAATTATAATAAGCAAAGTAAACTTACTCCACATTGAATGGAGCTATTATCAACGTCTTCTTATTTTGAGAAAAATTTGTAAAAGCATCACAGCAATATTGTTGAACTGACGGAGGGTCTTTAGCTACTAGACTAATCAAAGATGGAATTAAAAATCCTACATGTTCGAATGAAAAATCTGCACATATCTTGTCTAAATAGCTGCAAAACATGTATTACGTATGCATTAATAAATAAGAAACCAGATCACCAGATCCTACACAAGGTATATGGATGTATAAAGAAGATCTCACCTTATCCATAGCTCTATCACAGATATATTCAGCCAATCATATCAAAACAACTCCAAAATATCTTGTATAAATAGTTTGCTTTCCTATGATTGACCTGCAACATCCGCATCTATAGAAATAGTTATAGGGAAATTTATATCATGTTCGCCTAACCATATTGCCATACCCCTACAATTAGGACCTAACGGGACAGCTAGGTCCTTTGGAACCCAACTTGGTAATGTAGGAGGTGGAGGTGGAGGCCTAGATGCTCTGGGTGTCTTCTTTTTAACCTGTATATATATATAATTTCAGATCAATTGACATCATATACACACACTAATAATTTAATGTAATGTAAATTTATCATACAATTTCAGTATAGACGACATCCACTTTTGGCCAAAATATCACTCCGCCTTCTGCCTCACCAAGCGTTTCACAATCTGGGTGGGAATATGGCAATGGAAGATCCATCCAATTGGGGAATATACGTACCGGGCTCACATGAACCCAACCAGCTGGTAATGGAGACCCATGAAACATTTCCCCTAGTAGGGATGGGTAATACGACGTCTCTGCAATGACAAATTCTTTACTTTTTAGACGGCATGGATTCAACCCCTACAAATTTTTGTGTAAAGAATGTTATATACATATATACAGAGGATGTTCTAGGTGGTGGGTTTACATGATTACTCCCAATCTCTGTAGTAGGAGTAGAGCGGGATGCCATAGCTATTGTCTGTTGAGTGGGAGTCAGAGATGCCTGCCACTTTCTCATTGCTTTTTCGAGTTTCCTATCAACTAACTTATCTACCTATACATGGATAAAAGAAATGTTAGCTTCTGATTATTGAATTCTCTTTTACAGTAACATTATAAAGAAAGAATATGTTACCTCTTCTTGTGAAAGTCCCACTTTTGGGACATGTTTGCACTGGGATGGCCCAAAGAACGCTTTGATGCCCACACCAGTGCCTGCAGCCCTAACACATCCAGGATGCTCTGGGTTACCCAGAGCAACTGTCAATTCATCCCTTGTGCCCTCAGGGATGAACTTGCCTTGTTTCCTCAGCTCGTGTAGCTCCCGCTAATTACCAAAATAAAAATTTATAATTAAGTAAACACCACAAATAATCAATATTTGAACGATTGCTCTAAGAGTTGTATTTTACCATTTTTGCAGTCGCCTCAGCAGTTGCGGGCTTCCTTATTTTTCCCTTCTTATTTTGCCTCCCATCTATCCAAACATCATGGTGAGGCAGTGGTGTGGAACCTATAGTAGAGGACTCCTGAGTAGCAGCAGACTGAGCATTAGACTCAGTCTGTAGTCTTTGGCGAATGTCTGCATACCCCTTTGGACCCATTGCGTGGTCATGCACATTCAGTGCACACCTTGCTTTTTGCGCCTCACTGAGGGCCTAGTTAGGTAATACTAAATATTACTCATGAGTAGGTGAATGTTTTAGTTTGGACCTCAAGCCGCTCTCTCTCTCTCTCTAGGAACGAGCTCTGCCTTATCTCTAACCCTCAATAGGGTTTCCCCGCTGGGGGGAGGGGGCGCCGCTCCGGTGTCTTCCTCCCCTGGCCAAATCTGCTGGCAGATGGGGGAGACGCGTTTCTGGCTGCTCACGGCGAGGTTGAGGCAGTGATGTGCTGCGCTGCACTGAAGCTAGGGTGCGGGTTGAGGTCGGCTACATCGACTATGTCGACTCTTTCTCGTTCATGAGTAACGGAAGGAGAGGTGCCGCCTCCTGCTGGTCTGGTTTCGTGAGCGGCGGTCGTCGCAGGTGTAGAGAAGGATCCCGACATCCCTCTCTTACCCCTGACTCTCCTTACCCCGAGCTAGCTCCTGATTCTGGCTTGTGCTTCGTTGGCTCCGACTTTGTCCCGATTTGCTCCAGTGATCCTTGCGGTGGTCGAGCTTGATGGCGGGTTTGGGCGCCTCCTGTCCGGCTGGCGGTGTCCCTGGTTGGCGGCGTCCTCCCTGTTGTGATGGCTTTTCTACCCCATGCCTGGCTTGGCGGTTGGTGGCCTCCCAGGGTTTGCGACGACGCCCTGTTTCCTGCTTGGTGCCTTCGGCGGTGGATGGGTCCATAGCTGGCTTGATCGGCGGTGCTTCCCACTCTCCAATGAAGGTCGAGCTTCACTGGTCATTTTGCAGGCGATCGACTGGTTACCATGGCTTCCTTTGCTGGTTGGCCTAGTGCGGCTCCTTTGTGGCTGCGAGCACAAACGCCCTCTAGGTGTTTGTTTTGGAGCCTCCGTGGTTCACAGGTGTCTTGGTTGGGGTTGGTTTCAAGGGGGAGGGGCTGGCTTTTCTTCTTCTCCCTTTTGTGTTGCTGCTGTGCGTAGCAACACCTTGAAGGTGTTTGATACTTTGCTGCAGTAATTGCTAGCCTCTTCTTGGACACACGAATCATGAGACAGCAGCCTCATGTGGGGTTGGGTTGGGGGTGGTTTTCACCTCTTCCCCTCTTCTCAGTCCTCTGTTCTGTTGCTGCATGCAGGGAACACCTTTGGGTGTTTTTGTTTGTTACTGTGCAAACAATTTCTACAGATATTCATGGGTCTAGTGTTTGGTCCTCTTGGATTCAAAGACCCGTTTTGCTGCTGACCGGAGGATTGGGGTTACAGATCTATCTCATCTTCACAAATTTGTGGGTGCTCATTATTGCCAGTGAAGGCCTTGTAGGTGGACTAATCGCAGGATCCCAGTGTGCAGTGTAGCATTTTGATGGATTCTTGTGTGACTTTCACTGCCTTGTGATGTATATTTTAGGTTTGATTGAGAAGCAACTGAGCCATAGCAACTAGCACTGTTGATGTTCTTCTGCAACTCTTGACTCAGCTTCCAGAAGCCAAAGACGTCACTCTTTGAAGGTGTGCATAATGCTAGTGATAAGTGTTGGTGGCATGGTTGCTGACCTCTTCAGTTGTCGTGTCAGTTGGTTGCTGGTTGTCTGTGTTTTCTCTTTTTTCTTGATCTTTCAGGAGGTCAATTTCTGGACTCTCTAGGTTTGATTCGGATGTTTATCATCCCAGTTTTGTAGGGGTGCAATTCTATGTACCTAAAGTTTGGTTTCAATTAATAGCAACAGGACTTTTTACCGACCAAAAAAAAATCATGAATAGGTGAATACAACGTATATTAATTAAATTCGTAGTGACACCTAATACCTTGAATTCATCAGTTTGTCTTGAAGCAACAAACGCGTCCCATTCTTCTTGGTCCAGGAAGTTCCACTATTCAGTGGCTGTCTTCTTCTTCTTGTCACCTTCTTTTATGTATTCTCGGGTGAGATTTGTCCTATAGTTCCTTAGGACTCTCCCACAGCGTTGCATCATGCATTTATGATGCAGCTTTTCATCCAATTCAAATATACTATGTAAAATAGAATTGTTATTAACTAGTATCTAAAAAATTAGTAATCTACAAAATAGAATTGCAAATTAATAATATCTGACGCATAAATCCTTCCATATTACGTCTTTCTTCCCCTTAGGAACTTTATGACAAGAATCTATCTTACAACCGCAATGGCTACTAGTAACATACCCAAGATATGAAACAAATGAATTGTGATTCACTCTAATTGCATTTTCTGCATTATCAAAATTCACAACACGTTTGGGTCCATTGCCCCTTTGCGCTATTAACTTCTTCATCATAGTGATGCCCCTTCTCTTGTCAACGTTTTGGTGCTGCGGATCAAGTGTCTTAAGTGCTTCAGAGGGTACATGTGCATCATCAACCTAAAATTTGACAAAATAAACACACTTACAGGATATAACTATAAATGGACATGTACATATAAATATATGATATATTTTTAAAACTTACATTGTGAGGCGGTGCATTGATGTCCTCACCCTCACGGTAATCATCATCACGCTCATCAGGAGAATGCTCATCCATCTGGAAGTCCACATTCATATTGTAAAGTAATTCACATTATAAAGCTCACATTGTAAATTTCACATTCACATTATAAAGTAATTCACATTGTAAAGTAATTCACATTGTAAAATTCACATTGTAAAGTTCACATTCACATTTTAAAGTAATTCATATTGTAAAGTTCACATTCAGAAAAATAAAACATATAAAAAAATATAAACATGCCTCTAATATTGTGAGTTTTTATCAATTAACAATCCTTCATTGTGATCTCCGTGCACATACAAGTCATCACTAGCTTCAATATTTGCTGGTGTTGGTAACCCAACTGAGAATGGACTGGAGTTATCATACTTATCATAGTACTCTTCTTCATCTATAGGATCTTCAATGAACTATCTTTTACCATGAAAAACAACCGACCATTTATCATTTGCAGGATCATCGATATAAAATACTTGTTTCGCCTGTGATGCCAATATGAATGATTCACCCTTCTTGCCAATCTTTTCAAAGTTCACTAAAGTGAAACCCAATTCATCCACTATAACTCCTTTGGTGTTATCAACCCAATTACATTTGAAGAGGGGAATTCTAAAATCTATGTAGTCAAACTCCCATATGTCTTCAATGACACCGTAATATGACATTTTAGCTTCACGTGGACTCTTATCCTTTGCTCTTGCAAAAAACATAGTCGACGCTTGAAGGGTGACCCCACTGTTTTGGACGACACTCTTATCATCTTGGCGCTTTGTGTAATATGTGAATCCATTAATGTCATACCCTTCATAAGACATAACATTCAATTTTGATTTAAAGGCGAGGCATTTGATAGTTTCAGTAATATCATCTGGTGTTTGAGATAGTTGATGTAAGAATTTATCTTCAAACCACTTAATAAATGTCTTGTTATGCTCTCTAGAAAGCCACATTGTATTGGCTCGAGGATATTGTCTTTTGATGAAATTGGTATGTTCCTCGATATAAACACTCACTTCGTCCATGTTGTGTAAAATATACAAGTGACCTTGTTCCAACTGTTCACGGCTGATTACTTTCACCCGTTATACAAGGCCAACAAATACATGTGCTATCATTCTTATATATAATAAATGTGTACCACCTATCCCATTCTTGAACACCTAATCTCACCAGTAAGTATATAATGTGTATTGGGTTTTTAAGAAAATTTCGGCAACATTTCCCCATTGTTCTCCAAGTACATATGTACTTAGAGAACAAATGGGGAAATGCTGCCGAAATTTTCTTGAAAACCCAATACACATTATACACTTACATCCTAAGTGAGATTAGGTGTTCAAGAACAGTCCCAAATCGGGGACTATCCAAGATTTACTCCTAATGAGTAAATCTTGGACGAGTTTCTAGGCCAACAAATACATGTGTTGTCATTCTTATATATAATAAATGTGTACCACCTATCCCATTCTTGAACACCTAATCTCACTAGTAAGTGTATAATGTGTAATGGGTTTTTAAGAAAATTTCGGTAACATTTTCACGTTGTTCTCCAAGTACATATGTACTTAGAGAACAAACGGGGAAATGCTACCGAAATTTTCTTGAAAACCCAATACACATTATACACTTACATCCTAAGTGAGATTAGGTGTTCAAGAACAGTCCCAAACTGGGGACTATCCAAGATTTACTCCTAATGAGTAAATCTTAGACGGGTTTCTAGGCTAATGAGTACATATCCACGACATGTATTTGCTCACTTACATTGCATTACTCACAATTAGAGCATTATTAAATAATAAATCAAGAATTCAATAGTTTCAAACATGCAATAATTCACAATTAGAGCGATAAGGTTCACTTTGTATAAATATACATGGCATAATTCAGGCACAATAGCAGGTGTTCATTGACCCGATTCAACATTATAAGAATAAGTTTAGAAGAGTAATAATATTTCCCAATTGAGAGTATATGAATTGTCCAACAATTGGAACAAGAGCGAGGTATTGTAAAAATTGCCTCGTTATGGGAAAAATTAGTCATAATAATGCCCAATCATGTTTAAATCAAACAAAATATCACCTGGGTCTAAGAAAAAATTAATATCTCAAAGATTAATATCACCTACACATGAGATTATGCTAGCGTTTAAATTTTTTCTTATGCAGTCATTTAATCTAAAAAAACACTCCCTTTAAAAAATTAGCCACACAAATACACACAAATGTAGATGCATGTTCATCATCAAGATAATCATTACACACAAATGTAGCTATCCGATTATAATTGAGCAATATAGCACAAAATCAGCCAACACGGTCGTCCTATGCAGCACGGCCGTGCTACCAACACGGTCATGTTGCCCAGCACGGCCGTGCCAACCTGTGATTTCACACGGTCGCGGAGCAGGGTACCTGCTTGAGGGCGGAGGAAGAAGAGGAGGAAGAAGAGCAAAGCAGGTACCTTCGGCGGCGTCGGCGGGGAGAGTAGCAACAGTGAGCGGTGGCGGTGCGGGGAGAGCAAGCCGCCGGAGCAGGAGAGAAGGTCGGCAGAGCAGCGAGCTGGGGGCAGAGGGTAAGCAGCGGCAGAGGTGGGCAGAGGACCAGCAAGCGAGCAGAGCAGCGTGCGGCCGGAGCAAGCGGCGACGGAGGTGGGGGCAGAGGAGAAATCGCCGGACCAAACCCTGGAGTAGCGCGAGAATGAATGAAACAGAGAAAGGGGAAGAGTCGGGCTTGCGCGGGTGCTGTTAAGTTAACAATAGGTGTCGGTTCTTAAATAAAACCGACACCTAAAACTAATGGTGTTAGTTCTACAAACACACCGACACCTATTCTCAATGATAGTCATCGGTTTTTACTAGACCAAAACCGACGTCTATATACATATGTCGATTAAAAAAATTGTTCTCGATTAATGACCATAGTCGTCGGTTGATAGTAACAAACCGACGTCTAATTGGATATTCCTTTACCCTAATTTTTTTGGCGGGGACGGCGCGTACACCCTTATCACGTCAGTTATGCTAAGACAACTGACGCCCATAGTGGAACTTTTGGCACAAATTTTATCTTCATTCAGTGTTGGTTATTATGTAAAACACCGACGTTGTATCTGATACTTTGGCGCAATTTTTTTTTGCTCGAAAAAATTAGATTTCGCGGGCTATTTTAGGCGTCAATTTCTTTTCTTCAACCGACACTGAATGAAAAGTGATACCCGTGTCTGGCTGGTCTTCAAATATAGACGTCGGATGTCCTTATTAACTGACGTTTAATGTTAACAACGTCAGTTTTACTAAAAAAACCGACGCCTCTAAAAGCGACGTTGAACGTTGTTTCTGTAGTAGTGTAGCAAAACAAGACCTGACCCGATCGACCTGACCCCAACCCAAAATTTTAAGTAAGTTTAGGGTCTAAGGTTTTTCGACCCGATCCAAAATTGACCCGAACCCGAAGAACCCAAAATTAATTTAAGGTCGGTCTGGGTTTGGACTTTAGACCCGAATTGACTCGATTGACCTGAAATTCAGAATTATATTTTCAAATAAAATTGCAAATACTATACTATAAGACACCTGATGACCTAATCCATCAATCATGAAGTTTATTTTGGCAATTCTACATGGTTTTGTATTGATTTGTATGCTTTATTATACTAATTATATTAGAAATTTGTGTTTAAAAGCCTCGAACAAACTACAATAGGCTTTACATGTGTTTCTCAATCACATTATAAATCACAATGAAATTTATTAATTACACTTGAGAATTATCAATGACTAGACAAATCATAATATTTTTTTTAAACTATTATCTTGGTATTGGATTTACGGGTCAGACCGATAGACCCAAAATTATTTGCGGACTGGATTAGGGTCAAGGGTTTCGACCTAAAAATTTATCTTTTACAAGTTTAGGATCTAGCCAAAAAGTATTGATCCGAAATGACCCGAAATAAAATCCGGTCAACCCGAATCCGATTGCCACCCCTAAAAGAACCCCAAAGATATGTTCCCCCAAAAACAAAGGCTGCTAGAGTTTCGCATAAGAAGGCCCAATCGACTTTATCCAATGCTTTGTACATATCTAGCGCGCTTCCACCTCTTCACCATCCCGGTCTAGAATTAGCTGACAACAAAACTAAACCCGTGGTCTGGCCTTCTGTTATACGCGATGTTCCTTTCCTTCAATTTTCATACAGCTGAGATCAGCCTGACTGCCTGGGAAGAAAGCCTAAACTAATTAGCTACTCCTGTATCCAGGCATTTGTTTTCAACTTTCATTGCAGACTAGTTTAGAATCAACATTAACGTAACAAGTCTCGCAAGGATACATAGCAGTTCTATCTGGTCTTTGCTACAAGCCCTGCCAAGAGTTAGCTGACAAAAAAATAGAAGCCGTGGTCAGGTCTTTCGTTATACATGATGTCCCACTCATTTACGTTTTATTCAGCTGAGATTAGCCTGAGAAGTAGCTGCTTCATATATCCAAGCTAGCATCCGTTTTCAACTTTCACTACAGACTAGTTTACAATCATCACTAATGTAACAGTAAGTCTGGCAAGGAGACATTGGTTCTTGCTGGTCTTGCTACAATACAATCAAAAGTCACTGGTGATGTGATAGGTATATTATTAAAACATGTTGTTTGGTAATATGTACATGATGATAAAGATAGTGACTGTGAAAATTTTTAGAAATGTCGTTTGTTACATGGTTATAGTGATGGGGAGGAATTTTTTTTATAAAAAATACCCTACACAAATAAGAAGTATATTTATTAGAATATTTTTTTTACATTTGTCTAAATAAGTAGTAGAGTCTTGAAAGAAACTTCTTTCACTATGATTCAACATGATTTATCATGTTGTTTCATGGAGACAAAAATAAATCAAAATTTACCAAAGATTCACCATAAATTTATCATAATTCCCTATCACCATGGCTAACAAACAATATTTTTATTTTTCACCATCATTCTCTACCATATGGCCGCTGGCTTACTAGCATTGTTTCAGCTCTACTCGGCGATGGGGATTCCAAAAGATTGTTCTCTTATCTTTCCTTCTTTTCCCTATTCAAATTATTGCTTTGCCGAGTCTGAAGAACGGAAGGCATTAATCACATTTATACGATCGGTAGTTAGCATCATGGAGATGAGGCGGCTAAGGCGGGGACCAGCACTAGTCAGCTGTATCCGAACAAAATATTCAGTATCTTGCCTTCAGGGCGTATCTAGATTCTGAGCTTGATCCAGCTAGCTATCTAACTCACTGCTAGCCTGCGTCGCATTCGCATTGATCTTGGGCATCGTATTTATGATAAGTTTTCCGGGAACGGAGATGCTAGTTGTCTTTCGTCAGAACAAGTACAGACTACTGGCATACGGTTTCAGGAAATCCGTTGAAACATATGCAACGCTACTATCTTTTGTCCGATCCCCGAGGAGCTAGCCAGCTAGTATAAAGGCCTGTGGCTGCAATCTAAAGGCCATGCGGCTGAAACGGACAACACGACGCAGATGGATGGGGATCAGCTGGAAAAGCGGGGAGGATTCATTGCTACTTGTGAGCGAAAGCGTGCTGCATGGTAGGGTTACAGATATCCAAAGGACAATGTGGGCCGATGATTTTGCTTTTGGATTTCTCCTTTCATAATTTCATTGCAAGAATAAGTGTTTGGAAAAGAACGGCAAGCTATTAATTTCAAACATTCAAAGACCTCCTTTCAAAAACGGAAACTGTGTGTTTCTTTCCATAAGAACCAAGCATCTCAATTCAGAAATGATTCGTTTGAAGTAAATGCACGAATCAGGATTGCACCTAAAATCATAGGAAGGTATCAAAAAGCAAGACGAAATAGAATAAGGAGGTGATAGAAATTCAAAGTTCTTGTTAAATGTTCATAGCTATCATGCCATAATAACTAATCTAACCCTGAATTTGATGTTAAGAAAGAATAGAAAAAGGGGTGTAATGGAATAAACACACATCGGATGCATTAGAATTAGATGATGAAGATTGTAGGGTCGATTCCTACTCACGTGGTGTCAATAATCATGAGCTTTATATTGTATAACTTTACATAGATTGATACTAAGATAGTCACATAAACAACCAATGGGGATGATGCATCTGGCCCCAATGAGTTGTTATGGCCCTTGAGAAAATAGTTAACCGGGATACAACCACATGGGATGTATAAAATACCCTAGAAACGGTAATACAATCATGAACACATAAGATTTAAATCCAACCATTTATTCAACTATCATATTAACAAGATATGTATAGTATGTAGCTAATGAGATTAGTGAATCTATTAGATTCCAAGCTGATTCATGTCTAAAAAAGTGATCAAGTCATCTGTGTTTGCAAGAGGTCAATGATTATACTAGTTTCTCAAACAATCCCAAACAAACCCTCTCACATAGATATGACCAAAATAAAGTGGCATTTAAAGTGAAAACTTACATCCTTCATGGTCATCAATTCAGCATCCTAAGATCTTCCTTAAGCATCCCAATATTTTTGTTCTGTCATGGATTCTTACAAGTTCTTTTTGGGAAATAAACAAGTCACATAATGATTTCAATATTTCTTCCTCTTTACTCAATAAATTTTATAGCAATGTATTTGGTTCTACAATGTTATTTGATTCTTTGCTATATTTTCACTATTATATATACATGTATATATTGGAATCAGGTATATATGTGTGTATATATATGTATGTATGTATGTATGTATGTATGTATATATATATATATATATATATGTATGTATGTATATATATATATATATATATATATATAGAGAGAGAGAGAGAGAGATCTAATACTCCTTAATCAATCTTTAATAGAACCATCAAGGATGCCATTACTTGTTAAGCTTTCTACAGGTAGGAAAGTTGGAAAGGGGAAAGGGGAGAAAAGTGGGTGCACATGGGTCCTGCCTTTCCCCATGAGTCGTAGCCAGTTCATTCCATTGAAAGGAAAGCTTGAGCCCGACCAAACATTGGCCCAATCACGGGAAGCACTCAATGTGGTCAGAACCAACGAGAGAAGTCATCAACACTTTAAATTAAAGTGCTTCTTTTCCCTCCATTAGGATCCCTTCACCAAGTCACTGCTAGCAAAATGCTTTGGTAGCTACCTGGTGGACTATTGAGCTCCAAGTTTGAAGACATTGTAGCGGGATTCTCCTTGGATTGTTAGACCATCTAGCAATATATGAATGTACAGTAAGAGTTTAGTAAGTTTAGTCACACAATTGACGTGTCATTTCATTTTCTCTTTCTCGTTAGTCACTAATTTTTCCTATTTGTTGCTTTTCTATGACAATGATATCAAGGTTTTTCTTGTACATAATACCTTATTCTTTTGGGCTATATACTTGTATAGATGTACAAAACATTAGACTTATCTATAAAGTTCTTCTTTCTTATCGTAGAAAAAATATGCTACATGATTCACCTTGTGGAAAACTATTTCTCAAAAGATCATTAGGGGAATCAAGGATCAAACAACATTGTATGTGGCATATAAACATCATACTTATTATGGAATATTTGAAGTCAAGACATATTATAAAAAATCACTTATTTTACTAGTTTCACAACCAACTAATTTTACTTGTTATCTATTATAGTAACAGTAATTAGAAAAAATGGCTTGTATGATGAGTTGGCGTGTATTTTCATTAAAAGAAAATTCATATCACTTAGTCTCATGAAACCATCCATTTAAATTTACTCCTATTGGTATATTAATGTCATCCCAATACTCATAAGATGGTAAGTATTATATCTTGTAGCTAAAATAGATAGAAATAGTTGTATGCATTTAATAGTGACATCTTAAATTTTTTTCTTTTTGATATTGCAATTTTATTGGACTCAAACTAACCATAGTTATTACCTCCCATCGATAGTCATATTCTATAAATATCGTAATTAAGTTTATCTTGTGTTGTACATTATGAGCATTCCCACAAGCGAGCATCAAACTGACACTATGCATGGGAATAATATGAACACAATTTCAACACTATGTATATTTCTTTGAGTGTGCCTCTCAAGAGACTCTTTACCTATAGAAGCATGTGTCTCTAATATGGAACGTGGATAACTTCTTTCATGAGAATAGAGATAATAGAAAAAAAATAGAAAATTAGATGTGAACAAAGGATGAAACTTACATGGGTTCATTATCTACTAGGCTTAGATGACGACTCTAAAATAAAATATTTGCTACACTTATGAAATAATAAAAAAGCAAGACTTTTCACCAAAATCACCTTCTTCCAACTTCAACTGAACTCTACCGCTTTAAAATGGTCTAACACATGTCCAAGGGTTGAAGGGTTTACTTGGATTTGTGTGCAATTTGTAAAGTAGTCTAACAATGGATTATTTCTTCCATTCTATGGTTCATTGTGACAAAAACAACCCAATTTTGACATCTAAATATGGTTGTAGCTCCCCATTAACCACCCACAAAAACCACTCTTCTTCTGGTAACGACCTAAACATGCCCCTCTTTGACCTAAGTAGGTTGTATCAACCAAGAGCTATCCACATCAACCGGGTCTGTCCCTATTTGACCTAGGAAAGACACACATCAATCACATATAATGTTTGATAGCACTATGACCCAATCTTCTTTGACCACCACTATACCTGAAGCATCCCAACCTAGGCTTGTTATCATTTCATCGACAAAGTCCTACTACATCAATTGATTTCATAGATCGACACAACCCGTAAGTTCAAACTTTCAATTTTTTTTCAAACTAAATTTTAATGAGACTTCCACACATGATATAAAATGTGTATGTTAATTATTACTCAATATGATTTTAACTATTTACATTGATATCAAAAAATCACATAGTTATAAGGATAAATCATCTTAAAAACAAAGCATGGAGCAAGATGTCACATACATTTCTAAATTTGAAGTCATAAAAAATAATAAATAAATTAATACAATCATAAGAAAATTGATAAATGCATGGTTTGTAAGGGTATAGGCTTGCTGAGGGTGGTCCATGCACTTAAACTATTTTATGGGAACACTATTTGGGGTATAAGTCGATACCAACCTAGGAGTTCAATGGAGAAATAACTATGGTAGGTTTCCATCCTGGTCAAGTCTGTGACTTCCAAATACTAGTCATCATGAAATAGACTAGATCAATCACAACATTGGTGGTTTCTAGAGATTGACCTAAGAGTTGATGGCACATAGCCGTCACTACTAGAACTAAGGGTCAATGGCGACCGGAGTCAAGTCGAAGACAACAAGTATAGGAGACATATGCCCCAATCTTCATTACATTAGGGTTTCCTATTCTGATCATTTGATTTAGTTTATAAAAAAATGGTTCACACGGTAACAACTCATGTTTGGAGCTACTGATGCTAGCTTAGTCCCCAATATAAGTTAGTTAGGGATTATGGTGTGGGTGGTGATGAGGTTTTTGTTTCTAGTGAGTCAAGTGTAGCTAGTAAAGAGACACAGATGAGTTTAGATAAGTAGACATGGGTGGTGCCAAAAGAAACCTAAGAACGGTTACTAGCAATGATGCTTTATAATATCATGAGGGATTGTCAAAACCTAGAAACTCATTAACGAGACATTGTTGATAGGATACCGATTTTCATTTAATCTCGTGCTTTTCAATATCACCATGGTGTCTTTTTTGCCACCTACATAACCATTTCCTAGAATTTTCTATCCTATTCCATTGTAGGTTGGATACTTTTCCTTATTTCCTGATATGATTGTAGATCCCTGAGAAGAGTTGAGAAAGTGTTAGAGGAAAGAAGAGGGATATGTGGAGTGGAGCATGAAGGGTTGCGTGATTTGAATCCACCTTTGTCTTTAGTATTTAGCTTTTCTGCCATTCTCCTTCTCTTGCATTTTTCTTTCTCCTTTCCCCTTGTAGGTGAATGTTCAATGTATTACTTTACAAACTTATTGTGGGCTCTGATCTCCAAAACACAAGATAAACATAGCGGAAGCGATTCGATTAATCAGCGGAATACAAAAATCACGAGAAATTAAAACTTTTCGAAAACGATATCTTAAAAACATGAAACTCCTTTTATAAAACTAAGATGAACTGTTTACATCTATGATAAATCACTTCTCGAGTGATTATATACGTCATGATACAAAATCTCAAGATTTCAAAATTCTCAGATCAACAAACTCCTAGGACCTGAGTGTACAAAGATGACATAAGACTATTCTTACTACAAGACTAGACCGCACAGTGTTTCCACCTGGAGTCACTGCTGCTCCTGAAATTGCTGCTGTTGTTGTTGTCCACCTGCAGATTGGTTCCTTCGACCTCGACGTCCACCTAAAGGTAGAAATCTACGGGGTGAGACAATTTCAAATAATTGTCCCAGCGAGAGTTATAACTCTCCGCCAGAAACTTTGTTGAAAGCAATTAAAGGAAATATCATGAGCAGGTAATTTAGGTTACTCACAGCAGGTTTACTTACAAATACTCATCTTTATTTAAGGAATATGAAGAACATGTATACTAATACTTGGACAGGATATTTAAAAACAAGCAATGTAATATCAATCAATGTTCTTCTTAGTTCAACCTAAGCAGTTATGCTACGCGGTTAATTATGTTTACAAACATCATTATTCCCTGCGGAGATGAGGTATACCGCTCATGCTCCAACCGATCACTAGTAAGTCGCATCGGTATCATACTAGGTCATCGAAAGAGCCGGATTCTCATGACCTTCAACTACCTCAGTCAGAATGAGGATAAACATGCAGGACATCTAGTGTATCTACTACTATAGCCTACCAGGGTATTCTGGTACTTCGCTATTAGAGTCACAGTGGCATTCTGTACTCTCTTCGCCATCGAAAGATTTCTTGTTTATCTCTCATCGATGCAGTATAAAAAGTTTTCCTCGGGAGATTAGTGTTACATCACCCCAACATAAACACATAGTGAAGGATTGATAGATTAAGATACATCTACATCAATTCCAACACTAGGATGTAAGGTTTTACACATCCATATACCCCACATACTCAAAAGTATGTGCTCCAGGAGTTCCCTTAGGAAAACCTGTTTCACCATCATATAACTTCTGACTATGATGGACCTATGATCAGGGCTCTACATGGTATGATTATACTTGATTAGTTAGGTACAATTTAGTATTCTTTTATCATCATACAAGTTCTCAAACATTAATCATTAACATAGCAGCTATGAAGGAAGAATACTAAATGTAACAAGCCTAACTCTCATCAATTATCATTTCTCAATACTCTCGTCACAAGTCATCTCTTAAAGCATGACCTTGATGGTATTCATGGCTCTCACAGCCTATCAATCTCATAAGATGCTATTAACAAGGCATCGGGATATATGTCACTATTCATAAATCTAACAACATGCTTTTAATGAATATAGTATCATCATCCATTCCTGGATATGCTTATCCTCATATAGGAACCTGCATGATTAAATCAACTGATAACAGTAAATAACTCATTTAAAGAAGTTGTATCTCCCTACTCATACAAGAGCTAGATTTTCCTGATTTTCATCAATTAGGGTTTACTATTCATAATACATGTCATCACCCTAGAATTAGGGTTTACTATTCATAATACATGTCATCACCCTAGAATTAGGGTTTACTATTCACCTATTGGTGAATTGATCTCATAACATCACCATGTATGAGAAACATCATCATTAAAGTCCTCAAATAAGATTAAGATTCATCAATTATCATATTTAGGGTTTCCATGATCTCATCTGGTGGATCATACCCTAAACATGCACATTCATGTATATTGAAGGTATTTTACTTGAGTTTCCATTATAATTGGTACTTTCTCTCTCCTCTAACTAGTAGATAGTGATTACACCACTCTAGATTAGGTTGGGCTAAGTCCTCATTGATTAACACAAGTCAACACATCACCATCATGTGATTAGGGTTTGATTAAAACAAGGTATCACTCAATTGAACCTTTCAAGGGCATTTTGGTAAATTACCCTTTGATCATCATCATGGGTCACTTCATTAGTCACTTAGTTCCTTAATGTCTTAAGTTACCATCATGGTTTAGATTGGATCATTATTGAACCATTTATACCTTCAAGTGGTTAAGTATAATCATCCTTGAAAGTCTTCAATTAGGTTAGGGTTTAACCTTCAACCTTCAACCCATTTGAACCTTAAACGGGTGTGAACCTTCTTGACCTTAAACGGTTGTGGACCCATTTGAGTCCAAACGAGTGTGGACCCGTTTGGACCTAAACAAGTGTGAACCCATTTGAGATCAAACGAGTGTGAACCCGTTTGAGATGAAACGGGTGTCAACTCAATTGAGATGAAACGGGTGTCAACCCAATTGAGATGAAACGGGTGTGAACCCAATTGAGATGAAACGGGTGTCAACCCAACATAGTCTAAACGGGTGTGAACCCGTTTGAGGTCAAAAGAGTGTGAACCCATTTGGGCTCAAACGAGTGTGGACTCGTTTGGAATCAAACGAGTGTGGACTCGTTTGGACTCAAACGAGTGTGGACTAACTTGGTTTCAAACCGCATAAACATAAAAGGTGACACATAGGTTATGATTGAATAGGGTTTCCTATGTTGAAGCCTTCAATTGGCCCAAACCATGTTAACCACTTACAAATTGAGTCAAACAGGATGAGCCTCAATCAATTGGGCACCAATTTGACCTTCAATTAAAAGCCAATTATGGTTAAGTCTAACTCAATTAAGGTTTCCAATCGAATACTCACCAATCTTCAACAATGTGAATCAAAACAAGGTTGAACCTATCAATTGAACTCCAATTGGGCCCAAACTTGGCCCAAACGGTCATGGGATTGTTTGTATGATCTCCAAACGGTCTTGAGATCGTTTGCCCAAAGTTTGACCAAAATTAAGTTGATTTGATAAGGGTTGAGTCCTAATTAAATTACAATTCAGCACTTTTCATCAATTTATTAATATCTTGTGATTGGACCCTCAAACCATCATATTTCTTTAACTTTAGACCTTCAAACGGTCTTGGGGTGTCACTAAACGAGTGTGAGATCATTTGGATGAACCCCCAAATGGGTTTGAACTCGTTTGGGTCCTTCAACCCAACACTCATCAAAATCTATATGAAAAACAGCAGATTTAACCCGATTAGGGTTAGGGTGTTGAAATGCCTTCAACTCTTAATTGGTTAGGAATTAGATCATGATTCTTGGTATAAATGAAATTAAATATATTATGAACAGGAATCCCAAACGGTCAATGCTTGGTCAACTCCTTCAAATGGGTTGGAACCCGTTTGCCCAAAGATTCAAGTTAATCAGTTTAGAAAATAGTACTTAATTCAATTTGATTGCCTAATTGATTGGCCTTCCACCTACGATTCCTTTGGAGTTAACCCCTCAAATTTAGTGGGTCATTAGCCTACATGATTGTGAACAGAAATCCCAAACGGTCAAAGCTTGGTAAACGCCCTCAAACGGGTTGGAACCCATTGACCAAACCGATCTATTGAACCCGTTTGGATTGAAACGAGTGTGAGATCGTTTGACTTATTGGTCCAAGATCATTTAGTAAAGTTGGATAAGGACCAACATAGGTATTAACGCCCCTTGTCTTCAACCTTGAAACCAAGGTCTGTTCTTCACGAAAAAGCTTGCAAGGGTGCAAAGAAGGATGGGGAAGAAGAAGAACTAACTATTATTTGCACAAATAATAGTATGCATAACAAAGCAAAAGGTTTAGAATTATAAAACCCGCCTTAAGGTCGTTCCTTGAGCTCCAAGCTTCCAAGCTTCAAGTCTTTAATGGTGTCTTGAGCTCCACAGGTCGGCCAAGGGTTTTTCTCCAAGGAAAGGTTGGGAAAAGATGGCTAGAACGAGAAAGCTAAGTAAGAAAACTAGCAAACCAACCTTGTAACATGATATCCTACATGAATTTGAGCAAGATGATGATCAAAGATTACCTAGAACTGCTTGGCCATTCTCCTCTTCTCCAGAGCTCTGTCCTAAGTCGGTCTAAGCAAGGAAATAAGAAAGGAAGTGAAGGAAACGTTCCTTTACAAACAAAGGAAGGGTGTATATATATCTTGGGGTCATTTCCAACATAAGGACAACTAGTTTCTCCTTTTCACAACTAGGTCCTTCCTTTCTTTCAGGCACGTCCCTCCTCTTTTTTTATAAGGTAAAACTCCTTATAAAACCAAGAACTAAAAGCAAGGAAGGTCAACTTACCATTAAGGTACATATGTACATAAGGGTCTCCTTGCTTACATCTTGATGATTTAATTACAAAGGTGTTCATTATTATATGATTATTCAAAGGAAGTGCCCCTTTCATCATTGTTAGTCTAAATGATGTCAAAAGTCATAAAAGATGTTCTAGAAGGTATATTTTATAAGTTGCACCCCTCATTTGGGTAAATTGCACTTTAATCCAAATTAGGGTTTTTAAGCACAAGGATCATTCCACAAGCTGCATCTTGATGCCCAGGCTTGGGAAATCCATCATACCTCATCATATCCATTCATAAGATGTCTCATTATCATAGGAACATCTTAACTTGTGAAGTTAGCAAGTTAAACCCCTAATCTGGGTAATTTGCACATAGGTCTCTGTATTACTAAACAATTCTACAACATTGTTTTAAAAGGACAGAAATGAAAATGTATGTTCCTTAGGAACTTAATTACATGCCAAAAGATAATCACAAAGATTTAATTACATATTTAGGAAAAACACCTAGGGTTAACTCATAACCCAGGTCAGGGATGTTACAAATTATCCACCCCTTACAAGGATTTCGTGCCCGAAATCGATAAAGCATACTAGGAGAAAAGAGCAGGGTATTTCCTTTTCATCTCCTCCTCTAGTTCCCAAGTGGCTTCTTCAACACCACGGTGATTCCAGAGAACTTTTACAAGATTTATCTCTTTCTTCTTTAGCTTTTTAATTCTGTTATCAAGGATTGAAACCGGTCCTTCCTCATAAGTTATATCTTCATTCAATTCTACTTCCATAGGTTGTAGAACTGACTCGGTATCAGGATGACATTTTCTTAGCATAGAAATGTGAAACACAGGGTGTAGCCTCTGCAACTCTGGTGGTAACTCTAATCTATAGGCTACCTTTCCAACCCGTTCAATGATTGGATAAGGTCCCATAAATCTAGGTGCTAACTTTCCTTTCCTTCCAAAGCGAAGGACTCCTTTCCAAGGCGAGACCTTGAGGTACACTCTGTCTCCAACCTGGAACTCTAACGGTCTACGACGCTTATCAGCATACGACTTCTGTCTATCCTGTGCAGTCTTAAGCTGTTGTTGTATAACTTTGATCTTCTCTGTAGTTTGCTGCACAAGATCAGGACCTAATAACTGATGTTCACCAGTCTCATACCAACACAAAGGGGATCTAAAACGTCTACCATACAAGGCTTCATAAGGTGCCATATCAATACTATGTTGATAGCTATTGTTATAGGCAAACTCTATCAAGCTTAGGTGCAGATCCCAACTTCCTGTGAACTGGAGAACACATGCTCTCAACAGATCTTCTAAGGTTTGTATAGTCCTTTCTGACTGTCCATCCGTCTGTGGATGAAAGGCTGTACTAAACCTTAACTGGGTGCCTAGTGCTCTATGTAGCTGTTCCCAAAAACGACTTGTGAACTGAGGACCTCTGTCAGAAACTATAGTGACAGGAACTCCGTGCAAACGCACTATCTCTTGAACATATAACTGGGATAACCTTTCAGCAGAAAAGGTTGTTTTGACAGGTAAGAAATGTGTTGTCTTAGTCAACCTATAAACAATTACCCAAATGGAATCATGTCCTTTGTTTGTTTTAGGTAGACCAACAACAAAGTCCATGGTTACATGATCCCACTTCCACTGTGGTATGGGTAAAGGTTGCATTGTTCCTGCAGGCTTCTGGTGTTCATCTTTAACTTGCTGACACACTGGACACCTCATAACAAACTCAGCTACATCCTTCTTCATTCCAGGCCACCAATACATATCTTTCAAGTTTCGATACATCTTGGTGCTTCCTGGATGCATAGCATACATTGAAGAATGAGCTTCTTCCAGGACTAACTTCCTTAGGTTATCTACATCTGGTACTATCATCCTCCCATGATAGCATGCCACTTGATCATCTGATTCATGAAAACCTTCTCGCTTCTCATCACCATATTCATATCTGATCTGCTGAACTGCAACATCAACTTGTTGTGCCTTCTTAATCTGCTCTCTTAGGGTGGGTTTGATATGCATCTCAGCCAACAACCCGACAATCCATGACACCTTCATTTGTACATTGTCTTGCCTTAAGGAGATAAGCATATCTCTCCTAGGGCATACTAACGAGTTTAATTGTGCCCTATCAGAGGATGATGTTGCTGATTTCCTACTCAAGGCATCTGCAACTACATTGGCCTTTCCTGGATGGTAATCTATTGTACAATCATAATCCTTGATTAACTCCATCCAGCGACATTGCCTCATGTTAAGCTCATGCTGAGAGAAGATATACTTAAGATTTTTGTGATCTGTGAAAATCTGGAATGTCTCTCCGTAGAGATAATGTCTCCAGATTTTCAGGGCATGAACCACAACAGCTAACTCCAGATCGTGTGTTGGATAATTCTCTTCGTGTTTCTTAAGCTATCGTGAAGCAAAAGAAATCACTTGCTTATCCTGCATCAACACGCATTCGAGTCTGTTCTTGGAGGCATCACAGAAAATTATGTATCCTTTTCCTTGCTCAGGTAACACAAGCACAGGTGCACTTTTCAACCTCTCCTTTAACAGCTGAAAAGATTATTGACACTTATCACTCTAGGTACAAGGAACATCTTTCCAGGTTAACTTTGTTAAGGGTAAGGCTATAGAACTGAATATCTTAATAAACCTTCGATAATAACCAGCTAATCCCAAGAAACTTCGAATCTCCGTTGGTGTCTTCGGTCGTTCCCACTGTAGAACAGATTCTACCTTTGTAGGGTCAACCTGAATACCCGTGGCAGATATCACATGTCCGAGAAAAGATACTTCCGGCAACCATAACTCACACTTGCTAAACTTAGCATATAGCTTATGTTTTCTTAGCAAAGTTAGAGCCTGTCGGAGATGCTGTTCATGCTGCTGAGCATCCTTACTATAAATCAGAATATCATCTATGAAGACAACAACACACTGATCAAGGAAAGGTCGGAAGATTCTATTCATAAGTTCCATAAATGCAGCCAGTGCATTAGTTAGTCCAAACGACATAAATGTGAACTCATAGTGACCATACCTTGTCCTGAAAGCAGACTTGGGTATGTCACTGTCCTTAATACGAAGTTGATGATATCCTGACCTCAAGTCTATCTTTGAGAAGACGGTTGCACCACGCAACTGGTCAAAAAGATCATCAATCCTCGGCAACGGGTACTTATTCTTTATTGTTACTTTATTGATTTGTCTATAATGAATGCACAACCGCATTGACCCATCTTTCTTTTTAACAAACAAAACCAGAGCACCCCACGGTGAAGTGCTCAGTCAGATAAAACCTTTCTCAAGAAACTCTTGAAGTTGTTTCTTGAGTTCTGCCATCTCAGTAGGCGCCATCCTATACGGTGTTTGGGCTATAGGTTTCGTATCTGGGATCAAATTGATTTCAAAATCAATTTCCCGTGGTGGTGGTATACCTGGAAGTTCTTCAGGAAACACGTCCTTGAATTCCTTGACTATAGGAACTTTAGCAGGGTTGGGACCTTCTTTGGTAACATCTACTACATGTGCCAGGAATGCATAGCATCCTTGCATCATTAGCTTGTTAGCAACCATAGCTGACACAATACATGTGGGTAGAATCTTTCTCTCTCCTTGAAAGATCCATGTGTTGCTTTCATCAGCAAACACAGCCTGCTTGGATTCACAATCCAAGACAACCCTATACTTTTCCAAGGTATCCATCCCAAGAATTATATCAAATCCTTGCATATCAAGTGGTATAAGATCCACTTGAATGCGATGATCAGAAAAGAAGAGGATGCAGGGAGAGCATACCTTTTGCAAAATAGCAGATCCTCTCAACGGAGTTTCAAGCAACAAGCTATCTGCCCTATGTCTAACTGTCATATTGTAGTTACGAACCACTCTTTGAGTGACAAAAGAGTGCGTAGCACCCGGGTCGATCAAAACAGATACCACACAAGATTTAGACATATCAGAATATAAAAGTTCCATCTGACCTGCCACAACTCGTGGATTGACTACTGCTTCTGGTGGGTTCATAGCATAGAACCTCGTTGTCGCCTGGTGTTGAGGTGGTGCTGATGATCCAGCTTGAGACGCTTGTCCACGTCCTCTAGCTGCTCCTTGAGATTGCCTTCTCTATGATCCTTGTTGATTCTGCCTCTGAGGCTATGTCATACTGACAGGCCTAGACCTGTAGTCCTTCATCAAGTGTCCCACCTTCCCACAGTTGTAGAAGCTTCTTTCCAGTTGTTGTGGTCTGGGTGGTCCTGTGACTGACATTGACGCTGAACTGTGAGTCTCTTATAGTGGTAAACCTCGTCCTCTACCTCTACTTGGGGACCACTGAGTCTGAGAACTCGATCTGGGTGGTGGAGGTGTAGGTGCAGAGAATCTAGGCTTCTTAAAGTCTCTAGATGAAGATCCCTGAAACTGTGGATATCTCTTTTGGGTTTGTCTTTTCTCGACTACGGATCTTTCTATCCTTCGGACTGACTCAACAAAGGTAGAGAATCTCTCCCGGTTTTCTAGTGCAGACACGGGAGTAGTCATGTCGGCATTCAAACCCTTCTCAAACCTCCTAATCCTTTCATCATCTGTGGGAGCCATGTGCAGACAAAACCGTAATAACTCCATAAACTTAACTTCATACTCGCTAATGTTCATCATGCCTTGCCTCAATCTCTCAAACTGAGAGATCTTCTCATCTAGGAAGGTCTTTGGAAAATATCTGCAGATAAATTCCAGACGAAAGTCTTCCCACGATATCTCTATTCCAAGCCTCTTCTGCTCTTCCATGGTCCACCAATGACCAGTACTACCTTTGAGAAGATAGATAGCATGTACAACCTTCTCACCTTCAGGGATGTTGAGGATTCTAAAAGCTTTCTCCAACTCGGTTAACCATAGATCGGCATCTGTAGGATCAGCTGTTCCAAAGTATTCGGTTGCTCCTACACGACGAAGTCGCTCGAACGTCTTACCGATACCTTGTCCTTCAGGCTGGGCAGGTGCCCTAGGTGCAGGCATGGGCATCCTGTCAGTGATATGTGTCATGGCAGTCATAAACTGCCCAAACATAGTTTGAACAGCTGGGTTTCCCATGTCAGCTGGGTCAAACCGAGGTGGCTCCACGGGTGGCTCAGGTGCAGGTTGCTCTATTTCTAGGTTCCTTGCACCTTCTCGAGGTGCAACAACACTACTTTCGGCCTTGTACTCCTCCTGTGGTCCAGACATCCTTAATTATCTTCTTCTCCTGAGGAGCAGAAGACTCTATTAGATAAGAAAGAAGTACTAAGGATAGACTTGACATTCTAAGTCCTATGTCTCTGTAGACTCAGCGAACCTAGAGCTCTGATACCACTTAATTGTGGTCTCTGATCTCCAAAACACAAGATAAACATAGCGGAAGCGATTCGATTAATCAGCGGAATACGAAAATCACGAGAAATTAAAATTTTCGAAAATGAGATCTTAAAAACCTAAAACTCCTTTTATAAAAGTAAGATGAACTATTTACATCTCTGATAAATCACTTCTCGAGTGATTATATACGTCATGATACAAAATCTCAAGATTTCAAAATTCTCAGATCAACAAACTCCTAGGACCTGAGTGTACAGAGACGACATAAGACTATTCTGACTACAAGACTAGACCGCACAGTGTTTCCACCTGGAGTCACTGTTGCTCCTGAAATTGATGCAGTTGCTGTTGTCCACCTGCAGATTGGTTCCTTCAACCTCGACGTCCACCTAAAGGTAGAAATCTACGGGGTGAGACAATTTTAAATAATTGTCCCAGCGAGAGTTATAACTCTCCGCCAGAAACTTTGTTGAAAGCAATTAAAGGAAATATCATGAGCAGGTAATTTAGGTTACTCACAGTAGGTTTACTAACAAATACTCATCTTTATTTAAGGAATATGAAGAACATGTATACTAATACTTGGACAGGATATTTAAAAACAAGCAATGTAATATCAATCAATGTTCTTCGTAGTTCAACCTAAGCAGTTATGCTACGCGGTTAGTTATGTTTTACAAACATCATTATGCCCTGTGGAGATGAGGTATACCGCTCATGCTCCAACCGATCACTAGTAAGTCGCATCGGTATCATACTAGGTCATCGAAAGAGCCAGATTCTCATGACCTTCAACTACCTCATTCAGAATGAGGATAAACATGTAGGACATGTAGTGTCTCTACTACTATAACCTACTAGGGTATTCTGGTACTTCACTATTAGAGTCACAGTGGCATTCTATACTCTCTTCGCCATCGAAAGATTTCTTATTTATCTCTCATCAATGCGGTATAAAAAGTTTTCCTCGGGAGATTAGTGTTACATCACCCCGGCATAAACACATAGTGAAGGATTGATAGATTAAGATACATCTACATCAATTCCTACACTAGGATGTAAGGTTTTACACATCCATATACCCCACATACTCAAAAGTATGTGCTCCACGAGTTCCCTTAGGAAAACTTGTTTCACCATCATATAACTTCTGACTATGATGGATCTATGATCAGGGCTCTACATGGTATGATTATACTTGATTAGTTAGGTACAATTTAGTATTCTTTTATCATCATACAAGTTCTCAAACATTAATCATTAACATAGAAGCTATGAAGGAAGAATACTAAATGTAACAAGCCTAACTCTCATCAATTATCATTTCTCAATACTCTCATCACAAGTCATCTCTTAAAGCATGACCTTGATGGTATTCATGGCTCTCACAGCCTATCAATCTCATAAGATGCTATTAACAAGGCATCAGGATATATGTCACTATTCATAAAGCTAACAACATGCTTTTAATGAATATAGTATCATCATCCATACCTGGATATGATTATCCTCATATAGGAACCTGCATGATTAAATCAACTGATAACAGTAAATAAATCATTTAAAGAAGTTGTATCTCCCTACTCATACAAGAGCTAGATTTTCCTGATTTTCATCAATTAGGGTTTACTATTCATAATACATGTCATCACCCTAGAATTAGGGTTTACTATTCATAATACATGTCATCACCCTAGAATTAGGGTTTACTATTCACCTATTGGTGAATTGATCTCATAACATCACCATGTATGAGAAACATCATCATTAAAGTCCTCAAATAAGATTAAGATTCATCAATTATCATATTTAGGGTTTCCATGATCTCATCTGGTGGATCATACCCTAAACATGCACATTCATGTATATTGAAGGTATTTTACTTGAGTTTCCATTATAATTGGTACTTTCTCTCTCCTCTAACTAGTAGATAGTGATTACACCACTCTAGATTAGGTTGGGCTAAGTCCTCATTGATTAACACAAGTCAACACATCACCATCATGTGATTAGGGTTTGATTAAAACAAGGTATCACTCAATTGAACCTTTCAAGGGCATTTTGGTAAATTACCCTTTGATCATCATCATGGGTCACTTCATTAGTCACTTAGTTCCTTAATGTCTTAAGTTACCATCATGGTTTAGATTGGATCATTATTGAACCATTTATACCTTCAAGTGGTTAAGTATAATCATCCTTGAAAGTCTTCAATTAGGTTAGGGTTTAACCTTCAACCCATTTGAACCTTAAACGGGTGTGAACCTTCTTGACCTTAAACGGTTGTGGACCCATTTGAGTCCAAACGAGTGTGAACCCGTTTGGACCTAAATGAGTGTGAACCCATTTGAGATCAAATGAGTGTGAACCCGTTTGAGATGAAACGGGTGTCAACTCAATTGAGATGAAACGGGTGTCAACCCAATTGAGATGAAACGGGTGTGAACCCAATTGAGATGAAACGGGTGTCAACCCAAAGTAGTCTAAACGGGTGTGAACCCGTTTGAGGTCAAACGAGTGTGAACCCATTTGGGCTCAAACGAGTGTGGACTCGTTTGGACTCAAACGAGTGTGGACTAACTTGGTTTCAAACCGCATAAACATAAAAGGTGACACATAGGTTATGATTGAATAGGGTTTCCTATGTTGAAGCCTTCAATTGGCCCAAGCCATGTTAACCACTTACAAACTGAGTCAAATAGGATGAGCCTCAATCAATTGGGCACCAATTTGACCTTCAATTAAAAGCCAATTATGGTTAAGTCTAACTCAATTAAGGTTTCCAATCGGCTACTCACCAATCTTCAACAATGTGAATCAAAACAAGGTTGAACCTATCAATTGAACTCCAATTGGGCCCAAACTTGGCCCAAACGGTCTTGGGATCGTTTGGATGATCTCCAAACGGTCTTGAGATCGTTTGCCCAAAGTTTGACCAAAATTAAGTTGATTTGATAAGGGTTGAGTCCTAATTAAATTACAATTCAGCACTTTTCATCAATTTATTAATATTTTGTGATTGGACCCTCAAACCATCATATTTCTTTAACTTTATACCTTCAAACGGTCTTGGGGTGTCACTAAACGAGTGTGAGATCGTTTGGATGAACCCCCAAATGGGTTTGAACTCGTTTGGGTCCTTCAACCCAACACTCATCAAAATCTATATGAAAAACAGCAGATTTAACCCGATTAGGGTTAGGGTGTTGAAATGCCTTCAACTCTTAATTGGTTAGGAATTAGATCATGATTCTTGGTAGAAATGAAATTCAATATATTATGAACTGGAATCCCAAACGGTCAACTCTTGGTCAACTCCTTCAAATGGGTTCGAACCCGTTTGCCCAAAGATTCAAGTTAATCAGTTAAGAAAACAGTACTTAATTAAATTTGATTGCCTAATTGATTGGCCTTCAACCTACGATTCCTTTGGAGTTAACCCCTCAAATGTGGTGGGTAATTAGCCTACATGATTGTGAACAGAAATCCAAAACGGTCAATGCTTGGTCAACGCCCTCAAATGGGTTGGAACCCGTTTGACCAAACCGACCTATTGAACCCGTTTGCATTGAAATGAGTGTGAGATCGTTTGACTTATTGGTCCAAGATCGTTTAGTAAAGTTGGATAAGGACCAACATAGGTATTAATGCCCCTTGTCTTCAACATTGAAACCAAGGTCTGTTCTTCATGAAAAAGCTTGCAAGGGTGCAAAGAAGGATGGGGAAGAAGAAGAACTAACTATTATTTGCACAAATAATAGTATGCATAACAAAGCAAAAGGTTTAGAATTATAAAACCCACCTTAAGGTCGTTCCTTGAGCTCCAAGCTTCCAAGATTCAAGTCTTTAATGGTGTCTTGAGCTCCACAGGTCGGCCAAGGGTTTTTATCCAAGGAAAGGTTGGGAAAAGATGGCTAGAACGACAAAGCTAAGTAAGAAAACTAGCAAACCAACCTTGTAACATGATATCCTCCATGAATTTGAGCAAGATGATGATCAAAGATTACCTAGAACTTCTTTGCCGTTCTACTCTTCTCCAGAGCTATATCCTAAGTCGGTCTAAGCAAGGAAATAAGAAAGGAAGTGAAGGAAACGTTCCTTTACAAACAAAGGAAGGGTGTATATATATCTTGGGGTCATTTCCAACATAAGGACAACTAGTTTCTCCTTTTCACAACTAGGTCCTTCCTTCCTTTTAGGCACGTACCTCCTCTTCTTTTCTAAGGTAAAACTCCTTCTAAAACCAAGAAGTAAAAGCAAGGAAGGTCAACTTACCATTAAGGTACATATGTACATAAGGGTCTCCTTGCTTGCATCTTGATGATTTAATTACAAAGGTGTTCCTTATTATATGATTATTCAAAGGAAGTTCCCCTTTCATCATTGTTAGTCTAAATGATGTCAAAAGTCATAAAAGATGTTCTAGATGGTATATTTTATAAGTTGCACCCCTCATTTGGGTAAATTGCACTTTAATCCAAATTAGGGTTTTTAAGCACAAGGATCATTCCACAAGCTGCATCTTGATGCCCAGGCTTGGGAAATCCATCATACCTCATCATATCCATTCATAAGATGTCTCATTATCAGAGGAACATCTTAACTTGTGAAGTTTGCAAGTTAAACCCCTTATCTGGGTAATTTGCACACAGGTCTCTGTATTACTAAACAATTCTACAACATTGTTTTAAAAGGACAGAAATGAAAATGTATGTTCCTTAGGAACTTAATTACATGTCAAAAGATAATCACAAAGATTTAATTACATATTTAGGCAAAACACCTAGGGTTAACTCATAACCCAGGTCAGGGATGTTACACTTATATTCTCAACCGTCATTGTAACTCCATTATCAATAAAACATGGTGCTTTGGTTTTTCCTTTCTATGAGAGATATTGTCTTTTCTTTAATTTCTGATGATACAAGAAAGGGGGTGATAGAAGGGAGAAGATTTTTCCCTAAAGTTTCTATGTGACATGAATGGGTTATGCTTACATATAGTGTAACCAAAACTAAATAGTTAATTGTTTCTTTAAACATGTAAACCACTCATGCAAGTACTTTTGAAACTCATTAATGGTAAAGTATTATTTATCTATGAATTTAAAACATGGATTGTTTCATTTTCTTTTCCTTATTTCTTGTATGAGCTCATGTAAAATGTGGTAAGTACAATTAAGAGGAATGATTGAACCTTGTGTAAACCAACTTGAACTAAGTTTTCCACAAATTCATAAGATTTGTATAAATGGTTTTAAAATAAAAATATTTATATTAGTTTTTTTGTTTGCCGATCAATTGCTTGTACAAGTTAGTCCATTATGCAACAATATACACATGTACTATAAATAATAAGAATGTGTAATGATAACTAATGTATTAACTTAGGTGTTTTGAAAATAGCCAATATTTGTGTTGATATCAATAAAATATGTTTATGGACCACAAATGTAAAGATCATGACCTAGTTTAATACATAAGCACGTAAGTTATCTTAATAATGACCATATGTGTTTTAATTACCAAGTTATGTAGATATCTAATCATCTAGATAATGGATTTGGCCTTAATAATATTTGAGTAAATGTTCTTATTGGAGGGACAATTGAGTAATATGAGTATGGCGTGCATAGTTAGTACCTTATTTTTTTGTTTGATTTAATATGGTTTTATAGTCCTACATTTCTTTGGCCAGCATCCAATAGTGGAGTTGGTTGTTGAGAATCTATTAATGGAAGCCTATTGATGCCCACTAATGAGAATGGAGTGTTGAAGAATGTTGGACATCTACTGGTGGAGAGAGAAGTTGAAAACTAACGAAAGGTGGGATATGTTGTCAACTGATCAAAATACACTGCCAGTTGATTGATGAAATCCTAGCTAGGGAAATGGTTCACTCAAGTGATGAAAAGGATGTTAGATTAATACAACAAGAGACTAATGAAAAGGAAGTTATTTTTGTCATGGCTAGATATCGATGAAAGTTGTTTTTGGTGAAAATCCTAGACTCATCAATTGATGAAAGTGCAGGCTAAAATCCCATGAGATTTTAGAGATGTAAGTCGATGAGACACATAGATATGAGAACTACTAAATATTCTTGTATGTAAAATTATGACATGTGTGTATCAACTACCAATGAAGAACCTAATTTTGTGTTTTCATGGAATCCTTAGGTTGAAGACCAATGAAGGATTTTGGCTTATGAATTGCTGGAAATCCTACAGATACTGATTGATGAAGTTTTCGCCAGTCATATATCAATGTCTTAACTAAGTTGTCCACTGATGAAAACTCTAGTCTAACAATGGATGATATACTTAGCTTTACCAACTGATGAAATTCTAGTTCATGTCTATCGATAAAGGGTTTGCATCTAGCTTCGATTGATAAAACCACCAAATTAATTCCTCATTCCTCTTCACCTATAAATACCTCACAAATTTCCTTTGGCACCTCATTTCTCATTGATTGAGAGAGACAACATGCCAATAGATCCCCAAATGTAATCAACTGTTGAAAGTGTGACCTTTTTGTTGTTTGATTCCGAGCAGGGTCGACGAACGTGTTCATGATCCTTTCAAAAATTGTTTAAGTTTAAAAATCTTTGTTATATTTATCCTTAATATGATCTTGAATCTTGATTGGGGTTCCTACAAAGTTAAACCCTAATTTTCAACAGTTTGAAAGAGAATTGTTGCTTGGAACTCAAAGAGGTTCAAAGCTTATTTTTTTGGGACTGATTTAAGATCAATGGCTGGAAATTAGCATCACCTCATGAAAGGTGAGTATATAACCAACCTAAATATATCACTATCTTAACAAGCATTACAAATCATATTTCTCTATTGTTACTGATAAAAGTGAAACTCTTTTACAAAATAAAGGGAAAACTAAATACAATAATTGGAGTACACATTTCTATTAAACTCATAATCTTATTCCTTGATGATTTGAGATGGTTTAGTCACCATGTTGGAATCTTCTTCTAACTGATTTGAGGCTTAAATCTTACTTGGAAGATGAGTAATATTTCAAATTTACCTATCATTCTTACAAGGATATTTTTATGCTTATCGTGATATTTGGTATGAGCTTTGTGTCACCGGTACAAATTGGTTTATGTTAAGAAATCATTACTATTTAGAGATACATGTGATTAGAATAATGATATGAATTATTAGGCAATGGTATGTAAATTTATCAAGGATTGGGCTTTGTGATGCCCTAATGTAACACTCGGGCCCACTGCCCAAGGTTATAGTAGACTTTTAGGAATGTTGACTAACCCAACACACCACCACTAGCCTTAACTACGTGCTTTGTCCTCACTCACACACAATCCATGATCTAATTTTCAATTGGTCACCCATCCTAGTACTACTCTAGGTTGAGCATTCTTAACCATAAAGTTATTTAGTGATGAGATCCCTGAAAAGGGGATGCACCTTGGTGATATGGGTAGTCCAATCATTCCTTTTTAGATCATTTTAGCAGATGCCTCAAATCCTTGGAAGTTACAATCCCCCCCACTTAGACTCTTGACATCCTCATCAAGGTTCAACTATATGGCCTCATAATCTATCCCCATTTCAATGCAGACCCAAATGTCCCATGTACACCCAGCTCCTGACCATGGGTACCAATGCAAGGGTGGTTCCATCAAGTAGGATAGTCCTTTCCAACATGCATGGACTGCACGACTCGAAGAGTGGCATGCCACAAGCCCAAGTGGGACCCACCCACAGGAGGGGAATTGGCTCTGATACATTTTGTAACACTTGGTCCATTGTCTAAGGCTCTAGTAGAGTTTTAGAAATGATGACTAGCCCCTAGACCACCACTAGCCTTAACTGTGTGCTTTGTCCTCACTCACACGCAAGCCATGATCTACTTCCCGACTGGTCACCCATCCCACTACTACTCTGGACTGAGCATGCTTAACCATAAAGTTATTTAGTGATGGGATCCCTAAAAAGCAAGTGAACCTTGGTGATATGGATAGTCTAATCATTCCTTTTAATATCATTCATCTGAGGCCTCAAGGCATGGGACATTACACCTTAAGTAATCCTTGGATCTTGAAACAAAAAGAAGCATGATACATAACATGTTTAGGGTAGAAAATGTTAAACCTTAAATGTTTCATCATTGTTTAATATTTAAAGATGATACATTATTAGATGATTCCTTGCCACTTGTATGTAATTTGATTGGTATAGTATCAAAATGTTTAACCAAATTGATTAAAAAATGTAACTATATAATAGTTACGACCCTTGGACATTGTGAACTATTCATGTGATCATACCATGACAATGTCTAACTAATCAGGTACAAATCATATAGATCGATGTAAAATCAATAAATAAAGGATAATATGATTACCTTAAAATGTCTTATATGTTCATGAAAAATTTATTCTATGTAAATGCTAATCTGATTTAATTATTGAAATAACAATGGAAATGTACTTCAATGTTGTACTTATGGAATATTTTGTTATACTTTTCACTTGGACATTAGATAATAAACAAATAACAAACTTCTAGTTGTAGAGGATAGATATTCCCAAACCAAAATTCCACTCTAGATAAGTGAGTTGCATATATATTTAAAGCTATCCTCTAGTGTGTCCTATCTAGATGGTTGATGTACAAGGATTTTTGGAAGAACCTATAAAGTGTGTATTTTGTAGTTACATAACCTTCATATGTATGACTTGTACAATAGAAAACCTAATTCTAACCTCCCTCGGTTGCTCAGATGTCACTAAATGAGTTTTTCTAGGAATAATGGAGGGCATGGGACCCTTGGACGCATGATAATCTCCCATTTTGTGATGTTATCTTACTAGTTTTTCTTAGTTTTCCATACTCTTTCTTAGATAAATTAGATTAAATACTTAACTTTCTAGCTTTATTGTGAATATACCAATAGACTGATATTTCTCCTTTTCTTCTTATAGATAAACCCAAAAAAATTACAAAAGTCCCAACCAAAATGGTCCCAAGACCGTGAAGGTCCAACCGGACCCAAGACTGTGAGGACCCAAACGATCCCAAGAACGATACATCTCCCATCGGTCCCAAGACCGAGTGAAAGCCTACCAGTCCCAAGACTGAGCAAAGTCCTATCGATCCCAAGACCGAGTGAAGTCCTATCGGTCCCAAGACCGAGTGAAGGCCCATCAGTCCCAAGACCGAATGAAGACCCATTAGTCCCAAGACTGAATGAAGACCCATCTGTCCCAAGACTGAGTGAAGGCCTATCGGTCCTAAGACCGTGTAAAGGCTACTAGTCCCAAGACCGTGAGGATCCAAATGGTCTCTAGACCGTGAAGGTCCAAACGATCCCAAGACCGTTCAAGACCCCCTTGGAGCCTATAAATAGGACTCAAGGAGTCCTCATTTGAGATGAAGTCTTAGACGCCCAAAGGCTGCCTCCATCGCTCTAGAGCTACTTCATCCTCCATCCTTCGCCCCAAGGTTGCCGGTCTAAGATCCACACTCCATCCATAAGCCTAATCTCTCTCTCATTGACATAGAAGGAGGGAAGTTAAGGATTCATCACCAAGGCAACCACGTAGTGTGAAGATAGTTGTTATCTACTCCAAGGGGTCGACCTTCCTCCCTCCTATGTGGAGATGATGTTCTCCTTCTCTTCTCCTATTACCTTCTTTGTTCTTGCCATGAGCGAGTAGTTCTATACACTAGGGTGTGGGGAGTAGCCCCGCTACCCATGTTTTCATTCCATGCATTGTAATTCATGAGTTTGCCATAAAAAATACTATCTTTTCAGCTCAACATCAATCGTTTAATGAATGCTAGTTGCTTGATCACCAACCTGTCTTACTTATTGTATGGTAGTACCAATTGTCTATGTTTGTTCTTTTAGATTTTATTATCAAATGCATGTTGGTTCTTGATGTATGTAATCACCATATATCTGTTTAGGTATCAAGGAGCGCTTTTCAAGGAGTGGAGTAAACTCACCTCCATCGTTGTACTTTCATACTATGAAATGGAATCAATTGACGTATGCAAGTACAACTTTTATAGGTCGAGGAATGCACTTTGCGAAGGGAGTAATGCAAAGTAAGTGAGCATTCGTTCAGGGATGATTGGCATTGCAATACTACCACGTTTCTCATAGTTAGCTATCCGAAAGGAAGCTAAATCTACAATGATACTAACTATTTACACTCTTATTGCAAACTGTGTTATTATGATGTATGTTATGATCCATGTGTAGTGGTGGTGAAACTCGATCACATCCTAGTGGTTTCCAAATATTGTTTACAACCTTAAGTTTACTTTCCTACCATTTAATTTACATTTGCATATTAGTTTAATAATCAAATCAACTATTCGATCTAGATATCAACTCTTGAGTAGATAAGTAGAATTATAACATTTTCCATATTGTTAATCCTTAACAAGAATGTTGTCTCGTGGATTCGACCCTCAACTGTACTACAATAAGACTTCCACGTACCTTAGCATATGTGGGTGGATATCTTATTATAGCAAATGCAAGGCTAAACTTAGAGACTTACTATCTCTAGGATTTTTAGTGGTGCATGCAACTTCACGCGAGTGGAGGCTCCATCGAAAATTGGCGTCGTTGCCAGGGACAACGAAACATTTGAATTTCATTTATCAACTTGCTAGTTCATATCTTTTGGATTCCATCATTTTTCCACACCATCTAAAGTGTGATTTTTCTTCTACTCAGGTAGAAAATGTGTATGCAAACTTCATATAACTGCATATTCTCCCCTGAACAAGAATATGACTCTGAGGTAGAATGAAACTTCCACTGACACATCAGACTCAACCGTCAATGATCCAGACAGATGTCTGAAGAACAATGCCAAGCCGCCTTGATACTGGAAAGAGTCAACACAACTATAACAACTCAGAGAGTACAACTCATCACTGATACACGTGCTCAAGTCCAAGCTAAAGTTCGAGCTGAAGAGCAAGCTCACATCCAAGCTGAAAATGAGGTAGCCACTGTAGCTGCTCAGTTATTGATAAGGAACAAGCAGCTTCAAGACTATTCTATTCCTAAGAATTCTGAGGATAATCACCCAGTTCAGCCTCCACTCGTTAATGTTCCTAACTTTGAGATTCGAACACAATGGATCCAAATCATGCAAGGCATCTCATTCTCTGGAAGCACTGGAGATGATTGCATTGACCATCTGAAGTGATTCAGGGCACTCTGACGATTGGTACCACAAGGCGGAGCTACATTCGATGCAATCATGCTTCGACTTTTCAACTTCACTCTATCTGGAAAGGCACTAAGCTAGTATAACTCTTTAGATGGAGTGCCAATCACCACCTGGGCTCCCTTGGAAGAAAAATTTCTGGAGAAGTTCTTTCCTCCCTCGTTGACTTACCAGATTATGGGATAGATCAACCAGTTCCTCCAACTTCCTGGAGAGTCACTAGCAGAATCATGGGAAAGATTTAAGGAACTTTTGAGAAAATGCCCACATCACTGAATCTCACAAAACCAGCTCATAGAAACATTCTATAGAGGGGTAAGTGTTGAAATAAAGAAGTTTTTGGATTCCTCATCCAGAGGAAATTTCATGAGATAAAATTATGAGGACGCCTGGAAGATTGTTACGCTCGGAGCCGAGAACCAATCTAATTGGGGAAGGTCATCTACAAGAGGAGTCCTAAGAGTTTGCAAAGTTGAAGAATCTATAGAAATGAAAGCCATTGTTGAAGCTCTGAAAAACATAGTTCATAAGAAACAAGCCCTTGAAACAATGTTTGGAGAATATGACAGAAGAAGAACTCCCAAGTTCAGCAAGTCAAAGTAGCTACTAAGACTTGTGAAGCTTGTCGTGCATCGGATCACCCCATATTATCATGTGGCCTCTTATATGATGCGATGAAGAATCTGCAGACACCTCAGCCACAATATGAACCAATCATTGAAAAACCCAAGGATCAACTATCAGAGCAGGTTAATTCTATCCACACCATATCGGGTCAAGCATACTATAATCCGGATCAACCGAGAAACCACCCTATGTTTCAGTATGGAAATCCCGCGGGAACTGCCAACCCACAACACCAAACACAAAGTGGGTCTTCTAATAGACAACCACCTAGATTCCAGAGCAATTATAACTGAAACTAAGGAAACTATAGAGGTGGTTTTCAAAGATTTGTCTACCCAAAAAATTCTTCTTCATACTATCAATACACTCACCCTCCGTTGCACCCACAATTGCAACAACCTCAGCTACAACAGCCGCAAATTCAACAATCTCAGTTGCCAGCACCTCAACAGCAGCAACCTCAAGGACAACAACAAATTTCATAGTATCAACAAAAGAATGCTCGGCCACAACCAACAGATGAGTTGTCTCTGATAAGGCAAATGTTAGAATCTCAACAGACCATACTTGCCAACTAGCAGGCTCAACAGAAAGTTGTGGAGACCCAATTGGCACAAATTGCAGCTCAATTGAAACCTCTGGTGGATACTTTCGCTGGTCAACCGGAAATAAATCCGATACATGATCAACAAAGACCAAAACAACTGAATGCAGTACCACAAGGTTTGGTCATATTCTTACTGAAGCTACCAAAGTCATTTAGGAAGACAAAGATACTGCTAAAAGCATCCCAACTATAAGCATAAATCAAGAAACTGAAAAATCTTTAGAGGAAGAGAAGGAGAGGGAAAAAGAACTAGTTTCTAAAGAACCATAGGTCCCACCATACAAGCCCAGGATATCCTATCTAGGAAGATTGAGAGAGACTAAACTGGATACTAGATTCCTAAAGTTCAAGGAAGCAATGAAGAAGCTATATGGTGATATCCAGTTCATTGACGCTCTCTCTGAAATCCCAGCTTGGTCTAAATATCTGAAGACTTTGATATCAAAGAAATACATGATCGAAGAACACGAGACCGTCAAATTAGCTCATACTACTTCTGATATCATCCTCAACAGAATGCTGAAAAAATAGAAGGACCCTGGCTCCTTCGACATCCAATTTTCTATCGGAAACACCTCTTGCAACAAAGGATTATCTGATTTGGGGGCCAGCATATCTATTATGCCCTTTTCTATGTGAAAAAGATTGGCCTTCACTGGTTTGCTACCCACAACAATGACAATCCAGTTGGCTGATTCTGCCATTATTGCACCTTTGGGAATTATTGAAGATATCCCAGTGAGAGTAGGAAGAGACTCTTATGTCCCTTGTGATTTTGTTGTCATGGACATAAAATAAGATCTGAGATATCCAATAATATTTGGCAGACCTTTCCTTGTGACATCCAAAGCACTAATTGATGTCGAAGCATGTAGTTTTCACATCCGAATGTCAAGCCTATATCTGGAGGTTTTTTGGGGGATAGTTTAGACAATTACCTTAAGGTCGGGGAAGGAAATTGTTCAATTTAGAGTCTTTGACAGCCTAAAAAGTCCTAGCATCCACGAAGAAGTCTTTCTTCTTGAGGCAATTGATAAAATGTCCCAGCTAAAACAAGAAACTCCTGAACCATCTGATGCTCTGGAGAACACCTTGACGAATCCAGAAGCTGAATCTGTGACTGACGAACTAGTTCAACAATGTCTGCAATATCTAGAACAAGGCGAAGAAGACCCAAAAGCTACCTTTGAGAAGTTGAAATCTGTCACCACTCTGGAGACTACTGAAGTGCCAAAGGCACCTGAAATGAATGTCCTACCCGCTGGACTCAAACACGTCTTTGTAGATGAAGAAAAACTATGTCCGGTCATTATTAGTTCCACTTTGATAGATGACCAGGAAGAAAGACTCCTTGTTGAATTAAGAAAGCACAAGAAAGCCATTGGATATAAGATGACCGATCTAATCAGGGTAAATCTAGCTTTGTGCATGGATAGATTACCTATGGTGGAAGAGTTTAAACCATCATGAGAGCACCAGAGGAAGCTAAATCCAAATCTCAAAGAGGTATCTCACCTCGGGGTTCTAAAACCTCTTAATGCTGGTATTATCTATTTGATTTCCGACACCCAATGGGTAAGTCCGATTCAAGTGGTCCCTAAAATGGGGAACCACTGTTGTTTTGAATGATAAAAATGAACGGGTACCCACCCAGACTATTATCGGGTGGAGGATGTGCATCCACTATAGAAAATTGAACAAGGCAACAAGGAAAGACCACTTTCCTTTACCTTTTCTTGACGAAGTCCTTGAACGTCTAGCTCACCAGAAATTCTTTTGCTAACTTGATGGCTACTCATGATTTTATCAAATTCCAATACACCCTAAAGATCAAGAAAAGACAACTTTTACCTGCCCTTTCGGAACTTACGCCTTCAGGAGGATGCCCTTTGGGCTATGTAATGCACCCGCAACATTCCAGAGGTGTATGTCCGCCATATTTGTAGGTTTAACCAAATCTATCATGGAGGTATTCATGGACGAATTCTCAATCTATGGAGATTCCTTCGATAACTGACTGCTTAATCTCTGTAAAGTACTACAAATATGTGAGGAAACAAATATGATCCTTAATTGGGAAAAATGTCACTTTATGGTGACAGAAGGTGTTTTCCTTGGGCATCGGGTGAGTGAATGAGGGATTGAAGTAGATAAAGCAAAAATAGATGTCATTTCAAAGTTGTCACCACTAAAAGACATCATAGGAGTACGATCTTTCCTGGGCCATTCTGGATTTTACTGAAGATTCATTCAAGACTTTTCAAAAACAGCAAAGCCCATGACTCACCTGTTAACTAAAGATGTGGACTTCAATTTTGATCAAGAATATTTACACAATTTCATGACTCTAAAGAACTCTTTAGTCCTTGTGCCTATACTAAAAGCTCATGATTGGTCACAAACCATTGAGATAATGTGTGACGTCAGTGACTACGCTATAGGAGCAATACTAGGGTAGAGGATAGATAAGAAACCCTACGTGAATCGGACATCAGACTCCTTCATATTGGGTCTGGATGTTGGGACCACCTCAACATCCGCCTCCACTATCCTAGGGATAGAGGGGTCAAGATCTCTATCTTCCACCACTCCTCTATCTTCCACCACTCCACTATACACCACCATTCCACACCACATCACTCCTCCACCATTTTCCACAATACTATCCACCAGCATTCCACTCTCTACAACCACAACTTCTTTCACATCTTCTGATTCACTCGTTTTCTCAACGGGCAAGCCCATTTTCACCTCAACGCCCAATCTTTCCTTCACCTCCACCACCTTCCTTCTTGCATACTCTTTTCCACCATTCATATCCGGGATGTCTCTACCACTCTCATTCGCCACCACCCCGATACTTCTAGTGACTCCATCTACAGTCACCACACATTTCACAGGTCCCATCAATGGTGTCTTTCTCACAAGGCACCACCACCCTTCCACCTGGACTCCAGCCACCCCACCCATCCTCCATTGGGGTCCCATTTTCATAAGTTGGAGAGGCATTTAGACGTCAATTTGATGCTATTCAAACCCTCCTCTCCGATCCTTCTAACATCTTGCACTCTATTTTTTCTTGTGTGCAGGGGCTTACTATGTAGGTATCCAAAATCAACAAGCAGACTCACACCTTACCGGACCTTCTCACACGCATTCAAAAATGATAGGAAGTAGCAGTCTAGCAAGTCAACCTCATTGATGGTCACTTACGTACCCTGCCGGAGCTGATGCTTAGCAAGAAAACCCAACAAGAAACGATAGTCAAGCAAGTCGACCGTGTCGCCAAGAAAATACAACCTCTACCTACGATCCTTCATGAGATTCAGTAGCAATAGGTTGCAATGAGCACACACATGGATAGCATGGAAAGAAGCCTCACACAACTCATCCTCTGTCAGGAGGAGAATTCAAATCAAGCATTAGATCAGCTACAAATAAAAGTGACCGATCTAACCGTACGACTCCTCTCCACTGAAGCACACTACACAGATCTCAAGGAAAGCCACGAAGCACTGCTCGAAACCCACGGGAATGTTCAAGTGGCCCTCAAAGAATTACAAGCACTCCATAGGCAATGCAAGAAAGCATCGAATAAAAAGAACAAAGACAAGGCGGCGGATGACGAAGATGACGAAGACGACAATGGTGATTCTGACTCTTCGGCTGACTCCAATGCCGACAACTCCTCTTCAGATGACCAACCAGATGACCCAGACAATGCTGGAAGGGCATCAACTGAGGAGTAGATAACACAAAAAGGGGAGACTGTAGAGACCACCAGAAGGGTGGTAGCAAAGACCAATGTGCTCCCAACAACAACGATAATGTGATAATGTCCTATGCAGACCAATTCTTCAATTTTTCTACTATGGGCTCTCTGGGGGACACAACCAAAGGCGCAACCTTTGTTGAGTTTCAACAATGCATCTTGGAAACCAACACTAGCTTGCTCCCAATAGCTACCACTTCTCAAGAACCATCTGCTCTGTAGAAAGATGCAGTCATTCCCCCAAAAAAGGAGGATTCTGACTGAGTGAGTGTCGACACCGACGATAGACTCAACTCCGACTCCGATGAGAATGAAGATCTAACACAATATTTTGATGATGATGAACAGACCTCCTTTCCTCCTCAAGAAGACCTTCCCCCATTTCCACCTCTACCTCACAAGATGAACGACTTAGATATGGAGGCCATCTCTACATTAGATGTTCAGGACATCTTCATCCTGAACACTATTGTAGATGATGCCAAGGATGGGGGGACATTCTCTATAATAACAAGAAAACAAAGCACAAGTTGACATGCGAAGATTTCCGTGTTCTTCTACAACCTCATTTGGCAGTGAAGATGACCAAGTTTTGTGTCTTGCTTGCCAATTCTATAGAGGAATTTCAAAGCCCGAAGAAAAAGTAGCCAATTTTCAATGCTTCACCTACGTTTGCATTACACTTGCTGAACAAGGACTTACAGGAAAGGTTCATCAAGTGGATTCCAATGGGGCTCGCAAGAAAGGCACGCTACATCATGATGTCTTTCAAAGTATCTGGCCACTGGCTCCTTATGATTGTTGACACCGAGGCCCGCGACACCAAGGTGTACAATTTCTGCGCCAGTGAGCTTAAGGTGGGAAACATTAATTTCATTGGTTCAGAAGCTAGAGAAGCATGATGCATTCCCTTCCAGCTTCTCAAAGTCATATGGGACGCCTTCCCATCTCTCACACATGACTAGAACCAACCATGGTTCAGAATCATAAACCCAGTCATTCAAACGCTAGAAGGTTCAGGGGACTGTGCTTTCTGCACAATCAGATTCACTAAGGTGCTTAACAGACACATCCCCTTTACCAAGCTAGCTAAGGAAGACATGCATGCATTATGGGGACAATACGCCATGGCACTCATTTATGACAGATGGTTCTTCAAGGACCCGACAATGGGACGTGACAACATACCCCACTATTTGTTCTCTGTTATCCGTCGTCCTCATGATAACCTCCCATTTTGTGATGTTATCCTACTAGTTTTTCTTAGTTTTCCATACTCCTTAGATAAATTAGATAGAATACTTAGCTTTTTTCTTTATTGTGAATATACCAATAAACTAATATTTCTCTTTTCTTCTTACAGAAAAACCCAAAAAAAATTGTAAAAATTCCAAACTGATCCCAAGACCGTGAAGGCCCTAGCGGTCCCAATACCGAGCAAAACCCTAGCGGTCCCAAGACCGAGTGAAGGCCCTTGAGGTCCCAAGACTGTGAAAAACCTTAGCGGTCCCAAGACCGCGAGGACTCTAATGGTCCCAAGACCGAGTGAAGATTTATTGATCCCAAGAACGCATGAAAGCTACCGGTCTCAAGACCGTGAGGATCCAAATGGTCTCCAAAATGTGAAGATCCAAATAACTCAAAACCATTAAAGACCCCCTTGAATCCTATAAATAGGACCCCAGGGGTCCTCATTAGGGGGGAAGGCGGAGATGCCCAAAGGATGCCTCATTTGTTCTAGAGATATTTCATCCTTCATCCTTCGCCCCAAGGCTTCCGGTCTAAGATCCACACTCCATCCATAAGCCTACTTCCTCTCTCATTGACATAGAAGGTGGAGAGTGAAGGATTCATCACCAAAGCAACCACGTAGTGTGAAGATAGTTATTCTCTACTCCAAAGGGTCAACCTTCCTCCCTCCTACGTGGAGATGATGTTTTCCTTCTCTTCTCCTATCTCCTTCTTTGTTTTTTTCATGAGCAAGTAGTTCCATACCCTAGGGTGCGGGGAGTAGCCCCACTACCCATGTTTTCATTTCATGCATTGTAATTCATGAGTTTGCAATAGAGAAATACTATCTTTTCAGTTCAACATCAATCATTTAATGAATGTTAGTTGCTTGATCACCAACCTATGTTACCTATTATCTACTAGTGTGAATTGTCTATGTTTTTGCTTTTAGATTCGATTATTGAGATTGTATGTTGGTTCTTGATGTATGTAGTCACCATATATCTATTTTGGTATCTAGGAACGCTTTTCAAGGAGTGGAGTAAACTCACCTCCATCGTTGTACTTTCATACTATGAAATGGAATCAATTGACGTATGGAAGTACAACTTTGATAGGTCGAGGAACACACTTTGCAAAGGGAGAGATGCATAGTAAGTGACCATTTGTTCAAGGATGGTTGGCATTGCAATACTTCCACATTTCTCATAGTTGTCTATTCGAAAGAAATTTAAGTCTACAAAGATACTAACTGATTAGACCTTTATGCAAGCCATGTTATTATGATGTATGTTATGATCCATGTGTAGTGGTGGTGAAACTCGATCACATCCTAGTGGTATTCAAATATTGTTTACAACCTTAACTTTACATTCCTACCATTTAATTTACATTTGCAATTTAGTTCAATCATCAACCCAACTCTTCGATCTAAATATCAACTCTTATGTAGATAAATAGAATTATAACATTTTCCTTCTTGTTAAATCCTTAACAAGACCGTTGTCTCGTGGATTCGACCCTCAACTGTACTATGATAAGACTTGCACGTACCTTAGCATACGTGGGTGGAGATCTTATTCTAGCACACACAAGGCTAAACTTAGAGCCTTACTATCTCTAGGATTTTTAGTGGTGCATGCAACCCCACGTACATGGAGGCTGCATCAAAAATTGGCATCGTTGTCAGGGACAATGGAACATTTTAATTTCATTTATCAACTTACTAGTTGATTAGGATTTTACATTTTACCTTAATAACTACTTCACATCTTTTTGATTCCATCATCTTTCCACCATCTTAAGTGTGATTTTTCATCTACTCAGGTAGAAAATATGTATGCAAAACTACGGATTCTCCCCTAAACCAGAGTATGACTATGAGGTAGAACGAAACTTCCATCGATGCATCAGACTCAACTGCCAACAAGCAAGACAAATGGCTGAAGAATAATGCCAAGCTGCCTTGGTACTGGAAAGAGTCAACACAACTATAGCAGCTCAGAGAGCACAACTCATCGCTGATACACATGCTCAAGTCCAAGCTGAAGTTCGAGTTGAAGAGCAAGCTCACATCAAAGCTGAAAATGAGACAGCCACAATAGCTGCTCAGTTATTGATAAGGAACAAGCAGCTTTGAGACTACCATGTTCCTAAGAATTTTGAGAATAATCACCCAGTTCAGCCTCCACTCATTAATGTTCCTAACTTCGAGATTCAAACACAATGGATCCAAATCATGCAAGGTATCTCGTTCTTTGGAAACACTGGAGATTATTACATGGACCATATGAAGCAATTCAAGGCATTCTGTCGATTAGTACCACAATCCAGAGCTACGCTCGATGCAATCATGCTCCAACTTTTCAACTTCACTCTGGATGGAAAGGCACTAAGGCGGTATAACTCTTTAGATGGAGATCCAATCACCACCTGGGCTCCCTTGGAAGAAAGTTTTTTGGAGAAGTTCTTTCATCCCTCATTGACCTACCAGATCATGGGACAAATCAAAAAGTTCCACCAACTTCCTGGAGAATCACTAGCAGAATCATGGGAAAGATTTAAGGAACTTATGAGAAAATGCCCACATCACGAAATCTCACAAAACCAACTCATAAAAACATTCTATAGAGGGGTAAGTGATGAAATAAAGAAATTTTTGGATTCCTCATTTGGATGAAATTTCATGAGACAGAATTATGAGGACGCCTGGAAGGTTGTTACGCTCAGAGCCGAGAACCAATCTAATTGGGGAAGGACATCTACAGGTGGAAAAAGTCTGCAAAGTTGAATAATCTGTAAAAATGAAAGCTATTGTTGAAGCTCTAAGAAACATAGCTCATAAGAAGCAAGCCCTTCAAATAGAGTTTGGACAATATGATAGGAAGAAGAACTCCTAAGTTCAACAAGTCGAAGTAGCTACTGAGACTTGTGAAGCTTGTCATGCATCAGATCATCCCACACTATCATGTGGCCTCTTATATGATGTGATGATGAATCTATAGGCACCTCAACCACAATATGAACCAATCATTGAACAACCTGAGGATCAACTGCCAGAGCAGGTTAACTCTATCCACACCATATCGGGTCAAGCATACTATAATCTAGATCAACCAAGAAACCACCATGGATTTCAGTATGGGAATCCTACGGGAACTACCAACCCGCAACACCAAACACAAGGTGGGTCTTCTAATAGACCACCACCTAAATTCTAGAGCAGTTATAGCTGAAACCAAGGAAACTATAGAGGTGGGTTTCAAAGATTTTCCTACCCAAGAAATTCTTCTTCATACTATCAATACACCCAACCTCCATTGCACCCTCAATTGCAACAACCCAAGTTAACACAGCCACAAAATCAACAACTTCAGTTGCCAGCACCTCAATGGCAGCAACCTCAAGGGAAACAATAAAAGAATACCCCATCTCTGCCAACAGATGAGTTATCTTTGATAAGGCAAATGTTGCAATCTCAACAGACCATACTTGCCAACCAGCAGGCTCAACAGAAAGTTGTAGAGACCCAACTGGCACAAATTGCAGCTCAATTGAAACCTCTAGTGGGTACTTTTGTAGGTCAGCCACAAATAAATCTGAGACATGATCAACACAGACCAGAAAAACTAAATGCAGTTACCACAAGGTTTGGTCATGTTCTTACTGATGCTACCAAATTCATTTAAGAAGACGAAGATACAGTTGAAATCATCCCAACTGTAAGCACAAATTAAGAGGTCGAGAAGGAGAAGGATGAAGAACTAGTTTCCAATGAACCAGAAGTCCCACCATACAAGCCCATGATACCCTATCCAGGAAGATTGAGAGAGACTAAACTAGATTCTAGATTCCAAAAGTTCAAGGAAGCAATGAAGAAGCTATATGTCGATATTTCGTTCCTTGATGCTCTCTCCGAAATTCCATCTTGGTCTAAATATCTGATGACTTTGCTATCAAAGAAATACATGACTGAAGAACACGAGACAGTAAAATTAGCTCAAACTACTTCTGACATCATTCTCAACAAAATGCCGAAAATATAAAAGGACCCTGGATCCTTTGGCATCCAATGTTCTATAGGAAACACCTCTTACAAGAAAGGATTTTCTGATCTGAGAGCCAGCATATCTATCATGCCCTTTTCTATGAGTAAAAGATTGGGCTTTACTGACTTGTTACCTATAACAATGACAATCCAGCTGGCTGATTCTACCATTACCGCACCTTTGGGAATTATTGAAGATATCCCAGTGAGAGTAGGAAGAGACTCCTATGTCCCTTGCAATTTTATTGTCATGGACATAAAAGAAGATCTGAGGCATCTAATAATATTCGGCAGACCTTTCCTCATGATATCCAGAGCACTAATTGATGTCGGAGCTGGCATAATTACCTTAAGGATGGGGAAAGAAACCGTTAAATTCAGAGTCTTTGACAACCTTAAAAGTTCTAGCATCCACGAAGAAGTATTTCTTCTTGAGGAAATAGATAAAATGTCCCAGCTGAAGCAAGAAACTCCTAAACCATCTGATGCTCTAGAAGACGTCTTAATGAATCCAGAAGCCAAATTTTCAACTAACGAATTAGTTCAACAATGTCTGCAATACCTAGAACAAGCCGAAGAAGTTCCAGAAGCTACTTTTGAGGAGTTTAAATCTATCACCACTCTGGAGACCACTGAAGTGCTCAAGGCACCTGAGATGAAAGTCCTACCAGCTTGACTCAAACACGTCTTTCTAGACGAAGAAAAACTATGTCCGGTCATTATCAGTTCCACTTTGATAGATGACCAGGAAGAAAGACTCCTTGTTGAGTTAAGTAAGCACAAGAAAGCCATTGGATATAAGAAGACCGACCTAACTTGGATAAATCCAGCTTTGTGCATGCACATATAAGCCATCACAGGAGCACCAAAGGAAACTAAACCCGAATCTCAAAGAGGTAGTTCACCTTGAGGTTCTAAAACTGCTAAAAGTTGGTATTATTTATCCAATTTCCGACTCTCAATGGGTAAGTCCGGTTCAATTGGTCCCTAAAAGGGGGGAACCACTGTTGTTTTGAATGATAAAAATGAATTGGTACCCACCCAGACAGTTACCAAGTGGAGAATGTGCATCGACTATAGAAAATTGAACAAGGCAACAAGGAAAGACCATTTTCCTTTACCTTTTCTTGACGAAGTTCTTGAACGTCTAGCTCACCAGAAATACTTTTTCTATCTCGATGGCTACTCATGGTTTTATCAAATTCCAATACACCCTGAAGATCCTGAAAAGACGACTTTTACCTGCCCTTTCAGAACTTACGCCTTCAGGAGGATGACCTTTGGGTTATGTAATGCACCCGCTACATTCTAGAGGTGTATGTCCGCCATATTTGTAGGTTTAACCAAATTTATCATGGAGGTATTCATGGATAACTTCTCAGTCTATGGAGATTCCTTCAATAATTGTCTGCTTAATCTCAGTAAAGGGTTGCAAAGATGTGAGGAAACAAATCTGATCCTTAATTGGGAAAAATATCACTTTATGGTAATAGAAGGTGTTGTCCTCAAACATCGGGTGAGTGAACGAGGGATTGAAGTAGACAAAGCAAAAATAAATGTCATTTCAAAGTTGCCACCACCAAAAGACATCAGAGGAGTACGAGCTTTCCTAGGTCATGCCAGATTTTACCAAAGATTCGTCAAAGACTTTTCAAAAATAGCCAAACCTATCACTCACCTATTAACTAAGGATGCAAACTTCAATTTCAATCAAGAATGTCTACACAGCTTCAAGACCCTAAAGAACGCTTTAGTCTCTGTGCCTATACTAAAATCTCCTAATTGGTCACAACCCTTTGAGATAATGTGTGACGCCAATGACTACGCTATAGGAGCAGTACTAGGGTAGAGGATAGATAAGAAGCCCTACGTGATATATTACGCATCAAAGATGCTTTATGAAGCTCAAAAGAACTATATAACTACAGAAAAAGAGTTTTTGGTAGTCATCTATGCTTTTGAGAAATTCCGTTCTTACCTGATCGGATCAAAGGTTACAGTTTACACAGATCATTCAGCAATAAAATATCTGATTCAGAAACAAGATGCCAAACCTAGACTTATTCACTGGGTGTTGATGCTTCAAGAGTTTGATCTGGAAATAAAGGACAAAAGTGGGGTGGAAAATGTTGTTGCTGATCACTTGAGTCGCATTGAAGCCCAAGATGAAGATAATATACCTATCTGTGACTCTCTACTCGATGACCAACTCATGAAGGTCACCACTGGATTCCCCTGGTATACTGACATAGTAAACTATCTGGCTACATGAATTGTCCATCCTTGTGCTTCCTATCATGACAGGAAGAAAATTTTCCATGATGTCAAGCAATACTTCTGGGATGAACCATACCTCTTCCGCTTATGCGCAGACAGATTATTCCGTCGTTGCCTTCTTGAAGAAGAAATCACCCCAATCTTGGAACACTGTCATTCTGGTTCCACTGGAGGGCGCATGAGTTCAAAGAAGACTGCTCTTAAAGTCTTACAGTCTGGTTTCTTTTTGCCGACAATAGAAAAAGATGCACATGAATTTGTATAATGATGTGGTAAATGTCAACTCTCTGGAGGGATATCCAAGCAGAACGAAATGCCACTAACTCTATGGCAGGAAATTGAACTCTTCAATGTATGGGGAGTGGTCTATATGGGTCCATTTCCCTCATCATATGGATTCATCTATATATTGGTCACTGTGGATTACGTATCCAAATGGGTAGAAGCTATACCTACTGTATCTTGTGACTCTAATCCGGTTATTAAGCTGTTAAAGGATATTATTTTCCCTAGATTTGGAGTTCCTAGAATAGTCATATCTGATGGAGGGTCACATTTCTTGGAACGTAGTTTAAAAAAACTTTTGTGCAAATACCGAGTAAAACACAAGGACGCCACGCCTTATCATCCGCAGACAAGCGGTCAAGTTGAAGTCTCAAACAGACAACTGAAAGCTATTTTAGATAAGACTGTCAACAAAAACATACAGACTGGTCCACCAAGCTTCATGATGCTCTTTGGGCATATCATACTGCTTACAAGATACCAATAGGATCAACTCCGTTCTGTTTGGTATATGGAAAGTCATGCCATCTTCCAGTCGAACTAGAACACAAGGCTTGGTGGGCTATTAAATAGTTGAATTTTGATTTCAAAAGCGTTGGCGACTACAGACAGCTTCAATTACAAGAACTTGAAGAACTAAGAATGTTTGCTTACCAGAATGCCATGATTTACAAAGAGCAAACTAAGATGTGACATGATGGCCACCTTAAAAGAAAAGATATCATCGTCAGAGACAAGGTCCTTCTTTTCAATTCCAGACTCAAAATGTTTCCTGGAAAACTCCGTACAAAGTGGTCCGGACCCTTCACTATCAAACACATCTACCCAACTGGAGCTGTCATCATCCTTGATGACAATGGAGGACAAAAGACTGTTAATGGCCACAAACTGAAGAGATACTATACTCTAGCCAATAAAACTCCAAGACAAACTATTGACATTCATGACCCCACTGCATCAACCTGATCAAGCCAGAGTCTCGTCGAGCCAGTGATGTAAAACCAAAGCACTACTTGGGAGGCAACCCAAAACTAAGTATCACCTTTCTTTTTCATTTCAAAAAATATAAAAATTAATATAACCAACCAAATCAGATATAAAAATATAAAAATCAATAACCTAAATAATTTTCCCCAAACAGTCTTGAAATTGTTTTGTCCTCTCGGTCTTGAAATCGTTTGGACCCAAACGGTCTTGAAATCATTTGATCCTATTAGTCTTGAAACCGTTTGGACCCAAACGGTCTTGAAACTGTTTGGTCCTCTTGGTCTTGAAACTGTTTGGACCCAAACGGTCTCGAAACCATTTGGTCCTCTCGGTCCTTAAATTGTTTGGTCCTCTCAGTCATGAAACTGTTTGAACTCAAATGGTCTTGAAACCATTTGGTCCTCTCAGTCTCAAAACCATTTGGACCCAAAATGGTCTCGAAACCGTTTGACCTAAAAAAATCATGAGCATCTCCCCCCTTATCTATAAATATAACCCTAAACCCTCTCTTTTCACTTCTTCGATTCTTGAAACTCTCTCGCATGACCCTGTTCCATTCCTTCTACTCTCTTCTCCCTCGTACAAGCCCACTCTTAGTTCTTTGCTCTCACGCAACCCCAGCTCCGCCACTGCCTCTGATCATGCTCCTTCTTTGCACCATGCATCCACTTTCCCTTTCGCGCTCGTGACAGCTGCCCCGTCCTTCATCTCCACTGACTCGGTAGCAACCATAACCACAACCATTACAGTTAGGTAGATGACACTCACAATCATCATCATCATCGCCGCTATCACCACCACCAACACTTTCGTTGCTGCCGCCGCTTCACCTTCATTTCCATTGATGCATTTGTCACCGCCGCCGTTTCACCTTCTTCACGGTTTCACTCTTAACAGTTTTCATCCTCGCGGTTTCATTCTTAATGGTCTTCATCCTCGCGGGTTCACCCTTGCGGTTTTCATCCTCGCGGTTTCACTCTTAACGGTTTTCATCCTCACAGTTTCTCCCTCGCGGTTTCATTCTTAATGGTTTTTATCCTCGCAGTTTCACTCTTAATGATCTTCATCCTCGTGGTTTCATCCTTAACAGTTTTCATCCTCATGGTTTTCATCCTAGCAATTTCACCCTCGCGGTTTTCATCCTCATGGTTTCACTCTTAACGGTCTTCATCCTCATGGTTTCACTCTTAACGGTCTTCATCTTTACACTTTCGCTCTTCCTAGTCTTTACAATGCATGAATCCTTCACGGTTTCAAAACCATGTGACCTTTTCACAATTTTAAGACCGTGAAACTTGCACCATCTTGCAATCTTTTCAAAATTCATACAATAGTTCCATTAGCACTAAATTTCAACTTTTTATAATATATGATTTCTTGTTAAATTTACATAATGGCCTCACTTGCAAAAGAAGTTGTTGATGCCCACCTATGGACCAGGGAGCAGTTGTTGGAGTGTCAGAGTAAACTCCAACGCATCATTGACCTATACACAAAAATAGGCAAAACTCCAGTTGACTTTCCCAAGGTCATTTATGTCCTTGAGCGCATTAACAAATGTCTAGCGGAGGACCCAGTCGAGGACATCGAAGATCCCTCCTCCACCGATGAAGGTTCTGACTACACACCAAACTCGGATGAGGAATCTCCATCCACCCAGTCAAAGGGAAAGCGGAAGGCCCAGGAGGTTATTTAGGAAAGACCTACCAAAAGATGGGCAAGGAAGCAAGTCCATTCCACAACCGCAAGAGAACAAATCTTGGCAGGACACCCTACTCCTGTTGCTGCCACCACCACAACAACATCACCAACTGGTCTGTATATTCAACACCTGTAGGATGGTGACAAAATTCTACGACCAGTAAAGTATGTATGCTCCAACATACTAAAAAAGATGAGCATCTACGAAAGAGTTCTTGCCTTTCTCGACGAGGCGAATCTTTCAAAACTCTATTTCATCACCAAAAATTCTTACCTTGAGCCCAAACTAGAATTCTTTACCTACCTTACCAAAGAACCAGTGGAGGCCATGGAAAAATAAAGAGACAGAGGTGAACACAAGCTTGTGACCTCACTTTTCGAGAATAAGGTTACACTGACAGAAAACCTATTGAACAAAATCTTCTCCGAAAACCCAGACTAGCTGAAGAAGGCTACGACAGTAGGTCTAGATCACAAACAATTCAACATACAATTTTTCTAGAAATCATTAACTAGACTCCCCAATTATGATTCCAAGACCTGCAAAGCCTCCAACATCCATTCCGACCTGGTGCAAACTATGCATTGAATAATAACAGGAGCACTATTTTCTAGAATAGAAAGCGGGAATGTTCTCATTTCAGACCTCTTCATACAATGGTCCATCCTAAAGGGGCAGTCGGTCAATATCGGACGGCACTTGATACATAAACACATATCTTATGCCCTTGGGAAGGAAATTTGCATGTGTGGTCACGTCACATTAATCCTGATGTATCTCAAGATGGATGGACCACTTCAAAGATGTACTTTGATAAAGGGTGACAACTTAACAAATGAGCAGAATCTAAAAAACACCTATATCATAAAGGAGAAGGATGCCAAACTCCACTATGTCTTCTGCCCAACTGTCAAAGCATCCAGGATGCTGCTACCACTTCCCGAACTAGCAGATTATGATAAAGACAAATACATGTTCACTAAATAGGACCTTGCTACCCTACTATCCTCCGTAAAAGGGAAGGAGAAATAAGCACCAGAAGGGTGAATGGAGCATGGTTCTACTACCCCCACAACTAAAGCAAAGAAAATATCGGTGGCACGACCATCCAAACTGCATATATAAAAGAAGCATCAATCAGAGATGCCCACCTCCAAGATCACCCCAGGAGCAAAGCACCCCCACAATGCAGCAACCATCGTGAATCCAACATCAGACCCCTTAATCTTGGATCTGAATGTTGGGATCACCTCTACAACCAACCTCACCACCCTAGGGATAGAAGGGTCGAGACCTCTATCCTCCACCACTCTGCCATCTTCCACCCTTCCGGTGTCTACCACTCTTCCACCATTTTCCACAATCATACCCACTACAATTCCTTTCCCCACAACCACAACATCACCCACATCTTCTGCCTCACTCATTTTCTCCACAGGTGAGCCATTTTTCACCACAATGCCCAATGTCACCTTCACCTCCACCACCTTCCTCCGACATTCTCGGTTACACCTACCATATCCGAGATGTCGCCATCTTTCTCATCTGCCACCACCCCTGATACCACTAGTGACTCCCACTACAGTCGCCACGCAATTTGCGGGCCCATCAATTGTGTCTCTCTCATAAGGCACCACCACCCTTTCACCTGGACCCCATCCATCCCACCCATTCACCACTGGGGTCCCATTTTCACAAGTTGGACAGGCATTCAGACGTCAATTTGATGCTATTCAAACTCTCCTCTCTGACCCTTTTAACATCTTACAATCTATTTTTTCTTGTGTGCAGGGGCTTTCCATGTAGGTGTCCAACATTGACAAAGGGACTCACGCCTTACCGTACCTTCTCACAAGCATTGAACAATGATAGGAAGCAGTGGTATAGCAAGTCAACCGCATTGACGATCACTTCCAAACCCTGTCGGAGTTGATGCTTAGTATGAAAGCCAGTAAGAAGCATTGGTTTAGCAAGTAGACATGGTCTCCAAGAAAACTCAACCTTTTCCTGAGACCCTCCAAGAGCTTCAGTAGCAACAAATTACATTGAGCACGTTCATGGATGGCATTGATAGCAACCTCACAAAACTCATCTTCCTCCAAGAGGAACACTCAAATGAAGAACTCCATCAGCTACGAGCACAAGTGACGGATCTAACAACACAACTCCTCTCCGTCGAAGCGAGATACATAGATCTCAAAGAAAGCCACGACGCACTACTCAAAACCCATGAGCATGTGCAAGTGGCACTTGAAGAATTACAAACCATTCATCGGTGGTGCAAGAAAGCAACAACTAAGAAGATAAAAGACAAGGTGGCGAATGACGATGATGATGACAATGAAGACGATGATGAGGATTCTGACTCCTCGACTGACTCCAATGCAGACAACTCCTCTTCATATGACCAACCAGACGACCCGGGCAATGCTGGGGAGGGCACCATCCAAGGAGCAGATAACACAAAAAGGGGAGATGGTGGAGACTAGAAGGAGGGTGGTAGAAAAGAATCTAAAGACCACCGTGCTCCAAACAATACCAACAACATAATAATGTCCTATGCAGACCAATTCTTCATTTTTTCTGCTATGGGCTCTCTAGGGGACATTGCCAAAGACGTGAATTTTGCTGAGTTTCAATAATGCATACTAGAAATCATCACTAGCCCACTCATAGCATCTTTCATGGAGCAAGTTGCAGTCTTTCCCCAAGACAGGAGGAATCTGACAGAGTGAGTCTTGACACCGACGATCAACTTGACTCCGACTCTGAAGAGAATGAAGATCTGCCACAATTTTTTGATGAAAATGAACAGACTTCACTTCCTCCTCCAGAAGACCTTCCCCCACCGTCACCCCTACCTCACAAGATGAACAACTTGGATCTGGAGGACATCTCTACATTAGATGTTTAGGACATCTTCATCTTAAATACTATTATAGATGATGCCTAGGATGGGGGGACATCCTCTATAATAACACAAAGACAAAGCACAAGTTGACATGTGAAGATTTCCGTGTTCTTCTACGACCTCAGTCAGTGGTAAAGATGGAAATCTTCCATGTACTGCTTGCTAACGCAATAGAGGAATTTCGGAGCCCAAAGTAAAAGCAGCCAGTTTTCAATGCTTCACCTACTCTAGCATTATGCCTATTGAACAAGGACTTATAGGCAAAATCTATTGAGCGGCTGCAAACGGGTCTCGCGAGAAAGGCACGTTACATCACGATGCCTTTTAAAGTTTCTAGCCACTGGCTCCTTATGATTGTTGACATCGAGGCCCATGATGCCAAGGTGTACAATTTCCATGCCAGTGAGCTCAAGGCGGGACAAATCAACTTCACTGGTTCAAAAGATGGAGAAGTGCGATGCATTCCTTTCCGGCTTCTCAAAGTCATATGGGCCACCTTCCCATCTCTTGCACATGGCTGGAACCAACCTTGGTTCAAAATCATTAACCCAATCATTCAAATGCTGGAAGGTTCAGGTGACTGTGCTCTCTGAACAATCAGATTCATTGAAGCACTCAACATACATATCCCCTTTACCGAGCTAGCCACAGAAGATATGCATTCCTTACGGGGACATTATGCCATGGAGCTCATTTGTGACAGACGGTTCTTCAAGGCCCCAACAATGGTGCCTGCCGACGTACCCTGTTACTTATTCTCTACTATCCGATGTCCACAAAAGCAACAATTTAGACAAGTTCTAAAGGAGTTGGAACAACAACAACAAAAAACCGCCAGGGTCCCAGAAAAACAACAATGGGACCCCTACACTTTTGATTTAGCGGAAGATAAGGGGGACACCGATCTATTAACATGAGCTACCATCAATAGATCATCCAAAGATATGGTGCCTCTATTTGATATACAACCAACATTCCCAAACTTTGACCTTGCTGCATGTAAGAGCCTTTCAGATAATGAACTCAGACTCATCATGTCTCAGCTATATGCAGAGACCGATGAGCTTGTTTTCCTTGAAGGGAATATTCTCCTAATGTAAAATGCACTCTGTGAAACCATACAAGTAAGAGGTTTACTATCCGTGAGCGTTTTTGTTGCCTACCAATTTCTTCTAGCACGGGACTTGCCTACGGTTTACATGGCATTAGCACAACTGAAGGATGATTTACTCATCTCAAAGAACTTCGGAACCACTGAAGCCCTTATTTCATATCTTCAGCATACAAATCCAAAGTTCATCCTATTTCCATTCCTTCACTCTGAGCATTGGATGTTGCTGGCAATGAACTTACATAACGGAACTACAATTATCTACAATAGTTTTGATAGCTAGTTCAATCTCAACCAGAGGGAGTATGATGTTATAGAAAAGACACCCATGGAAGAAGTGGTAAAGGATTGTGCAGAACTATTGCATGATCTTCTTGGAAAACACACAAAGGCATACCATAGAGATCATTTCAAGCACCCAACCTTCTACCACAAATGTCCCCAAAAAATTAAAGAATCAAATGACTATGGATTTCACGTCCTTTACTGGATGTATACCCTCACCATTCTTGGCAAACGTGTTGGTATGTATGCCCTGAGAGTCAATTATGGGATGATTGGTGGGATATATTAAGACTGATTTGATAAGCATCAAAGGAAAGCTTCCAATTCTTTCTGGTTCAGTCATATGAGATAATGATAGAACAAATTGAATGTCTAGAGAATGACAGTATTCAATGATGTATGCTTTCAGGTTAAGGATCTGAACGATGAGATCATACAAATGCTAAGAGTTTGTGCATTCTTATTATGTCCCTAGTCAGGTGTCGTTGTGGAAGGTAGAAAGACAACAATGACATACAAGACTGGATTGTGGTGTTGGTTGATGACAGAATCTCATTAGTCATGATATGGAGATATCAAACCAAACACATAGGTACTTATTAGAGAACAAGTGTACCAGACAGACCCACAGTGAGTTTGACACATGGAACCATGACTTGGTAGTCATAGTCAGTTCTCACAGTGATGGTGGTGAGTGTGATTCTATGACCTGAAATCACTACACTCAACACATGTCATTGGGTACACTTTGACATCATCAAAGACAGTCCTGAAACATGGATTGTTATAAAGGTGATGATTGGGTGGCTTTGACACATGGGATTTTGAGGGGTGAGTGATAGATACGGAATTTGTCCCTCCTAAGGGAGTTTGATATCCATGATCACTTGATGAGTAGGATTGAGATAGGTGTGCACACACATGTGTGAATCAGTATGTGATATTGATGTCATACATATCTCCTCCAATCTACTCTGAGACCAAGAAAGTGAATGAACATTGAAAGGATGATTGTTCCATGCCTTGAGTTCATTCGGGATATCAGTGACAAAAGAATTATACATTCACTGCAACACCATTCACGGATTGTAGGATTGAAAGTTGTTCTCCAAATTTCTATTTCACTTGGGTAGCACTGATGTGCGACTAGGCACCACTCTTTTCTTGTGAAGTCATAAGTGTTATGTACTTTCACTGCCAATGTGAAATGGGCCCACAATGCCTTTATTTATTCGCCTGTTTTGTTTCCACTGTCTTCTATGCCTCCCCTAAAAACCTATAGTGGTATCAGAGCCACATCAACTTCTATATACTTTAGGATTATCGATGTGATCGATTTTGGTTTTTCGCCTTTATTTATTGCATACGATGCGAATAAAATTAGCTTTATGCATGTCCAATCCTAAATCCAAAAATCCCAAAATACATTTATGATATGTAATATGAATGCCCTCGATAAGCGTCGCCCTTAAACGAGTTTTGTGGTGGATGTATCGCGTGGTTATGGCCAATAAACCCTATGTATGTGTGCTTGGTTGAATGTGGTTTCTTGCATCTTGGTCTACGCACTGATTCCTTACCTCCTTTTCTTGATGTAACTCGAGATAAATTGAGATTTCTTTCCTACCTTTGCTCCCCCCGAATGTAACTCAGGGTTTCTCAATTCAAATGTAAAAAACAAGGGATAGATCTTTTATTTCCTATTATGTCGAAGAACGGCGGACAACCTGATGCAACTAAGACGATCGGTTCAAGGCATGAACCGATCTGTTGGCATTCTAGATGACTAGTTCGAGGAGTGATATGAGCAGATGGTGGCTATGAGGAAATGCATGACGACCAGGCAAACAGATCAGTTTGAGGAGCCAACTGATCGGCTGGTGGCACCCAGACGACTGGCCAGAGCGAGCATGTCATTCCTGTGATGAGTTGATCAACTCGTACGACTATAGCACTTCATCTTGTACAGGTTGCATGTGATGTAGACCTAGATGACCATGATTCCTCTTGTCTTGAGGAATCACATTAGGATGGCCATAATCATCGCTTTTATCGGTTCACATGTTTTCTGTGGGATATAGCATGTATATGATACATACTATATATTATGGTGATTGGATATGTATATGTACCTATAAAACCAAATCCCTCATTAAATATTAAAGTTTTAGATGCCTTCCAAATGCGACACACGTGAAAAGCTTGATCGGCCAAGTGTTGGCACACCCTAGCGTGGTGCACCATCTATCTCATGGAAGCGTGAAGGATGGATATGTGGGTCTGCCCTAACTGGGTGCATATTCATCGTGTTGGCTTTGAGTCGGACTTAACAAGGTGACCTAGATAGGATCTAGCACCTAATTGAGGCATGGAGGTGATCATGGCAAGGAGTTGCATATAACATTTTTTAAGAGTTGCATATGATGAAATTGGCAAAAGTTGCCTACTTGGAAGATCTAAGTTGTGGGTGACAGCCCTAGCTAGTCCATGACTAAGAGGATTTTAGGATCTTGGCCCACTAGAAGATTCTATGCTGCAATCTTCTGAATTGATGGTGAGGGCTATCAATTTAAACAAAATAAAATAAAATAGTGGGAGCGATAATTAATTAAAGTCCTAATTATATCGTCAACCATTCAAATCAATCAAATAAGTCAAAATTGAGTTTTGGCCTAAATTGCATATATTTCCTTTTGTAGTACAAATGACAACAAACAACAATCACTTTTCATTGCAATCAGTCCTTGAAAAGGACAAGCTGAATGGGACTAACTTACACGACTGGTTTAGGACATTAAAAATTGTTCTCACTCAAGAGCGAAAGCTCTATGTCCTGGATACTCCAGCTCTAGAGGAACCTATTCCTACCGCACCAAAGGCAGAAAGGGATGCTTATAAGAAGCATTTTGAAGATGTCATTGATGCAAAGTGCTTGATGTTGTGCTCGATGAACCACGAGTTGTAGAGACAACATGAGAACATGGGTGTCATTGAGATGATTTAGCATCTCAAGAACATGTATGAAGATCAAGCACGGAAAGAGAGATATGATGTCTTCAAGGCACTGTTCAAGTGTGTCATGACAGAAGGAGATACAGTTGGTCCTCACACGCTCAAAATGATTGGGTATGTGGAGAACTTGACAAGACTAGGATTTCCCCTGAGCCAAGAGTTGGCTAATGACATGATACTACAATCATTTCCAGAATCCTACAGTCAGTTTGTCAGTTTGTAAAAACTACAACATGAACAACTTTGATAGGCCATTAACAGAGTTGTTGGGTATGTTGAGGACAGCCAAGGCACATACGAAGAAGGACAAGCCTAATTCTATGATGATGATCAGCAACAAGAAAGGCAAGTCCAAGCGCAAGGGCAAGTGCAAGGCTAAGAAAGGTTTTGATGCTAGCCAACAACCCAAGTCGTCTTCAACTCTCAAGGCCAAGGGAGGTGTGACCAAGAGAGGCAATTGCCACCATTGTCAAAAACCAAGATATTGGAAAAGGAATTGTCCACTCTATCTGGAAGAACTAAAGAAGAAGAAGGCGACAAATGTCTCCACCTGAAGGTGTCATGAAATAAAATTATAACACTTTTGGGGTATATGATACCAAAATATAAAGTTTAAAGCACCCAATACATAGGGCAAGTGTTGCCACCATAGATAGGAGTACTTTAGTTTATTTTCAGCCTTGAAGGCATTTAATATAGTGATAAACTGCTATTTCATATTTGCCAATGGATAGAAAAACCATATTTTATTTTTCATATTGTATGACAATAATGGCAATTAATAAAGTTGATGTTTCCTTGTGGCAATGCCTTGTTTATCTTATGGTACTTGGTATGCATAAGATAAAATGATACCTAAAAGTTATTGATAACTCAAGCAAACAAATTAGCATAAATCATGAGAAATTTATTTCTAGTTTCCATATGATGGATAAATCTAGACTCTTTTGGTTTGAGAACCAGTAAGAGACATGAATCTCTTGGACATGATTAATCAATCTTCACTAGTGGTAGTGGGAGAATGATTATCCTATTAGGTATAATACATGTGATGTATTTACATACCTATTAGAGTTAATGCTAGTACTTCAAATAGTGTTTAGAAAAATACCAATATGAATATCTTGAATTATTCAAGAATATCATAGATGAAGTACGAATTTGGTAAAGTGTTAATTCTTGATGAGATCAATGAATGAAATACTTAGACCAAATGTTTGAGAACCTTGTGAGTGACTATGATAGTGTATCATAGTGAGCAAGTGATTAAGGCATGGTGATGTCTAAATTAAAAGGGAATCATACTCTAAGGAGTTAGAGGATGATTATCAAATAACTAATTTATTCTTAAATAATACCCCACACTAATAAAGGACATTAAGAATCACAAGGAGTTGTGAGTTCTTATATCCTTGACAGAGACACCTCGATTATCTATGTGATGAGTTGGTCATGTGATGAATCAACTATCTAGATGAATATGAGGAACCGAATTTTGAGTTATGGTTTATGACCATTACATCCTAAATGACTTCCATGTGAACCATAAGGTATGACCTTGATGGTAGCACCCATTGGGATGAAATCCATAAGTGTTAATGAGTATTAAGTGTTAAGACACATGGATAACATTTTGAGAAGGATGATGCTTGTTTATTGCAGCTTAATGACTAAGAGATTTGGCATACGAATACTAAAACTGCATTCCTATGAGGAATAAAACAAGGATGTGTATGTGACACAACCTTTAAGGTTTATGAATCCATTAATAAAAATGAAGTCTATAAGTTACAATGGACTAATCAATGTGATTGATTGAGTACAAGCGACTCAGAGCCGGATCTTTACTTTGATAATACAGTCAAAGGGTTTGACTGATATGACAAAGATAAAGAAGGGATTTGTGACTTAGTGGGAGCGTATTTGTATTCCACATATTGATGAGGAATGAGATGTTCTAGAATGGAATCCAAAGTGGATATTACCTTTAGGGAAGATAGAGACGTTTCCTATGTGATAAATAGAGATCTATAGAGATAGTTCTCGAAAACCTCTTGACCTGAAAAGAGAAAGCATACATTGGCAATCTATACTGAAGGGTTCAGTGTGCACAGATTCAGTAGGAGAAAACTTATCCATGTTACATGGAGTTAGTATCCTAAGGTCAAGTGTCCAATTCTTATGAAGAATGGGAACACTAAGAATAAATATGGATCTATCATGTATATAATCATCCCATTATCTTGCATGTATGGACATAGCAAGAATAAAAAGCATTCATCTTGTATGTAGGACATGACAATATGATATGATCATTTTGATAACACGTATGTGGGACATGACGAGTGGATGTCTGTCTAGTTCTAGTAAGGGTTACTGGAATACCATAAGAACTTGATAAGTACTTGAGAAGTAATAGTTCTATGGTAATAAGGAAGGGTTCACTAAGAGTTACACTGATGCAAACTTCCAAAAAGGATAGAAAATTAATCGTAAAATATATATGGGATATATAAAAGAGAATGTTTATTGATAAATGGAAACATTCCAATAAAGATGTTTAAAAGGAAAAGCCATGTATCTGTGTGTTAGAGAACATTAGTGGATGCTATATGGATCTGGAAGTTCATCAGATGAATTTATAGATATTCTGATCTTTGATGACATGTAAGGAGTACTTGGTCATGCAATGTGACTAAATGTTAGCAAAGGAATACTAGATCACATATTATGACAACTCCATATCATACATGTGACGTATAATGAAGAGATGAGAGACATGCAATTAATACCAACTTTGGCAAGGTGTTGCCATAAACTCACCGCGTAAGCACTAGAGCATGGTAACATGTGGGACATGTTTGAAGAATATGATTCAAGGGTGATTGGCTCATAGTGCAAGTGGGAGTCTATTGGTATGTATGCCCTGAGAGCCAATCATGGGATGATTGGTGGGATATATTAAGATTGATTTGATAAGCATCAAAGGCAAGCTTCCAATTCTTTCAGGTTCAGTCATATGAGATAATGATATAATAGATTGAATGTCTAGAGAATGATAATACTCAATGATGTATTCTTTTAGGTTAAGGACCTGAACGATGAGATCATACGGATGCTAAGAGTTTGTACATTTTTATTATGTCCCTAGTCGGATGTCGTTGTGGAAGGTAGAAAGACAACAATGACACACAAGACTAGATTGTGGTGTTGGTTGATGACAGAATCTCATTAGTCATGATATGGAGATATCAAACCAAACACATAGGTACTTGTTAGAGAACAAGTGTACCAGATAGACCCACTGTGAGTTTGACACATGGAACCATGACTTGGTAGTCACAATCAGTTCTCACAGTGATGGTGGTGAGTGTGATTCTTTGACCTGAAATCACTACACTTAACACATGTTATTGGGTACACTTTGACATCATCAAACACAGTCCTGAAACATGGATTGTTATAAAGGTGATGATTGGGTGGCTTTGACACATGGGGATTTTGAGGGGTGAATGATAGATATGGGATTTGTCCCTCCTGAGGGAGTTTGATATCCTTGGCCACTTGATGAGTAGGATTGAGATAGGCGTGCACACACATGTGTGAATCGGTATGTGATATTGATGTCATACATATCTCCTCCAATCTACTCTGAGATCAAGAAAGTGAATGAACGTTGAAAGGATGACTATTCCATGACTTGAGTTCATTTGGGATATTAGTGATAAAGGAATTATACATTCACTGCAACACCATTCACGGATTGTAGGATTGAAAGTTTTTATCCAACTTTCTATTTCACTTGGGTAGCACTGATGTGCAACTAGGCACCACTCTTTGCTTGTGAAGTCATAAGTGTTATGGACTTTCACTGCCAACGTGAAATGGGCATGCAGGATCACCCACATAGGATTTAACCTGGAAGAGGAGTTTATCCACAAACGATGTTTAGATTGATTGCTAAAGGAGTTTAGTAGTTCAATTAAACACTCAATCAATTGATAGCTCAATATCATAGTGTTAAAGGTGTTGGACTGATTTATTAGAGTATCAGATTGATTGAAACTACAATTGACTAATTTTGCACAGTTTGCACTCCCAACCGATCAGCTCATATGATCAACTAATCAACATAGCTTGGTGAACCGATTGGCTCAGATGGTGAGTCAATCGGCTCAGGACAGGATAAAATGACCGGTTCAAGGGTTGAACCGATTGGCTCAACTGGTCCAACCGAGCGAGTTGGGAAAGTCAGGTTGGCAAGAAATTTCTCTTCATTTCACTTGTCCAATTTGATTGGAACAAGGATTGGTATTTGGATCAATTCGAAACAAAAGAGGAAAAGTGAATCGGGAACTGACCAAGGCAGTGAACCGACCAGTTTAGAAGTGAACTGATCGGCTCAGGTGCCCCAACCAATCATTTCAAGTGTGAACCATTCGGCTCAGGTCCCCAACCGATCGGTTCATGCTTGAAACGATCGGTTCAGCTGTCGCAGTTTGTTGTTTTGTGGAAAATCTTGAACTCTTCTACTCCTGCTTTAATCCCGCATTGCTCGGGGTTGAGAACCTTATCTCATGACCCTGCTATATATATATGGGTACTGGGGGCTTCTCAAGTACAACTCGGAACACCAGTTGCTCTACAAAGTTGTCATTCTCTCTGGTTGTGGTAACCGAGAGAGCTCGAGCAAGTGCTACCCGATTAGGGAGGCACAACAAGGGAAAGACAACTATAGAAAGTCAACTAGTTACAGAAGAGTGTGTCGATGACTAGTACATCGACAGGAGGGTACCACTCCTTCCGGTGCCTTGTGCGATAATGCAATCGGAGTTCCATGTGGTATGTGTGGACTACTATAGAGGCGGGAGACTTCTACCGCTCGAAGGACAGCTGTCAATCCCGACAGTCGCGGTAAGACCAAGAGCTGCACAGACACCGTCTAAGACCGAAGGTAAAGACCACACAAGCCGCGAGGTAACATCACTGAGCAAGCCTCGGGACAAGGTATGTCTCTACAAACAATCCATCCTACTGTATAGACGTTGAAACAATTCCTTTATACTGGGTTCGGGGAGAAGAATTTTTTTTTCTGTAACCTTCTCTTCCTCTCCTAAAACCCTACAAAATGTGTGGAGGACATGAAGGATGTGGATTATCATGCTTTACGGGGAAAGTTTGCACCAAATCTTCTCCACTCTTATAGAGCCAACAAGGGTTTAACAGAACCTTGACACCCTTGCCCATGTACTTCTCAACCTATCACCTTGACACTTTAAGGATAGAGTGAGTGATAAGTTGGGGGGAGTACACTGGGCAAGGGAAGAGGTGTTATATTCAAATTTTATTTCCTATTCTACCCTTTAATTTACCTTTGTTCCTTCACATTTAGATTTTTTGATAATTTCTTTAATAGAATAACTTTTATACATAAGACAACTTTCTCTTTGGTAAGGGGACACCCCTAGCTAAGTTAGAGGCAAAGTAGTCCTCAGAAGCACTTACATAGTAGAATTTGGGCACGCAATGGAAAATTAATAAATCACCTTCACAACCAGATATCCATGCTTTTTCTTCAATTCTACATCAGACTCTCCACAGGTCAAAACTGTGGCTGAAACAACCCAAACACAGTCAAGGACGAGAGGGAACCAAGTGAAATCCAAATCAAGGAACCTCGTAAGTAGACCACCAAGTATGAAATCAGAACAAGTGCATGATAGAAACTCTAGGGAACAATTTTCTTCTTTTCAAAAAGAGGCTTGGCATCCCAAATAAAATCCCTAAATACCCAATTTCCAAGCCGGTGAGCATATGAATAAAAGCCCGAGTGTTGAATAAAACATGAGAGTTGTGCCATGCATACGGACTTACATGTAGAACCAATAAAGGTCTTTCCCAGCCGATACATTCAGCTTCCCTCACGAAGGTAGATGTGTTGCGCCCGGTAGTAAGATCCTAAGGTCCTTAAATATATGAAAAGCTGACAAAGGTCATGCCCGTCTGGTACATTTAGCTTCCCTCAGAAAGGCAGATGTGTCATGCCCGGTAGTAAGACCCTAAAGTTTAGATAAACCATCCCCCCTCGAAGGGGGAGTTACACACCATCCTTCAGCCAACCGTCATACCCTTTTAGCTTCCATTAGGAATTTTAAGGAAGTATAAAACTAACTTAGAGTCGAAGATATGCACATTATACAGTCAAGGAAAAGGTGATCCCAATGAGAGTTACGTGACACAAAAAAAACCTGAGGACCATGCGACTCCCGATACCTGAAAGAGAAAGAGTAAGTAGAAGCCTAAACAAAAACCTAAGGGGATCTCTGGTATATAACTGAAGCAAGAGTGTGGAAATCTTCACTAAATAAAATTACCTCGCCACTACGTGCCTTATCTCTATCCATCTTGAGAACAAGCTAGACTCTAAGTTAGAGGGGGTGATAACCTCCCATTTTATGATGTTATCTTACTAGTTTTTCTTAGTTTTCCATACTCCTTCTTAGATAAATTAGATAGAATACTTAATTTTCCTCTTTATTATGAATATATCAATAGACTGATATTTCTCTTTTCTTCTTACAGAAAAACAAAAAAAAATTGCAAATGTTCCAAACTGATCCCAAGACCGTGAAGGCCCTAGCGAACCCAAGACTGTGAAGGCCCTAACGGTCCCAAGACTGAGAAAAACCCTAGCGGTCCCAAGACCGAGTGAAGGCCCTTGCGGTCCCAAGATCGAGCAAAACCTTAGTGGTCCCAAGACCACGAGAACTCTAACGGTCTTAAAAGCGAGTGAAGATTTATTGATCCCAAGAACGTGTGAATGCTACCAGTCTCAAGACCATGAGGATCCAAATGGTCTCCAGACCGCGAGGATCCAAATGGTCTCCAAATCGTGAATATCCAAATAACTCAAAACCGTTCAAGACCCCCTTGGAGCCTATAAATAGGACCCAAGGGGTCCTCATTAGGGGGTAAGGCAGAGATGCACAAAGGATGCCTCATTTGTTCCAGAGATGTTTCATCCTTCATCCTTCACCCCAAGGCTATCGGTCTAAGATCCACACTCCATCCATAAGCCTACTTCCTCTCTCATCGACATAGAAGGTGGGGAGTGAAGGATTCATCACCAAAGCAACCATGCAGTGTGAAGATAGTTGTTCTCTACTCCAAAGGGTCAACCTTCCTCCCTCCTATGTGGAGATGAAGTTTTCCTTCTCTTCTCTTGTCTCCTTCTTTGTTCTTGCCATGAGTGAGTAGTTCCATACACTAGGTTGTGGGGAGTAGCCCCACTACCCATGTTTTCATTTCATGCATTGTAATTCATGAGTTTACAATAGAGAAATACTATCTTTTCAGTTCAACATCAATCATTTAATGAATGATAGTTGCTTGATCACCAACCTGTGTTACCTATTATCTACTAGTGTGAATTGTCTACGTTTGTGCTTTTAGATTCTATTATCAATTGTATGTTGGTTCTTGATGTATGTAGTCATCATATATCTGTTTCGGTATCTAGGAATGCTTTTCAAGGAGTTGAGTAAACTCACCTCCATCGTTGTAATTTCATACTATGAAATGGAATCAGTTGATGTATGGAAGTACAACTTTGATAGGTCGAGGAACACATTTTGTGATGGGAGTGATGCAAAGTAAGTGACCATTCATTCGGGGATGGTTGGCATTTCAATACTTCCACATTTCTCGTAGTTGGCTATTCGAAAGAAAGATAAGTCTACAAAGATACTAACTGATTAGCCCATTTTTGCAAGCCATGTTATTATAATGTATGGTATGATCCATGTGTAGTGGTGGTGAAACTCGATCACATTCTAGTGGTTTGCAAATATTGTTTACAACCTTAACTTTACTTTCCTTCCATTTAATTTACATTTGCATTTTAGTTTAATCATCAACCCAACTCTTTGATCTAAATATCAACTCTTAAGTAGATAAATAGAATTATAATGTTTTCCATCTTGTTAAATCCTCAACAAGACTGTTGTCTCGTGGATTCGACCCTCAACTATACTACAATAAGACTTCCACATACCTTAGCATACGTGGGTGGAGATCTTATTCTAGCACACGCAAGGCTAAACTTAGAGACTTACTATCTCTAGGATTTTTAGTGGTGCACGCAACTCTACGTAAGTGGAGGCTCCATCACCTCAAAAGAAACCATTCAAACAAGTTCTAAAGGAGTTGGAGCAGCAAAAACAATAGACCGCCACGGTCACAGAAAAATGACATTGGGACCCATACACTTTTGACATGATTGAAGATAAGGGGGACATAGATCTACTAACAGGAGGTGTCATTAATAGATCCTCAAATGATATCGTGCCTCTATCTGATATACCACTGACATTCTTGAACTTTGACCTTGCTACATGTAAGAGTCTTTCAGATAATGAACTTAGACTCATCATGTCTCAGCTATATGCAGAGCATGAAGATCCTATTTTTCATCAAGGAAATATTCTTGTAATGGCCGATGCACTCCGTGAGACCGTACAAGTGAAAGGTTCAAAGTCTGTGAGTGTGATGGATGCCTACCAATATCTTTTAGCATGGGACTTGCCTACGGTCTACATGGCGTCAGCATACCTGAAGGATGATTTACTCAGCATAAAGAACTTTGGAACCAAGGAAGCCCTTATCTCGTATCTTAAACATATGACTCTGATGTTCCTTTTGTTGCCATTCCTTCACTCTAAGCATTGGATTCTATTGGCAACACACCTACATAACAAAACTACAATTATCTACAATAGTTCTGATCGCCAGATAAATCTAAACCAGAGAGAGTATGATATCATAGAAAACACGCCCATGGAGGAAGTGGTGAAGGATTGTGCCGAATGATTACAAGATCTTCTCGGCAAACACTCAAAGGTGTACAAAAGAGAACATTTCAAGTATCCACCCTTCTACCAAAGATGTCCCCAGTAAATTAAAGAATCAAATGATTGTGCATTCCACGTCCTTTATTGTATGTATACACGCACCATTCTTGGCAAACACATTGAGGACATGAAGGACGTGGACTATCACACATTACGGGGGAAGTTTTCCGCCAATCTGCTCCGTTCTCATGGAGCCAACAAGGGTTTAACAGAATGACACCCTTTCCCATATACTTCTCAACCTATTACGTTGACACTCTGGGGACAAAGTGAGTGATAAGTTAGGTGGGCAGTACACTGGGCAAGGAAAGAGGTATTATATTCAAACCTTCTCTTCCCTATCCCTTTTTCATTTACCTTTGTTTTTTTTGAATTCGCACTAATTATTATTTTTGACGTTTAGATTTTCTAATAATTTCTTTGATAGAATATTTTTTGTACATAAGACAACATTCGGTTTGGTAAGGGGACACCCCCAGCTAAGTTAGAGATAAAGTAGTCCTCAGAAGCACTTACATAGTAGCATTTAGTGACGCAATGGCAAATTAATAAATCACCTCCACACTCGATATACATGCATTTGCTTCAGTTCTACATTAGACTCTCCATAGGTCAAAATCGTGACCGAAACAAGCCAAACACTCTCAAGGACGGGAGGGAACCAGGTGAAATCCAAATCAAGGAACCTCGTAAGTGGACCGCTGAGTACAAAACTGGAACAAGTGCATGTCTAGAAACTCTAGGGAACAATTTTCTTCTTTTCAAAAAGAGGCTTGGTAGCCCAAATAAAATCCCTAAATACCCAATTCCTAAGCCGGTGAACATATGAATAAAAGCCTGAGTGTTGAATAAAAACATGAGAGTTGTTCCATGCATAAGAACTTATATGAAGAACCAATAAAGGTCTTTCCCGACCGGTACATTCAGCTTCCCTCACAAAGGCATATGTGTCATTCCTGGTAGTGAGATCCTAAGGTCTACAAATATATGAAAAGCTGACAAAGGTCTTACCCATCCAATACATTCAGCTGCCCTCACAAAGATAGATGTGTCGCGCCTGGTAATGAGACCCTAAAGTTTAGATAGGCCCTCCCCCTTCGAAGTGGGAGTTACGTAGCAGCCTTCAGCCAACCCTCATACCTATTTTGTCTTCTGGTAAGAATTTCAAAGAAGTATAAAACTGCTTAGAGTCAAAGACATGCACAAAATACGGTCAAGGAAAAGGTGGTCCCAATGTTAGTTACGTGACACAGAAGAAACCTGAGGACCACACAACTCTCGATACCTAAAAGAGTCATAGTAAGAAGAAGCCTCAACAAAAACCTAAGGGAAATCTCTGGTATAGAACTGAAGCAAGAGTATGGAAATCTTCACTAAATAAAATTACCTCGCCACTACATGCCTTAGCTCTATCCAGCTTGAGGACAAGCTAGACTCTAAGTTAGGGGGGTGATAACCTCCCATTTTGTGATGTTATCTTACTAGTTTTTCTTAATTTTCCATACTCTTTCTTAGATAAACTAGATTGAATACTTAACTTTCTAGATTTATTGTGAATATACCAATAGACTGATATTTCTCCTTTTCTTCTTATAGATAAACCCAAAAAAATTGCAAAAGTCCCAACCAAAACGGTCCCACGACCGTGAAGGTCTAACCGGTCCCAAGACCGTGAGGACCCAAACGATCCCAAGAATGATACATCCCCCATCAATCCTAAGACCAAGTGAAAGCCTACCAGTCCCAAGACTGAGTGAAGTCATATCGGCCCCAAGACCGAGTGAAGGCCTATCGGTCCCAAGATCGAGTAAAGGCCCATCGGTCCCAAGACCGAATGAAGGCCCATCGGCCCCAAGACCAAATGAAGGCCTATCGGTACCAAGACCGTGTAAAGGCTACCCGTCCCAAGACCGTGAGGATCCAAACTATCTCTAGACCATGAAGATCCAAATGGTCCCAAGACCGTTCAAGACCCCCTTGGAGCCTATAAATAGGACTCAAGGGGTCCTCATTTGAGATGAAGTCTTAGATGCCCAAAGGCTGCCTCCATCACTCCAGAGCTACTTCATCCTCTATCCTTCGCCCCAAGGTTTCCTATTTAAGATCCACACTCCATCCATAAGCCTACTCTCTCTCTCTCATCGACATAGAAGGAGGGAAGTTAAGGATTCATCACCCAGACAACCACATAGTGTGAATATAGTTGTTCTCTACTCCACGGGGTCGACCTTCCTCCCTCCTATGTGGAGATGATGTTCTCCTTCTCTTCTCTTGTTACCTTCTTTGTTCTTGCCATGAGTGAGTAGTTCTATACACTAGGGTGCGGGGAGTAGCCCCGCTACCCATGTTTTCATTCCATGCATTGTTATTCATGAGTTTGCAATAAAAAATACTATCTTTTCAGTTCAACATCAATCGTTTAATGAATGCTAGTTTCTTGATCACCAACCTATGTTACTTATTATCTGGTAGTACGAATTGCCTATGTTTGTGCTTTTTGATTTGATTATCGACTGCATGCTGGTTCTTGATGTATGTAATCACCATATATCTATTTCGGTATCTAGGAACGCTTTTCAAGGAGTGGAGTAAACTCACCTCCATCATTGTACTTTCATACTATAAAATAGAATCAGTTGACGTATGAAAGTACAACTTTGATAGGTCGAGGAACACACTTTGTGAAGAGAGTAATGCAAAGTAAGTGACCATTCGTTCGGGGATGGATGCCATTGCAATACTCCCACGTTTCTCGTAGTTAGCTATCTAAAAGGAAGCTAAATCTACAAAGATACAAACTGTTTAAACTCTTATTTCAAGCCATGTTATTATTATGTATGTTATGATCTATGCATAGTGGTGGTGAAACTCGATCACATCCTAGTGGCTTCTAAATATTGTTTACAAACTTAAGTTTACTTTCATGCCATTTAATTTACATTTGCATATTAGTTTAATCATCAAATCAACTCTCTGATCTAGATATCAACTCTTGAGTAGATAAGTAGAATTATAATGTTTTCCATCTTGTTAATCCTTAACAAGACCGTTGTCTTGTGGATTCGACCCTCAACTTTACTACGATAAGACTTCCACGTACCTTAGCGTATGTGGGTGGAGATCTTATTATAGCACATGCAAGGCTAAACTTAGAGACTTACTATCTCTAGGATTTTTAGTGGTGCACACAACTTCAAACAAGTGGAGGCTCCAAAACCAAGACAACAGAGGTCGGAAGCCAGGAGTCAACAATGGAGTTGACTCCATTATTGGCAGACTTTGCATGCATGAGCCAATGCCAAGGTATAAGAAACCTCATGGGGGAATGACTTGGATACCCTTATCTATGTAATCAAACATGATTACTGTATGAGGGAAGTTAAGTATTATCTTGGGGTAATATTAGATGGACCAACCTAAATAGAAGTAAGGCTAGGGGAATGATGTGGTCTCTGCTAATTGTCATAAAAGGTTTAATCTTTAAATTAATTTAGAAATTTGTTGGCGGGTCATAATATAGTCAAGCTATATATGTACTAAACTGATAAACAATACATATTTGTTCAAATGAAATTTCTTAGATGTGTGATTCTTGTTTTCCAAAAATTATGTAATAATGCATGAATATAAGTTAATGAATACATCTAAACCCTAGATTTTATGCATAACATATTTAATTCATTCAATGTGTCTACCTTGTGATATAATTTGATATTATTGAATGATAATAAAATCTTGAGATGATTAGAAAGAATGGGATGCTATTAATGAATGGTTTTATAAATCACTAGAGCCATGTACACAGGAATTAGGTTTTTGTAACATAACCTTAATATCACCCTAAACCAAAACCCATATGTCTTGACCTATACTTGAACCTATTTTAAGTCATATGCAAGCAATGGGGAGATCTTAGTATTATACATGAATGGAAATTAATTGATTGCTTGAATCCATGGTTAATTGTTGCATTGCATACATATATGAAGTACATGGATAATACTCCTTGTTTTATTAATTGAAGGTATGTGGTTATTTTATGAATGACCGAGAATATTGACTGTTGATAGCTTTTTGGATGATATATGAAGCATTTGATCTTAAGATAAACTATCTTGGATGTTTATTTAATTCCACTAGAAATATAAGGCTTATGTGTATTAAATAATATATACTATAATAAGTTGAACATAGGGTTATCCCTACCAAAGGGTAGATCATATCAACCCCATGATGAACGTAGAATGATTACACCTGAGATGTTATACAAAATGGTTAGAATATTTGAATGAAAATGCAAATTTATATGTACAATTATTTGGTTGTTGATTAATATATGTTGGTAGCCATACATACAAATCTTTTGTATGCACCAACATACATAGTATATCAAGGTACTAATTATGTGTTTTGTTTGTAAGAATTTTAGGTAGAAATCTGATTGAAATAAGGAGATTCAGACAAATGCATTAAATATTAGGATGCTAAAGTAATAAGGATGATTAGTTATATAGTAATTCGTGATATCTTCTATTACAATAATCATGTTTCCTCTCATGCAGAATCTTCATATGAAAATTTATGTAAAGTCATATAAATGAGAAATTTAGCATATGCTATATCAAACAAGTTTAGGAAATTAAATTATTGATTATAATTTGTTATTTCTTAAACCAGGATCCTAGAAAAATGAGATAACGATCCTTGTCCCTATGGCACACCTTCAATGGGGGATAATTGGAGGAGGGGGTCATCACATTAACCTTAGGGGTCTGGTGTCGGTAATAAGGGTCTCGTTGGTTATCAACGACCAAGTCTCGACAAGGATAGTATTAAAGCTTAAGGTTTAGAGCTAATACAAGAACTTAGGACATGTTGCTTCTTTTATTTTACCATAGGTTGTAATATGTGCAACTCTTACAAATATGGAAGTAGGAAGAGACAATTAGGCAATGAACCTAACTCTTGATGTAGGTGGACTTCGTGAAACATTAGAAGGTCCTCATTTATTAAGAAATGAACTTGTTCATGGTGGAAAATGTGTACCTGAAGTGAAGGAAGAAGTGAGGCTCATCATCAAGATGATGATCCTACTCCACAATTTTCACCTGAAATCTAAAAATGGAAAATGGATTTATCGCATGCCACTACTCAAGAACCATGGCGCATTAGGGCTTAAATATCCATCTTGTTTGAGAAATGAGTAGGTCATACAAAAAGTTGAGAAATATTGGGGATTATGATATCATTGATAGTTCATCGATGAATTAGATGCATGGATGTTTGAGACTAAGAATATCTTTCATTTGACTCATTTGCCTAAAGATAAAAAAGTAGAACATGTTGTTTGTTTTGTAAAAGGAAGTGGCAATCATTGGTGGGGGCTAGAAAATATGTAGGGGGGCTAGAAATGACATGATGTAGCCAGTGTTTATGAGGGTTTTGAATTCATGATGTTACCCTACGACATATGTAGGTGACAAGACTAGGAAATTTGAAAGATTGATGTAAGTGAATATGTTAGTAATAGAGTATGAGTTTTCTTTATTGACTTTCTAAGATTTAGTCTACAACTCTATGAAACTATTAGAGACAGGGTTAGAAGATTTTAAGAAGGACTAAATCCATTGATGCAAGAAAGAGTGTCAATTAAGGAGATTTAATTTTACTTCCATGCCTTTTTGGATGATACTAGAAGGTTGAAATATCTAGTCAAGTTAGGTAAGAAGATGAATGACAAAAGAGGGATGGTTTTGAGATGCCTAGGATGGGTTCTACTAGTCAAACAAGAATCAGTAGAACAACACCATATTGAAGGGCACCATCTTCACCAGTGCACAACAAAGACTCAAGATAGAGGGAAAGGAAATAGAGGTTATGGTAGGGGATATAAGCCTCAGAGAACAAGTAGTACATAACCTTCTATAGTTATAAGTTCTCAAGAGTTTGGAGAATCTCATCTTGCTTCAACTCTACATCAATGCATGCCTTGTGGACGAGTGCACATGGTCAATGATGAGGACCCAATGCACCTATCTATTATATGGGTGGGCCACTTAAGAATTAGTTAGAGAATTTTGACTAGGAGGACAATAACAATCATGACAAAGATGATGGGTTTGGTATCAAAAAACTTATCAAACTTAAAAAAGTGCCAATCAGGGTATATTATCTCAAGTAGGAGTTGGTGGAAAGGGAAATGTATCTCATGGTGGTGTTAGTAAAGGGAAAGGAAAGGCACCCATTACTGGTTGATCTTATGCTATGAACAACAAGGAGGGGTACCACTGCAAGTAGTGACAACTCCTGTGCAATTATCTACTAATGTCATTACTTCCATATATATTTCAATAGAAGATGGTGCCACTCATTTCTTCATTTAACTAGGGTTATGATAGCCATCAATCATCTTTCAACTGTAACTTTACCGCATGATTTTATTCTGGAGATTCCTATAGTAGAACACATATTTATAGATTGAGTTGTATCCTAATTTATGTTAGAAGGGACACATAATATTCAAGTGGATCTCTTGCCACTTAGAATGCATTAATTCAATGTATGAAGGGTATGGAATGCTTAGAGAGATAAATATTAAGGTTGATTTTTCTTACAAATGAAGTGGATCTTTTTGATGAAGATAGACACCTTTGTCAGGGAGACAAAGGCCTGCCGACATGTATGATGGCTTTGATGATAGCATAAAATATGTTGAGAAAGGGATGATAAGGATATTTATCACATGTGAAAGGAACTTTAGTTGAGAGTCTTAATTTACCAGATGTACAAATAGTTCATGATTTTTTTGAGTTTCCCATAGAATTTCTGGGGTCATTGGGTAACATACTCAAATCTCAAATCCAACTGAAACATCCCCCTAATTGGGACCATTTGTGATAACATAACATCCAATTGTATTTCATCAAATTATAGAATAATAGTAATTAGAGTCAAGAAAATACAACAACAAACAACCATTATGTGATGTTAATGATTAATTACCGAATTACATCTCAATTGGAAGTAGATGATATATAAATTCACCTTTTTAATTAGCTTTGACATTTATTTGTCACTCTATATTCATATTAATCCTGGGTATGAAAGGAAATAAAATACAAAATCATATTTCAAATTGAATAAAAGGAGCATAAATGTATCAAATGTGTACCTATCAATCAAATAAAGAGATAAAATACTAAATAAATTTAAAAGAAGAAATTAATGGTAAAATTGGATTCAGAACAACATAATTAGATTATATAGGAATTTTCATATCAATCAGACTTCATTTGACCATTCAATTTATCAGTTGAAGATTTAAACTTCCATTTACATTATTGCATTTGCAATAATTACATTTATTGCCATTTTTTTCTTAAACCCCAACCATGTAACATCATCTCGTCCACAAGTCATCTCTCTTGTGAGGACTATGACTGTTGTAATGACAGACATTTCTCCTTGTCTCCCATTTCCCTTCCCTCTCTCCTCTATCCCACTCCTTTACCTATTTGTTCTCGCCCCTCCCTTTCCGCAACATTTTCCCTAAACCCTAGCTGCCATTAGAACTTCCATGCATCCATAAATTAGCCAATAGGAACGTTTCTGCCATCCATAGGCTTGACTTTGTGGACTCTTGTGGTGGTCTGAGATGATTGTTTTGTCACCAGAAAATCCCCTTCCATCAGTGGACCCATCTCAACCACCAGCTTCCACCAAGTCACCACCCATATCCTCCACTTTAGCCTCTTCCATCTCTGATGTGTCGAGCCTTTCTGGCCTAGAGCCCCACCGTCACCATGGTCCATCACCAGGATTGCTACCAGTCTGAGGTGGGTGGTCAGTGATGATAGTAGGCATCATGTTGCTTTTTTCCCCTAATTCCCAACCGCATGGCCTTCCCTCATCCTTGGTACCCATAGCACGACATCAAAAAAACACCACAATTTTCTTCTGTAGCCACCACTAGATCTAAAAGCCATCATCATCTCTCATCACAAGAAGACATGAAAGAAGAGAAGCCGCTTCATATAATGGTTGGCACATAGGATATCAAACCCAAGTTCCTTTCTTCACAGCTCAGCCACTTCTTCTCAGAACCTATAGAAGACCCATCATCTCACCAATGACCATGAAGGCGGCGTCATAGGGAAACAAGGGGAGTTGTTCTCCTTTTTGGTGTAGAAGACCTTGAAACTGACCTCTCTTTCTCCTCCTCATCTTCCTTTCCACAAACCCTCATCACCTCCTCACACTGGAACCCTCAACTGACTATAGGGGGAATCCACATAATTGTAATTCTTGCCTCTCCAATCCCCATCAACCTGGCCCAGTCTCAACACCCTTTGCTACCTCAGACAATGAGGATGATGACCTAAATAATCCCAGTAATCCACTTACCCTGATTATATCCCACAAATACACCCCTACATATGCTGCACCACCAAGCCATCTTGCTGCCGGTCCATGAGATTCAGGAAGTATTACCAACCCAATAATCACCTAGAAGATCCCAACCTCTACATTGTAAGGAACTACAGAACCGTCAACCACCTAAATGAATCCTCTATTGTTATCTTGAAAATCATGGAGAATAGAGGACTATCTATAAATTGATTCTAGTGAACGAGATGGACTAGAGAGCAAATATATAGAGCCACAATGACTCATACATGGATTAGGAACCCAAGATTAATAGCATATCAACCATGCAGTAACTTGTCCTCAACTTTCTCAGTTTCTTTAATGGAAATCTAAATAATTTAATACATCGAACAAAACTTACTAACACATAAATGGATATATAGGTAGTTCGATAGTGAATGAAGTAATAAGCCTAGTAAGACAAACCTGAGTACAAGGAAGTATACACCTATACTTAGATCTCATTTTAATAATTTATTATATGAGTGGGATAATACATGCAAGTAAAAATTCTTTTTTAATGTAAGTATACTTAGCCTAGACATGCTTAGACTTACTTGGATAAGATGAATCATATCATTGTGGCATGTTCAAAACCCTAGGATTATATACATGTAGGGGCAATATCGACTTAAGAAGTATGCTCATCTATGTCAATCTATTTTGACTAAAATTAAAGATAAACATATATAACTATTAGTAAACCTATGCTTGGAAATGAAATACATGTTGCATTTTTCATACATTAATAATTGAAAACCCTTGATTCACATGGTATAAGGAGAGAATGACATTACAAAACCCAAATTGAGAGAATGCATATTAAAATCCACACACACATATATATGTACCCTAGACATAATTAGACCTACGTTACTAGAGATTAATATTAGAATTAAAGTAGATATCCAATGATCATATCAACATTTAATATGTTCAAAACCCCTAACAAGCCATTGGATTATTAGAATTGGGATAAGAGCTATATACATAACTATACTAGGAGTGTATACATTTGTAAACTATGTTTTTTCTAGCATACATAATGTGTTCCTAGGATGAATACTCAACTTTGGGGACCAAGTGAAACTATTGACTAAACCACTAGTTGTGAAAAGTTGGTATGTACTCCTCCCTATTTAATTTTGGGAATAATTTGACATAAATCTTCTTACAATGATGCATCTTTTCAATATTGACTCCTTTTATTCAACCATGTTGTGAGTTCTTTAATTTCTGATATTGAATCATCTGATTCTACAATGCTTGATGAATACTTTGTTTCCTAGGGTCTATGACTCCATATGCTTTGTTGTACCTGGAAATGTGAATCGTGAATGCAAACTATCTTGCCACTCTATTTATGCATGTTAGATAATTTGACTTGATAACTATTGTTGATGTTTATGCATAACCATTAAGATGTGCTTTTCTACCCTAAAATATATAGAGGTGTGCCTTTCTCCCTAGGGTGCACTTTTCTACCCATTTTATACATTCCAATGACTCAATGGTGTCTTGGCCCTACTATAGTTACTTTAGTCCAATATATTTCCATGCAAATGTTTAAGATTGTTGTGATATTGTGAATGGATAATGGCAAGATATGTTATCTCACTTGTTTATTTATATGCCTTATTCTTTTGGAATTCATTTTCTTGATATACCTCTTATTGGAACTTACTTATCTCTTTATGACTCTCCTTTTAATGGGAAAACATGTATATCTCTTTAAACATATTTAAATGTCAAAAAAATGTTAAATGTGCATAATCAGTTTTTGTTGATACATAACTTATTTCCTATTTTTTGGGCGTTCCTTCCACCCAAATGTAGGTGCATTACATGGAAGAGACTCAGGTTGATCATGAGCACATTGGTGAACATAAGGACAACTTGAGATAGCCTTGTTATCCTCTACATATGGGATTATGTTTATATAGATGTAACCCTTTTATTTTGTTGTAGCGCCCATTAGGGTGAAGAATGCATGCATAAAAAAAATTGTAACTTGATAAATAGTTATATTTTTCACTGCTTAGATATTTCATGGATCATGTTTGTATCATTGAGTGGACCCACTATCGGATCCCAGTCTTTACACATTGTTGTCTAGGAAGATTTACTTTGAGATCAACCAATAACTTGGCATGTTATTATATCCTTTCTAGTCTATTGTACAATACTAGAAGTTCTTAGAGAGTTCAAAATGTAGTTGTAGAAACTTTTATACAAAGGCTATGTGCAATATTATACATCACCTTGGGGCACACAAGTTATATTTGTGAAAAATAAAGACACTGCAATGGGGGTAGTGTATTGACTATAGACAGTTAATAAAGTTACAATTAAGAATATGTATCCTTTACCTAGAATTGATGATTTGTTTGATAAGTTTAGAGGATCTATAATTATTTCAAAAGTAGACTAGAGATCAGGCTATCTTCGATCCTGGCTTTCAGAAGGTACCTTTTTGGTCATGTTAAATCTGGAAAAGAAATTTGTGTTGATCCGAGAAAAAGTGGAGTTAGTGATACAATAGGAACAACCTAAGACTCCAACTAAAGTCCATAGTTTCCTTGGTTTAGTAGAATATTACAAATGTTCTATACAATATTTTAGTTCTATATCAATGGGATTGATAAGGTTAACAAGGAATATGTCTGATATGGAGAAAACATTATGAGATTGGCTTTTAGATCCTAAAGGAAATATTGACTTTCTATGATTCATTGAGGAAAGAATTGAAATGTGTAGTCATGCAAGATGAAAAAGTAATTTCCAATTCTTCTAGACAATTAAATACACATGACGAGAACTATCCAACTCATTAATTAGAGTTAGTTGCTATTGTGTTAGCCCTTCAGAGATGGTTTCATTATATTTATGGATTCTTGTTCCAAATACATTGATCATAAGAGCCTAAATCATACTACTATTCAAAAAAATATAATTACAAGGCATCATAGATGGTTTGAATTAATCAAAGATTGTGATTGCATAATTTGTAATCAACCTGGAAAGGCTAGTGTAGTTGCAGACACATTAAGTTGTAAGTCATCTTCTTAATATACAAGTTGATTATATCATTTATGACGTAAAAGAAGAGACATGTTATTAGACAATAGAAGGATGCATACTCATTTAGTATAAAACATGGGGGAATGATTTTGGCATAGTTACATTTTAAACCAACCCATAGTTATACTTTAATCCAACTCTAGAGTATTTTTCAATAAGAGGGTATAGATCCTATGATTTAGATGATTACATATGACATCATGGAAGGAAAGGAAAGGAAAGGTATTTCACTTCTCAAACAAAAAACCTTTTACAATAAAAGGGAAGGATGAGTATATCAAACCAATGAAGGTTAAAGAAGGATTCACTAGAAGAAGTGCACATGTCTATGTATGATATGCATCGAGGTAGTACTAAGGTATTGTTACAACCCCAATTTTTGGGTTCATTAGTGAGAAATATAATTTCTCATAGTAAAGATAATTGAACAAGTAAAGATATGATTTGGTTCAAATAAATGGATTTTTGTTTACAATAGCCTTGATGTTTGTGTTGTGGGCTTTATTGTCTATTGGGCCCGAATAACAAGAAAATTCAATGAATAAATGGATAATTGAAGAAAAGAAATATGTAGAAACCTCTAGAAGGCAAATTCAAAGAGGATTTCGTGCCTCTTGGGTTCCTTGGGTACCAAGGAGTCCAAGGTTCTAAAAAGAAAGCAATAAGAAAAGAAAAGATTAATGAAGTATTTCTTTATGAAGAAAGAAATTGGAAAATAATGATATAATGTGGAAAAAGAGTAGAAAGAGGCATAAATGAGATTTCTTGGTGAAATTTCGTATCCATGAGGTTTCTAATAATAAAAGGAATGCCAATGAGGAAAATAAAAGAGAAATAAGGAGAAATCCTCAAAAATAATTATTTTAATAAGAAATAAACAAGATAATGTGAAATAATGCATATAGATGCATCTAGAAGGATAATAAATATCCTTAAAAAGTAATTTCGAAATAATATAGTTTCTTGGGGTATAAGGAGCCCCAATGAAGGAAGAGGAAAAAGAAAATACCAAAATTTGGAGAATAAAAGATAATATGATACTTTATTAATGATTTTGGTAGCATTATGAAAAAGGAAGTAATTTTCTATTAAAAGAGAATAGAAATTCGTGGCCAATGAAATAAAAAGGCAAGTACAAAGAAAATGAAAGAGGAATTTTGAATTCCTAATATCCAATTAATAGGATATATCAAAGGAGAGAGAGAGAGAAGAATGGCTTCTCTTTGAAGGAAAACGAATCCTATTAGATGATGGACTTTGTCTCTTTAAGGAAAGCCATCCCAGGGCTTCGTTGACTTCCCCTATATAAGGGGTAAGGCTTGGGGGCGAATCCAGAGGTATCCCACGTAGCTATAACTCCCTTCTTCTTCCTTCTCCATCCAAAACCCTAGTCTTGGAGGGTAGAGCAACCCTGGGCAAACCAGGGGCTGAGGAGTCGTATGGTTGGAGGTGGGAAGAGTCCACGACAACCTTGAACGAATCATCTGCATAACCAAGGCCTCTGACGCCGCGCAACTCTGAGCATAAGGCTGCAAACCGCAGAAAATGTAGTTGTAGCTGCGGCCCTTTTTGCTCTCGAGTTTGGCCATATCAGTCGTGCCAAAGAGGAGCCTTGCGTGCGCCAAGGAGCAGAGGGTCCGGGGAAGCCATGGGCGGCGCTTCTCGGGCCGTAGGGGAGGAGTAGGAGCCGCGCCAAGGCAGCTAGGGCGGCTGCAGGGTTGTACGCATGAGCAGGCCGGCCAGCGCTAGTCTGAGATGTTACCCTCAAGCTGGTGGCTTCCATGGGAGCACAGAGGAGCTCCGGTGGCTTGGGACGTGTCCCCAGTAGCCGTCGAGGTCCAGGGCCGGTGCAAGAGTCACGCCCATGGTGCCTAGGGCTGCTGAATCGCGTCATCCGGAGGAGGAAGACGACCAAAATCAGCTGGACGGGTATACCCCTCCGTGGGGTGAAGAATCGCCGACTTAAGTGGAGGGCAATGTTGTCTTTTCAAAATGTTTCCCAAACAAGTCGCGCATGGCTGAGATGACATGGCGCAATCTCATTGGCTGGGGTAAGTGTTTTATTGCAAAAATCATAGCTCATGATTCGTAACTCGGATTAAAACAAGTTGTATATGAAAATTGATCCTCAGAACGAGAGGAATCCAAATAAATTATGTTTGAAATCTGATTCTGATTGCAATCCGAAAATTAATGGAAGTAATCATCTTTAATACTTTAATGATTAAGAAACTCTATTTTGAGATGATTAATGTGTTTAATAGGGTTTAATGGATCATTAGAGTTGATATTAACCTGTTAAATGTAAAACGATACATTATGTTCAAAAAGGGATAACTTTGCACGTGATTAGTCTAATTTAGAGTTTATGTGCTTAAATATGCTTGAAATTTGAAAAGGGCATAAAGTTAACATCTTTAATGATTCAATTAAGGAAAAACCCTTAGATTTGATGATAGATGGATAATTCAAGCTGATATTAACCTGTTGTTAATGAAAGAGAAAATAGGATTTAAAAATATGATCTTTTTATATAATTGGCTTAATTTAGGGTTTTGTGCACAAATATGCATTAATGAGTTTGAAAACCCTAATCTTGATGAATATGTCTTTTAATTGGTTTAATTGTGTGAATCCACAAATAAAATAGAGATGTGATGATCCTAAGCTAATTTGAGCATAAAAGATCCTTAATGTGGATAATTTGAGTAATTAGGGTTTTTATGAGTGGAAAAGTTGTTTTAGGGTTTGTTAACTTAAAAAGGATAAAGTTTGAGAAATTGATCTAAGAAACCCTAATTCATCCTAATGAGACTTAGAAACCTTAGAAAGGTGTCCCAAGTCAATAAGGAGTTGTTTGGGATATGCTTGTGACATTTAGACATTATACATGTTTTCAGGATCAATGTTTGCTTGCTTGATTGATTGGCTTGCTTGATTGGACATCTAGTTGGATTTGGATAAATTTTTGCTTGAGATCTCCAAGACAGGTATGTGGTTACGATAACGAATAACCACTTTAGGTTTTTCGATGGATTCCCTGATGTTTAATCGCATTGAATGCAACTAAACTGTTGAATATTTATGTATTTCTTGCAATTATAAAGTGACTATGACTATCACTTAATGTATATGCCTGTAAACTCAGATCTTGGTTCTCTTTGTGGCATAATAGCTAACCTAGTACATGGCTGCCTATGGGTAGGTCCATCAGGTTAGAGAAAGGCCTTGTACATGGCTACCTATTGGGTAGGTCCATCAGGTCTATGGATGACCTAGTACATGGCTACCTATTGGGTAGGTCCATCAGGTCTATGGATGACTTAGTACATGGCCACCATTGAGGTAGGACCATCAAGTCATAATGAGTTAGATATTGGGCTATCTTCGGATAGTGCCATGCGACTCTATTACCTAAAAGAGAGGTGATATTCATGTCCACTGTAGGGACAGCCCAGAGTTCGAGAATATGTATGGATTGAGTTGTATGGCTTAAAATGTAATCTTGATTGTTAAATGATTAATTGAATGATTATATTGTTACCATAATTGAACATTATCTGTTTCCTCCACATACCAGCTTCGGCTGACCGACGTTTTGTTTGTCGGCATTTTAGGTACAATGAAAAGTACAAACAGTAAAGCGACACCTTGTGAATTCAAGAATTAAAGAACAAGGAGGAATTAGATAGAATAGTTCAGCTGAGGTTAGAAGTTAGTTTGTTCCCAACTTATCAAGGTATGCAAAGAAAAATTTTATTACCATTTTCAGTATAGTCTGTTAGAATTTAATAATTGTTTATGGTTAATTGCCGAACCTTTGATCCGGAAGTCATGGGTGCGGCTTCGACCTCTCAGTCTCCCTTAATTGGGGGTTATCGGGAGGTGGGGTCGTAACAGGTATACTAAAACTTGAAGGAAGTATATTGGTGGCTGATAATGAAGAAGCATGTGGATGAATTTGTAGCACGATATGGATTATGTCAACAAGATAAAGTGTAGCATAAAAAATAGCACAATGTTACAACCTTTACCTCTACTAGAATGGAAATGGACCAATGTGATAATGGACTTTGTAGTGGGATTACTGTGTACTCCAAGAGATGTTGACTCCTTATGGGTTTTTGTTAACAAGTTAAGTAAGCCATCTAAATTTGTGGAAGTAAAGATTACATATGTAGCTGATTGACTAAAAAAATTATAATGATGATATAGTCAGACTGCATGGAATTTCATTAATAATAGTATCATATAGAGGGCCACAGTTACATCAACATTTTGGATATATGACATGTTGCAGTGGGAACAAATATTAACGTTAGTAAATTTCTTCATCCTCAAACTAATAGACATTTTGAGAGGGCAATTTAGACTATAGAAGATATGTTAAGATCAAGTGCTTTGTTGTTTTCGCGATGATGTATGCACAAGTCTGATAAAGTCTTCCTATCAAAACAATTATCAATCTAACATAGGAACAACACCTCATGAAGATATGTATGGATGAAAGTGTAATTTGCATATATTTTTGTATGAAACTGGAGAAAATAGTTAATGGGTTCTAAGATAGTTTAACAAACTACAAAGATGATTAAATTGTTTAGAAAATTATTATAGGCAGCTTAAGCTCAGTAGAAAAGTTATGCTGATAAAATGAAAAGGTCTTTGAAATTTAAAGTTGGGATAAAAAATTTCCCTAAAGGTTTCTACATGGAAAGGATTTCATAGATTTTGAGATAGGGGTAAGTTAACCCCTATATATATAGGCCCCCACCTTCTGGTATAGGGAGAATAGGCAAGGTATCCTTTAGGTTCAACTACCACTTGAGTTACAAAAGTTGCATAATATCTTTCATGTATCAATCTTAAGAAATTTTCGTCTAGAAACAACTCATATATTATACAAAACTAAAGTAGAGTTGACAGATGATGTTACCTATGAAGAAAGTCCAGTGTAGATTCTAGATACAAAAGTTTAGAAGCATAGAAATCATAAAATACCTATGGTGAATGTATTATGGAAGTACCAAAATTCTAATGAATCAACATGGCAACATGAGTGTGAGATGAGGAGAACTCATCTCGAGTTTTTCTAAATTTCAAGATGAAATTTATTAAGGGGGGAAGAATATGTAAAGAACCTAACGTGGATTAATCCTTAAGCATGTAAGTTATCTTAATTAAGAGATTGATTATTTCAATTGCCTACTTATGTGGATATGCAATCAGTTGGATAGTGGATTTTTCATTAACAGTCTTTGTCTAAATGTTCAGTGATGAAGGGACATTTTGGTAATATGTGTTTGATGAGTATATAGATTACCTTCTTTCTTTTGTTTGTTTTGATATGGTTTGCAGGTGTAAATTGCTCTGACCACCATCCAAACATGGAGTTGGTTGTTGAGTGCCTACATATGGAAGGTTGTTGATCCCCACTAATGATGATGAAGCATTGAAGAATGTTGGACTTCCACCTGTGCAGAGGGAAGTTGGAAATCAATGAAAAAAATGGGAGATGTTGTTTATTGATGAAAATACACTAACATGAAACCGATGAACTCCTTTCTAGGGAAAATTCTTCCCTCAACCAATGACAAGGAAGTTAGCATAATCATGGATAGAGACATATGAAAGTTGTCTTCCAATAAAAACCCTACACTTATCAATCAATGGAAGTGTGTGCTTGACAATTGATGAGATTTTAATGATGTCAATTGATGTTAAATATGGATATGAGAACCAATGCAAATACTTGTATGTAAAATGATGACACATTTATATAGAATACTGATGAAGAAGCTGCTTTGGTATTTTGATGGAATCCTTAGGTTAAAGACCGATACATGATTCTTCTTTGTGAACCACTGGAAATCCTATAGATGATGATCAATGAAATCTTTGACACTCATTTACTTATGGCTTGACTAAGTTGTTAACTAATGACAAATCTAGTCTGTCAAATGTACCTAGCTCCCTCAACTAATGAAATTTCAGTTCATGGCTAACAATGTATGTTTTGTGTCTATCTTAGATTGATGATACCACTGACTTACTTCCTCTCTCCACTTAACCTATAAATACCTCACCTCTTTCTTTCAAGACTGCATTTCTGATGGGTTGAGAAAGATGAGAAGATATTAGAGCCCTAGCCCTCATTGGCTGTTGAAAGTGACAATCATTTTGTTGTTTGATCATGAGCCAGGTCGATGAACTTGTTCCTTATCCTTTCTAAAATCATCTAAGTTTAAGAAATCACTTCCCATTCTCTTGTTTATGATCCATATTCTCAATTAGGGTTCCCACAAAGCTAAACTCTGATTGTTTTACATCCCTAAATGAGATGTGTTGTATGGAACTAGAAGAGGAGAAAAGCTAGTTTGCCATGACTAATTTAAGATTAATGATTGGAGATCAACATCACCTCACTAAAGGTGAGTGATATAACCAATATTTACTATAACAATATCATTCTTGTAAAGAAGGGTTATAACTCCTAGTTCCCTATCGTTATCGATAAATATAAGACTCTCAATGAAACAAAGAGGAAAAATAAAAGAACTAGAGTAGAAATTTCTCCAAAAATCCTCATCTTATTTCTTGCTGATTTGAGGCTATTGACTCACCATGTTGGAATCCATTTCTAACTGATATGATGTCAAAACCTTAACTAGAAGATGCATACTATCATAAATTCACCTATCTTTCTTGAAGGGATATTTCTATGGTTATCATATGAGTTTCATGTGACTGATATACAAATTGATTTATAATAAGAAATCATTATTGTTTAGAGCTAGTTGTGATTAGTTTGATAATGTGAATTTTAGGCCATGGTGTATTAATTATCAAGGATTGGGCCTTGTGATATCCTGGGGAAATCCTTGGACCTTAAATAAAAGGAGGTGTGATACATGTCCTATTTAGGGTAGCAAATGTTGAATATGAAATGTTTTCCTCATCATTTAAATTCTTGAAGGCTTGATATATTCTTATTCGATTCCTTTCCACTTGTATATAATAGGATTGATGTATTATTAAGATGTTTTATCGGTATAGTTAAACAAAGTGGAACTATAACTATCCTCAATGACAATGCTAGGATGGTGAAATAAATTGTTCACACTTAGGATGAAGTCAAACTGATGAAATCTCATATCGGAATAGACCTTGAGGGAAAATGTACAGAAGGTTAGGGGAAGTTACATGGAAGTGGAAGCAAAACCCCATATTTCTTATTATAAATAAAATAAGATTTACAAGTGTCAGGGGAAGTTCCACAAAGATGGAAGTGACACCCCAATTTCTTTATTGAATATGATGAAAATAAATTATAAAATGCAATTGAATTATGTATTTTGACTTAGACCTAGCCTTATATCAAGGTGGGACAATGGTAGAAGAGATAAAAATCCCTACTTGTCCCAAGGTGGACCTAGACTTTTGTTTATCATAGGATTTTTGACGACACCCTAAGCTATGGAAGTTCATATGTGCACATGATCATATAGAGACAATGTCTACCTAATGATGTACAAATTAGGTTGATCTAGGAAAAATCAACGGAGAATAGATAATGTGATTATCTAGTAGTCTCTTATATCTTCATGAAAAGTTTGTTATGTGTAAATGCTAATCTGACCTAATTAGTTGAATGTTGGTTAAAATGAAATGAACTTGAATGTTGTATTTTAGACATATTTTGTTACATTTCTCACCTGTACATTGGCTAACGAAGCAATAACAAATTTCTAGATTTTGGAAGCAAGATACATGCTAACAAAGTTTCCACTCGAGACTGGTAAGATGTACATTTAGGTGAAATCTCCTTTAACATTTCTTGTTTACATAGATTGACGTGTATTTTACTACGCACTAAAACACAAGTATACGTGTCGAGTAATATAGGTCTTGTGAGGCCCGAGTCGAACTCAGGGATACGTGAATTACTGGAGACTTCTAATAACTAATCGCAATCAGCTAGGCCGATTAACAAAGTATGGTTTTGTTGTTCAAATTAAAAAGAAAAATAAAAATCAAACAAAGAAAACAATCGATTAAAGGTTAATTTAATCAATTCAAAAGGATATCTTTAGGATGGCGGTTTCACCGCGGGTCAACATTGTATTAAATTTCATATAATTCCTCACACTTCTCTCTCTATCCGGGTAGTGGCCTGAAAACAGAATTACCCACTGTCGTGGTGTAATTCACTACTTAGATTTAGGTTGATTCCACCGTCGTAGTAATCATTCCCCTAAACTAAGTGCATTATAAACGGTCTCTCAGTTCCCACCATTAATTTTACAACTCCTTTGTCAAGGGTTTTATTAATTAATGTAGAATTCGTCTCTTTTCAACCGTTAATCCTTCTGTCGAAGTGATTAAGGGCATTAAGTTATTATTATGGTGATCAAGCATAACAATAGAAATGGAGAAAACGAATCTATACCACGGATTTGAGAGAAAAATATGAATTATTGATATAAAAATGTCAGACAATGCATTCCCGGGCTACTCCCGGTCCTAAAGATTGAGGGTTTTAGCCTCTCATGTTCATCTCACACGAATACATGGTAGAAATTGGGGAATTCATAAGAAAAATGGGAAATAAATGGGAAAACCCCTGAACGGAGAAGAACCGGTGGATCCTTGGCGTAGAACATGAGCTTCCCCGCCTGTCGGTGGTGGAAATCATCTTTGGCAGCGTCCGAATCACCCGGGATGAGCTTCTCGGCCTCCGTTCTCCTTTCTCTCCTCCTCCGCACTCGTGCAATCCAAAATTCGATGATCTCCCCGTCTGGGCGGCCGTCATTAGGTATAAGTCCCTAATTAGGTCGTCAAATAACAATAGCCGTCCGATCGAGATCAAAACAAATCCAACGCATATCTGCCGGCGTCGATACCATCGACGCGGGTCGATGGTATCGACCCGGCGGATTAGCGGCAGCTTTCCTTTCTTTTATTCTGAGCGCCTGTGGTGATATCGATACCATCGACTTGTGTGTCGATGGTATTGACTCCTTTAGCATCGGTTGTTGTCGTTTAGCGACGCTGTAGCTCCCCTTGTGTCGATGGCATCGACTTGTGTCGTTTAGCGACGCTGTAGATCCCCTTGTCGTTTAGCGACGCTGTAGCTACCAGTTTGATGCGATTATTTTGAGTCGCATTTAGAGACCTATTTCATATGTGTTTTGTGCTTTAATTACTCATTTTCATGGATATTATTGCATAATTCACTTTATTTGGTCTTTTCCATCATTTTATATCAAATTCCCTTTGTTTTACTATTTTGAGTATTATTTATCATCTTATTATAAATTGTGTGGATTTACTTGGTCTTGTTGTGAAATTTCAGGAAAAAAACAAGTATCTGCTTCCGTCGATACCATCGACGGAAGTCGATACCATCGACCAAGCCACAGGTTGTCAGCCGAGAAGAGCAATACAGAGTCGATACCATCGACACTTAAGTCGATGGTATCGAGATCCCTTCAAGTTGCTGGCAAGGAAGCTGTCGATACCATCGACCCAAGTCGATGCCATCGACACAAGGGGAGCTACAACGTCGCTAAACGACAACAACCGACGCTAAAGGAGTCGATACCATCGACACACAAGTCGATGGTATCGATATCACCACAGGCGCTCAGAATAAAAGAAAGGAAAGCTGCCGCTAATCCACCGGGTCGATACCATCGACCCGCGTCGATGGTATCGACGCCGGCAGATATGCGTTGGATCTGTTTTGATCTCGATCGGACGGCTATTGTTATTTGACGACCTAATTAGGGACTTATACCTAATGACGGCCGCCCAGACGGGGAGATCATCGAATTTTGGATTGCACGAGTGCGGAGGAGGAGAGAAAGGAGAACGGAGGCCGAGAAGCTCATCCCGGGTGATTCGGACGCTGCCGAAGACGATTTCCACCACCGACAGGCGGGGAAGCTCGTGTTCTATGCCAAGGATCCACCGGTTCTTCTCCGTTCAGGGGTTTTCCCATTTATTTCCCGTTTTTCTTATGAATTCCCCAATTTCTACCATGTATTCGTGTGAGATGAACATGAGAGGCTAAAACCCTCAATCTTTAGGACCGAGAGTAGCCCGAGAATGCATTGTATGACATTTTTATATCAATAATTCATATTTTTCTCTCAAATCCGTGGTATAGATTCGTTTTCTCCATTTCTATTGTTATGCTTGATCACCATAATAATAACTTAATGCCCTTAATCACTTCGACAGAAGGATTAACGGTTGAAAAGAGACGAATTCTACATTAATTAATAAAACCCTTGACAAAGGAGTTGTAAAATTAATGGTGGGAACTGAGAGACCGTTTATAATGCACTTAGTTTAGGGGAATGATTACTACGACGGTGGAATCAACCTAAATCTAAGTAGTGAATTACACCACGACAGTGGGTAATTCTGTTTTCAGGCCACTACCCGGATAGAGAGAGAAGTGTGAGGAATTATATGAAATTTAATACAATGTTGACCCGCGGTGAAACCGCCATCCTAAAGATATCCTTTTGAATTGATTAAATTAACCTTTAATCGATTGTTTTCTTTGTTTGATTTTTATTTTTCTTTTTAATTTGAACAACAAAACTATACTTTGTTAATCGGCCTAGCTGATTGCGATTAGTTAGTAGAAGTCTCCAGTAATTCACGTATCCCTGAGTTCGACTCGGGCCTCACAAGGCCTATATTACTCGACGCGTATACTTGCGTTTTAGCGCGTAGTAAAATACACGTCAAGTTTTTGGTGCCGTTGCCGGGGATACGGCGAATTATTGGCACTTTGAGTGCTAAGAGCGGCCATTCTAGGCCACATTTTTTTTTAATTTTTAGAACAATTTCAAAAATTCCTTTATTTCTCTATAATTGTGTTGACTCGTTCAAAGCATTGTACTGAACCCCTATTTCCATTTTTCAGGTACTTTGTATGGTGCACACACGTAGTCGAGACTACGTGAATCGCACACCTGAGGTTCCATCTGCGGGACCAGAGGATGAGGACTACTACGAGGAGGAACACCACAGTGATATAAATTCTGAATCTGAGCAAGAACAAGAAGAAGTAATGGCTGAAGCACATACAATATGGGAGAAGATCAAGGCGTCTTCTTCCTCGGCATCAAAGGGGCCTATAAAGAAACAAGGGCTAAACATTCCAACCTACAAGATCGATCCAGCACTGATTAACCTGGTTAAATCAAACGCATTTCACGGATTAAAAAATGAAGATCCAGTGGCCCACATCAGCCAGTTCGTGGAGAACTGCGATATGGTGAAGATAGATCGATTTCCGTAGGATGTGCTCTATCTCAAGTTATTCCCGAGTTCCTTGGCTGGAGTGGCAAGAGAGTGGCTTCATAACCTCGACGACGAGTTTGTTGAATCATGGGATCACATGGTGGAGGTTTTCTTCGAGAGGTTCTTCCCTCCTGAGAAGACCAATGATATGATCCGGAAGATCCACAATTTCACCCAACAAGCGGGTGAAACTTATTCTGAGACTTGGGAGCGATTCCAAGTCATGTTGAGGAGATGTCCACACCATGGACTGGACAAGGAAACCCAAGTGAAGATTTTCTACTTTGCTCTCTCCGAGCATGATAGAAGCAACCTGGACTCAGCTGGTTCCGGATTTTTCTTAAATAACACCGATACAAGATGTTGGGAAATACTGAAGAACATGGCTAGGAAACAGTCATGGGGCGACAGAGGTGCAGTAGAACATGTCAAGGCTGTCGGCGAATCCAGAACAGTTAGGGAGCTGAATGACAAGCTAGATCTTCTAGCCAAGAAGCTGCTAGCTAAGGAAGATACATCTGAGGATGAGGAAGCCCAAGTGAAGTTCATGCAACAACAGGGCTATAGAAACAATGACTATGCCTGGAGAAAGGATAAAAAGTTTTCATGGAAGGATCCAAACAATTTTCTGCAGGATCCGGATGTTAAGCCACAGCAGAAAGCCGAGGACAAGAACACTGAATTACTAACTCAAATGGTCCAGCAAAACCAAGAGATGATGGCCATGTTTGGAAAACAATTGCAATCTCAAGGTGACATTCTAACCAAATTTGGGCAGACGCTGCAAAGCCATGGAGCGCAAATGCGGGCATTAGAGACCACCGTGGCTCAGATTTCGAGTGAAGTGGCGGCCATCAAGCACGCCAATCAACAGAAACCAGCGGAGAATGCAAACGTGGCTCAAGCACATCATCAGGTTAAGTACATGTCGGTGATAAGAAATGAGGAATCTCAGGTGCAAGAAGCTGTAGAAGAAAGAAAAATGACTTTCAATGTGAATGCAACACCGGCGATACCATATCCATGCACGTACTATAGATTGCCGGGCGGAAACCATTTCTTCAGGAAATCAGAGAGAGTTGTGAGTATGGTATCTCCATCTAGGCAAGATGAGCAGGTGCAGGTTGTTTGTGCACATGTGGAGACATCTGAGGCGAAAGAGGAACCACAACAAGCTGCTACTATTGATGATGTCTCGCCAAAGCCCACGTCCGAGGGAATGATTGAAGCAAGCTTAGGGGAGGTACCCCCGAAAAGCGCTTATGTGCCACCTCTTAGGCGTGTTGATGCAGCTGATGTTTTGGATCCGGTAAATTCTAAGTCAAAGAAAGAGCATCGTCACTTTAAAAATTCCTGGAGATATTCCGAAAACTCCACATCAACGTTCCGTTAGTGGAGATGATCGAGAAAGTACCCGCCTATGGGAGGTTCATCAAGGAAATCATCAATAAGAAGAGGCGGATAAAAGATGATGAAATTTATTGGATGAATGAGACGGTGAGCTCTATGATTCATGGGAATTCACCAAAGAAGAGAAAAGACCCAGGAGGTTTTTACATTCCGTGTTCAATATGTGGTCAACATTTCCCTAAAGCGCAATGTGATTCCGGCGCTAGTATAAATCTCATGCCTTTGGCTACATTTCAAAAGCTGGGGTTAAAAGAGATAAAGAAGTTGGCTGCAACAATTGAATTGGCAGATGGGTCTACCGTGAGACCCTATGGAGTATGTGAAGATGTCCTCGTCAAAGTTGACAGATTCATATATCTGGTGGACTTTGTCGTCATGGATATGCCACCACTCCAAAGCTACGAAATTCTCCTAGGAAGACCGTTTCAAGCAACGGCAGATGTTGTTACTACTTTAGGGAGAGGTACTCTATCTTTGGGCATTGGAGGAGACCGTGTTGAATTAAAATTACCGCATGATCCTCTAAGTGCGGTCTCCAAGGTGAAAAGATGATGACTGTCATACGTCTAGCCTAAGACGTTAAAGAAGGGCGCTTGTTGGGAGGCAACCCAACCATTGGTACAGTAGGATAGGTTAATTTTAGTCATAGATTGCTTTTATTTCGTTTAAATTTTAGTTTAAAAATGATACCTTGATCCGTTTGTTGAATGTGCAGGCACAGGAAGGGTCGATACCATCGACACACTGGTCGATGGTATCGACATGGGTTCAGGTTGACACCAGCAAAAATCGCACTGCGTCGATACTATCGACACCTCTGTCGATGGTATCGACATGGTCACAGACAGTTCGCAATAAAAGTGTCGATGGTATCGACACCCCAGTCGATACCATCGAGATCTCTGGAGATATTCAGATGGATTTTGCTAAGTCAACTCGATACCATCGACGGCCTCGTCGATGGTATCGACATCATCACAGGATGAATGCAACACAACGGCGGTGTCGCAATAAAAGCAAGTCGATACCATCGACACCCGTCGATGGTATCGACGGACATGTCACCGATCCGAACACAGACATCGACGACGATCGCAACAGCCACGTCAGCGATCCGGGTGCTACGTCGATACCATCGATTTCCGTCGATGGTATCGACACGTCAGCAATCCGGGTTTCTCGATCCAGTAAACGTCAGCCGTCGATACTCGCGAGGGAGGCGGATACCCGCGAGATGTGCCGATACCATCGACCCGCGTTGATGGTATCGACGGGCCAACAGGGGCACCGATCAAGCCTATTTAAGGGGACTTGCAACGTCACTTGACGTCACACCTTCAGAGCAAGTATCCTCCTTTGCGCCGAGCACTCCCCCGAGCCCTCCAAGACTGCAGAGAAGCGTCATCGAGCGGAGATCTTCATCGAGCGGAGAATTTCTTCTCCATCTTCACCAAGTTCTGTTCTTCTAATCCCTTCTTTTCTCGCAACCATGGTGCACACCGCCAGAGCGTCGTCCTCAAGCACTCACCCTTTGGAGATCGAGGAGTTTGTTCCTCCCCCACCCGCTTCCATCCCTCGTCCACGCCTAATTCATGCCAACATGGATGTGAGGAAGGTCTACGAGGATATTATGAAGCGAAAGTTCGAGCCCACCCGGTATGTGGACCGGGGAATGATCCAGGAGCTGGGGTTCGAGGCCAACTTGGCCTATGTGTTGGCCGGGCAAGCGCGGCACACCAATCGCCTTTATGAGATCGACTGTCATGCGGATGGGCAGCCGTTTTTCGGCGAATGGCCCACATACAAGGAACTGGTGGCCGAGTTCATGGAATCTCTTGATATCTACGTCGTACCAAATGACGTGGTACCATCAGACCAGACGTGGATCCGGGGAAGGGTGTCCTTCCGACTCTTCAACAACAATTACAACATCACGTTGAAGCAGTTCAACGACATCTTCAACTGGAACCACAGCCGCAACGATCACCGACGCCCCGACGCCCGCACCGACTATGACAAAATCTTCGCCGAGCTAGTTACAGTGCCGGCAGGGAAGACTGTGAGCTACCATAATGCAGCGGTAGCGGATTTTGAGCACCCGTTCATCCGGGTCCTGCACAGGATGTTGAGCTTGACTTTCTTCGCTCGAAGCGATCTTGCTTTGAGCAAGTTTCAGGAGAGTATCCTGTTCTTTCTCTACGCACTCCTGAAACGTCAAGAGTGCAATTGGGGGGCGTTCTGGCTACAGCGCATCCTGGCGGTGAAGAGGAGCACAAGGAAGGCTCCAATCCATTTTGGTGGTCTTGTCACCAAGTTGGCGCTTTACTTGGGGCTGAACCTTCAGTCCATGACTCCGATCTTTACGAGCAGCAAGGTGAACGTGCAACATTTGCACCGTTCAAACCTTATTCTTCTCCGGGACGGGTTGGCGTACGCTCATTGCCACGTCAACCAAGCTTATCAGGAGAGCTCCCTACCGGATGACGTCTTCAACATTGAGGGCAAGCAGCACTTCTGGTGGCCAATCATAGCCATCGAGTCCTCCGAGGAAGACGACGGTGGTGACGAGCAAGAAGGCGAGGCTGCAGAGGAAGAGGAGGCTTTCACACCTCTTCGAGCACGTGTGGCACCACGGAAGCGTCCTAGGATGCATCCGGGTGCATCTTCATCATCTCAGCCCCCGCCGTCATCACCACAGTACGAGCAGCCAGCTGCGGATCCCTATTCCATGCAGGGGATGTACACCATGCTGTAGGACATACAGCAGACTCAGCTACAGCACATGGGTATGTATACCGGCATTAATGAGACTACGAGCCGGGTACTTGACAACCAACGGGCTATGTTCGAGAACGAGCGGCTCATCCTCGCCAACCAAGAGCAAATGCACACCCGGTTGCAGCGGATAGAGACGCAACAGGAGCCCTTCTTTGACCATTACTGGAGTCAAGACTACTTTGGAGGCTATCCACAGCCTCCGCCGAGGACCCAATATGATCCAAGCTTCCAGGGGGAGTACCCGTCTTGGGATCCTACGGCACCGCAATACCCACCACCGCCTCCGCAAGATTGATCAGGGTATCACTGTTCCACCCTTAAGTTAGTTTTTGACTATGAGGCCATAGTCGAATTCAAGCTTAGGGGGGTGGCTGGAACAGCTCTATCTTTTATCTTTTCTTTAGTTGTTTTTTAGTTTCGTTTTTAGTTTCTGCTTTGTTATTTGTTCTTGCAATTTTAGTGTTTGCTTAGGATCCACATCTATCTAGTGTAATTGTGGATGTCGTAAAAATTGTCATCTCGCTTTTTCATGGGAAATTTAAGGGAATTTCAAAAATTTCTGGGTCTTTTGGATAGCTTAACTTGGTTGTCCTTGGGAAACTTGTCCTATGAAAATGATTGATTATGTCAACTTTGAAGCAATATGTCACAACCACACCCCCATTGACTCATGAAAAGTGGATAGTAACGGTTGTTTGAGCCTAACCTAATCAAATGGTAATGAGACCTTAATTGGATATACGAGAAAGAACCCTTTGAACTACTACACATGTCAGTAAGGAGGGACACATGATATTTTTCTAAGGTTCAGTAACTTAATCTTGTGATCATTCCACTTCATATTTTTCCATAATCCACCAAAGAATTGGAAGTAAAGTACAGTCTTAATTCCTCCTTGCGTGCATAGCATGTAGATAGGATTTGCATTGTTATTTTCATATTTTTGCATAAAATGAAAAAAGTATAGTGATTCATGCACATTACCTTTAGGTGCATGTCATGTAGTTGCACTCATAACTTTCATGATTTTCATGCATAAGTACACCATGTACCTCAGTTTGTCTTGAAAAGTGATCTAAATTGTCCCATACCCTCGCATTAGTACAAAGATTTCCAATCATGAAGAAAATAGCCTAACACATGTATCTCTAAGCAATTATGGATATGTGGGCTAAAAGAAAAAAAAATCTGAAAATCTGAAAAAATGAAATGAAAAAAAAAGAGAATTTAGAAGGAAATGGAAAAAGAGGGAGAAAGGAGCATGATATCACTTGCATAACAAGGAAACTGAGTACATGATGTGGCTTAATTAGATTTCTATCTCTTTTTGAGGTGGAAGGTTAGTGCATGCATCATTCCACCCAATTTTAAGCATTAGGGCATTTTCAATGTGCATTGGCATCAATTAGGGCATTTTGTTGTATGCATTTTGAAACTGTGCAATACTTCCAAATTCTTCCATGAACCACCCATTCCATCCACCCGTTGCTCGGATTACATATGTAGCTGATTGACTAAAAAAATTATAATGATGATATAGTCAGACTGCATGGAATTTCATTAATAATAGTATCATATAGAGGGCCACAGTTACATCAACATTTTTGGATATATGACATGTTGCAGTGGGAACAAATATTAACGTTAGTAAATTTCTTCATCCTCAAACTAATAGACATTTTGAGAGGGCAATTTAGACTATAGAAGATATGTTAAGATCAAGTGCTTTGTTGTTTTCACGATGATGTATGCACAAGTCTGATAAAGTCTTCCTATCAAAACAATTATCAATCTAACATAGGAACAACACCTCATGAAGATATGTATGGATGAAAGTGTAATTTGCATGTATGTTTGTATGAAACTGGAGAAAATAGTTAATGGGTTCTAAGATAGTTTAACAAACTACAAAGATGATTAAATTGTTTAGACAATTATTATAGGCAGCTTAAGCTCAGTAGAAAAGTTATGCTGATAAAATGAAAAGGTCTTTGAAATTTAAAGTTGGGATACAAAATTTCCCTAAAGGTTTCTACATGGAAAGGATTTCATAGATTTTGAGATAGGGGTAAGTTAACCCCTATATATATAGGCCCCCACCTTCTGGTATAGGGAGAATAGGCAAGGTATCCTTTAGGTTCAACTACCACTTGAGTTACAAAAGTTGCATAATATCTTTCATGTATCAATCTTAAGAAATTTTCGTCTAGAAACAACTCATATATTATACAAAACTAAAGTAGAGTTGACAGATGATGTTACCTATGAAGAAAGTCCAGTGTAGATTCTAGATACAAAAGTTTAGAAGCATAGAAATCATAAAATACCTATGGTGAATGTATTATGGAAGTACCACAATTCTAATGAATCAACATGGCAACATGAGTGTGAGATGAGGAGAACTCATCTCGAGTTTTTCTAAATTTCAAGATGAAATTTATTAAGGGGGGAAGAATATGTAAAGAACCTAACGTGGATTAATCCTTAAGCATGTAAGTTATCTTAATTAAGAGATTGATTATTTCAATTGCCTACTTATGTGGATATGCAATCAGTTGGATAATGGATTTTTCATTAACTGTCTTTGTCTAAATGTTCAGTGATGAAGGGACATTTTGGTAATATGTGTTTGATGAGTATATAGATTACCTTATTTCTTTTGTTTGTTTTGATATGGTTTGCAGGTGTAAATTGCTCTGACCACCATCCAAACATGGAGTTGGTTGTTGAGTGCCTACATATGGAAGGTTGTTGATCCCCACTAATGATGATGAAGCATTGAAGAATGTTGGACTTCCACCTGTGCAGAGGGAAGTTGGAAATCAATGAAAAAAATGGGAGATGTTGTTTATTGATGAAAATACACTACCATGAAACCGATGAACTCCTTTCTAGGGAAAATTCTTCCCTCAACCAATGACAAGGAAGTTAGCATAATCATGGATAGAGACATATGAAAGTTGTCTTCCAATAAAAACCCTACACTTATCAATCAATGGAAGTGTGTGCTTGACAATTGATGAGATTTTAATGATGTCAATTGATGTTAAATATGGATATGAGAACCAATGCAAATACTTGTATGTAAAATGATGACACATTTATATAGAATACTGATGAAGAAGCTGCTTTGGTACTTTGATGGAATCCTTAGGTTAAAGACCGATACATGATTCTTCTTTGTGAACCAATGGAAATCCTATAGATGATGATCAATGAAATCTTTGACACTCATTTACTTATGGCTTGACTAAGTTGTTAACTAATGACAAATCTGGTCTGTCAAATGTACCTAGCTCCCTCAACTAATGAAATTTCAGTTCATGGCTAACAATGTATGTTTTGTGTCTATCTTAGATTGATGATACCACTGACTTACTTCCTCTCTCCACTTAACCTATAAATACCTCACCTCTTTCTTTCAAGACTGCATTTCTGATGGGTTGAGAAAGATGAGAAGATATTAGAGCCCTAGCCCTCATTGGCTGTTGAAAGTGACAATCATTTTGTTGTTTGATCATGAGCCAGGTCGATGAACTTGTTCCTTATCCTTTCTAAAATCATCTAAGTTTAAGAAATCACTTCCCATTCTCTTGTTTATGATCCATATTCTCAATTAGGGTTCCCACAAAGCTAAACTCTGATTGTTTTACATCCCTAAATGAGATGTGTTGTATGGAACTAGAAGAGGAGAAAAGCTAGTTTGCCATGACTAAATTAAGATTAATGATTGGAGATCAACATCACCTCACTAAAGGTGAGTGATATAACCAATATTTACTATAACAATATCATTCTTGTAAAGAAGGGTTATAACTCCTAGTTCCCTATCGTTATCGATAAATATAAGACTCTCAATGAAACAAAGAGGAAAAATAAAAGAACTAGAGTAGAAATTTCTCCAAAAATCCTCATCTTATTTCTTGCTGATTTGAGGCTATTGACTCACCATGTTGGAATCCATTTCTAACTGATATGATGTCAAAACCTTAACTAGAAGATGCATACTATCATAAATTCACCTATCTTTCTTGAAGGGATATTTCTATGGTTATCATATGAGTTTCCTGTGACTGATATACAAATTGATTTATAATAAGAAATCATTATTGTTTAGAGCTAGTTGTGATTAGTTTGATAATGTGAATTTTAGGCCATGGTGTATTAATTATCAAGGATTGGGCCTTGTGATATCCTGGGGAAATCCTTGGACCTTAAATAAAAGGAGGTGTGATACATGTCCTGTTTAGGGTAGAAAATGTTGAATATGAAATGTTTTCCTCATCATTTAAATTCTTGAAAGCTTGATATATTCTTATTCGATTCCTTTCCACTTGTATATAATAGGATTGATGTATTATTAAGATGTTTTATCGGTATAGTTAAACAAAGTGGAACTATAACTATCCTCAATGACAATGCTAGGATGGTGAAATAAATTGTTCACACTTAGGATGAAGTCAAACTGATGAAATCTCATATCGGAATAGACCTTGAGGGAAAATGTACAGAAGGTTAGGGGAAGTTACATGGAAGTGGAAGCAAAACCCCATATTTCTTATTATAAATAAAATAAGATTTACAAGTATCAGGGGAAGTTCCACAAAGATGGAAGTGACACCCCAATTTCTTTATTGAATATGATGAAAATAAATGATAAAATGCAATTGAATTATGTATTTTGACTTAGACCTAGCCTTATATCAAGGTGGGACAATGGTAGAAGAGATAAAAATCCCTACTTGTCCCAAGGTGGACCTAGACTTTTGTTTATCATAGGATTTTTGACGACACCCTAAGCTATGGAAGGTCATATGTGCACATGATCATATAGAGACAATGTCTACCTAATGATGTACAAATTAGGTTGATCTAGGAAAAATCAACGGAGAATAGATAATGTGATTATCTAGTAGTCTCTTATATCTTCATGAAAAGTTTGTTATGTGTAAATGCTAATCTGACCTAATTAGTTGAATGTTGGTTAAAATGAAATGAACTTGAATGTTGTATTTTAGACATATTTTGTTACATTTCTCACCTGTACATTGGCTAACGAAGCAATAACAAATTTCTAGATTTTGGAAGCAAGATACATGCTAACAAAGTTTCCACTCGAGACTGGTAAGATGTACATTTAGGTGAAATCTCCTTTGACATTTCTTGTTTAGATAGATTGACGTGTATTTTACTACGCGCTAAAACGCAAGTATACGCGTCGAGTAATATAGGTCTTGTGAGGCCCGAGTCGAACTCAGGGATACGTGAATTACTGGAGACTTCTACTAACTAATCGCAATCAGCTAGGCCGATTAACAAAGTATGGTTTTGTTGTTCAAATTAAAAAGAAAAATAAAAATCAAACAAAGAAAACAATCGATTAAAGGTTAATTTAATCAATTCAAAAGGATATCTTTAGGATGGCGGTTTCACCGCGGGTCAACATTGTATTAAATTTCATATAATTCCTCACACTTCTCTCTCTATCCGGGTAGTGTCCTGAAAACAGAATTACCCACTGTCGTGGTGTAATTCACTACTTAGATTTAGGTTGATTCCACCGTCGTAGTAATCATTCCCCTAAACTAAGTGCATTATAAACGGTCTCTCAGTTCCCACCATTAATTTTACAACTCCTTTGTCAAGGGTTTTATTAATTAATGTAGAATTCGTCTCTTTTCAACCGTTAATCCTTCTGTCGAAGTGATTAAGGGCATTAAGTTATTATTATGGTGATCAAGCATAACAATAGAAATGGAGAAAACGAATCTATACCACGGATTTGAGAGAAAAATATGAATTATTGATATAAAAATGTCATACAATGCATTCCCGGGCTACTCCCGGTCCTAAAGATTGAGGGTTTTAGCCTCTCATGTTCATCTCACACGAATACATGGTAGAAATTGGGGAATTCATAAGAAAAACGGGAAATAAATGGGAAAACCCCTGAACGGAGAAGAACCGGTGGATCCTTGGCGTAGAACATGAGCTTCCCCGCCTGTCGGTGGTGGAAATCATCTTTGGCAGCGTCCGAATCACCCGGGATGAGCTTCTCGGCCTCCGTTCTCCTTTCTCTCCTCCTCCGCACTCGTGCAATCCAAAATTCGATGATCTCCCCGTCTGGGCGGCCGTCATTAGGTATAAGTCCCTAATTAGGTCGTCAAATAACAATAGCCGTCCGATCGAGATCAAAACAGATCCAACGCATATCTGCCGGCGTCGATACCATCGACGCAGGTCGATGGTATCGACCCGGCGGATTAGCGGCAGCTTTCCTTTCTTTTATTCTGAGCGCCTGTGGTGATATCGATACCATCGACTTGTGTGTCGATGGTATCGACTCCTTTAACGTCGGTTGTTGTCGTTTAGCGACGCTGTAGCTCCCCTTGTGTCGATGGCATCGACTTGTGTCGTTTAGCGACGCTGTAGCTCCCCTTGTCGTTTAGCGACGCTGTAGCTACCAGTTTGATGCGATGATTTTGAGTCGCATTTAGAGACCTATTTCATATGTGTTTTGTGCTTTAATTACTCATTTTCATGGATATTATTGCATAATTCACTTTATTTGGTCTTTGCCATCATTTTATATCAAATTCCCTTTGTTTTACTATTTTGAGTATTATTTATCATCTTATTATAAATTGTGTGGATTTACTTGGTCTTGTTGTGAAATTTCAGGAAAAAAACAAGTATCTGCTTCCGTCGATACCATCGACGGAAGTCGATACCATCGACCAAGCCACAGGTTGTCAGCCGAGAAGAGCAATACAGAGTCGATACCATCGACACTTAAGTTGATGGTATCGAGATCCCTTCAAGTTGCTGGCGAGGAAGCTGTCGATACCATCGACCCAAGTCGATGCCATCGACACAAGGGGAGCTACAACGTCGCTAAACGACAACAACCGACGCTAAAGGAGTCGATACCATCGACACACAAGTCGATGGTATCGATATCACCACAGGCGCTCAGAATAAAAGAAAGGAAAGCTGCCGCTAATCCGCCGGGTCGATACCATCGACCCGCGTCGATGGTATCGACGCCGGCAGATATGCGTTGGATCTGTTTTGATCTCGATCGGACGGCTGTTGTTATTTGACGACCTAATTAGGGACTTATACCTAATGACGGCCACCCAGACGGGGAGATCATCGAATTTTGGATTACACGAGTGCGGAGGAGGAGAGAAAGGAGAACGGAGGCCGAGAAGCTCATCCCGGGTGATTCGGACGCTGCCGAAGATGATTTCCACCACCGACAGGCGGGGAAGCTCGTGTTCTACGCCAAGGATCCACCGGTTCTTCTCCGTTCAGGGGTTTTCCCATTTATTTCCCGTTTTTCTTATGAATTCCCCAATTTCTACCATGTATTCGTGTGAGATGAACATGAGAGGCTAAAACCCTCAATCTTTAGGACCGGGAGTAGCCCGGGAATGCATTGTATGACATTTTTATATCAATAATTCATATTTTTCTCTCAAATCCGTGGTATAGATTCGTTTTCTCCATTTCTATTGTTATGCTTGATCACCATAATAATAACTTAATGCCCTTAATCACTTCGACAGAAGGATTAACGGTTGAAAAGAGACGAATTCTACATTAATTAATAAAACCCTTGACAAAGGAGTTGTAAAATTAATAGTGGGAACTGAGAGACCGTTTATAATGCACTTAGTTTAGGGGAATGATTACTACGACGGTGGAATCAACCTAAATCTAAGTAGTGAATTACACCACGACAGTGGGTAATTCTGTTTTCAGGCCACTACCCGGATAGAGAGAGAAGTGTGAGGAATTATATGAAATTTAATACAATGTTGACCCGCGGTGAAACCGCCATCCTAAAGATATCCTTTTGAATTGATTAAATTAACCTTTAATCGATTGTTTTCTTTGTTTGATTTTTATTTTTCTTTTTAATTTGAACAACAAAACCATACTTTGTTAATCGGCCTAGCTGATTGCGATTAGTTAGTAGAAGTCTCCAGTAATTCACGTATCCCTGAGTTCGACTCGGGCCTCACAAGGCCTATATTACTCGACGCGTATACTTGCGTTTTAGCGCGTAGTAAAATACACGTCATAGATCATGCCTTGTGGTTATAGGAAGAACCTATCAAGTTTTTTTCTATATATTTTATAGTTATACATGTCTTGTACAATAGGTGAACAATGCACTGATTAGAGAATTGATGTAAATATATTTTGTGACAAACCAGATGTAAAGACCATGCTACCTACAATCATGTTATTAAAGAGATATTTTATCTCTTGATCCTTATGGATAAAATGGGTTTTTGATATAAATGCTTTAGGATATCACCTATGTATGTTGGAATGGGGTTAGTTAGATCTTAACTCTTAGGATCCACGACCAATAATCAGGGTATGTTGGTTATCCGAGATTGAGTCTCCATAATAAAGATCAAGATGAATAAATATAGAACTACACCTCATACAAACATTTTAATTAAGCATCCGAGTTAACTTAATTAGCGTTATGAGAAACCTTAGTCTATGTGAAAGCTAGAATCCTCCTTGTGTTTTAATTAATGAATCTAGAAATAAAGTTTCTTAAGTTGTAATTTTTTTAGTATCTTAATTAAACATTTGAGTTAGCTTATTCTTACTTATCAAACAACTTAAATAGCCTTAGATCTCTTAATTAGTTGATTAACATGTGGGTAGCTAATCAATGAGCCAGTAGTTCATGTCCTACTGAAAATTATTGTATGTCGCCCTAAATTTGGGATGATCAACACAAAGACCTACAAATGTTTCATCCTTCCAGTTGTGGTATGTTGTAGTTTCTTTATATCCTTAGGAAGTATGGTCTAGTGCGCCACTAGGGCCTTGCAGAGAGAGAGAGAGAGAGAGAGAGAGAGAGAGAGAGAGAGAGAGAGAGAGAGAGAGAGAGAGAGAGAGAGAGAGAGAGAGAGAGAGAGAGAGAGAGAGAGAGAAGAAATGTAATTTTTAGCATTGTCTGATTTTTAGTCTCGTGTTTCATGTAGCAATGTGCTAGTTGGTTTATTTATTGAGCATGTATGATAGCATAAAGTTTAACTTATATATATTCTAGGTCTTCACTGCATTTTACTTCTGCGTAAAATTTTGAACTTTGAAAATAATTATATTTGTAAGTATGAACTGCCGTGGCATCCACTAATAAGTGACTAATCAAGTTACTGGTTCGCATGCCACTGCTTTGGTGCAAAGGAATATAAATGGTACCAGTAGGATCTGCTTCGACGAACAAGAAGAACAGAAGTCTGTGTGCTCATGAAGTATGCAATTCTGATTATACAAGAATTGAATCCTGCGTCTCGTGTGAGGAAGCTTCCGCCTGTCTTCCTTCTTTACACGGTACGGGGACGTCTTGATCATACTATTCATTGGAGGGCACACTTACAACCTGTCCTTCAAATGCACAAAGGCAAAAAAACTACATATATATGAATAGATTCTCATACAAATCCGGAGCTCCTCTTCTTCTAGATATACATGTTGGACAGTTGGAGGCTTGTTATACAAGTGAGTGTTTCCTTCCATGACAGTGATTCTGCATGGCAAGGTGGCCATTTTCAAGGAACACTAGCCGTCCCTCTCAAAATTCAATATATGTATTATACGTATATGACATTGTAAACATAGTATACGTATATAGTCTTCTATAGATATGTTAGGAAGCAAATTGATGGCTGAATTGGTGCCTTGTTTCTAAATCAAAGACTCAAATTTAAATCTCAATCACAACATAATCTTTTAACAGCCGCAATATCCCAACAAATAGCCTCTATAGTTAACTCAGCCGTCCTTAATTATACAATTTTCTAGATATGCCACAGCTATTTTCTTTGGCTCGTCTCGTCTCCTCTTTCGTGCAAGTGCACGACAAGCATTACTGCCTGCAGCCTCCCTAGGTCGCAGGCCGTTCGATCAGTAGGCATTGGGTTGCATCTGCACGTGAAGAGTAGAGAGATGAGAATTTCCCTACAGTGGTGTATCCTTATCCAGTGTATCCTTATCCAAATAGAGCCACGTGCACAAACACTGCATGCTTTACTACTTTAGGACCTGTTTAGTAGTGTATAATCAGACGACAAAGTACGGATTTCATGTACAATTTTACATTATATACGAACTCACTAATCTACACCCCACTACATCCAACCAAAGTAATCTTAAGTTCTGATTCTCGAGTTGTAAGACATGCAGTGGTTTGAAGCAGAAAAATATGTGAATACAGAATGGTAGAGATTTGGATGGACACGGCAACTCTAACTCTCAGTAGGAGGGAGGGGAAGGTGACTGGACAACAATGTTTCCGGGCCGATGTTTCTCCCCCAAAGCAAAGGCGGCGACACCCGCGAGTACTGTTATCATGTATAACGTAAACGACCACGCAGCAAAGGCAGTTTAGACTTTAGACCACTATCAGGTGTTATATCCAGTGGCTGGACTTAAGGCCCATGTTTGGTACAAGATGGAGATTAGGAAATTAGGTTGGTCGATAGATTTCGATTATTTTATCTAAATTCGGTCCTGTTTGTGTTTGCTAGCTTATCTCATTGCAAACACTCAATAAATTGAATTGACTTCGTAACTTGTGTTTTTCAATCTGGCTTATATAAAAAAAAAATAATACAAAAGACAAAGTTAAATCTGGATTGAGTTTTGAAATCCTGCTAAGACAGGGCTGACTTGGTCTGGATTAGAAGATTACATGATTAAAAACGAACATGTAAGTTTGATTTTTGCCAAACAAAACAAGACTAGAAGTAGACCGGGTTAGTCGAGATTAACACCTTCGTGCATAAAAACACAACTCCTAATCTTGATTAGGTCCCGAACCAAATAGCACCAAGGAGAACCCCTCGTCATTTTGATTAAAAAAATTTACTTACGTACTAAGGCTAGTATGTATTTGGCTCTTTCACTTGCACCGTATTCCTAGTGGGCTGTTCAAAGAAGAGATACTACCACTTTACTTTATATGAGGGGCACTCTTGGCATTCCTTGTGGTTCTCATGGGCTACTTCTTCTAAGGACATGTTTCTTTTATATGATTTAGATGGTTTAAGATAAATACTGGATCCATGTACTCCTGCTAATAGATTTTTTTATTTTCAGAAATTTCGCCAGCTGAAATTTACATTTGGACTAGTGAATTCACGTGCTAGCTGAAGTACTACTTGCTTATTAATTAAATAACTGAAATTTAGGAATTTCTGAAAATTTCAACATTAAATACTTTAAATTTCTCGATAGCATTGTCAAATGCACAATTGTAAAATATTTTGTAACTATGATAGTTGTTGGTCGAGAAGCATTTCAGGGATAGATGCTATAGTTCAAAATCATATAGACTTACATCCTCAATTGGGTTTTCGTCTCATGTTATGATACTGAAAGTTTCATGTCAAAATTCTATATCATATGTACTTTCATATACGTCATGATATCTATACATCATCCAAAAGTTGAGAGTCCTTATTTTTGTAATATATATTATATTGTGGTAATACAGTTCAAAAAATTTCGACAGATACATTTCATATAGAAGAACCAAAAAAATATTTTGAGTACGAAAAATATGCCAAAATTATAGTCTATGACCTATAAATATATATGTATGTGTATTGCATAAGTATATTATTGTATTATGTTGCAATTCAAAGTTATAGAACACTTACATTCTTTTACATTTGCACAATCTATAGTAAATTTAAAATGCAATTGAAATGAGTCTTAGCACGAAACCCACTCTCCTTTTATTGTGATAAATGATTTAAAAACATAAAATTTGAAGTGCATTAGTCATGAAAAAATACTATGGTATATTGAAATTCTCATGCAACAGAAGATGGAAAATGTAATTTTACATATCAAAAAGCATATTAGAATGTTGGAAATATATTTAACAACATATACATATATGATTATAAAACATGTAAAGGTAGCCAAAAGAAACATAAAACTTGTGTTTCCTTGAATTGGTTTCTTAATTCAACAACTGAATGTTATTTACTTGATGGTAAGAAATTCATGTTAAAATGGTTAGATATAGAATACACACTAAAACCACTATACCAGAACTAACATGAGAACGTATAATATTTTTTTGTTAATGTTCCCATCTTAATATCATATTTTAATTGACACTTATAATAACATCATAATTGTCCCAATATAGCAAAATTTTAATTTGTTTCCTATATGTGATAAGACTTGTATTGCTTTTTTTAAACAAATTAATTCTTCAAGAAGGAAAAATAGAAAATACATATAAAGATTCAATAAGCCTGAACTTTATCATGTCAAATTAAGTCATATGGACCCCTCATCATTGTGATATGCTATACTTTTCAAATTCATCTTCATAAATCAAAAATAATATACTAAACCTATATATGACACTTGCACATAATTTTTATGACGGTTTTAATATAGGAAAGATCCTATATTAACTTAGTAGGAGCCAATATATTTTCTATAAAATATAAAATGGTGTTTTCTTGCTCCTTATATCATAGGGGGTGTCATTTTAATCGGGAATGATGCATTTTTATTATTTTTCATATAAAATAACTATAAAACCCATCATATACTTCTTCCATGCTATTTTTATAATTATGAACATGAATTTAGAAACTTCATTTACATAACACAATATTTCTAGAAGCTTGTGACAACAATACCTAACATCTCAAATCCAAGTATATTCTACCAAAAATTCAATCTTACAATACATAGAATAATATATGCAACTATCTAATTATTGTTCCATTCTTTCAAATGTGTGAAACAATCAAATAGCAATATTTGAAATAAATTTAGATACAAATATATTTTATATATTGTAAGATGATGAAAAACATGTTATTCGGTTATTCACCTACTCTTTAATATTTATGGATAAACAACAATGTATGATTTAAGTGTTGGAGATTGCACAACCTCACACAAATGGATGAACAAAATAGAAAATCATCACAAAACTATGGCTAGGACTTTTTTAACATTTTACCTTTGGTTTACACTTCAAACCTGAAGCCACAACAAATAAGCATAAATCAGTTTATAAAGATCCTAAAATTTGATTAGAGTTATGGTTGAATTTAGGTCTTACCATTACAATATTTTTAACTGTACAACACATATCACCCATGTTATTTATGCTAAAAGTTATTTTTCTTGTTAAACATTTTGAATCTAGAATATGTTACACATTTATTGTTTTAGTTTCCTTGTTTTGTAACATCACAACAAGTATTGAAGTTTATGGTTTGAATATATAAAATAGAGTTAATCTTCATGAATATAGTGTGTGGTTATCTCAAAACTATGACTACAACATATCATTCAATCACGATATATATAAACATATTGCAAACAAGTAGTTTAATGTCATTAAGAAAAGTAGAAGACATAGATACCAAAAATGAGTGGGTTATTTAATGCTTGAAAATATTAATTCTATGTTTATGTTGTGTTGGAAAATAATTTATTTAAGGATATAGGTGTATGCTTGGAGTGGTTTCGTTGGATATGAAAATAGACATATGAATATACCGTACAAGTGAATCCCTATCGCAAGCACACACACTTTAGGCATCACTACAATCTAGTTCACTATTTCTCATAGTTCACCAGGTATTTGTATTCAAGCTATGACTGCTATCATCCACTATGTAAAAACACCTTTTATTCAATATTCGTTGCTTGGAACATTTTTGATATTAAACAAGTGGTTTAAGATAATTTACAAGACAAAAGAAAGATAGTTTTTATGTCCTTATTTCTCTTCCAAAAAGGGAAAAGAATCATTCAATAGAGGAATATACAATTTAGCTCAAGTCCTATTAGCTAAGAAAAGTGTAAGAAAATAGATTTAAAAGAAATAATGACTTATAAAATACTACCATCCAATTGTATTTGTAATTTTTTTGACCACGACTGCTCTTATACAAGGCTAGTATAATAAGTAAATGATTCAAGGTATGGGTCATCATGTATACTTAATTGTCAATTTTTGAAAACAATACTAAGTTTTACACATTAAAATTTTATTGACTTCACTTGTCAATACTAAATTTACCTCAAGTCATATTAGCTAAGCAAGTGTAAAAAAATAGATTGAAAAGAAATAACGACTCATAAAATACTACCATCCAATTGTATTCATAATTTTGTAGACCATGGCTTCTCTTATACATGACAAGAATAATAAGTAACTGAGTTAAGGTGTGGATCATCATGTATACTAAATTTTGAAGTTTTGAAAATAATACTAAGTTTTACAAATCAAAATTTTATTGACTTCACTTGTCAATGGCCTGAGTCAACGAGATGTGTTAATAATGTGTTATAAGCATTGAAAAGGACAATTACATGCTTCTCTTCCTAGATGTATAATAAAATCATTTATACATGTACCTAAAATCTTTGTAAGATTTTTTTGTAAAGAAAATATAAGGGAAATAAGGTAACATATAAAGGAAGGAAGCAAATAATCTAAAGTTTCAAAATACTAATCTATGCTTTGACCAAATGGTTCATGTGAGATAACCTATTTTAATCTATTAGAGTTTGGGTTTGAGAGTATGTACAGTTCTACCTTAAGGCAAAGTAGCTAGGGGTGTAAAAAATCATCTTTGAGTCAAATATGCAACATCTTGGTTGGTGTAAAACATCTCAGTCCAAATAGTTGGAATTTCTTCAAAGTGATATAATTACTATCGGATCGATTTTGTAGTGTCTAACATGGAGCAAAACCTAGAAACTAAGACAAGTGTAAAAAAATATTATCTAATACAAGTGTATCAAGGGAAAATAATCATTAAATAGAGGAAGATACAGTTTACCTCAAGTCATATTAGCTAAGACAAGTGTAAAACAATATATTTAAAAGAAATAACGACTCATAAAATACTACCACCCAGTTGTATTTGTAATTTTGTAGACCATGGCTGCTCTTATACATGACAAGTATAATAAGTAACTAAGTCAAGGTATGGATCATCATGTATACTTAATTGTGAAATTTTGAAAACAATACTAAGTTTTACACATTGAAATTTTATTGACTTCACTTATCAATGCCCTGAACCAATGAGATATAATAATATTGTGTTATAAGCATTGAAAAGGATAATTATATGCTTCTCTTCCTAGATGTATAATCAAATGATTTCTACATGTACCTAAAATCTTTGTAAGATTTTTTTTGTAAAGACAATATAAGGGAAATAAGGTAACATATAAAGGAAGGATGCAATTAAATTAAAGTTTCAAAATAAAAATTTATTCTTTGACCAAATGATTCATGTGAGATAACCTATTTTGATCTATTGGAGTTTGGGTTTGAGAGTATGTACACTTCTACCTTAAGGCAAACTAGTCAGGGGTGTAAAAAATTCATCTTTGAGTCCAATATGTAACATATTGGTTGGTGTAAAACATCTCAGTCCAAATAATTGGAATTTCTTCAAATTGGTATAATAAAAGCATATAGATTTTCTAGTGTATAACATGGAGCAAAACCTAGAAACTACAACCTTTTATGTAAGGCCCCTAAACTTGCTTAATGATTTGAATAATCTTAATTATCATAATTTAATTTTTATAACCCTAATATAACCTTTTAATATGCTTTTAAATCATAATATAACATTAATTTTCAAATTTGGTCCAATTTGGACACTATTTGAGCAAGTTATGCAATTTTGTGCACATTTTGGACTTTTTTGCAATTTACCCAATTGCGAGGTTTTCTTTGCAATTTATCACTTGAGTTATGTTCCTTAGATATTCTCTCATCATTCTTGAGTTTTTTGATCCATGGGGCACCTATTTAATCCTTGGTTTGAAGGTGTTTTCTCCAAGGGTATTTTAGGGTTTACCCCTTCATGGATGAGCTACCTTTAGTAGCTATCAACTAATGAATTATTTGTTTTGCTTGAAAATTCAAGAAATGAGGGATAAGCATGTATTTATGTATGGTGGGAGATCTTCTTGTGTGTGTTCTTGTATATTCTTAATAGTTAAAGGTCATGGACACTTGGAAAGATACAAGAACTTCAACTTTTTCTTTTTCTTTATCTTAAAGTTTCATATACTTATCCATAAGAACTAAAATGAGCCATTTTATTTCCACCACTTCCCTCCTTCTATGAAATTCATTCTCCCTCTGCACTTCTATGAATTTCTTGTCCAAGGAAGAAGAAAGAGGGGATCTTCTGGGCAAAAGAATCTAGCTAGGGTTGCAATTGACTTCCTTTTAGGATTTGAAAAGCTTCCTTCTAGTGATCTTGACCTAAAAGAGTAAGAATCCCCTTATTTACTCCATTTATTTCTTTGTTATCCTTCCTACTACCTTTATCTAGGTCAAAACATTGATGTTCCATGGTAAAAATTGCTCTAAAGCTCTAAAACCCTACCTTTCTTGCTCCTTATGCTTAGGGTTTGCTCATTTGATGAAGAAAGGTGCTAGATGGACGAGTTCACAACTTATTCTTGGATTTCCTACCCTAACTGATCTTGTTTTATTATGTTTAGGAGTTTATCTTCTAATTAGATGCAAGTTTTATAACTTGTTCCACATTTATTTCTTACCATAAGCTTGCTAGCTCATGTTCTTGCTTGAAAATGATGATCCATGCACTAAAAAGCTATTCTTGACTTGGATTTCGATTTTTATAGTGTTCCCTATTCTGATTTGAGTTATAGATGAATCTGTGATCATGTGTACATTATTCCTAAGGTATAATATTACTTGGATCAGGTTTGTTTGACAACCTATGGTGCTAAGCACCTATCAACCAATGGTCAATTTTAGGGTTTTAAGCTTATTTCTTCTATAAACCCATGACCCGATGATGGTACCATTGCAACAACCCTATGGTATTGTCTTCATGACAATTTATGGTGGCAACCAAGGGTGTCAACTGACGTTCACCCCTTAGGTCATGTTTTGGCCTAATTAGAAGCCTAGTGAATAACAAATAAATACCCTAATGATGCTATCAATCAATGGTGATATTAGTTTGATATTTGATGTTGATTAATGAATATAGTGTTGATCTAACAACCTATGGTGACTTAGTGGTCGCTAATTACGGTGGATTAGTTCTCCAATACCTATGGTGAGTTAATCATATAGTTGTAGCATCAATTAAGAGTTAGACCAATGGTTTCTTGGGCCACTTGATGCAATGGTCAGACCTATATTGTAATTGATGGTTTTAACAAATGAACTTGACCCAATGGTTAAGATCTAATTTTTATTCCTCCAATAAAGTGGAATGATGGCTAAGTGACCGGCCTAAATCGCGCGTCCTAAAATTGGAGGCGTATTTGAGGTAGTCAAGCCTTCGCATTTATAACCCGAATCCTTCTAGGCCCCCGCAACTTTGTTTACGGGGTCGAAGTAGTCATACGGGGTCAAACACAGGGACAAGGTGGGTTGTGTTGGCGACTCTGAATCGACACTCTACACTCCGGTGGGTATAAAGAGATATTAAAATTCCCCGAAGGGAACAACAAGATGTCACGATTAAATCAAAGAAAACTATCTCCAACTGGAGTTACAAGAAAGATTAAGATTTTGTCATTTAGCAGTTTTTAGGAATTTTCATGCAACAGAAAATAGAAAGATAAACTACAGTTTAAGGCGTAATGCAAGGGATAAGATTTCAGTAAGACAAGCGGTAGCAGTAACACCCTGCACCCCTCCTCTCAGAGCGGGTGCCTCTAACCAAGCTTCAACACCCCTCTCGAGGTTGCTGGGCTCAAGTTAGAGTGGAATGATACTAAAACAACTCCGTTCCGGGCACTCTCATACTCCAGAATCGGACCGAACACTAGAGCCAAAACCCAACTCTCGAAGTAGTTGCGACGGGAAAGATGATTCGGTAGCTAAGCGAAACGCGATCCAAAACATGCAAGCTAGAGTTCAGATATCTAACACAGCAGTTACCCAATCATAAGGCATCAAGCATTAAACAAATAGCAATTAAGCATTTCTATTTCCATAAGCAATTAAGGGTCTTAATACAATGATGAAGTAAAGAATTTAAATAACAGAATTAAAGATAGATGTCGCCTTCTTGATGTAGAAGGGTGACAGACTACTACTACTCCCAGCCCGATACCGCCCAGGGACCTATCCCGGTACAGCCGTGTCGGGCGGCACGAACTCTCGGACGGCACGCCTGACGGACGACTATATCGTTCGAAGACCCTGGCCGATACGCTCATGTCGGGCGGCACACCCTCTCAGGCGGCACGACTGACGGGCGGAGCGTATCGGGTTCGGTATCGTGTCGGCCATGGATTTACATATACTACTGTCGGGCATTGTTGTCAGGCACTCGTGTCGCGTATCTACATCGGCCGATATCGGCCCTCAATGTCGTCCGGTACAGTCCTAGGTGAACCGATCCCCTCCCTCTCGGGATGAGGAAGAGCTCACCTAGTGTCACCCGGTACGAGCACTGGGGCACGATACGGTTGCTCTCGCACTTCTCTCGCAGATACCTCAAGTCCCCAACTGTTCGAACTGTGAACTGGCCAGCCATCCCGACCTCTCCAACCTGTCCGAATTGTGAACTGGCCAGCCGTCCCGACCTATCCAACCTGTCTTTTCGGCTTCCTGTAGCTGTTATTTATAGTCAGCTGGTTGGTGAGAAAACATGGTGCTCGAAGCGCCACGTAGCTCCCTTATACGCTGGTCGATGGATGTGGATGGCCGATACAGGCGTATCTCGGCACGAGGTGCTGGCTATTGGTCACGTGGCGGGCGGCACGCCTGCCGGTGGGTGGTCGTGTCGCTCGACGAGCTGGGTCGTCGATGCGGCTTTGGCTCCCTGTCGGATAGAAGGTGTGTCGGCCGGCACGTCCCTTTCGCAAGGTGCCCTTCTCCGTCGATCATTCTTGTGTCGCCCAGCCCATGTCGGGCTGGGTTGTATCGGGCGTCAGGAAGGTCGAGATGGGCTTAGACTTATTGTGGGCCGTAATCGGCCTTATTGCACAAAAACGAGGAAAACTCTGTAGAAGATAGGAAAAATTGGAATAAGAGCGTTGCTTGGCCAATTATTGCGAAAATGCTAATAAAATAGAGGAAAATAGCAGAAAAGGGTAGTTTTGATAACAGAATAAAGGGCAAAAACGTCACAAAATTTGATGTTATCAACTCCCCCAAACTTAGCTTTTTAATTGTCCTCAATCAATATTTAAACTAGACTTTGTGTTGCTTTTTCTTGCACAGCAAAACTTTAAGGCTAAAGGGTAGCACAAGATTTGCGATGTCTTGGAGGTAATGCTGTCTTAATGCGAACAAAAGACCTTGCCCTACTTGCCTTATTATTTAAGTAAAATTTTTCTTCTCCACAGCTTCAGCGAGACTTTGGTGTATGATTCCGAAGTTAGCTTCCACACCAAACAGCTTTATTTTAGGGGCAGAAAGTTGTGTATAGGGTAGGCTAAGGCTTTTTGGGATTTTCTTCTTGTTTCCCATCAGTCCATCTAGGTAAGGGTCCGTTAACGGGCAAGTGGTCCCTGCAGTCCAAGCCAGTTGGCTTTAGAGTAGTGATTTCACATCCTACGTACCACTTTGCCCCGGATCTACCATGCCTAAAGATGGGTACTTTTGGAAAACAAGTGTGTATATATTTTTTTCTTTTCTTTTATTGGGCACAACTCTCATACTTTTATTCACACTCATAAGGCTTCTTTCTCTTTTTGGGATTTTTGCTGGGTAAGGGAAAACAAAAGAGATATCTGCTGTTTGGGCAGCTTTTTCCTTCTCCATACTCGTCTCTTAGCTGTTTGCGAGATTATTATTTTTCGAAAATTTTTTTTGGATGGCAAGGCACAATCTTTTGTTTGTTTGAGACAACATTATCAGAAAGATATGACAGAACTTGTAACTCGTTAAATATACAGAAAGTAAACTTTGCAAGAAGTCACAACAGGTTTTTATTATTATAGCAACTTTGTACATATGCATAGGGGATTATAAGCAGAAATTTTCAAAGTTTTCAAGACTTTTAGCAAAAAGGAAAAAGGTTGTGTAAGAAGTTATATGTACACTGAAAAGGTTATATGCTATATGTGCACTAAAAAAAATTATATGTACACTAATTGAATTGGATACGACGAGGGGGATCAAAGGAGAAAAGTTTTGTACCTCCCTCACTGGTACATGGTACCCCCCCCAAACTTACTCCACACTCTGTCCCAGAGTTGTGAAGTAGATGAGGTAAGGAAATGTTAATCAGTGAGGGTTAGATGATCAGCGCGCCTGGGCTAGATAAGAGCTCCCACACATATTCTCCTCTTTTGCTGTGATAGTCGATGTGGAGGAGCTGATCAGGCGTTGCCTCGTTTGCCATCCATTCCAGGATGAAGATGCCGCAGTCGTTGGATAGCTGAATTTGCTGCGGGCTGCGGTGGCAGAACTGGAGTTCATGCCAGCTTCTTGCTTGCATTCCCAGGAATGGTTGTATCAGCGCTGCTATATCGATATAGTACTTTCGTACTAATCGTTCAAGAGATGTCAGCGCTGTCGATGTACAAGGCACTGGATGGTCTTTATTGCTGTCCGAGCTGTTGTAGAAAATCCCTGCTTGTTGTTGGGTGTACACCGTTAAGAGCGTCCAGTGGTTGTTGTGCAGGATTGGAAGGAGAATGGTATTCGGGACTCTGCATTCCAACTCTACTAGGAAAGCTTCCTTTGCCCCTTGTTCATCGGCTAGGCAAATGTCGTTGAACAGCATTGGATCTGCTATGTATGCGTGTTCAGACTTGTTTCGTAGTATCTGGATGTAGGCGACCGCCACAGATAACGCCAGCCACCCTCCCTCTTTTACCATGTCCCTTAAGTCGTCAATCGGGACTATGACATCGCCTACCGAGTAAGCTATGTCTGTAGGGTTGGAGTCAGCCAACTTCATGTGGATTTCATTGACCTGTTCCTGCGTGAGGGTAGCGCATGAGAAACGGTCAAAGTTGTGGATTGACTCCTCCAGGTTCCAGGGCGAGGCATGTTCTTCGTGTCCGAAAACTTGCCACAAGATGTTTATCTGTTTGCCTGCCCCACAGACATTCGTCTCTACTTCTGCTTCTTTTTCAGGAGGGTTGCTGTGTTGAGATGACTCTTCTTCTTGTTCACTATCCAGCAGCTCTTCTGGTACCCCCGCGTCTCGGAAGTAGCGCTTATCCTTTATCAGCAGCAATGCATATTTGCTTCTGAGACTGTAGAAGTTATTATTCTGGAGTTGCTTGAAGTATCCGAAGATATGTATCATCTCCATGGCTCTGAGGACTATGAATGTGCTATTTCTACTTCCCTCCTCTTCTTGGACTGGGAAGTCCCTTAGTGAGTAGAAATTCCAGACGCCGCTGTGGCGCTGGACTCCGTACTTGATGACCCGGTGGAGACGTAGCGGCAGCAGTCTTAGCTTTACGTCCTTTGGGAGTAGGAACATACTTCCTGTGTGCGGGACCTCTTTGCTGCAGCAACAATGCAGTTGGACATCATGATTTCGGAGGTCGGCAATGCACAGGAACCAGTTGTTTCTGTGTTTGTAAGGGGCCAGCACCAGTTTTGGATTGTGCACTTCAATGTAATCCAACATACTTTCTACTTGCGTAGAATTCTACAACCCCATCATAAGTCTTCTTGCTAGGGCCGGGGTGGCAGCGTAAACTGTATGTTGGTTCTTCTTGTCGGCGTTTTCTATAATGGCCCCTTGTAGTACTCTGAACAAACTCTTCCCTATGACGGCCTTGGCGTGGAAGATGTTTCTCAGAGTTCCCCGCTTCACCGAAAAATAACTGTCGCTCCAGAGTACCTCTTCCTCGTCGGCTTGCGATCTCAGGACCATGTTGAGTAGTTTCTGGTCTCTGATCGTTAGATATCCTATGACCCTTCTGTCAAAGTCAGCCATTTCGAAGGAAGGTATCTCTGTCGGTGCGGAGAAATCGGTGAGATCAGCCCTTGAACTCCTTCTTCTGGGGAGGTGTCTTTCGTTTGCGGTGCAGATGTCCCCCCCTTCTCCCTCGGATTCATCAGAAGAGCCCTCCCCGACGGTGATATCTTCGTCGTTATCCTCAGCTTCGTCAAAGGGGGCTGAGGGAGCGGCCTCATTCAGGTCAAAAGGGCTTCCTTGTCTGGCTGAAGTTTCATAGCCTCGCCCTTGTGATGAATTTCTCCAGTTGCCGATGAAGATCTGCCGGAGGAGGAGGTGGATGCTGATGATCCTGACGACGCTTTTGACGACGAGGATTGAGAGCCCGGACCAGGAGGCGACGGCGATCTTCTCAGCTGCCTTGGGCGTGGATGGTCGTCCTCCCTGTTCAGCCTCCCCTCGATCTCGCTAAGGTGCTGCAGGACTTGTTGTAGCGTGGCATTTACCGCCTCTAGCCGGCCAGGTAGGTTGGCCAAAGCCAGCAGCTCTTGTTCCTGGCTATCCAGCCTTTGTTCGAAGAATGATAACTTGTGGGTTAGGGAAAGAAATGTAGTAGAATGGTTTTCTGTTACCTCCCGCAAGAAATCGAGTTCTTGTCCCAGCATCATTCCGAGCGAAGGAGGGTTTTCTGCTTGTCTCCCCCTCGACCTCGAAATGCTCCTCCCGCATGATGGTCTGCCTGACGAGGCAGAACCTACTTCTATCATCCGCGCGGCTGATGCTTCTGAGCGGGGTGTCGGTGCTTCCTGCCCTCTTGTTGTATCGGAGGAGACCGTGTCGTGGGGGATGGATGCTGCCCCATATTGACTTTGTCGACGATCTCCTCAACAACTGCAATAGGTGACTTTGGTGGCGGTGTCAGTGTCACATGTGCTAGTTCGAGCTCCATTTGTAGGATGTCGGCGAATAGCTCATCGCTGACATCCGGTTGTACTTCATCAATCGCCCCTAAGGGCGCAACAGAAATTACGGGGACTGCAACCATCTCTCTCGCTGCAGTTCCTGCTCTTGTCTCGGTGACCTCCACGATCGTCGGTTCTTCTCTTGCCACCGCTGGCCTCGTTGTCGTGGCTGTCGTTCGTAGCTCCGAGGCAGTGGGCCGCTCGGCAGGAGCTGTTGAAAATACGTCCTGCCGAGTACCCAGCGGGATGGGCCCCCTGGTGATCCCCCACTCTTGGCTTCTTGGGGGCGGAGCGCAGCTTGCGCCCGCTGCCATCGATCTCGGCTGTGGTGAAGACTAGCTTTTCTGCGTCGTAGGCGGCGCAACGAGGAAGCGGGAGAAGGATCTTTGTCCGTGCGAACTTGTAGAAGTAACTCCGCCCCTCCTTCTTTATTATACCCGACCTCATGAGGTACTTGAGGTCGATCAACTCGTCCCCTCTTGTTCTTGAGAGGCTGCGCGGCTCACGCGGGTATCCCAACCCCACCGTGATTAGGTTCACGATGCCACCCATGCAATATTCCTTGGTGGCATCCTTTATTGGGTGCAGCCTGTTCAGCAAGAAGCGCCCCAGGTTGATAGTCTGGCCCTCCATCATGAGCCACATGACGTGGAGTTCCTCGGAGTAAATGTTGCTGGACTCATTCTTGCTGAAGAGGAGGCACGCCACCATCTTGTGCATTATCCTCCAGAAGCATGAGTGCACTACCGCCACCTTGCTCCCGGGTTTGAAAGAGGACTCCCCGGTCAGCTTTTCCCAGATATCTACGGGGTTGAATCCGTCCCCTTCGGTGATTCTTTCACCGTTATCTAGTCTCCCTCTCTCCTCTTCACTGGAGGAGAAAATCTGGTTGAGCAGCTTCTCCGAAATGACGTACTCTGCATTGTAAAGTCGCCCCTGGAGTCTGTCTGCTCCTCCATACTGTCTGGCTTCAGTAGGTGTATTCTTTACTCGGTGAAGGGACGCCATGAACTCCTTTGTGAGCTCGGTGTAGGAGGCGGATAGGCTGAAGCAGATTTGCCTCAGACCGGCTACAACAAGTACGTCCTCCAGTCTCCCAAAGATGCCCAACTGCATGAAGGATGACTGGTGGACGAACCTGCTAGGCCTGTAGAGCTTGGCTCCTAGCTCAGCATATCGGCGTCCATGCTCCTCATCTCTTGGCACGAACCTTCCTGGCGTGTGCTCTAGGGGTTCTGTTGTTGGAGCAGGTGCTGCAGCTGGAGTGGCCGCTTCTTCTGTCCTCACCCTCTTTCCAGATGTTGAGGGTCCAGCTGCTTCAGGGTTCGAGCACTTCTGCCCGACTGTTGCCGCCTCTGCCTCTGGCTCGGTGACGACTCTCCTGCCTTGCTCGTCAATGAGCCTAACAGTTATCTTTGTGCGTGCCATCCCTATCATCAATCAAACAAATGTTGTTTTGTTATTAACGGGAAAATTAATAAAAGGAAAGGAACCCCGACACGACTGTATCGGGCATTGAGACAAGATCAGGTAAAGCTTGCCCGATACAACCGTGTCGAGCGATACGACCAAAAGGAACTGAGTGCCCGGCAGGGACTTGAAAGAGCGCTGCTCGGTACAAGAATAAACAGACGATATGGTCACTGCCCGACACAGATGTATCGGGCAGGTGCGAGAGAAGCGTGTCGTGCGATAACAGTATCGGGCGACAAGAAAAATCAACGCAAAATCTTCGCCCGATACGTCGTACGCGATAAAGGTCCGTATCGGGTATGCTCGGGCGATAGAGCTGTCGCACGATACCTTTGTTTTCCTTAAGGTGCTGCGCGTCACGGGATCGAAAGAGGTCTCTGCGCGACACGGGAGCGGAGGGCAAGAAAAGTACTGTGCGATATGGTAGCTGAAAAAGGTAAAGTCTGGGAGCACGACACGGTAAAGTTTTTGCCTTATATATAGCAGCCGGATGTCGCGGTAAAAACATTTCCTCCCGGGACGGGCGCAATCTGTATGTCGGTTGGTGTGCCGCCCGATCTGGTTTGGGAAAAAAGATTTGCTAGACCAGACTTCGCCCGACCGATACAAGATTTTTCGGGACAAAACTCCGAAGTAAAACCCACTTAAAGAAAGAGGTGACAGGCGGGTAAAACATCATTGGCCTAAGGCTAAACCCAGCCTTAGATGGTATTTACCCATCCTGGCAAATAAAACTAAAGCGGTGGCCCTTAGAACAAAAGAGTCAGCACACGTGCGCATGCACTGACTCGGGCCTTATTACAGTCCATAATGTTTGTAATGTATGTCTTGCAAGAAAGTAAATAACATCCTATTCTAGAAAAATAAAAGCGCGGGCTGCCTCCCGAGGAGCGCTGCATTTTCTGTCTACAGCTAGACGTCCTTCAGCTTGTTCATCTTGATCTATCTTTTAGCTGGTTCAGTGTTAGACGGGATCTTCCCTACAGGATTCTTCATAATCTCGGCGAGCTGCGCTAGCTGCTGGTCGATTTGGCGCTGATGTGTCTGCATATCTGCCAACTGGACCTGCAATGAGTTCAAAACCCCCGAATTGGACAGTGCACTTTGTGCTAACTGGTGATTAACAGTGTCCTGCTTCTTGAAAAAATCGAACAACTGGCCGATCACTTCAGATTGGTTCACCCCTTTCTCCTGTTCATGGGGCGGGCCTTGGTACTTTCCTGGTGCTTGGAAATTACCTTTTGTTGGCTGGAACTGGCTGTTTTTGGTGTATTGGCCTGATCCCCCCCTCTTTTCAAAAGGTTGCACGGGCCTAGCCAGGGTGTTTAGTTGATGTGAGTTCTCGGCCGCGTCTTTGTTGCCATAATTAAATCCAGGGTGGTCTGGTCTCTTGAAGCTCATGTAGGATACATTCTCGGTCCTCTCTTCTTCCGATTCGGAGTCGCTGTCGGTGCCGCATTTGGTGTAGACGCAGTTGTCTACCCCATGTCCTCCTTCACCGCAGGTAACACATTTCATGACTTTCTCAACTTGCTTCTTCCCCTTTCCGCCATGATCCTTCAGTTGTTTCACATCTGTTGCTATCCTTTGAATCTGAGAAGTAATGTTTTCCAGAGCCTTGGACTCAAGAGAGATTCCTTCCCCTGCCTTCTTCGCCTGCCCTCTTTGTCAGAAAGGTTGAAAATGTCGAGATGCTTCACGACCTTGGGATTTTCGAAGTCGAGATCCTGACAGCTTATTGCTCTCGCGAGGGGATCCACTGTCCGGATATCCTCCTCTATTTCCTCGCAGAATTTATTGCAGCTATCCGCAAAACAGGCCGATTCAGACAGGGATGGACCTCTCATGATTTCCTTCATCTTGAAGTCCATGTGGCTGTTTCCAACCCTCAAGGTGATTATCCCTTCAGAGACATCAATCAGCGCCCTCCCTGTTGCCAAGAAAGGGCGTTCGAAGATGATCGGACATCTAGGATCTTCAGCTGTGTCGATGACGATGATGTCGCAAGGAATAAAGAAATCCCCGACCCTAATCGGCACATCTTCGATAATGCCAACAGGTCTTTTGAAGGAGTGATCCGCTAGTTCAATCCGCATATTGGTTCGAACTATGTCGGTCAAACCCATCCTTTGCGCGAAACTTAAGGGCGTGAGGCTGATGCTTCCTCCCAAGTCCGCTAGACCCTTCCGCTCGACATTGTCCTCGATGGCGAATGGGATTGTGAAAGCTCTGGGATCCCTTCTCTTAGTCGGCAAACCAGGCTTTACGAAGGCAGAGGAAGTAGAGGCCAGGTACACTGTCTCTATCCTTCCTCCCCTTCTTTTCTTCATTATTAGATCTTTGAGAAACTTGGCGTATGTGGGCATCTCCTCCAAAGCGTCAAGGAAGGGGACTTCAAGATGCAGCTTCCTGATCGAGTCCATGAACCTTTCGTGCCACTTTTTCAGATTTTCCTTGATCAGCTTGTACGGGAACGGTACCCTGGGAGCATAAGGATTCCTCCCACCAGATGGCTCATCGGACGGTCTCGGCGCAGGCTCTTGGGCTTCTGCAGGCCTATCTCCATCTCTTGCTGGAACGGCATCCTTGGGCCCTTGCTCAGGTTCCAGTGGGGCTTCATCAGTGCGCTCTACCGTCTTTCCTGATCTAAGCACTGCCATTACTGCAGTTTCAGGGTGAGGGAGCATTTTTCCTGCAGGGTTCTTCATTAGAGCAGCCATCTGAGACAGCTGTTGATCGACCTCCCATTGGCGCATCTGCAGACTCGCCGTCTGGTGTTGCATGGAATTCAGAGATCCAGGGCTGGTAAGCGTCCCCTGTACCAACTGGTTGATGATGGTGTCCTGTCTTTTTATGTAGGCGGAAAGCTGACCAACCCAATTAGGTTGGGTCGCCTTCTCGCTTTGGCTCTGACATTCGCCCTCAGAAAGGGGTTGCTCACAACGAGGCATGGTATCAAGGTTCGGTGGAGCAGGTTACCTCCTTGCAGGGTACCTAAAATATCACGAGAAATCAAGTTAGAACACAGAGTTATTTGGTTCTGGCAAAGAATAATGCTTAAAGAAAAAAAAGAAAAAGAAAAAGAAGTGCTGTCAAGCCTATTTCTAAGCTTGAGGCACGGGAGTGTAGTTAGTGGATTCGGATTCGTCAACAGTGCCATTTGCCTTGTCCCCGGCAACGGCGCCAGAAAGTTGACCGGCCTAAATCGCGCGTCCTAAAATTGGAGGCGTATTTGAGGTAGTCGAGCCTTCACATTTATAACCCGAATCCTTCTAGGCCCCCGCAACTTTGTTTACGGGGTCGAAGTAGTCATACGGGGTCGAACACAGGGACAAGGTGGGTTGTGTTGGCGACTCTGAATCGACACTCTAAACTCCGGTGGGTATAAAGAGATATTAAAATTCCCCGAAGGGAACAACAAGATGTCACGATTAAATCAAAGAAAACTATCTCCAACTGGAGTTACAAGAAAGATTAAGATTTTGTCATTTAGCAGTTTTTAGGAATTTTCATGCAACAGAAAATAGAAAGATAAACTACAGTTTAAGGCGTAATGCAAGGGATAAGATTTCAGTAAGACAAGCGGTAGCAGTAACACCCTGCACCCCTCCTCTCAGAGCGGGTGCCTCTAACCAAGCTTCAACACCCCTCTCGAGGTTGCTGGGCTCAAGTTAGAGTGGAATGATACTAAAACAACTCCGTTCCGGGCACTCTCATACTCCAGAATCGGACCGAACACTAGAGCCACAACCCAACTCTCGAAGTAGTTGCGACGGGAAAGACGATTCGGTAGCTAAGCGAAACGCGATCCAAAACATGCAAGCTAGAGTTCAGATATCTAACACAGTAGTTACCCAATCATAAGGCATCAAGCATTAAACAAATAGCAATTAAGCATTTCTATTTCCATAAGAAATTAAGGGTCTTAATAAAATGCTGAAGTAAAGAATTTAAATAACAGAATTAAAGATAGATGTCGCCTTCTTGATGTAGAAGGGCGACAGACTACTACTACTCCCAGCCCGATACCGCCCAGGGACCTATCCCGGTACAGCCGTGTCAGGCGGCACGAACTCTCAGACAGCGCGCCTGACGGACGACGATATCATTCGAAGACCCTGGCCGATATGCTCATGTCGGGCGGCACACCCTCTCAGGCGGCACGACTGACGGGCGGAGCGTATCGGGTTCGGTATCGTGTCGGCCATGGATTTACATATACTACTGTCGGGCATTGTTGTCAGGCACTCGTGTCGCGTATCTACATCGGCTGATATCGGCCCTCAGTGTCGTCCGATACAGTCCTAGGTGAACCGATCCCCTCCCTCTCGGGATGAGGAAGAGCTCACCTAGTGTCGCCCGGTACGAGCACTGGGGCACGATACGGTTGCTCTCGCACTTCTCTCGCAGATAGCTCAAGTCCCCAACGGTCCGAACTGTGAACTGGCCAGCCGTCCCAACCTCTCCAACCTGTCTGAATTGTGAACTGGCCAGCCGTCCCGACCTATCCAACCTGTCTTTTCATCTTCCTGTAGCTATTATTTATAGTCAGCTGGTTGGCGAGAAAACATGGTGCTCGAAGCGCCACGTAGCTCCCTTATACGCCGGTCGATGGATGTGGATGGCCGATACAGGCGTATCTCGGCGCGAGGTGCTGGCTATTGGTCACGTGGCGGGCGGCACGCCTGCCGGTGGGTGGTCGTGTCGCTCGACGAGCTGGGTCGTCGATGCGGCTTTGGCTCCCTGTCGGGTAGAAGGTGTGTCGGCCGGCACGTCCCTTTCGCAAGGTGCCCTTATCCGTCGATCATTCTTGTGTCGCCCAGCCCCTGTCGGGCTGGGTTGTATCGGGCGTCAGGAAGGTCGAGACGGGCTTAGACTTATTGTCGGCCGTAATCGGCCTTATTGCACAAAAACAAGGAAAACTCTGTAGAAGATAGGAAAAATTGGAATAAGAGCGTTTCTTGGCCAATTATTGCGAAAATGCTAATAAAATAGAGGAAAATAGCAGAAAAGGGTAGTTTTGATAACAGAATAAAGGGCAAAAATGTCACAAAATTTGGTGTTATCACTAAGGTAATATTTTGTTCCTAATAATATGATTTATATGGTTTCCTTTATATGATCAACTTAAGGAGCTTACTTGTTGACAATGGATGGCTTGTTTTAAATGAACAGTCGATTCAAGGTTTTACCCTACTCTCAACATAATCCTTATTGTTGTTAACCAAAGGATTTCTAGGGTTAAATGGTGACTTTTATAGATCACAAATCAATAGAATCTTAGATGATTCATTCAAGGTGTTTACTTATGTAAAAAACCAATGGTCTTACCTCTTAAACATCCAATGGTTCTGGGTGACATTGTGCTATGGTGATATGGGTTCTATGATGATGGAACAAATGGAGGGTTACCCTTAATAAGGTAGTCTTACCTATTCACTCATATGAATAGAAGGGATGATATCCATATTGTGTTGATATGTAACCCTAATGAGGTATAGCTTGTTATACCTAGCTTTAATATAACTAAATGATGGTAATTGGGTATGAATAGTCTTTGAATGACTAATACAATCATGGAGTACTCTTGTATTGTTGTTGAAACCCTAGTATGCTATAACCCGATGGTTACACCTTGATTCATGTGTGGGTTCATACTTGAGAATAGTATGGAATGTGATGGTTATGCTTCACCTTATGCATCCATGATCCAATGGGATGTCGTGAGTTAGGGTTTGGGTATGAGTGTTGATTAGTAACATTAATATAATTTATCTTGTTGAACCTAAATGTAATGCAAAAAGATAAAGATGAGTATTCATTTTAAACTTATTATATGATGGTGTGATGGTGAAATAATCTCCTTAATATGATCATAACCTTAATATGTTAATTGGTTGTTATCATAGCCACATGGTTGATACTTTCTTATGCTAAACATGTGCATTATGAATATGATGAGGGTTAATCATATCTAGATTCTTTGCATATTAATGTAATAAAGGAATGTTCTTAATGTTATTATAACCTTGTTATGATTTTTTATGAATATCTCCTAGCTCATTAATGCAATATTGTGCTGATCTAGTGTATTATATGTAAATGATGTTGTTGAGCCTTATTATAAGGCATGGAAAGATAATGATGAACTTGTAGGGAATAGTATGATGGTCTTAATGACCTTTGGTCATGGTTGAGCCCTTAATGAGGTGTAATTCTCTTGTGTTTGTAAGGATTGATACCATGTAATATTGTGAAAAGGATTTACATCTTGTGATAGTATGATGGTCTTAATGACCTTTGGGAATGGTTGAGCCCTGAATGAGGTGTAATCCTCTTGTGTTGATAAGGGTTGATACCCTGTGATATTGTGCAAAGGATTTATATCTTGTGATAGTATGATGACTAGTGTGGTCTCGTGAATGGCAAGTTAATAGTACCATGTGATTATGAGATGAGAAATTATGTTTCACACATTTTCTATCTTTTAAAGTTGTGATATTTATATGCTTGTTAGAAGTGAATTAGGGTTTGTATGTCCACTTGTTTGATGCAACCTTAATTCACCCAATTGGCATAACTAATCAAGTGAAACCCTAATCATGTAGTGCCCTGTGCCATAGATCCATCTAAGTGTCAGAACTTGCCAGATGGTGAAATGAGTATTCCTAAGGGAAACTCAGAGTGCATATTGCTGAATATGTGGGGGTGGAAAGTTGATGATATATCTTTATCATCCAAAATGCAGGTTGTGAAGGATGGCTATGGTCATGCCTCATACATCTGATGTGATTATATATGTGATGATATTGGAGGACAACTACGGTTGTACCTCAAATGGAAGGGTATGCGATCAAGGATAGACTAGGCGGTTAGCAGTTTGACCTTATGTGTTGTTGTGGGGGACCCGTACTGACTAGGGCAGAGAAGATCTTAGGAGTTCAGCTCTTCCTAAATTTTGTATGACACTGATTTTGACTTAGTAGTGGTCAGTTGGATTTTGAATGGTATCCTCAATTTCCTCAGGCATAATACAAGATGTAAGATAGCCATGCAACATATCTGTTTAAGGTTATATACAACGCTTCATATTAGATGATAACCCTTGTTTGCTTTCTTTTCATTGAGATCATGTATAGTACAATAAGAGATAATAGATATGCTTATGTTGTAGTTATGCTCATGTTGTAAACATGCTTATGTTGTTAAATATACTGACACTGATGATTAAGATGTTGCTACTAGATATGTTTGATATTGCTAGCCATGCCTATGTAATTAGAAATGCTTAAACTACTAATCATGCATATGTAGTTAATTGTGCTATGATGTTAGTTCTACTTATGATATAGATCTGTTCACTTTATTTGAGATGCCAATATTGGTAGTGATGTTATGTTACTAGACATGATCATGATGTCATGGATCCTTATGCTACTAGATTGCTTTTACTGTTAGAAAGGAATATGATGATAGTCAGATTATTGATAATGATTGTTATTAGATACAGTTTGATGATATTTGAGTAGATATATATCCTGAGAAATGGATTTATTTGTTATCTATATAGGCATTGATGATCATACTTGTTGCTAAGATGATTTGCTTAATCTGTCTAGTATACTTGAACTGTTCAATCTTTTCAATTCATTATTAAATACTCCAATTTTTTAGTTATTCTATTTAAAATGTGGCAATTAATAAGCATTGTTGCATGTTATATCTGTTGCTAGGACATGGGTCTCACCCTTGTGGTTCGCCACATATTTTTTAGGTAATCAGAAGTGAAGTCAACAAAACTATGGAAGTAAAAAGGAGCTATAGTAATGAATCTTTGAGAAAGTTGATTAGACATCTAGTGTATCCTAGAATCACCCCTGTACTCACAGGTTTCGGCAAGAAAAGTTTGTATATGGCGTTTCAAACGAATCAGACTTTTGTTAGTATATTAATGCTTGTTTTTGTGGCATATACAAATATTGTTCTTCTATATATATGTTGTGTCTAAGGCGATAGAACAATTTGTATCAAATTCTGGGCATAGTATGGATAAAAGAAAGTGTAAGGACCCTAACCTGCGTTTAGGGTTTACCCTGTTTGTTTTGCTTGATCTTGGTGCTTTGGTGCTTGCTAATCACCTTTAATGGTGATTAGGGTTTGGTTGTGCTTTGTTGAGAGTTCGAGGGGCTACTTGCAAATAACCCAAGTTTAGGGTTTTGTGGGAAAGTTTGCCATCTTGTGAGATGTTTTCCCTCTTTGCTTCCTCTAGGGTTGAGAGGAAGGCTTGGGCTTGTTGTTTGAGTCCTTTGGGCCTGAGTTGAGCTTGTTTGGGCCTTGGAGTTCCTTGTTTGGGCTTGCTTGAGCCTTGTGTCGCCCAGGGCAGGTGGTGTGTCGCCCAGTTGCTTGGTGTGTCACCCAGTAGCTCTTGTTGTGTCGCCCAGATGGCTTGGCTTGGTTGATGGACACATGGTGCACATCTTGGACAAGTGCCTTATGGCTTGCACGAGAGGTGGCTTGAGTTGGTGGACATGTGTCCCTTGGGTGGGCGACACATAGCACGGTTGTACCTTGGTTTCTCCTCCCCTTCTTCCTATATAGATAGCTCTTTTCTTTGCCTTAGTCTCCTTTGGTCCTTTGGTCTCCCCTCCACCCTTGGTGCATGATATCCCTCTCCATCTTGCTTGTGTTGGCCGATACACTTCCTTGGAGCTGAAGTGGTGGCCGATACACTTCCTTGGAGCTGAAGTGGTGGCTGATACACTTCCTTGGAGCTGAAGTGGTGTCTGATACACCTTCCTTGGAGCTGAAGTGGTGGCCGATACACCTTCCTGGAGCAGCTTGGTGGACTATAGCTTTGGACCTTGGAGTGCATCTTCTTCCTTGAAGCTTGGAGCTTAAGGCGGGTTGCATAGTTTCTAACCCTAACTCTCTAACCTCTAGCTTTAACCTTGTTACATGTTAGTAGACTAGCTTATTTCCTTTCTTGTGCATCTTTCTTATATACCTTAGTGGCCGATATCCCTCTCTTGGGTTTAGGGTTCCTTGTATACCTTGCTTTTTAGGGTTTGTGCTCCCTTGTGTTGGAGGTTGAAGGTGACCTAGGGTTGGGCGATATCCCTTCCTTGTGGGTGTGTTGGGCGACACCCTTGTCCTTGAGTTGAACGATATCAGTGTTCTTGGTGTTGGGAAACACCCTTCCTCTTGGGTTGGACGATAGGTTGACCTAGTATGGATGTTGGCCGACATGGTGACCATGTTGGGCGATATGGTTCCTTGGGTTGAGCAACACCTTTGTTTTTGAGTTGGACGACATGGTGTTCCCCTTGGTGGACGATATGGTAGCTGGTGTTGGGCGACATGATGAGTTCTTTAGGTTGGCCGATACCCTTGCCCTTGAGTTGGGCGATAGGGTGAGCTAGGGTTTGTTGGCCGATATGGTGAGTACCCTTGGAGATGGGCGATACTCTCTCTCTCTCTCTCTCTCTCTCTTGTTGGGCGATATGGTCTGATGGTGTTGGGTGACATGGATGTCCTTGAGTTGGACGATAGAGTGGGTGCTCTTGTGTCGAGTTATCTCCTTGTCCATGTAGTGGACGATAGGGCCAAGTAGTGCCATGTTGGACGATAGGCTATGTGCCCTGATGGCCAATACCATGATGGCCGATACCATGTTGGGCGACATGCCTTGGGCCATGATGGCCGATAGGGTTAGTGTGGTGGCCGATACCCATGTTGGGTGATAGGTTTTAGGGAGGGTTGTGAGGCTATAGTGAGGGTATGAGTTTCTTTGGTGACGGTCCCTTATGTGATAGAAGTGGATGTTTATACATTAACCAATAAAACGATGGTGGTGTTTGTGATATCATCAATATGTAATATGTTGCCTTGCAAATAATAAGGATGCTAATGATAGTAATGTATATGATGATAGCCCTCATGTAATAGATGCATGATGTGACCTGTTATGCTTAATTGTTAATGATAAAGAAGATGATGATAACTACTCTAGTAGTTTGTTTAATGATAATAATATTGGTAATAATGATGCTAAGTGACAGTTATATTAAAGGTTGCTTCATGATAAAGATGACAATAGTTGATGACATAGTAATGAACTTGTTAATAAAAGTGTTGGTTCTGTAAACACAACATGATCTCTATATACCCTGGTTGTTTGTACAATCTCGATATAAGGGTAAGTATCAGTATGGTTGTTTAATGATGTACTTAACATACTTGATTACCAAATAACTGTCATATTGATAAGTAGATTATCTTGAATGATATTTCATGATAGTGAGCATATTCCTTATGTGGAATCTACAATTATTGCATACCTTAACCTTGCAGGTGATGACTTAGCCATGAAAGGGCTATGTGACATATGTAATGAGTAACATTACTTTGATAATTGCTCTATAAGATTATGTATGTGATGTGTTGGTCCCATGATGATGATGTGAGCCTTAAGAGGCAGTGACAGTACATGATGAAGGATTGAGACCCCATGGTATGTGATGATCCTTGAGATGGATCTGGATGGTTGGCAAGAGGCCAAGTGGTAGTATGTGAAGTGGGATCCTTGAGATGGATCAGATTGATGTGTTTTCAATAATATTATGTTCTTTACTTTCTGTTATATCTTGCATGCTATACAACTTGGTTGAATCTTGCAATCCATCTAAAAGATACTAATTAAGCATAGTGAAATATATCATGTAGTCTGCCCTGGCCATAGATCCATCATCGTCAGGACTTGGTGATGGTGAAACGGGTTTTCCTACGGGTTAACCTGGAAGCGCATATTGTTGAATATGTGTAGGTTGCTCCTAGCCTGAAAATGAGGAGGTAAGAGTGTAACTTCGGTTGCAGACTCAGATATGTGTGTAGAGCATGGTGAACAGGCCCATGGCTCAGGATATGTGATGTATGGAGCATGAATGCGTTCATGGCTCAGAGCACGGTGATCAGGCTCGTGGCTCAGTTTTACTAGCGCCGTGACCTGTACCAAGGCGGGCTAGAGAATGGGTAGCCTATGGAGCTAACCCTGTGGCTTAGACCACTTCAGCATGTGACTGCGGTCCTGCTAGTGTTGTACTCATGTACTGACCATGAGGTGGGAGGTCGTGGAGTCCGGCTCTTCCATTGACCTTGTATGGCACCGTCTTGGGTTTCGTAACCAAAGGTTGGATTTGAACGGTACGGTTCAAATCCTCAGGGCATAATAAAATGTAATACAGCCGTTTAGTATTTACTAGTCATATCAAATACGAAACATTGGTTGAGGCCTTGTTTGTGTAATATTCCATTATACCTTGCAGGTTATGTGGCAATCTGTCTTATCTTGATAATCAGGATATGTGACATTATATTCTGTTCTAATAATCCTGTTACATGTTGATATATCTCATCTTGAGAATCATATTCTTTTGAAAGACATCTGGTTATAAGTTTTCGTACAGCTGGTATGCTTGCCGGTAAGAGTAAATCTTGCTATATATATAACTGCTCTTGTTATACCTTTTGTTAGTTAACTGCTGCTATAGTTTATCTTGCTGAGGTTCTATAGTTGCGGTGGGGAGCTATGTTTCCCACTGGGATAATTGTTCAATTGTCTCACTCTGCTGGTTTGCACCCTTTTAAGGTGGTCGAGGTAGACGTGGTCGTGGTTGTGGTGTTGCGGACGAGCAGCTTGAGGAGCAGTAGAAGGCAAGTGTTGGACATGCTGCTATTTTGGATGTTTTGTAGTAGAGTCTAGAGTCATCCCTGTACTCCCAGGTCCTTGGCAGTGTTTTGACGATGTTTCACGAAGATCGTTCGATGATATCTGTATATCCTGTTGTTGGCCGGATGTGGGCCTTTATGTATATATGAACAGGTGGTGAACCCATGTGATGGATGGAAAACTGTTCCTGAGCTGTGGACACGCGTCAGATCTTGTGTATGTACATACTTATATGACATGTTTCTGTGCAGGATGAGGACTGGAAAGTAATAGTTTCACAGTTTATCAGTTTTCTGCAATCGGTTTTAATTAACCCGTGTTTTTGATAATCTGTGGTTATGGTGTTTTCCGCACGTTTTCGCGTAACACCTCGTTATCTGTGTGATAATGGGATGTGTTGCCACAGAAAGATGTTGGGCTCTTATGCAAATGTTTTTGAGTAGGTGCTGACGTTGAAATTGGTTTTAGTTTACCCATGTTTCTGGCTATGTGATTAATTAGTGATTGATTGTGCTTTATGATTTGAGTAATCTCATTTAGTATAATAGGTTCTCACATTTTACACATATCCAAACAATAATTTCATAGTAATTATATTAATACAAAAATAGTTATATATTTGTTAATGTATTATAGAATAATTTTATTGTATATATAAGAGGAAATTTGGAAATAGTTGGAAATAAAAATACCTCATGATAAATATAGTTTCGATTGATTGAATTTTTCAATATGGAATCAGCTCATACTAACCATGAGGCACAATTTTGGCTCAAACATCAATGTCTAGTCCCACGGTACTTTGACAACCATAAAAGCAATATTGACCTACATGATAGAAATAATCAAGGCAAAATTTAGATAACAGATTTTAAGATATTGATCCCTTATGCTATTGTATTTGTATCTTATGCATAGTAATTCCAAAATAAGAAGGTCTTGAGCTACAATAAAAGCAATTAGTTTCAAAATTACATCAAAATCAAAGAATTTGTAAATTACTGATTTATGCCATGCTAGGTTTGTTCGTGGATTGGTAGTCAGGTGCTTCTCTGCTACAGTAAGAGCTGAGTTGTTCAACAAGGCAATGAAATACGTCGGCTAAATATTATAGGTATAAAATACTCTCAATATAGGTATAAAATACCATTTGAACACTAGGGATGCAAAGGTATCCTAAAGAAATTATAATATCTCTATCGCCAGTGCAAGTAGTTTTAAGAGCGCATATGAAAGGACAAATAAAAAATTATCAAAATAAAGTAAGAGCATAGGACTGCTCCAAATGATTGTAAATAAAGATTCACAGGAAATTAATATTTCTTGCCATCGTAAGTATAGTAGGTACCTCAAATTGAAAGAAAGAAGGCGTGAGGGATGAGAATTTAGATGAAAAAAGACCTAGAAGTTTCAAATATGTGCATGTGTCTTCATTGTAGATACTCAAGAGTTCCAATTATATTTGACAAATAGCAAAACTAAGGAGCGTGATGAGCCTAATATCATCGATTTGCTGATGCAAAAATAGGTTCAAGGAGCTACCACACTTGCTGAATGAAGCTGCTACCTGTCAGAGGGGGTGACGTCTGGAAAAGAAAGGGTAATGCTCAAAATACGTCAACAAATTCCTAACCAAAAGAAAAGAAGTTGGATAATCTATCTTTCCTCCATCTTGTGATCTGAAAGGGGGTTTTTGGATAGGGTTTATAAAGAAAAACCACAGATTGTCGGGCAATCAAGAGGAGGCATGTTGATCATCTCATTATAGATTGTAGAGGAAACACCGTTGTTTTCACATATTTGTATATAATAAGAGCATAGATAATGTTGATCGTAGTAGGTGCAGAGTCTAATTAATTATGGACTGATGAGTGAGACATGATATGAGCATTTAGATGAAGTGTCCAAGAAATTATAGACATCTATAGAGGACATAGATGAGTAGTAGCACTTAGTAGAGTAGAATAGTAGATTAATTGAATGGGTCACACGAAACTCTCCCTGTCTTGTCCGTTGTCGTGAAGATGCACACATAATTTGTTGTCATCCTGGTGGATGACAGTGTTCGATCTATTTGAAATGGATGCTCCATCTAGTATTCACACAATAAAAAAAATACATGATGATCTCTAAGTTTTAACTCATGCGATTCAAACCTATGTTCTGTTTGGCAAAGTGGTGGAATTGTCCGGACAGTGATGGGGCAAGGTTGAGCATGTTGCAATCACTTATAACAGCTGTTAACAAACACTAGATCACCCACTGCTTTGTATTTGTATTGCTTTTAGTGTTGAGTAGTGTTCAATGGTAACTTTTTTACCACATAAAAATCTTGTGGTGATCCATGTCACCGCACCAGAGTTTGGCTCACCAATCGCGTTGCTAAATGTCGTACTAGTCTTTTTCTTGTTGGAACACCAAATTCAATCCAATCCTTTTGTGATGCTCCGACCTGCCACAAAGTGATGTTACTGAAAACAAAATGCGGAACAAAATCTAATCAAACTAGGTTACTAGAAATCATAAGAAATTAAAATCATTTCACATATCCACCTCAAGTGGAACATATCACATCAGAGTCCACAAAAGCCACTTATATATATATATATACATATATATATAACACCTACTAAAAGATTATTACATAACATTGTTCACTGATTCAACGACCACAACCTGTACATATGGTAGCCTGTCACATATACATATGTGTCATATCTATATAACAAAGGCATGCATAAAGCCAAAATATCATCTCAATATACAACATATACAAAACTCCCCAAGGGCATGAGAGTATATGTATGACACATAAGACTCTACTACAAAACACAAGTAGCTCATTCAGCCTTTACTCAGCTACTGCTCCTCTTACCACTCAGCCTCAACAACACGATCTCTACTTCCTCGTGCTCAACCATCTAAAAGATGTGGAAATCCACAGGGTGAGACCAAACATCCCAATGAGAGATATAAGTCTCCACCAACGTCTATTAAAAGAACATGTAACTAAGAAGGTAAATAACATACTAAATAGGTTGAGCAGATTCAGCTAAATGTTATGTATCCAACAGATAAAGTAGATTAAACAAACTAGGCAGTTACCACTGAGTAGTAGAACAATTAATATTCTAAGAAGGAATATGAAGAAGATGTATAACATTTAATTTCTATTACCACATTATAATTTAAGAAATTAGTAAAAAGGTAAGGCAAAGGGTTCAACCAATGCTATATGCATTTGACCGTAAGAAAAATATACTACAAAACTATATTAAATATTTTGTTAAGCCCAAAGGAAATTAGGTGTACCACTCATGCTCCAACTGATCACTGCTAAGTCAAAATCATTGGCATACAAGATCTAGGAGAAGCCGGACTCCTATGATCTCTCCACACCCTCAGTCAGTCCGAGTCCACCATAATGACATATCAAGTCCAACTACAAAACAACCTAGACTGCCTTGGTATAAAGGTCACGACGCTAGTGAAACTGAGTTATGACCACAACCACACTCTTGCAGAGGTATGACTTTAGCCATCCTCAAAAGATATCATATACATATACTGAATCACATCATTGAGATACGACCTTGATTGTTCTCCTATAAGGCTATGACCACATCCAATCATGTGAAATGCATATACCCAACAGTATATGATTCTGAGCTTCCACTAAGGGAGAACATATTTCACCATCTAACAAATATTGACGCTAAAGATAGATCTATGGCATATGGACACTACACGATTAGGGTTTCACTTTATTTATTAGTCCAAACGGGTATCTTTTAGCATCAATCAAGTTACAATGTACAAACCCTAAACAAACTCTTCAAATATAAGGGCATAAAGCAACTTCAGAAGATATAAAACATATAAGTTGTAAACTTGTCACATCACCACACAATACCTGTAGAACTTCCATTCACAAGATCATCATCATATTCGCACTATGTTAAGATATCAATCCTTTATTACATCACTAGAGTATAACACCTCATACTAGGCATAAAGCCTCTACCAAGTCATAAGATCCATCACATAATTATGATCTCAACATGCCTCATCATGGCTCATGGCCATTACTCTATGTCATATGATCACCACCATATCATACACAAGCTATGCCATTCATTTCACCTGCAAGGTTAGGGGTTCATAAACAAGTGATCTCTAAGTTTTAACTCTTGTGATTCAAGCCTATGTTCTGTTTGGCAAAGTGGCGGAATTGTCCAAACAGTGATGGGGCTAGGTTGACCATGTTACAATCACTTGTAACAGCTGTTAACAAATACTAGATCACCCACTGCTTTGTATTTGTATTGCTTTTAGTGTTGAGTAGTGTTCAATGGTAACTTTTTTACCACATAAAAATCTTGTGGTGATCCATGTCACCGCACCAGAGTGTTGGCTCACCAATCGCGTTGTTAAATGTCGCACTAGTCTTTTTCTTGTTGGAACACCAAATTGAATCCAATCCTTTTATGATGCTCTGACCCGCCACAAAGTGATGTTACTGAAAACAAAATGCGGAACAAAAGCTAATCAAACTAGGTTACCAGAAATCATAAGGAATGAAAATCATTTCACATATCCACCTCAAGTGGAATATATCACATCAAAGTCCACAAAAGCCACCTATATATATATATATATATATATATATATATATATATATATAACACCTACTAAAATTTTATTACATGACATTGTTCACTGATTCAACGACCAGAACATGTACATATGGTAGCTTGTCACATATACATACGTGTCATATCTCTATAACAAAGGCATGCATAAACCCAAAATATCGTCTCAATATACAAACTCTACAAAACGTCCCAAGGGCATGAGAGTATATGGATGACACGTAAGACTCTACTACAAAACACAAGTAGCTCATTCAACCTTTACTCAGCTACTGCGCCTCTTGTCGCTCAACCTCAACAACACGATCTCTACTTCCTCATGCTCAACCATCTAAAAGATCTGGAAATCCACAGGGTGAAACCAAACATCCCAGTGAGAGATATAAGTCTCCACCAACGTCTATTAAAAGCACATGTAACTGAGAAGGTAAATAACATACTAAATAGGTTGAGCAGATTCAGCTAAATGTTATGTATCCAACAGATAAAGTAGTTTAAACAAACTAGGCAGTTACCACTGAGTAGTAGAATAATTAATATTCTAAGAAGGAATATGAAGAACATGTATAACATTTAATTTCTATTACCACATTATAATTTAAGAAATAAGTAAAAAGGTAAGGCAAAGGGTTCAACCAATGCTATACGCATTTGACCGTAAGAAAAATATACCACAAAACTATATTTTATATTTTGTTAAGCCCTGAGGAAATTAGGTGTACCACTCATGCTCCAACTGATCACTGCTAAGTCAAAATCATTGGCATACAAGATCTAGGACGAGCCAGACTCCTATGATCTCTCCACACCCTCAGTCAGTCTGAGTCCACCATATTGACATATCTGGTCCAACTACAAAACAACCTAGACTGCCTTGGTATAAAGGTCACGATGCTAGTGAAACTGAGTTATGACCACAACCACACTCATGCAGAGGTATGAATGTAGCCATCCTCAAAAGATATCATATACATATACATATACTGAATCACATCATTGTGATACGACCTTGATTGTTCTCCTATTAGGCTATGACCACATCCAATCCTGTGAAATGCATATACCCAATAGTATATGATTCTGAGCTTCCACTAAGGGAGAACATGTTTCACCATTTAACAAATATTGATTCTAAAGATAGATCTATGGCATATGGACACTACAAAATTAGGGTTTCACTTTATTTATTAGTCTGATCGGGTATCTTTTAGCATCAATCAAGTTACAATGTACAAACCCTAAATAAACTCTTCAAATATAAGGGCATAAAGAAACTTCAAAAGATATAAAACATATAAGTTGTAAACTTGTCACATCACCACACAATACTTGTAGAACTTCCATTCACAATATCATCATCATATCCACACTATGTTAAGATATCAATCCTTTATCACATCACTAGAGTATAATACCTCATATTAGGCATAAAGCCTCTACCTGGTCATAAGATCCATCGCATAATTATGATCTCAACATGCCTCATCATGGCTCATGGCCATTACACTATGTCATACGATCACCACCATAGCATACACAAGCTATGACATTCATTTCACCCGCAAGGTTAGGGGTTCATAAACAAGAGAGTGAAAACATCGTAATGTGCTAACCATCCATGTAAGCTCACCAAGCATAACATACCTTAGGCTTAGGGTTACGGTTTCAAACACATAACTTAGGGTTTCATATTGTAATTCCATCACCAAACCTTGATTATGTGACATCCCACTGTCTTGGAGCATACTAGAGAGAGAACATCATTATTTAATTATGAATAGAGCATTATGTCAAGAGCACCAAGTATTCACATCATGTACATGTGTATGTGTACCATCTCATTAGGTTATGCATGTGTTACTACCATGTAACATGCATGTGTATCGATGATACACCAAACAAAGATGTGTCACAACCATAAACCATCCAAGTATCTCAACCTCAAGCGAACTAGGAGTCTCAACTGAGACAAGAGCATGTGTATTGACCAACATAAAAGTAGGTGTCTCGACCATCCACAAAACAAGTATCTCGGCCAAGACTAAAACACTTGTTTCGACCATCCATTGATAAGAGTCTCAACTGCAACAAAACCATGTGTCTCGACCAATACTCACATGGTGTCTTGACCACCAAATGTCATGGTGTCTCGACCACCATCAAGGGCATGTATCAACAAATACAAAACCAAGTGTAATGACCAAAACCAAAGCATGTATCTCGACCCAAAACCAAAACGTAGGTCTCGACCAAGAACAACACATATGTCTCGACTTAGACAAGATCATGGTGTAGTGACCACCAAGGTCAAGCTACCCGAACAACACTTCGCTAAAACCAAAACAAAGATAAACCTCATTCAAAATAGATGGTTAACAACAAGTATGGTCATCATCAATAAGGTGGAAAAACTCCATTCAAGAAGCACATCAAAACCTTAAAAACTAATCTTCAACATTTAACATTCATGAAAACCAACTAGATGGAAGGAGATCGAACTTCAACCTCAACAATACCAACTCAAAACCTCAACCAAACACAAAGGCCGAACTAATGCATGGTGATGAAACCAATAAACATGTTGCATGTATGATCATCACTTCAAACAACATTTAACAAATTAGATATAAGAAATTAGGGTTTAAGAAAGAGTGTAATCTACCTGTGGATACTAAAAAGTCTTAACCCTCAAATCATGGCAACTTCAGATAGCATATTAGCATCAAGATTAGAGATCAAAATAGTAGAATGCAAATAGTAATATGATGCAAGTAATAGAAGAAGGTAGAGAGTTATATAACCCTCCTTAAGGAGAGAACCAAGCTCCAAGATCAAAGGCTCCAAAGAAGAAGATGAAGCTACACCAAAAGCTCAACTCTCAGATACAAGAGAACCTTCATAGTGAAGAACACCATGGTTAAAAGGATGCTCAAGAAAGAGGGTAAGAAACCCTCAGATGAACCAAGAAGAAAGAAGAGAGAAGAGACGAAAACTTCCTCACACTTGGGTACTACCTTGTCAAAACATGGCCTCTGACCCTTTGTGACGAGGAGCTCACTCTCAAAATGACCACCATGGATATTCCACAGTCTATGGCCGAGAAATGTGAAGAATAAAGGTAGGGTTCCAAAGGAAAAATGTGATCAAGGAGAAAGAACCACTTACTAGGTAGACAAACCACCAAGAATCACCACAAGGAAGGTGATCAAGCTCCAAAGCAACACATGCAAGGTTGATCGACCTCCAAAGCACACAAGATCACTCCTCTTTGCTCCATCAATATCCAAGGACCATAACAAGAGAAGGGAGAAGAAATAGGAATGAAAAAATATACTTGCATGAAGAACAGAGAGGTTATATACTCAAGGAGAAGGGAAGCAAGGTAGGGGTGAGGTGTCAACATAAGAGATCACCAAAGAGACACTTGTACACAAAGGAAACTAACATGCAACCACTATATGAATGAATGCAATATATGGTGATAAAACCTAGGTGAGGCCTCTACCACTTGGTCCACCACCACCCTAGGGGTCGAGAAAAACACCAAGACACCTTGGCTCGACCACAACACAAGGTCACCAAACAATCCTGGTCGAGACACACCACAAAAGACAACTTTATCGACCCAAAAGCACCTCAAAATCATCAAAGTCGGGACAATACCAACTAAGGAAGGTGTCTTGGATGAGAAACACCCAAAACACACCACAAAGGCAAGACATAGGTCGAAACACTCAACAAAGCACATCAAGGTCGATACCAAGCAAACCCTAGAAATCATAGCATCTCCACAAGATGCCACCTCATCAACCAAGGTCCAACAAGGAACCCCATAGCATCATTCTCTTTCTTATGATTCTAGATCACTAAGGGAACACTCGACATGTGACAAATTGCAAAATAATCCCTCAACTTGGGTAAATTGGAACATGGTCCAAAACAAGCATACAAAGCTCAAACATCATCTATACATGACCAAACTGGAAATATAAGATTGTCACAAGTTAAGAAAGCATCTCAAGGGATTAGATTAAGGTTCTAAGCATCTTATTAAGTAAAGAAAGCATACTCAGACACTAAGCTAGGTCAGGGGCCTTACACCTACTGATTACAGCTAACCAAACGTGCCCTAAGAGTAATGATCTTTAATTTTAGATGTAATAAATATATGACAATGTTTATCAAAACCGATCTCCTAGATAGGGATGAGAATCGGACGTGTCAGTCTGATCTGACCCATGTCCTAGCCTGCATAACCCGACCCAAACCCGATCCATGTAATTTACATGGGTGGGTCGGCTCCAAAAGTTTGACCCAGATTTTATGTGGGTCGGGTTAGGGCCAAGGTAAACCCAGGCCCAAAAACTGAGATACCCATATTAGTTATGTACATGTATATACATAACCACATGTTGGTATATAATATGTTTCTTTTGTAAATACATTTGAATATAAAGTTTAAATTTACATTTTATTTGCTGCATATTTAGTCAACTATATTAATACGACAAAAAGAGACACACTGGAGTAAATCCAAGGTATGTGCATCTATTTTGTATTCAATGTGTTTGTAAAAATTTACAAAATAATATAATCAAAGATATTGGATTTAGAATGTTTACATTAGATGTGCTTGAAAAATAATCTTATAAGGACATTTCTATACTTTTAATTTAAATACATTTGCACATCTTTTGATCCATGTTAATTGTAGAAATCCCATTAATAGTTGTATGATTTGAGATATATTACATAGATAAATGGGATATGAATGTGATTTTGAAGATACTTGATCTAGATGACATTATTTCCAACCATTGGATTTATATAATAATTTATAATTGTACTAATTTCTAGGATGATACTTATAGATTACATGTACCTAGTGACACATTTCAAAATTACTTTACTTAGACATATGTATGTGTTAGATATATCTTCATTTAGTATGTTAGCCAGCTCGAAACCCAGCTCTATAATGTGGGCCTGGTATGGGCCACGTTTTCCTAACATTACCGGGGTCTAAACTTGGTCCGCAACCCAGTTAAAAATGTGAGTTTGGGCATAGGCTTGCCAAAACCTGGGGTGATCCGACCTGATGCTCATCACTAGTCATAGATATCAGTTTTGTACTCTCCAATACAAGGTGTGCCGTCCTTTTTTCTTTATAGTTGATTGAGTTTGCCGGATGAATAATTTCTCTCATTCTTTACTTATCTCTTAGGTTTTTTTCACTAATGGTTTTTCTTTTAGTTGCTATGTTTTCCTACCGAACTTGTAATCGCTAACGAGAGTTTCAATCCAAATAAAACCTTACGTTCCACCATGCTCATGATAATGGAATTATTGTTGAATGCAACATCCATACTACATACGCAAGTTTGTAAAAGATTTTTTTGTAATTTTTTAGTCTATTTTTTGAACTATATAATAATACTTATATTTCGATCTAGTAGATATAGAAGGCGTTTGGGAATATCGTATGCAATAGTTTTCTAGATTGAAATTAATCTTTGTTCTGATAAGGCAGTCGTGCATGGGCATAGAAGGATTCTGATGTAACTTTTTTATAAAAGTCGTAGGAGGAAATGAATGTAATTTTTTCCTTCATATTGTCCTTTGTCTAAATTTAAATGAATAGTCGTGAGAAGAGTTACATGCAATTCTGAACACTAGTTTTTTTATTATTATATGGACATATGTTTCCAAATGCAGTATGTATCGCAGTGCGACTAGTCTTTGTACTTCCATCATTTATTTCTTTGTGGTTAGGGTTGGGAGTGTGAAGCAACCATTATCTAATAAGGTGAAAAACATCGTCACTCTGAGGTGATACCAGGAGGATTCTCTCGGGGATGTTGCTAATACCAGGATGCGATTATGTAACTTCTTTCCTTTCTCTTTTAGTTCTTCTTCTTCTTTAACATAATGTTTGGCATGCCGTTAGTCAAAACAATTTCCAACATACGTCTTTATTATCTTGCCTACATTGCCCACAACATAATTTCCAATAGCCCCAATCATCTCTTTTTTCTTAGTTATTTAAAGTAATATAATATTCGCAAATGCAAGAAATGCACAATATATGCCTATTTATCATCGAACTGTCTAAGAAAATAATGCATGAGCTTCGTTGAGTAAACCACCTCTATGCCGAAGATCCATACAAGATGTGTACATAACGACAACGGAGGCTCTACACTCACGTCACAAGTTTACTTGATTATTGGCGGAGAAGAATGCTTTGCAAGAAAAGGGTGCCATCAGTGATGGCATTGTAGAGTTTAAGTACATAAGGCGATTTCTTAAAATATTTTGAGAAATTTATATGTGGAAGATTAAGGTGAATACGATGATATCATAGAGAATGAGATAGGGGGAGCTTGCAATACTTTTCATCTCAACTCTACAGAGGAGCACGAGGTAGGAGACAACTCCTTCCCTTGAATCATCATCACAAGACTTTGAAAGAGCCTGAAAAGAAAAGAAAAGAAAAGAAAAGAAAAGAAAAGAAGACATAAGAAGTAAATTTTTGTGGCAACTATAAGTCAAGAAAAAATGTGAAAAACTTTAGGTACATAATTGCATTCATAGAACATGAATATATATTAGGTTTTGATCTACCCTTTATTTCTTATCTTACTTTTATGGTCAAACAAGGTCCAAATGACCTCAAAACCTGACCGAACATTTATAAAGGTATACATAATAATATCACATAACTAGTGTACATGGAAATATGCTACAACTAAGTGAACTAATCAAGGATATTACCTTAACTACATTGATTATTTTTTATTGAAATTTGTGTTATGATTTTAATGGCATCTTTGCTCATGTATTTTTGTTTCGTAGGTTTTAAGTCAAGGGATGAGGATATATTTTACATCACTTACTATTCCTGTAATGAGTTGAGAAGAAGAGAAAGAATTGATTAGAGGCATGAGATAGTTTATAATTTTGGGTTTTAAATGGATTAGTATGATGGCATATATTTTGATAGTTTTAAATTAGATTGTGTCTATGTTTTTCAAATGAGTTTTATTTTTTTTGATTAAAAAATACCACTTATATCATTCTTGTAAAGTGTTATGGGGAAATTAGCAGGAGTATTTTTTAATTAGGTTATATTATGAACATTTATTAGCATACTACATATTATTTTTTCCTTTCTGCTTGTTATCCGTTATGGAGTAGGGGAGAGAAAAAGAAATTAGTATATTTATCTTTGACATTGTTTCAGGTCTTTCATAATAATTTAAGGAATACGGGTTTATTCTTAGTGTCATTTACATTATGATAAACGAACATGTTATATATAGTGAAAAAATCACCAAACAATTTAGATTGAATACTTTACTAAGTATATAATTTTAGGGATATGGCATCATGAGTGTGTTCAAACCTTCTCCCCACCTCAACAACCAACACATTCATTATCCCTCATCACCTACTCGAGATGAACTCAACTATGGATACCTCACAAAACCCATGTGAATGATGAATATCTCCTCATCTGAAAAGTAATGGTTATGCACTTGTGATATTTCATAATTGAATGTCTCTTTTCTATTAGTGCATTCACCTGAATTCCACTCTGGTAGTGGTGAGAGGTAATGGTGGGATCAGATGTTCACATTATGGAATGAAGTAAAATATGATGCTGGAGACGATGATTGGGAAATTTTACATGTAATAGTGAATTAGGTAATAGGAAGTTGAGATGGACGAAATATGTTCTTATGAAAAAATCATTTGGGAATTCACATGATTATGCATGTGATACATCTAGTGGACATATCCTTTTCGAACACTCTGGCTGAATAGCTAATCTTGGGATATGAAGCCCCATGCCTTAGTTTTATATGTCATTTGTGATTTTAATGATCATAAAAATAAACATGATCCTTGGTTAGTGATATGGATATATATAGCTAGGGATTTTTAAGAAACCATAATAAAAAAAATCTTCAATATTGACTATTCCTGATGTCATAACTTGTTCATTAACTCAATGATAACTCTAAGATATGCATTGTTACAATATATAAACCTCATCTAGCATTTTTGAAAAGTGAATGGTTAATTCATATGTGAAATTGGTGATAAAGAGTTGGGAAGCCTTTCAACATGTTTTTATTACTTAGTAAAAGCCTTCATTTAATATAGTTTGAATTTATATTCACTTAAGGGTTTTTTAATATGTTTTGTTGACCTAGGAAAAGAAGTCAATTGTCCTATAGGGTTGCTATGGTATAAATGTTGCAAGTGAGTAGTAGTTGAACGTTTATGTTACACACCTATATTGTCAGCTAAACTTTAGATAATTTTGTCCAATCTAACCAAAATTTAGGTTGACTTAATGGGGATGACATATCCAAGTTTCCTACCTTGATTATTGAACATTGATGTGACGAACCTAAGAGTTCATGTCAATCATCATATAAATTTATTAACTTCACAATATCAGTGGGCACCGAAGATATCACTACGACAATTATAATGGAAGTTGGATGACTTTGATATATCAACATGGAATAGAGAGATTGATTGACTTATCAGAGATTGACCAACTTCTAAAAAGTAAATTGATTTCAATAAGTTAATTGATTGATGGAACTAAGGTAGTTTTTGGATAAAGAAAAACTTTTCATTTCATAGAAATATACCTCCACCCCTATATATACCCAAAATATGCCATAGTGCTAATGCATGATTTTATTGCATATATCAACTCTCTAGGGATGGAATCCGTATATCTTACCTTACCCAAGTGTACTGTAATAGAATCTGCAAGTTGATTGGTCTTATTGTAGTATATTTTGAGGTCAAACTCAAAGGGTAATAGTTTTAGGAATTATTTGTTCAAAGTAATTGAGAAGGAACTAATATTCATCAAGAAATTCTTTTATTGGTTGATGAAGCTAAGATTTTAGTAAAAAGGCTCAATATAAGTTTAGTTACCAAATGGACGAATATTCTACGGTGAATTTCTTTCACCTTTTCATCCTTTTTTTATCTGTCTACATCATAAATAAATGTAAACACATTAACACTAAAGCTTGGCAAATCCAATCATTTTGATATGAGGATTACACACAAAGAAATTTTACTTTAACATCAAGATCATTTTTTCTAGAGGTCATATACTCATCACCTCAGAAACTCTTATATTGGGTTAGAATTTCTCTACGTCCACGATTAGAAAAACATGCATATGGTATTCAAACTCTTAATTAGGAAACAAATGTTTTATTCCTAAAATAGTGTGTATCATACAAGTATATGTGGTAAAAATCACAAAAACAAGTAGTGGGGTCGGTCCCCTCATCCTAACGAGGAACTACTTGCTCATTGTAATAGTAATAGGATAAACATGTAAAGAGCAGGAAAAAGACATTGTCATAGTAGAATATGGAGGAACAAGTATAGTGTGTGCTTTCCTTTCATGAAGCTTGGATATGAAGGCAGTCGACAGAGCAACAAGGTACACTCCTCAATGTTCTTCAGAGCTATCTTGATGTCATTTATCTCTCTTCTTTGTAGATTGCCATACTAGATCTATCCCTATGAGGGTGCAACCTATGTGAAATGATGAAGTCGACCATTAGAAGGGTGTCACTGATCAAGGACCGGTAGGGCATAATAGCGTATCCCCTTTTGAGGTCTTGACTGTGAAGCTTTTATGGAGGTGGTATAGTGGGGTCAATGAAGTAGATTTATGGATTCAATCGACCGATGGGATCAATCAATAAGAAATGGATGTAGGTGTTGAGGATCATGTTCGTCATCCTAGCGTTGTTGTGAAGATGATAATTTATCATGGTAGCAAGGGCTAGTACGTTTAGAAGGATGTTATGGTTAGAGATCAAACTCCAAAGTCAACTACATTTGTGGTATAGAAGGCCATGAATGTTGGGAAATGATGTAAGGAACAAGAGGGGTTGTAGTGAATAGAATATTAGGGAACACAACATTGAATAGAATATGTGTTGAGTGATGGTCTTGTCAGGCAGTAGTTGCAGTAGTGCATAACGATCTCATAGGTGTATGGGTCATTGGGAGAATGTGTTCTCTTTCTTGGGTAGAGATCTTGTAGGCTGTGGGGCCCCATAGGTTTCATGCTTGTTAGGTAGGAAACTTGTCAGGAAATACCCTTATTAATTGATGTGGGGACAAGTGAACATGAGATTTTAGTTAGTTGGTTCTCACAAGTTGATGGAAATGTTGGACCTCGTTGGGAAATTTATCTATCAATTGGAAGCCATCAGCTGCAACGAATCATGGAAGCATAGAGTGATGTTGTGTAGGGAAGTAGCTCTATCAATTGATGGGGGTGTAGGCTAGTAGGAATGCAGGATGATGGAAACCTCCAAGGGGAAATTGGCATGAGGAGTTGGGGCCATATTTTGGATGATGCATATTATAAGGGGACCAATGGGACTTTAGATTGACAAAAACTCTAATAATGATTACAAAAATCAGCTAGAGCACCATCCTAATCTAATGTGTAGAGATTGAGTCTCGAAACTACTAGAAAATTGATGAATTATGTGATAATCTTAATTGTTTGGAAAAATTAATAAAAACTAAATGGAAGCTAATTTGAAAGAAAAATGTGAAATATAATAAGTCATCTAAATATAAACCTAAAATTAGTATGAATAGGTATTCAATCAACATCTTAGAGACCTCCACCTATGGTGTGGAAGTGGAGGAGAACTATAGTATGAGGTTCAAGATAACCAACCCCAAATAGAAGATTTTGTTGACTTCTTTGAGATTTGTATTGTAGTTAGCATGTATGTTTATGGTGAATGAAAACGTGTACACATGTTTATCATCTTACCATTAGTTAGGACGAATTCTTAAATGGAGATAAACAACCCTAATTCCTATCATCCCATCCTTCTTTACATCTATCTAATTGGAGACTCTAGTTGTGGGAATATATGAAGTGGTGGATCCATTATGGCTGAGGAAGATTAATATTTATATTGATTCAGTCAATGGGTGAGGAAATTGTATAAATGGGTGAGGAAAATGAATAATTAGTAGTGGATCATTCCTAATCTAAATCATAGTAGAGTGTGAATTGGTCAGTGCGTCTATACAAATTATTTAAATTTCTTAAAAGAACTCTATAATATATGTGACTCATACGATCTAAATAGGTTGTGAAATGATATAAAATAAATGATTTAAGTATATAGTCATTCTTCATTATGAATATTTGTTCCTAATTTATATGTGATATCAATTTTGTATCAAAGGTTGTAAATGTTGACAACTTATTGTACTTTTTCTTAAGGACTACTAGTGTTTCCCTCTCAAACCCTAATCCTCATACCTAATATGATTTTGTTTGTTGGAACTTTGACTTCTACTATGTAATTGATAATGGTCATATCATCATTGAGGATGGACTAGATAAAGATCAAATTTGAACTTAATCCAATCATTTTAGAAAAGACTAGGTAGACACTTGACTTTGTGTGAAAAATCCTACTGTAGGAATCATCATGTGGTGCATGGAGTATACAACTCCTTGGTTTCTTTGTCATCACAATGTATTGTGAAGGAGCTATGGGGATCTATGTTTCTACCCTCTTACTTGGACCGTATCATTACCTCCTTCCTCCCTCACATTCCACATCTAAGTGTTAAGAATTTAATAATTCTCCCCTTAGGGGGGATAGGTTTCCCTAATTGTTGGGGTCTAAAACCTCTTCTTTGATGTGTTTCCGTCATTAAATATTTACTTATCCATTTTTTTTAGAATATAATTTGTTGATGGTTGTGCATGCTAAAGAAGAGGACTATATATCTATCATATTATAAGATATGTCTCTTCATTCCTTTATCACAAAAATCTTCATAGACAACAAGGTGGAATAAAGGTATGAAAAATTGTCGAGTTTTCTTAGACTATAGATTCTTTAATTGTGTTCTAGTTGTATATAGATGTTTTTCTTTCTTTTATTGAATTTTTATAGATTCCTATACCTAAATTAGTCTTTCCTTTTATAATATACTTATTCTAATAGAATAAATATATTATTTATAGTTCAACTTATAATCTTTTACTAATGAAATTACACATGATATTAGGTTGTAAAATCATCTACTGAAGTAAAGATTATCACTCTTAGTGAATATTAGTGTGTTGTGGGTGAAGTGATGTGGTTTACAACTATCTTTTCATTTGATAGAATCATCATTGATGATGAGGTTCATGGAGCGGCAGAGAGGAGGAAGACATATTGCAAAGGTGAAAGGCCCTATTGTATATCATTATAAGTATAGAAGGATAATGCAAGTAACTTGTTTTTGATATATGATGGATAAGTTGTTTAAATAATACATTTAATTAGTAGTGTTTTGAAGAGATAGTGATGTCATCTGTGGTGAGGGTTGAATTTTTTTAATGTTCATCTTACCAATGGTTTCACCATGTCAACTTGGATCAGAAGTTTCTTCCTAGATTGTTTTCATTTCTTTGCATAAATTTATATCAAAGATCAATTGTATATATTAATATAAGTGGGAGTTTGTTTGATGGTAATAAAATACCAAATTGGCACATCTTGAGCATAAATGGATTAAAAAAGACTCATTTCCCATCTTCATTAAGGTAAATCCAAGGATATCCAATATTTAGAAACAAGAGTAAAATCAATGGGCTAAATCTACACCGTATAGTATTCCACTACTAAGAATTTACAAGTAGGTACTAGATGGAATTCTTTGAGAGTTTTTTGCATGTTGAGGGGATTTAATTGGATATGGATTGTGAGATCTTAACACTTTGTTATTTAGATTGTTATATGAATTATTTATGTGCGACAGTTGTGTATCATTTTGTGACTAGAAAGAGTGCTAATATAGGGATACATATATTTTTTATGACAATTTGATAGATATTGAGGTAGGGATTAGCGTCGTGGAATTTCATATTGGATTTTCATAGACCTCAAATTCACATTGAAAAATGAATATAAGGTTGGGTTTAGGTCTAGAATGTTTCAAAATAATGGCCTATATTTAACTCACATAATTGACATAAGTTTCATCTCAGGTTCAAATTGACCTCAATGAGGACATTTTCCAATGTACATAAATATTTACTAACGAAGTTCAAGAAATATGTAGCATCATGTGCCTAAAATAAACAATAAAACTACACATGTACAATTCATGAACAAAATATTACCATATGAATGAAACATATATTGTAAAGACTATTATAAAATCACAATCACAACCCATGTATGATGAAATATAGCAGAAGGGTTTATCATTTCTAAAAATTCTATAATTTACTATTGACTAAAAAAGTACACTTTACTTTAGTGAATAGTTCATAATTTTTTTGATTGTGATGATTTTTAAATTCATATAAATTTATTTTTTATACATCCCCTTAATAATGCTATAATAAGTCATCAATTATTAGAAATATATTAAATATCCAATGTCACATTTATCTTGAATGTGGTCTGATATATTACTCATACAAACATATTAATCACCATCCAAGCAAAGTTTGGATACAAAATATAGTGGAAATATTTTAGTGTATATATATGTATCATATATATGCATGTGATTATATATAAATATATAAGTAATGAATCTAGAAATAAGGATTTTCACCATGGGTTTTTCTTGGACGGACTTGGGAGTCAAAGTTTTAGGCACGGGTCAAGACAACGTCATGGACTTACCCAATCTAATGCTCATTTGTAGTCAGTTGTTATAGGTATACTTTTTTTGGGAAATATAGTTATACTAATCAACAAGGTAAATAATACATATGATATATATATATATATATATATATATATATATGATAACAGAGATAGGGTATGAGAAAACACTCTAGGGGACATAACTCAAAAACACTACAACAAAACCCATAGAAGGGGGTAACATCCTTTTAGGACATCCAAATGAATACACAACCAAGCCCAATATAGAACTACTATTTGGGGTAGGATCCCCCACATATAAGGGTGCTTTGGTGACCACCCCAGACAATTGACTAAAGTACACGAGGGGGTGAGTTCTGATGAATGCATATTCATCATGATTTTGAGTCACTATTTTGGACCCTTTTCGACTCAATACACCCAATTTTAGTTTCTAAATATCAAATGTGCAAAATTACTTAATTGGTCCAATTATCATGATTTTAGTTGAATTTATGTTGATTTGATGTAGGTCTTGATGAGGTTGAACATTTAGTTGGGACCCACCTTTCACTCACCCTGGGTCTCATCATTCGGTCTCACCATCGGTCTCATCAAACGGTCTTGACCGTTCGGTCTCATTCAATCGGTTTCTAACCCCATACAGTCTTTAAGATTGATTGAGCAACCTGCTTGAAACTGTTTGGGTGGTTCAGCAGCATTGGGCATGCTTTCCCTTCCTCCACCAATAGAAGCATCGACACCTACACCTACGCCTCCTTTTACCTCCAGCAACCCTAAATGCGACCTGCAATGCCACCGCTCCCACTCTGCGCTCACCGCAGAGAAGCCCTCATGATCTTGAGACCGTGAGGCATTGATCGATCACGTACCGATTGGAGTAGATCACACAGATCGGTTGGACGACGCCCAATCCAAGAATGTTTGGAGATCAACGCGAAGACCATTTGAACTTCGATGTAAAAACCGTTTGATGGCCATCGGTCCTTAAAAATATTTGGAACCATTCGGTCCCATTACTGTTTGGAACCATTTGGTCCCAAGATCATTTGGAGCCATTCGGTCCCAAGACCATTTAGAACCATTCGGTCCCAAGACTGGTTGGAACCATTCGGTCCCAAGACCATTTGGAGCCATTAAATCCCGAGACCATTTGGAGCCATTCAGTCCCAAGACTATTTGGAACCATTTGGTCCCAAGACTGTTTGGAACCATTCAGTCCTAAGACCGTTTGGAGCCATTCGATCCCAAGACTATTTGGAGCCATTCGGTCCCAAGACTGTTTGCCCTCCAGACTGATAGGCCAGTCATTCCCTAGACCATTTAGTCATTCGATCGATCTGCAAGACCAATTGAAGGCAGATTTCTAAGACCATTTGATTGTCAAATGGTATCCAAGACCATTTGCTCCTAATCATTTGGAGCAGGTTCATGCAGAAAATGTGAAGACCCCAACCGAGCCTATAAATAGGACCGCAAGGGTCCTCAATTTGCATCGGTTCTGGGACGCCGACAGGCTGCCTATACACATGTCTGATCCAGTTCCATCCACACTGCCACTTCACCTTCCGTTCCTGTTGCAACTCAAGGAGACTGAGAAGAGAAGAAAGGAGGAGTGAGAAAGACTGCCTGGTCTGTCTTGGAATCCCTCGTTATTCCAGATCTGCTCTGACACGACGTAGAAGACCACATCATCTTCACCAAGCTGCGACTACCTTCTACATCATGCTCATGGTGGATTCCTCTATCTTTCTTATCCTTCTTGTTTCTCGCATCATGAGCGAGTAATTCCTTTTCACTGGGGTGCAGGGACTAGCACCGCTGCCCATGCAAGTATGTTCTCTTGTTAAACTTTCCATGGCAATGTATATAACTATCCATTTCATTGCTAATCGTTCATGCTAGTAGTTTGGTTACCTGCTTGATTTCATCTTGTTCTTTCCTATGTTGCGAGTTTTTCTATATGTAGGGAAGGATGTCATTTAACAAGGTTGACTCCCAAACTAGAAATAGAATGAGATTCCTTGAGTTCGTAAGTGTATGATCCATGAGGGGACGAGACATCTAGCCGACGGTGACGCTTATGTGTGCCTAACGCCTGTATAGGGGGTCCACAACCTTAGTTGGATTTTGTATCTTCTTTGTTAAATGTTGATGTTGCTTGTAGATTAATCATATGCTTGTTTGACGATTAGTGTGGTTGACTCCTTGATGAGAACTTCTGATAGGATTCCTTGAGGTCGTAAGTGTATGATCTGTGAGGAGACGAGGCATCTAGCCCATGGTGACATTTCTGTGGTCTAAACATCCCTTACGGAGGACCACATCATTAGTTGGATGTTGTATCTTCGGAGCCATAAGTATATGATCCAGAAGGTGATGAGACATATGATACCTAAGGTGATGCTTACGCAAGCCTAACACCCATATGGAGGCTTTTGCAGCAGCTCCAATTGGATGGTCACATCTTTCCTGGATGTTTGATGTTTGGATGTGTTTGCATGTGTAGTGGTGGCGAAACCCGAGACCATCCCAGCAATTCCATATCATTGATCTAAATCCAACTTTAATTCAACTTTTACTTTCGTGCATTTAGTTTAATTAACCTCAACCCAACCAATTGTTTTAAATATTAGTCTTACTCGAGCTAGATTCGACTGACAAGGATTCTTAAAAATGTTGTCCTTTGGGTTTGATCCTTAACTATACTGCGATAAGACCCGTCCGCTTGCGGGTGGTATTATTGCACTTTGGTTTTGGTAAAAGCTTGGGGATTTCAACCCCGAGTGAGTTTTTTAGTGCGATAAATTCCCACATCAAATTCTGGCACCGTTTCCGGGGACAACGGAATCAGTTAGTCAAATCTAGTTCTTTTAAGGCTAATCTAGGATTTTGCTTTTTCTTCTTTTGAAACAATTGATCGTCTACTTGACTTTGAATCTACTTAGTGGATCTCATCTTCAAAATCCTTATATTTTCAAGTACTTCAGAAGGATTAGTGCATGCACCGCCTGAACAGTCTCAGAATCACTGCCAGCTTTGATCTAGAGATTGATAGAACCTTTCATCGACAAAACAGAGAGAACCAAGCAAGAATGGCTGAAGAGAAGGAGATATATTGAAGGGTAGCTCAAGCCCTTAATGTATAGAGAGAAAGATTCATGCAAGAAGGTAGAGCTGCGGTTCAAGAAGAAAATCAAGCAACACAAGCAGCGACACAAGCAGCAAAACTACAAAAGGATCTTAGAGAATTCTCGATCCCCAAAGCTACTAATGTTCATCATCTAGTATAACCTCCTCCCATCAATGCTGCCAATTTTGAGGTTAGGGCACATTGCATCACATTGCTACAAAACAACCCATTCTATAGCAAACAAGGAGAGGATAGTCATGAACATCTTTTTAGGTTTATTGATCTATGTGCCATGACAAAGCAAAATGGAGTATCTGATGATGCCATTCGACTCCGTCTCTTCAAGTACTCTCTCACTGATAGAGCCATAAGTTGGTATAACTCATTGCAAAGTGAACCCATCACCACTTGGGAACAAATTCAAAATGTATTTTTGGAAAAGTTCTACCCTCCTCTCACCTATGAAACTAGAGGCCGAATAGCAAATTTCATTCAAGTCCCTGGAGAAACCCTTGCTGAAGCTTGGGATAGATATAAAGAGCTTCTACGCAAGTGTCCACACCATGGAATTCCTAAGAATCAACTCATCGAAATTTTCTATAGGGGCGTCGACGATGATATCAAGAGATTCTTAGATTCCACATCTTGAGGAAACTTCATGCGTCAAAGTTATGATAGCGCATGGAGGGTTGTAACCCTTGGAGCTGAAAATCAAGCTAATTGGGGTAGATCTGTAGGTAAAGGAGTCTTGAAAGTAGCTATGGATGAAGCTACTCCTAAGTACAAGTCTATCGCTGAAACCCTAAAACTCTTAGTTGCCAAGCAAGACCATATTGAATCATCTCTTGCTGCAATTGGAAGAGGACGTTTGCCCATTCGACAACAAGAACAGGTCAGGTCTGCCTCACTATTTTTTGAAGCATGTAAGGGAACAGATCATTCCACTACATGCAATGTTCTCTATGATGTTATTCTAAGCAATGTATGTGGCCAAGGAGATAATAATCAAATGGAGAACTTGCATGTTGTTAATACCATCCCTGGTCAAGGTTATTACAATCTGAATCAGAATAAGAATCATCCAAGTTTTAAATATGGAAAACCCTCTGGAGCAGTGAACTCACATCAATTTGGTTCAAACAACCAACCACGAGACCCACCAGGATTTTAGTATAATCAACAATAGAATTTTTGAAATCAAGGAAACTTCAAGGGAAACTTCCAGAATAGGAACTTCAATAATTATCAAAACAATTCCCAGTACCAGAGTCTTAACCAAGTTCCTTATCAACAACAAGGACAACAAGAAAGTTCTGTATCACCTGATGACAAGTTAACAACCATTGAAAATATGTTGCAAACTCAGCAAACTATGATAGCTAACCAACAAGCCCAGCAGAAGGCTATTGAGTCTCAACTAGCTCAACTCGCAACTAGGATAAAGCCACCTGTTGGAGTTTTTGCTGGCCAACCCGAGAATAATCCTAAGCATCCTGAACAATTGAAGGAAGTCACCACCAGATTAGGAAAATACTATTCTGATCCTCCTATCAAGACAGATGTGGTTGTTACAGATGAGGATGAACATGTGATTGTCCAAGACTCAACAACATCGGAATCTCAACCCAAAGAACCAGTTACTGCTAATAAGACAAACAAGGAAAGTCCTGAGAAACCAATTGATGAAGAAACTGAAACACCAAAACCTGATATCCATGTATACAAGCCTCGTATTACCTTCCCTACTCATTTAAGGCAAACCAAGCTTGATACTCAGTTCAATAAGTTTAAACAAGCTATGAAGAAACTTCATGTTGACATACCCTTTTTGGATGCGCTGGTAGAGATACCAGCTGGGACAAAGTACTTAAAGTCACTCCTGACCAAGAAATATATAAATGAAGAATATGAGACAGTCAAGTTAGCTAAAACCACTTCAGATATCATTCAGAGTAAGATTCCTAAGAAGTAGAAAGATCCATGATCTTTTGGGATTTCCTGCCATATTGGTGATTCTTCATGCAAGAAAGTACTGGCAGATCTTGGTGCTAGCATCTCCATCATGCCAGTCAGCCTTTGCAAAAGTCTAGGGTTTGCTAAATTTCTTCCAACTGGCATGACCATACAACTCGCAGACAATTCGATAAAATGCCTATTAGGAATTATTGAGGATGTACTTGTCAAGGTAGGAAAACATTCCTATGTTCCGTGTGACTTTATCATCATGGACATAAAAGAGGACGCCAGATATCCTCTCATCTTTGGACGTCTGTTCCTCGCCACAACAAGAGTTCTAATTGATTTTGAATCAGGAACATTGCTTCTCACACTTGGTAAAGAAACTCTCGAATTCAAGGTTTTTGAAAGCATGAGAAGACGAAGTATGCAAGAAGAAGTTTATCTGACTGACAGCATTGAACAAATATCACTCCTCACATAAGAAGGATATGAACAAGACGACCCTTTAGAAGTGACTCTAACAAACCCCTCTACTGATAATTCCATCAGTAAACGAGTTAAAGAGTGTGTTCTTGACCTTAACACTGCCGAAGAAGATCTCGAAGCTATGTTTGAAGGACTCAAGGCTGTGGAAGCTACTAAAGAAACATGCAAAAAATCAGAGACCCCCGAAATGAAGCCCCTTCCTGAGGGACTGAAGTATGTGTTTTTGGATGACCTCAAGGTTTTTCCAGTAATAATAAATTCCGATCTTACGCCCAAACAAGAAGATAAACTCCTGAAAGAATTGAAGGAGAGGAAGAAAGTGATTGGCTACAAAATGAATGACCTCACTAGGGTTAGTCAAGCGTTGTGTATGCACAATATCCCTATGATGGAAGATCACAAGCCAACTATTGAACATTAATGAAAACTGAATCCAATAAGAAGGAGGTAGTCCATAAAGAGGTCATTAAACTACTCACCACTGGAATTATCTATCTGATATCAGACTCACCATGGGTGAGCCCAGTGCATGTAGTCCCGAAGAAAGGTGGAACAACTGTAATACGAAATGAAAATGATGAACTTATCCCCACCCGAACAGTCACAGGGTGGAGGATGTGTATTGATTATAGGAATTTGAATAAGGCAACTCGAAGAGATCATTTTCCAATGCCTTTTCTTGATCAAGTATTAGAGCGACTGGCCCATCAAGCATATTTCTGTTATCTCGATGGTTACTCTAGATTCTATCAAATACCTATACATCCAGATGACCAAGAGAAAATGACTTTTACTTGCCCATTTGGAACATACACATTTAGAAGAATGTCGTTCGGACTCTGCAATGCACCAACAACTTTCCAGTGTTGCATCACAATCATTTTCACCGGTCTCACTGAAACAATCATGGAAGTTTTTATGGACGATTTTTCAGTGTACAGAGATTCATTTGAATCATGCCTGGAACACCTCTCCCTGGTCTTCAAACGATGTGAAGAATAGACCTGTCAAACTGGGTCAAAATCCGCGGGCGCCCATGGGTCGACCCGTTTAAGTTGGGTTTGGGTCCTAAAATTTACCACCCGCTGGAAAACACCCAGACCCATACCACCCGTTTAACTAGCGGGTTTCATGGGCAACCCGCGGGTGACCCGCTTTATTACACTGATTTTATTAATAAAAATAATTATATAAGATTTAGTTATCAGTAAAAAATATACACATGTTGCATATATGAAACTTGCTGCATGCGTGCGTTTGCGTCCAAGCCACTACCACTTGGTAGTAATAGGTAATATATATAATTTTTTTTGAAGTCTAGTAATAGGTAATATTAAACATGTCTTGTACTCTTATCTCAAATTTTAAACCACAACCAAGTTAACAAAACACATAGATTGATTTATAATAAATTTTACTCATTAAATAGTTTGTAAAATTTATTCTTTTGTATTATTTTGTGAGAATGGGAGGCATACATAAGGTTGTGTCATCGTCATACTACAAATTAAAAGGGTGTGGAGTTGTTAGTTGTATCATCTTCATATTGAAAATTAAAAAGGGCGTCGAGTTATTGGTTGTCATCTTCATATTGCATAATAAAAGAATGTGGAGTTGTTGTTTGGAACATGCCAAAGTTTTAGTCTTTTTTCAGTTCTCCGATTTATACCCCATCTCATTTGGATGCCTCCTTCATAATATACATGGTTCAATTAATGTTTAGTTGTTTGGTATAGGTGGTCCTCGCTATTTAAAAGATGTATGCTTTTGAGTTAAGCTTCTAAAATCTATATTATATTTGTTGTTCTAGCATCTATACAATACTGGTAATTAATTCAGCCAGTCAGAGGTTTTTCTTTACTAGCATGTAGCATATCTGCCCATGGGTGTATTGTTGTTTGATGCTCTTCTTATAGAAAAATTTTGGACAAATGAAAAAGGTTTACATGTCAATGTGATTGTTTTGTGCCATATCTTATGTAAACAAACATTAGCATGGTAATTTCTTTTTTTATTTTATATGGGCACCCACGGGCAACCCGCAACCCGCTGGGTTGGGTTTGGATTTATCTTTCTTCCACCCGTTTAGAACTGGGTCTTTTTGACCCACACCCGCGAGACCCAAACCCGCAACGACCCAACCCAAACCCAACCCACCCACCCGTTTGACAGGTCTAGTGAAGAAGCACATTTTGTGCTCAACTGGGAGAAGTGTCATTTTATGGTAAAGGAAGGCATTGTCCTCGGCCATAGGGTCAGTAATCGAGGAATTGAAGTAGATAAGGCCAAGATTGAAGTCATTTCCAAGCTCTCAATCCATGTCAATATACAGGAAGTTCGAGCATTCCTAGGTCATGTAGGATTCTACAGATGGTTTATAAAGGACTTCTCAAAGATAACTTAGCCAATGACAAATTTATTACTAAAGGATGTTGAATTCAATTTTGATGAAGGATGTGTTAAAAGTTTCAACACACTGAAGCATGCCCTTACAACCACTCCCATCATCAGAGCTCCCGTTTGGGACCACCCTTTTGAAATCATGTGTGATGCAAGTGATTATGATGTAGATGCTGTCTTGGGTCAATGTATAGAAAAGAAACACTATGTGATCTATTATGCATCGAAGATCCTCGATGAAGCTCAGAGAAACTATGCTACTACTGAGAAAGAACTTCTGGTAGTCGTGTATGCCTTCGAGAAGTTCAGATCCTACCTAATTGGTTTAAAGGTCATTGTCTACACAGATCACGCTGCTATTTGTTACCTTCTGACAAAAAAAGATGCAAAACCTAGGTTAATTAGATGGATTCTCCTATTGCAAGAATTTGTTTTGGAGATAAAAGATAAAAAGGGTACATAGAATGTTGTAGCAGACCACCTCAGTCGCATCCACACTCTGGACACAGAGAAGATCCCAATTAATGATTCCCTTCCAGATGATCAACTAATAAAGGTCTCAGAAGCCACACCGTGGTACTCGGATTATGTGAACTACCTTGTTGTAGAGGTTATCCATCCTTAATGCACTGAAAATGCACTAAAGAAATTTATGTACGATGTGAAACAATACTACTGGGATGAGTCGTACCTTTTCAAACTATGTGCTGATGGTCTATACATACGATGTATCGCCGAAGAAGAAGCTCAACTTATTTTGGAGCAATGTTACTCAGGACCGGTTGGAGGACATATGAGCTCTAAAAAGACTGCCTTGAAGGTTTTGCAATGTGGATTCTTCTGGCCAACAATATCCAAAGATTCCTACGACTTTGTCCTATCATGTGATAAATGTCAAAGATCTAGCTATATAACAAAGAGAGATGAGATGCCACTAAATTTGTGGCAAGAAGTAGATATATTCGATGTTTGGGGGGTGGACTACATGGGTCCATTCCCATCTTCTCATAGATTTTCTTACATCCTAGTGGTGGTAGACTACATCTCAAAATGGGTTGAAGCCATACCAACCATCTCTAGTGATTCCAAACCAGTCATCAAATTATTCAAAGATATTATCTTCCCCCGTTTTGGAGTAAAACGAACTGTGATATCTGACAGAGGGTCACATTTTCTAGAAAGAAGCTTTGAAGCACTACTGAGAAAGTATGGTGTAACGCACAAGGTAGCCTCACCCTACCATCCACAAACAAGTGGACAGGTAGAGGTTTCTAACCGTCAACTCAAGGCTATTTTGGAAAAACAAATGTAGGCTGCAATCGAAAGGATTGGTTAGTGAAAATCAATGATGCATTATGGGCCTATCGAACTTCTTATAAAACTCCCCTCAGGACTACACCTTTTTTATTAATATATGGAAAGGATTGCCACCTTCTAGTAAAACTGGAACACAAGGCATGGTGGGCAATAAAACAACTAAATTTTGATATGAGGAAAGCAGGCCAAGCCAAGATTTTGCAACTCCAAGAGCTGGAAGAACTCTGGATGATAGCTTATGAGAATGCACGAGTCTATAAAGAACATATGAAACTTTGGCATGATGGCCATCTAAAAAGAAAGGACATACAAGTGGGAGACCAAGGCCTTCTTTTCAATTCCAGATTGAAATTATTCCCAGGGAAACTCCATTCTCACTGGTCGGGGCCTTATATTGTCAAGAGCATCTACCCACATGGTGCTTTCTCTTTATGGAATGAAAAGACGGGTGAATTTGTGGTAAACGGTCAACGATTGAAGATATATTTCATCTCTATTGATACAGAATCTAAAATTATGTTGAATCTCTCCAATCCAACATATCCACCGTAGAAGTTGAAGGAATCAAGTCGAGCCAACGACGTAAAATAGAGGCGCTTGTCGGGAGGCAACCCGATAAATAAATTCGTATTTAGTTTTAATTTTGAATTAGAAATTTTTCTTAAATTTTATTTTTATTTTTTTTATAATTCTACGCCAAATAAAATTGCATATCAAGATACCATTTTAAGTTCTGAATGGTCTTTATTTTTGAGATTTTTAGATGAAGAAAATGTGCTGAACGCAACCACATCTAGTGGTCCAAATAGCATGAACTTTCCCCTCCATCTTGGATTTAAGATTTGCTCGAGATGAGCAAATTTCTAAGTTCGGGGTGGAGGGTGGGTGGTATGTATTCTACTTTCCACCTTCACCCATCTAAATTAGACTTAAGATTTCATCATCGCATTTTTGACCTCAATTTTCATATGTTTTTAAATAAAATTTTCAAAATTTTAAAGTTTTTCAAAGAAATTTGAACAGATATTGGATGAATTTTTGACACTTTTAAATCTCTATGCATTTGGAATCACTATACCCTCCTTATTCAGAGAAGATCCTCAAAAGGACCATCTTTTGAAAACTAGCCTTTTGATTGAAATCATCTTGTGAAGCTTATGAATACTAACACCATGATCTTTATGCAAAAAGGGCGTTTGTTGAACTGATAGGGATCAAACACATCGTGCTTCCTAAATGACTAGCGGAACAACAACATGGAATCCCCACTGGATCCTCATCAAGTCATTATCTGAGCATTGTACGATAAAGAAATGACCCAATTCACGGAATTGCAAATCAAGTTGCATTCTGATCTAAAATCTCTTCTACACTTCTTCTGTCATCTGTGTCCCCCTCCATCCATCATAAAGAAACAAAAATAACCAAAATAGTGCCAAACCCTAAGTTTGGCCTGGCACGCCACTTCCCTCTATATCCGCTTCTTCCATACCCCTCAAAAATAAATAGGGGTGTACCACCAAGAAAAGATGCCAAAATGCAGACAAAAAGAAATGCAATCTCGAGTTGAATAGAAGAGAAATTCGCACAAAAAATTTGCAATAAATGAAATTGCAAATAAAACAATAAAATATCGAGTCGAATAGAGGAGATATTTATTTCTTCCTTCCATACCTCCCCTCACTCCCTTTTCTACCTAAAGGCACAATAAAAGCCTTCTACGCCTTGAAAAATACCAGTGTCAGATCAGATGCACACTTGTCGTTCTGCGGGTATCTCTGGACTCTTACAAAACTTTTTGACATGCTTGTTGTTGGAAAAAGTGAGGAAGTGATATTGGAAAGTGAACTCGGGAACAAAAATATGGTAAGATGTGTTTAGTGGTCTCAGGAGTTTGAGATATTGAGTCTTACTAATTAAAAAGAAAACAATCGTGATGTGAAGATGAGGCAATCATGTGGCGAACGATTGCCAAACATCGATTAAGATAAGTGCGGAAGAGATCGTTAACAGCGGATTACTGAAAATCACTAAAAATTAAAACCATTTACAAAGAGATCCATTCTCAGAAAGATTCTTTAAACATGAACCACAATATTATATTTACATACCTGTTTACAAGGTACATCCATTGTACTATCTCTTCTCGAGGAATATATATACATCATTGCTTTACTAAAAAGCACAAGTAACAAAATCCTCGAGGCATCATGCCAAAATCTCAGATCTATTATAAAAAACTATCACTGACTCTTAAGACCTGAGAGTACAGAGACGACACATAAGACTCTATTTACACATATAAAAGACTTGACAGCCAGTATTTCCACATGAGGATTCACTGTTGTCCCTATTGCTGCTGTTGCTGCTGTTCTTCCCTTTTTATGAAGTTTCTACCTCTACCTCGTCTGTGTCCACCTAAAAATGTTGGAATTCCACAGGGATGAGACAATTATAAAATTGCCCCAGCTAGAGATATAACTCTCTGCCGAAAACATTATTATAGCAGTTTAATAGAAATAAACTGAATAGTGGAATCATATATTCAACAACAGATAAATCAACATCTATGCAGATTAAAGTAACATTTCTATTCAAGCATTTAAGCTATAACTTGATAAAGCAGCATGTCTCTTATTCAATAAGGACTTGAAGAGTATATAAAACATTTATGTATCTAGAACATGCTAAGAAAAATAACATCAACCAATGATTCTTGTATCTCAATCCTATGCAAATACGCTACACAGATGATCACATTTTACAAACATTCTTAAGCCCTGAGGAGATGAGATATACTGCTCATACTCCAACCAACCTCGATTACGTAAAGCATCGATACCACATAAGGTCAATGGGAGAGTCGGATTCCATGGCCTCATCTGTCTCGGTCAGTATGAGACTACTTTGGTAGAGACATCATGTGTCAAACTATAATTATCTTGCCAAGGTATATTGGCATCTTTTCTATAGAGTTATAGCCCGTAGCATATACTCTCTTCAGAGTTATGGCCCATAGCCAATGCCTGGTATTATATTGAGGAGTTATGGCCCGTAGCCATACTCTTATTGGGGTATGGTCCGAAACCAATCCCGTACATAGGACATATCTTGTAGCCATTCCTATGAGGCATAAGGATATGTTTTCCTAATTACCCCCACATATTCAAAAATATGTGTTCCAAGTAAAACTCGTTTCACCATTCAGCTAATTCTGACGCTGATGGATCTATGGTCATGGCAACTACATTCTATGGTATCACTCGATTAATTAAGTACATTATCATATTCTTTTAGCATCAACCAAGTTTTCAAACATAACTTATTAGGACAAGTTCTGCAAAGAAACATGTACTGTTTTCATCAGTTACTTCTCAGTCTTTATAAGACATTGGGATCTCAGTCCCTTATTTCAATTCTGGGAATTATCATCCCTTAACAATCTCAATACCATAATTATATGGATCTAGGTATTCAAACCCTTAGCTCACCACTGACCACTGTTACCACTTTTTTAGGTAATTATCTCCTTCAAGTCATTTGACCAAGGTAAACATGATACTTGCTACCCAAGCATCTCTTATGGCACTTGAGGCTCCTTAACTCTCTTGTTACTATTTACTAAGCAACAAGGTATATTATGGCACACAAGGCCCAATGAATAATTTCAATGAATAAAGCATCATAGCTCATACCTGGCTATGTTCATCATCTCAGGATACCTGCATGGTTAGCACACATGATAATAGATATATCAATCATATTTCAGTTTCATACTAATCAAGAGTAACACCACTATTCCCTTACCAGGGTTAGGGTTTCCCATTTCATGTTAATCAGGGTTACTCATTTCCTTTGCACAACTAGGACCAATCATTCATCATTTCATCCAAGATTAGGGTTTCATGCTATATAGTATAACCCAGAATTATAGTTTCACACATCTTCACCCTATTTTAGAATTAGGGTTTACTATTCACATCACATCACCTTAGATTAGGGTTTATATTCAATAACCCACAATTAGGGTTTACTATTCACCCCAAATAGGGTTTATCATCAAAATACCCTGAATTAGGGTTACTCATGTCATTACAAATTCATATCACATTATCCCCCTCGATTAGGGTTTTACTCAAAATTGCCCTAAATTAGGGTTTGAGTTCATTAATCATCTCAATTAGGGTTTTATGACCTCTTTATCAAGGATCATGCCCTAATGGTACATCACATCATTATGAATGTTTTAGACTTAATTGCTACATGATTATCATTCATGTATGAATCTTTCTCTCTCATCCTACTCAGGATGTCCACTACTCAATTCTGATTAAATTGAGCCTACTCTTTATTCAAATACATGCATTTATGGTTAACATGAAGGATTGAATTATTACATCATTATGCATTAATGATTAGTCCCACTAAGGGCATCAATTATAAGTACATCAGGTCTCCAAAATGGTTTAATCAATTGAACCTTCAATTATATGAGGGATCTAAAAGAATTGACCAATTAAACTTTCAATTACATAAGGTGATCAATTGGATTAACCAATTAAATCTTCAAGTGCATTAGGTATCCAAATAGATTAACCATATTGGACCTTCAATTATATGAGGGATCCAAATAGATTAACCATGTTGATCTTCAAAAGATTTAATCACTTAGACCCTAAACGGTCTTAGTTCTCATAATTTAATTGGTTGAAAACCATGTGTATGGTCTTGAGACCATTTAAACTCAAACGATCTTAAGACCGTTTGGTCCAAACCCTCTCAAAACCGAATGGACCAAAAAGTTCTTTTAAGTGAGACCATTTGGACTCAAACGATCTTAAGATCGTTTGGTCCAAACCCTCTCAAAACCGAATGGACCAAAAAGTTCTTTCAACACTTAAACAATTCATGGTTTCAATAGATGAACTGATTATCAATTGAATCCTTGATTTCTTCATCAATTGAAATATTGAATCATCCTTCAATTGGACCATTAATTAGGGTTTTGAACCCAATTGGACTAGGATTTCTACTCAAGAACCTTCAATTAGGGCTTTGAAATCGAGGAACCATCAATTATCAACATTGTGGAACTCATTCAATTGAAATTAATGAATCATCATCAACATTTTGATATGACCTGACCTCAAACAGTCTTGAGGTCGTTTGGATGATCTCCAAATGGTCTTGAGACCATTTTCCCCACCCTATCCTTGAAATTTGTGAAATTCCATTAGGGTTTTGATCATTGGATTGATCATCAAATCAACTATTAATTGCATTTCAATTTGGTATCTCTCGTCCTTCAATTACTCAACCATACTTAACCCTAGACCTACGGTCTTGGTTGACCTCCAAATGGTCTTAAGACCGTTTGGGTGACCTCCAAACAGTCTTGAGACCGTTTGGGTTAATCAACCCAAAAATCTAAGTCAACCAATTGGAAAATCAACACTTAACCCGATTAGGGTTTGGTAATTGATGAAACTTCAACTAATGAAACCTTTGGAATTAGTCAATTAAATTTAATGGGTCATCAACCATCAATATTAGCATAAAATCTCCAAATGGTCAACTATGGTCAACCCTCCCAAATGGTTTGAAACCGTTTAGTTCCTAACGTTTTGATGAAATTGTTTAATTCCAGACGGTTTTGTTGAAACCGAATGGACAACTTGTTAAAAGCGATTGGAATAGGAATTCCTTGGGAAAAGTGTCCAATATGATGTCATTATCATCTACCTTCGTCCCTGTAACTTTTAGTACTTCAGATTTCATGAATTTACCAATTACAACAAACAATTAATCAAGAAGATGAAGGAATCAACAAAATTGCAAGATTGATAGTTGAATAATAATGTAGAGGGGTTCAAGTTATAAAACCTGCCTCCAAATGAGCTTCAAAGCTCCAAGATCACGTAAAAAATGGTGGATGCAACTCCTTTCACTGTCCCAAGGCTCGTCCTCAAGCTTTGAGTGAAAAGGAATGGTTAGAATTGAAGATGGGATCGAGATAAGAAGAAATCATACATTGATTTGTGATTTCCACCATGAAACCAAGGTGAACGAAGGTCAAGAAGCTTACTAACAGGTTGGGGGTAGTCCTCCTACTACTCCTAGATCCCTTGGTCATTTTTTCAAGTAAAGAGAAGAAGTGGATTCGAAATTACCCTTTCATTCTATGGATAAAGGAGCATATATGTGAATTTTATTGAAAATTCATTTAGGAGGGAGAAAGTAGGAATTATCTCCCCCAAATCCTTGCCACTTGCCCCCTTCTCTTCCTTATATACTAGGATATCCTACTTGCCTCTTATTCCTCTCAATTATACACAATTTAAATAAAAGAAAATTAACCACCTTAACCCTTATAATATTAATATCCATAAGTTAGTGGATATTTCTTTTTCTTATAATAATGTGAGTGGAGTCTTCACCTCCTTAGGACATTTAGTTGCCTTTGAAAAGCATAAGGATGTTAAAACTTGAGAAAATTCAACCAACTTGTTTTTTTATGAAGGATCTTCAATTATTTTATTTATTTTTACATTAAATTGAATTAAGGTTTCAATTATGCTTAAATCTTGATTATTTTGATATCAAGATTCTCTCTCCTCCAAAGAGATTCAAATGAGGTGCCCCACTCATTTTTTTTCTCTAAAAGATGCCAAGAAACATGAGGGACCCTTTAGAATTGGTAATTTGCATATTGAACCCTAGGTTTTGGGTAAATTGCACATTACACCAAAACTAAGTTTTAATGCACAAACATTGCTTTATTAGCTCTTTCTTAGTACTCAGGCCACCACAAGCCATACCTCTGCATCATCTTCATTCTCATGATGCTTCAACACATGAGAAACATATTATCATGCACAATTTGCAATTTAACCCCTCAACTTGGGTAATTTGCGCTTTAGTCCAAACAAGAAAAATATCACTTCAACATTATTAAAAAAGGACTAAAATTGAAATATAAGTTCCTCTTAAGCCTTAATTACTTTTTAGAAGATAATATCAAGCATATAATTATATTTCTTAAACAAAACACCTAGCGTTAAAGCATAACCCAGGTCAGGGATGTTACAAATCACATGACCAGAAAGTATTCATTTAGCGACTGTTTCAGATTTTGTGTTACTCGAGGATGAGCAACATTTATGTTCGGGGTGTATTGATGAATACATATTAATCATGATTTTTAGTCTCTATTTTGGACCATTTTCGACTCAATACACCCAATTCCAGTTTCTAAATATCAAAATGTGCAAAATTACTTAATTGGTCTGATTATCATGATTTTAACTGAATTTATGTTGATTTGATGCAGGTCTTGATGAGGTTGAACAATCAGTTGGGACCCACCTTTCACTCACCCTCGGTCTCACCATCGGTCTCATCAAACGGTCTTGACTGTTCGATCTCATCCAATCAGTTTCTAACCCCATATGGTCTTCAAGATCGGTTGAGCTACCTGCTCAAAACCGTTTGGGCGGCTCAGCAGCATTGGGCATGCTTCCCCTCTTCTTGGTTTCCCTTCCTCTGCCAACAGCAATGTTGGAACCTACACCTCTACCTCCTTCTATCTCCAACAACCCTAAATGTGACCTGCAACTCTGCCGCTCCCACTCCGCGCTCACCGTAGAGAAGCCCTCACGGTCTTGAGACCGTGAGGCATTAATCGATCGCGTACCGATTGGAGTAGATCACACAGACCAGTTGGACGATGCCCAGTCCAAGACCATTTGGAGATCTACGTGAAGACCGGTTGAACTTCGATGCGAAAACCGTTTGATGTCTATCGATACTTAAAACTGTTTGGAACCATTCGGTCCCAAGACCGTTTGGAACCATTCGGTCCCAAGACCGTTTGGAGCCATTCGGTCCCAAGACCGTTTGGAGCCATTCGGTCCCAAGACTGTTTGGCACCATTCGGTCCCAAGACCTTTTGGAGCCATTTGGTCCCAAGACCATTTGGATCCATTCGATCCCAAGACCGTTTGGAGCCATTCGGTCCCAAGACCGTTTACCCTCAAGACTGATAGGCCAGTCATTCCCTAGATTGTTTGGTCAATCGACCTATCTGCAAGACCATTTGAAGGCAGATTTTCAAGACCGTTTGAATGTCAAACGGTATCCAAGACCGTTTGCTCCAAATCGTTTGGAGTAGGTTCATGCAGAAAATGTGAAGACCCCATCCGAGCCTATAAATAGGACCGCAAGGGTCCTCAATTGGCATCTATTCTGGGACGCCGACAGGCTGCCTGTATATAGGTCCAATACAGTTTCGTCTGCACTGCCACTTCACCTGTCGTTCCTTCTATAACTCAAGGAGACTGAGAAGAGAAGAAAGGAGTAGTGAGAAAGACTGCCCAGTCTGTCTTTGCATCCCTCATTCTTCCAAATCTGCTCTGACACGACGTAGAAGACCGCATCATCTTCATGAAGATGCGACTACCGTATACATCATGCTCATGGTGGATTCCTCTCTCTTACTTGTCCTTCTTGTTTCTCGCATCATGAGTGAGTAATTCCTTTTTGCTGGGGTGCGGGGACTAGCCCCGCTGTCCATGCAAGCATGTTCTCTTGTTAAACTTTCCATGGCAATATATATAACTATCCATTTTGTTGCTAATCGTTCATGCTAGTAGTTTGGTTACCTGCTTGCTTTCGTCTTGTTCTTCCCTATGTTGTGAGTTTTTCTATATGTAGGGCATGATGTCGTTTAACAAGGTTGACTCCCAAACTAGAAATAGAATGGGATTCCTTGAGGTCGTAAGTGTATGATTCGTGAGGGGACGAGACATCTAGCCCACACTAACGCTTATGTGTGCCTAACGCCTGTATAGGGGGGTCCACAACCTTAGTTGGATTTTTTTATCTTCTTTGTTAAACGTCAATGTTGCTTGTAGATTAATCATATGCTTGTTTGACGATTAGTGTGGTTGACTCTTTGATGAGAACTTCTAATAGGATTCCTTGAGGTCGTAAGTGTATGATCTGTGAGGGGACGAGACATCTAGCCCACGGTGATGCTTCTGTGGTCTAAACATCCCTCAGGGAGGACCACAACCTTAGTTGGATTTTGTATCTTTGGAGCCGTAAGTATATGATCTAGATGGTGATGAGACATCTGATACCTAAGGTGATGCTTACGCAAGCCTAACACCCGTATGGAGGGTTTTCCAGTAGCTCCATTTGGATGGTCATATCATGCCTGGATGTTTGATGTTTGGACGTGTTTGCATGTGTAGCGGTGGTGAAACCCGAGACCATCCCAGTGATTCCATATCATTGATCTAAATCCAACTTTAATTCAACTTTTACTTTCTTGCATTTAGTTTAATTAACCTCAACCCAACCAATCGTTTTAAATATTAGTCTTAATCGAGCTAGATTCGACTGACAGGGATTCTTAAAAACGTTGTCCTTTGGGTTCGATCCTTAACTATATTGTTATAAGACCCGTCCTCTTACAGGTGGTATTATTGCACTTTGGTTTTGGTAAAATCTCAGGGATTTCAACCCTGAGTGAACTTGTTAGTGCGATAAATTCCCACGTCAAGTTCCCCTTCAACACCCAATGAAATACTACAAAATAAATAAATAACAAGCCCTTAGAGCATCGAATGGTTAAGGGTGGATTAAGATCATCAACAACATGGAACATCATTGGCATGGACATCATCAGTATGAGGATCAACGTTGTCAAAAATTCCACCTATATATTACCCAACACCTCAACATTAAGAGGGATATTTGGGGGATTCAGGTAGCATATCATTGGCATAAAAATTTATGACACATGTTAGGATGGACTCTTCTTCACACAACAAGGTGAAGATACATTATTTGTCGAACCCTTACGTACCAAGACATCATCCCCTAATGCATCAAATGCCACAATTGAGAATTATAATTGATATAAATATATTGCAATGAATTAGAAGATGTTCTTAGATATAGAATTATAAATTCTATTGTCTCTCGCTAGCTAAATATTTCAAAAAAATGCAAATATCTAGTTCCCAAGAATAGAATTTTTTATCACAACATGCATCTCTATTGATGAGAAAATTTAGAAGTTTGTCATATTGTACGTGTATGTGGTCACGTTGGTGATCCCAAATATCCAATGAAAAGTGACACACAATAAACATGTGCTATATATTTTCTAATTTTTCTTAGCAAAGGAATCATTTGTATGGTTCATTGATAGTCTAACTCATGCCAAAAACCACTATAAACAAATTGTTGTAATCTATAAGCTAAAGAAGAATGTGAACTTTGGGTAATTTCCCATAATGTTATTGATTCCCTAGATTGTTAAAAAACTCATATGCTAATTGAACTTGAACACATGTCCCTAGATCCAAGAAGGGCTTGTATCTTAATAGCTCTTGTGTAATCCATTAGCTATCAGGTTTTCCCACCAAGTCAGGAAAAATTCAATAAGCAATTTCTAGAGAACATTAAGATGCCTTGAGATTTGAAGCAGGAATGCTTTATGCAATTTGATTTTAGTAATTTTTTGTATTATCAAAAATGTATTTTATACAGTCCAGTCAACCAAAGACAAACAATTATCCCTCAACATCTACTCCAATTGAACACAAATATGGATACCGCACATAACTCATGTGAATGATGCATATCTCCCCCTTGTCTGAAAAGTGATGGTTGTACACTTGTGATATTTTGTAATATAATGTCTCTTTTCATTAGTGCATTCATATGAATTCCACTCTAGTAGTGATGAGAGGGAATGATAGGATCAAATGTTCACATTATGGAATGAAGTGAAATGGGATGATGGAGACGAGGATTGGGCAATCTTACATGGAATAGGGGATTGGGTAACAGGAAGTTGAGATGGATGGAATATTTTTTATTATAAAATCATTTGGGAGTTCACATGAATATTCATGTGATATCTAGTGGACATATCCTTTTCGAACACTCAACTTAATAGCTAATCTTGGGATATGAAGCCCCATGTCTTACTTTCAAATGTCGTTTGTGATTTTAATGTTCATAAAAATATACACAATACGCTCCTTGGTTAGTGATATGGTATATATAACTAGGGATTTTTAAGAAACCATAATTAAAAATTTCAATATTGACAATTCCTAACATCGTATGTTGTACATTAACTCAATAATAACTCAATGATATTAATTGCTACAATATATAAACCTAATCTTACATTTTTGAAAAGTGATTGGTTAATTTATATGTGAAACATGTGTTAAACAGTCAGTTAAGCCTTTTAACATGCTTTTATTACTTATTAAAACCCTCAATTTGGTATAGTTTAAATTTATATACACTTAAGGGTTTTTACTTATGTTTTGCTGACCTAGGCAAAGAAGTTACACTACTACAGAAACAACATTCAGTGTCATTTTTCTAGGCGTCGGTTATTAAGATAATCCGACGCATATATTAGTCAACGTCGGATATTTAGGGAAATCGACGTCTATCGTCGAAGACCAGCCAGACACGGGTACCGCTTTCTATTCAGCGTCGGCTGGATATAGCAAACCGACACCTAAAATCGCCCGTGAAATCCAAATTTCGAGCGAAAAAAAATTTGTGTCACATACAGCGTCGGTGTTTTCAGTAATCATCGACGCCTATACTAGAAGGATATTTCTACGAAAAGTTCCACTTTCGGTGTCAGTCAATTCTTTTATAACTGACGCTGATAATATTTCCCGCCAAATAAGATTGTCTAATTTGGACGTCGGTTTTTTCTTATCAACCGACACTTATCTGAATCAGCATCGGTTACCTACAGAACAATCATCACTATTTGATATGGCATCAGTCTTTTGGAATGACCGACGCCGATGGTTTACTAATTAGCACCCCGCGAAGAAGACTCTTCCCCTTTCTCTGTTTCACTGCAATCTAGCATCAATTTTAGGTCTGGCGATTCCAGTGAGCAAGAACCCGCCACCGCCGCCGCTCCATCCCCCTGCTTGGCGATTCCGATGAGCAAGCACCTGCCGCCGCCACCGCTCCTTCTCCCTATTTGCTTTGGCAATTTCGGTGCTGACACTATCTCCTGGTCACCGCCGACACGCCTCCTGGTCGCCTGGCCGCTCACCATCGCCGACGCTCTGCTCTCTCCTCGCCGGTGCTTTGCTCCTGGTCGCCCTCTCACCTGGTACCCTTCTTCTTCCTCTTCCTGCTTAGATAATAGGGTTTCTCCGGCTTGCTCCTTGCTCCTACTCCTGGCCCCCTACCCCTCTTCCTACTTTTTCCTACTCTTCTCATTTTTAATTGAGTTGTACATGCATCAAAATCGTTTCTACTTCATATAAGCTCTGTATGTATGTACTGCTGCACCCATTTACATCTTTATGTATGAACTGCTTTATGTATGACCTGCTGCACCTACATTACATATTTATCATTTGCACATACAATTGATGCTCTACTATGAACTCAACCACTAATATTTACTGATACATTATACTTGTACCTATACATACATTCATACCTTAGTTTTTCTTGTATTGTTATGCGTTCAACTAATGTATTATCTATGTAGATGTACTTTGTAGTTTGCAATACATATAACGGTATAATGTACATATCATGTACTGCCTACTACTAATGTTATGCGTTCAACAAATTTATTATCTGTGCATATTCCATACTATGTTTCAGGAATTAATTGATCACCTACTGCTGTCCACTGTCTCCCTACTCGTCGCCTGCTCACCTACTTGCCTGCCTACTCGCCTACCCTCTGTATGGCCCTCTCTCCCTACTGACGCTCAAACAGAGGTAATTGATCTAGCTTGCTTACATTCCTTGTAATGCCATCTTTTATGTGCTATGACCCGCTAGTCACCTTTAAAGTATTAAAATGATGCAACTTGTACACTTGTTAAATTTGAATTTATAAATCCTATGAAATGATATCACCCCACAAAATCAGTAGTCACTATTATGTCTTGTACACTCTAGAATCAAGATCTAATACTCTTATGCCCATTCTAGTGGATTATTATGACCTATGATGACCTAACATGAAACCATGCTCTTAATGATATGATTTTGTTGGCCTAGAAACCCGTCCAAGATTTACTCATTAGGAGTAAATCTTGGATAGTCCCCTGTGACAACCTTGATTTTTCTCTCTCTTCTATTGTACTACTCCTCTCTCATCAAATGTCTCTTACTCAATTTGATATTAAATGCATAATTAGATGGTTGTGATATTCCAATTTGGCCACTATAATGATCAATTTCACAATGCGTACATTTGATTCGCTCTCTTGATCTAATTTTCATTATTTAATGATTCACTGCTTTGTAAATAATCTTGAACCTGGTTAGTATGATCATCTTTCTCTATAATATGTTTCAAAATATAGAGTGTTCTTTTATCTTCCCAACGGTTCAAAAATCACCTCATTTGGACCATCCCAGCCCAAGATATGGGTATTTGAAATTGACTCATATAATACATGTGTTACTTATTCTTCAACTCTTCTTAGGCCTAATACCAGACGTGTGGCCCATTTATCTGGTTGTCTTCCTTCCCGAAACGGAAAGGGAGCGCTTGACCAGGGAGTCACCGTCTCCCCTTTCCCCTTCAGGAAAGCAAGGAATAGCAGTAAATGCTTTGAAGGATGCTCTGTATTGACTAGGATCTAAACCCTAGCATCCACGATGTTCTATATAACCCACCCCATATAACCCTAGTGCATGTTCTTCTTTTCCTCCATCCTCACTCGCCATCCCTCTCCCCTCTCTGCTTCATGGCCGGTAGCTTTATCCAGAGTGCAGCCGCAACCAATTAGTGCCTGCTACACGCACCTCCAGGGCGCCGTCAGCCCTCGATGTCACCTCCTCCCTCGATTCTCGATGCTCGAGTTGGCCTCCAACCTTTCCTTTCCATGCTTCTCTAACCTCTTCCCTCTTGGACCAGTGCATCACCGTGGAGGTTCCCCCCTCCGGGCAGCTGGTGGCGGCCTATAGCGCCGGTGAGGCCAGAGACCCAGTCACCACCGGTGGTGCCCCAAGTGGTGGCCCTTCCGCTCTGTTCCGCTCTCCACCGGCGGGTGTGGGTGCTTCACGCGCCACCCCTGTTCCTCCCCTGTTTGGGGCAGGGAGAACGATGAGTAGGGGCGCCGGGTGGGCACGAACACACTGGCTGTCGTTGGATGAAGCGCCACCACATTGATGTTCCAGATAACCTGGACTCCAACCAAACGATCCATGGGAGGACCACGCTGGTCTAACAACTAACGGTGGATGCTCGCTTGGCACTAAGCCTTTGGATCTAGGGCGCGCACGATGGACCTCGGACCAACGGCCCAGATTGGCCAATAAATTACTAAGGTAACACACCTAGGTCCCTAATGTTTATTTTTCATATAGTTTTGATGTAAACCTTGAAAAATGCACAACCTCCAAACCCCTTGGTCAAATGTTACAAACCAATATATCAAATCGATCAACTCGACGAGACCTACACATTGGGTCTAGTCCCAGACCATAAATCAAATGTTGTTTTCCTGATTTCTTGAAAATACTAACATTAGTCATGTTTGAGCACATTTATTCTCTATTATGATCAAATCTTGCATCTTTAATGACTATTCACTCTCATAATCATGAAATCAGTAATATTTATCCACCTTGAACCAAGTTGAACTCCTAAGCTCCCCTTTTGATCCATGGTTGTCCCTAATGCATGTTGTAGCTTATTCATGGACATACACCTAATATTGTTATATGTTTCTTATGACCTAGTGTTGCTGATCTAAATCATCTTTTAGATATAGACCTCTTGACTCGATGAATCATGATCTAGGGTGCCCTATTGTGAGTCTTTTGACCCTAGAATACATGTAAATACCTTAAACATTGAGATGATCATAGAAAGTGCATAGAACGTTATAATTATATGAAACTTGAACCACACTCTTATGATGGACCCTAGATCATTATGAGATCATCTAATGTACTAATAACCAACCTTGAAACCAACTTGGCCAAAACCATCAAATAAAGATAATCATGGTTAATGGTGAGAATCTAATGTATATATGTGATCTTGTTCTTAATCAGGTTGGCTTATGATCTAGATGGTAATGGACGTGTTAAGTTAAGAATCTCTGAATCAGGTATGGGCCTTATCTAGTTATATGACTACCGCTTTCTTTCTTGAAAAGACATATATTGTATGCTTATTTGTCTATTTTATCAAATATTGCCATGTAGTATTGCTATGTCATACTCGATGTTTGCTTCGTCGGTTTTATAACTTGAACACACATATATATATATATATGAAACTCCATTATAATATTGTTGATAAAGGGCTCTTGGTTACGACCTTGAGGTCCCTCTCGTATAAAAGGGTTAGCTAAGCTTGAGCACCCTTACGGACCCTTCCGACGGGAAGATGGTCAAAGGCCTTAAACATGTTTGATATTGATATTGTTGGTATAATGGAGTGAAATGACATAAAATATGGTCTCGCATTTGTTAAACAATTAACTTGTTTATTCTTGTTCGTTTAGTCTTAAAATCTTTTCAAAATTATGCAAAGTTTATATATATGTGTATCTTTTGGCTCCATACTCAACACCTTGTGTGTCGACCCATTTCTCGTATGTTGTTTTTAGGTTCAGAGATGGCTAGAAGGTTGATGGGCTTGGTGAGCTATGCTAGGTGTACTTGTTGTAAAGATCCAGATATAGTATACATGAGCAGACTTGTATAAAGTGACTCTTGAACATGTAATTGAAATCATGTAATATAATGATGTTTCTTAATATATCTTGTTGATTGTTGAGATTATGTTGGTGCATTTATCTTGTTATCTGTTCATGTGTGCTAAGCTTTACGCTTCCGCATTTCACCGTTGATATAGGTTTGGTTCATGGGACTGGGATTCCGGTTCCGTGACATCCCCGGTTTGAGACTGTTCTTGAACACCTAATCTCACTTAGGATGTAAGTGTATAATGTGTATTGGGTTTTCGAGAAAATTTCGGCAGCATTTCCCCGTTTGTTCTCTAAGTACATATGTACTTAGAGAACAGTGGGGAAATGCTGTCAAAATTTTCTCAAAAACCCAATACACATTATACACTTACTAGTTAGATTAGGTGTTCAAGGATGGGATAGGTGGTACACATTTATTATATATAAGAATGACATCACATGTATTTGTTAACCATAGACCCTAATCTTGTCCTAATATATACTTATTTTCTCTTTGATCATAGAATGGATAGATCATGGATGTCCATTCGCAATCATTGCACCCTAGAGTTTATATCTGGTCTTGATCAGTTTATTAGATTTGCCGAGGAACATAGGAAAGAACCTCGAGATAGGTTGTACTATCCATGTAGGCATTGCGGTAACAACTTGAAAGTCAGCACTGGTGACAAAATCAAAAGTCATGTCATGTGCAACGGGATTATACAAGGCTATACAGAATGGCACTGGCATGGAGAGATTTCAAACTCGAAATCAGTGGATGTCGATAGCAGTACTTGGGTGGAAGAAGAAATTGCCTCTGATGACGTAGATGTGAACGAACCAGTTCCAGTAGATATCGTTCCTGCGATGTTGGATAGTTGTAGGGTAGAGCACACCGATCCACCTCCTATCTTTACAAACATTGTGCATGATGCTGAGATACCATTATACACATGTTGTGCTAAGTTTACGAAGCTTAGCGCTGTGTTGAGATTGTATAAGTTGAAAGCTAACAATAGATGGAGTGACAAAAGCTTCACTTCATTGTTGACTTTGTTGAAAGAAATGCTTCCTGAAGGAAATGAGCTGCCAATCTCAACATACCGGGTAAAGAAATTGTTGTGCACAATGGGAATGGAGGCCAAGAAGATACACGCATGCCCGAATGATTGTGTATTATTTCAAATGGAATATGTGGATTTGAAAGATTGTCCAAAATGTGGTGCGTCACGGTATAAATTGATGACTTCGGGAGAGTTCAAAACTGGTTCTCCTGCCAAGGTGATGTGGTATCTATCTATAATATCACGGTTTCAATGCTTGTTTGCAAATCCGAAAGATGTGAAGAATTTGAGGTGGCATGCAAATGTTAAGAAAAATAATGATGGGATCCTACGACATGCGTCTGATTCTCCACAGTGGAAGAAGATTGATCTATTGTACCCCAAATTTGGTGAAGAAGATAGGAATCTAAGACTTGGGCTTTGTACTGATGGGATGAATTCGTACAGGACATTGAGCAGCCAACATAGCACTTGGCCAGTCATGCTTGTTATATACAATCTTCCTCCCTAGCTGTGTATGAAAAATAAGTACGTTATGTTGTCGTTGTTGATATCGGGCCCTAAACAACCCGGAAATGATATCGATGTTTATCTTGAACCTCTGATTGATGACTTAAAGAAACTTTGGGCTGAAGGTGTGATGACCTATGATTCTTCAAGAAGAGAGACATTTCGTCTGCACGCTATGTTGTTTTGCACTATTAATGACTTTCCAGCATACGGGAATTTGTCCGGATATATTGTCAAAGGAGCTAAAGCATGTCCTATATGTGAAGAAAACACTGATTCAATAAGACTAAAACATGGCGGCAAGACTGTATATCTCGGTCATCGAAGGTTTCTTTCAAAATTCCATCTGTATCGTAGGAAGCACAAAGCATTCAATGGATGGAATGATGAACGGAGTGCACCTAAACCTATACCAGGGGATGTTGTTTATGAAAGAGTAAAAGACGTTGTCAATGAATTTAGTAAGAAATCACAATGTAGTATGGCCACACGGAGTGACAATTCTTCATTCAAGAAGAAGTCAATATTTTGGGATCTTTCTTATTGGAGTTCTTTGATAGTCAGACATTGTATCGATGTAATGCACGTTGAGAAAAATGTCTGTGATAGCATCATTGGTACTCTGTTAAATATACTAGATAAGACTAAAGATGGGATAAAATCCAGACTGGACCTATGTGAAATGGGAATAAGATCAGAATTAACATAATTACGTGAAATGGGTAATAAAAGAACATACTTACCTCCCGCTTGTTACACGTTGTCTAGAAAGGAGAAGAAAGCTTTTTGTGAATGCTTGGTAAATGTTAAGGTGCCACAGGGTTACTCATCTAACATCCGTAGATTGGTATCAATGAAAGATCTGAAGTTGATAGGTCTTAAATCTCATGATTGTCACACTCTAATGCAACAAATATTGCCCGTGGCAATTCGATCTATATTGCCGAAGCATGTAAGATTTTCAATCACCAGACTTTGTCTCTTTTTCAATAGTGTATGCAGCAAAGTTATTGACCTTGATACTCTCGATAATTTGCAAAGAGAACTGGTTGTTACCCTATGTCAGCTTGAGATGTATTTCCCTCCTTCGTTCTTTGATATCATGGCACATCTTGTTGTCCACTTGACTAGGGAAGTGAAAATGTTGGGACCAGTTTTCTTGCATTGGATGTATCCCTTTGAACGATACATGAGCATTTTTAAAGGTGATGTTCGAAACTATTACCGGCCTGAAGGGAGTATTATTGAAGGTTATGTGGCGAGAGAGGTTATGGATTTTTGTAATGACTTTCTAAGTGGTAATAACACTCCTATTAATGACAAAAATTTTGAGGAGGGCAAAGGAATTTTGGGATCACGGGTGAAAGTAATCAGCCATGAGCAGTTGGAACAAGGTCACTTGTATATTTTACACAACATGGACAAAGTGAGTGTTTATATGGAGGAACATACCAATTTCATCAAGAGAAAACATCCTCGAGCAAGTTAAATGTGGCTTGCTAGAGAGAATAACAAGACTTTTACTAAGTGGTTTGAAGATAAAGTCTTAAATCAACTATCTCAAACACTAAATGATATTACGAAAACTATCAAATGCCTCGCCTTTAAACCAAAACCGAATATTATGTCTTATGAAGGGTTTGAAATTAATGGGTTCACATATTACACAAAGCGCCAAGATGATAAGAGTGTCATCCAAAACAGTGGGGTCACTCTTCAAGTGTCGACTATGTATTTTGCAAGTGCAAAGGATAAGAGTCCATGTGAAGCTAAAATGTCATATTACGGTGTCATTGAAGACATATGGGAATTTGACTACATAGATTTCAGAATTCCTCTCTTTAAATGTAATTGGGTTGATAACACCAAAGGAGTTATAGTGGATGAATTGGGTTTCACTTTAGTGAACTTTGAAAAGATTGGCGAGAAGGGTGAACCATTCATATTGGCATCAGAGGCGAAACAAATATTCTATATCGATGATCCTGCAAATGATAAATGGTCAGTTGTTCTTCATGGTAAAAGACAGTTCATTGAAGATCCTATAGATGAAGAAGAGTACTATGATAAATATGATGACTCCAGTCCATTCTCAGTTGGGTTTCCAACTCCACAAAATATTGAAGCTAATGATGACTTATATGTGCACGGAGATCACAATGAAGGATTGTTAATTGATAAAAGATCACAATTTTAGAGGCATGCATGTTTATATTTTTTTATTGAAGCTAAATGTTTTCTTTTTTAATATCAATATCATTTTATGATTTGATGTTTCATTATCTTCTAGTTAATACAAATGCTAAACGTTGTGGGAGGGTGGACCAATCTCACCCGAGAGTACATACGCGATGCTGAGAATAGGTTTTTGATTGATTCCAATTCTAGACATTGATCAGTATTTCACTAACTCCACACTAATAATTTTTGTTTGTATTCTCTTTGAAAAATAAATATAGGAAGAAGGAAGCCACACATCAATGGAACTACTTGGACCCCAAAGACTGGGAGGAGTTTGTTACCCAAAGAAAAATAGATGAATTCAAGGTATTAAGCGCCACTCCCAATTTAATTAATATACATTTTTATGTATTCACCTATTCAAGATTAACATTTATTGTTACTAACCAAATCAATGTGCTAACTAACTAGGCTATCAGCGATGCTCAATGACAACTACATGTTACGACCACACAATGGGTCCAAGAGGATATGCAGGCATTCGCCAAAGACTACAGGCTATGCAGGACGGCCATGACATAGCTATGCAGGATATGTAGGCGTTCACCAAAGGTTATATAGATATATAGGTAGCAACCCATGAAATAGCAAAAGAAGCCACAATAAAGAGAAGCAGGATATAGATACAATACATAAAGTGCAGAACACACAAGTGCTTCAGATTCATATAATAACATGATAGAATAACACATATATAGTGCATAACAACATCAGCGTCGAATTTACATACAATACTAGCTTAGTACATATATAGTGGGACTAAGGTGACGATCCCACCTGCTAAAACAGGTTACCGAAAACTACATGTTACTACTGGGAGGTCGTGATTCAGCAACCGTATGCATTAGCAGGAGGACAAACAGGTTTCACCAAACCTGTTTGTCCTCCTGCTAATGCATACGGTTGCTGAATCACGACCTCCCAGTTGTAACATGTAGTTGTCGGTAACCTGTTTTAGCAGGTGGGATCGTCACCTTAGTCCCACTATATATGTACTAAGCTAGTGTTGTATGTAAATTCGGTGTTGTTGTTGTTATGCACTATATATGTGTTATTCTGTCATGTTGTTATATGAATCTGAAGCACTTGTGCGTGCTGCACTTTATGTATTTTGTAAATGAATATAGATGTATTTTGTTATATGAATCTGAATGTTTATACATATCTGAATGTTTATAGATGTATTTGAATGTTTCTACATGTGTGAATGTGAGAATTGAAGTGGTGTCTGAATGTATCAATGTATCTACTTGTGTGAAAAGTATATTTTTTTGATTTTGCAGGTTTGTGGCCTGTTTGTTGGCTGATATCAATGGATGTTGTAAACCTGCAGTTCAGAAAACTGAACTGTAGGTTCTCATCCTGCTGACCAGCCACAGCAGGCCTGCAAACAGATAAGAAAATAAAAATAAAACATAGGCGTCGGTTATTTATAGAACATCGTCATCAAAGGCCTACCGCATCGGCTTTTGGACAAAAACTGCCGCCAAATGTGACCACGGCCGTGGTGGAAATGGCATCGCTTATTCGTATAAAACCAACGCCTATAGGATATATAGCGACGGTTGTTTAGTTGATAACCGATGCAGAAAGTGCCCTAGATGGCACCCTTTTTGTGGCACGAACCCTATTGGGATCGGCTGACTATATATAACGGATGCCTCTCAGTTATATAGGCGTCAGTTATAAAACCTACGTCGAAGAGTTCGACCTTTAGCGGTGCCCACATAGGCGTCGCTTGAAAACCGTCGCTAAAAGGGGTTAAACAACTGCCGCCAAAGGCATGTTCTGTAGTAGTGTTAGTTGTCCTATAGGGTTGCTATGGTACAAATGTTGCTAGTGAGTAGTAGTTGAACGTTTATGTCGCACACCTATAATATCAACCAAACTTTAGGGAATTATGTTTAATCTATCCAAATGTTAGGCAGACTTATTGGGGAGGACATATCCAAGTTTCCTACCTTGATTGTTGAGCATTGATATGATGAATTCAAGAGTTAATGTCATATTTAACCATATAACTTGATTGATTTCACAATATCAGTGTGAACCGAAGAGATCACTAGGACAATTATCATGGAAGTTGGATGACCATGCAATATCAATGTGGAATAGAAAGATCAATTGACTTATTGGAGATTGACCAGCTTCTAAAAAGTTAATTGATTTGAATAAGTTAATCGACTGATGGAACTAAGGCAGGTTTTGAATAAAGGAAAATTTTCATTTCATAGAAATACACCTCTACCCCTATATACCCAAATCATGCCATAGTGTTGGTGCATGATTTTATTGTAGATGTCAACTCTGTAGGGATGGAATCCCTAGATCTTACCTTACCCAAGTGTACGATAATCCAATTCACAAGTTGATTGGTCTTATTGTAGTATATTTTAAGTTCAAACCCAGATGGTAACATTTTTAAGAATCATTTTCTCAAAGTAGCCGAACAAGAACTAGTATTCGTCAAGAAATTTGTGTTGGTTGATTAACCTAAGATTGCAATAAAAGGCTCAATATAGGTCTTGTTATCAAATGTATGAATATGCTAGGGTGGATCAGTTTCACCTTCCATCGTATTTTTTCTCTCTCTCTCTCTAAATCATAAATAAACATAAATGCATTAACACAAAATCTTGGCAAATCCAATCATTTCAATATGGGGGTTTACATATAAAGCAATTTCCCTGCATGATCAAGATCATGTTATCTAGAGGTCATATAACCACCCCCTCTGAAACACTTATCTAAAGCTCTTATTAGGGATGATACATGAAAAAATTTTATATTCTATATCTTAGGTAAGAATTCCTCTATGTCCATGAACAAATAAGCATGTAGATGGCATTCAAACCCTTAATAAAGGAATCACTCTTTGATTCACAAAATTGTGTGGTTCATACAAGTAGATATTAGTAAAAATTACGAAAACAAGTAGTGGGGCCACTCCCCTCACCCTAGCAAGGAACTAATTGCTCATTGTAATAGTAATAGGATAAGTAAGGATAGAGAGGGAGAAGGTAAATCTGCATAGAATATTATGGATATATGACTATAGTGTGTGCTTGCAATTCATTAAGCTTGGATATGACGGAACTCGACATAGCAACAAATTACATTCCTCGATGGTCTTTGGAGGTCTAATGTCATTGATCTCTCTTCTTTGTAGATTTCCATACTAGATCTATCCCTATGAGGGTTCAACCTATGTGCCAATGGTGAAGTTGACCATTAATAAGGTGTCATTGATCACATACAAGTAGGACATATTGGTTTGAGCCCCTTTTGATGTCCTAACTGTGAAACTTTTGTGAAGGTGTATGTGTCTTTGAATGTGGTATAGTGGGGGTCGATGAAGTGGATTTTTGGATTCAATCGACTGATGGGATCAATTAATAATAGAAGGATGTGGGTGTTGAGGATCATGTTCGTCATCCTGGCATTGTTGTGAAGATGATAATTTATCATTGTGGAAAGGGCTAGTACTTTTAGAAGGATGCTATGGTTAGAGATCAAACTCCCTAGTCACATACATTGGGGTAAGGAAATGATGTGAGGAAGAGGAGGGGTTGTAATGAATAGAACATTAGGGGATACAACATCAAATACAATATGTATTAAGTGATGGTCTTGTTGGGTATTAGTTACAACAATGCATAACGATCTCATAGGTGTATGGGTTTATTGGGAGGATGTGTGCTCTCTATTGGGCAAGTTAGTATAGGGATCCCTGGTTTCTTTGTCATCACTATGTATAGTGAAGGATCTATGAGGATCTACATCTCTACCCTCTTCCTAAGACCTTACATTACCTCATTCCTCCCTCACATTCTCCATTTAAGGTGTTAAGAATTCAATGATTCTCCCCTTAGGGAGATAGGTTTCCCCAGTTGTTGAGGTTTAAAACCTCTTCTTTGAAGAGTTTGAGTCATGAAATATTTACTTATCCATGTCTCTTAGAATATAATTGGTCTATGGTTGTGTATGCTAGAGAAGAGGACTACATATCTATCATATGATTAGATATGTCTCTTCATTCCTTTATCATAGAAATTTTCATAGACAACAAGGTGGAATAAAGGATATGCAAAATTGCATAGTTTTCTTTGACTATAGATTCTTTAGCTGTGTTCTAGTTGTATGTAGATTTTTTTTATTTCTTTTATAGAAGTTTTATGGTTTCCTATAAATAAATTAATCATTCCTTTTACAAATACTTATTCTAATAGAATAAATATAATATTCAAAGTTCAACTTATAATCTTTTACCAATAAAATTACACGATATTAGGTTGTAAAATCTTCTATTCAAGTCAAGATCATCACACTTAGTAAAGATTAGGGCATTGTGGGTGAAGTGATGTGGTTTACAACCGTACTTTCATTTGACTGAATCGTCGATGATGATGGGGTTCATTGGGAGGCATAGAGGATGAAGTCATATTGTGAAGGTGAAAGGCCTTATTGGATATCATTATAAGTATAGAAGGATAATGAAAGTAACTTGTTTTTGGTATATGATGGATAAGCTGGTTAAATGATACATTTAATGAGTAGTATTTTAAGAGATAGTGATGTTATATATGATGGGGTTAAAATTGATTAATATTCATATTACCAATGGTTTCACCATGTCAATTTGGATTATAAGTTTCTTCCTATATTGTTATCATTTCTTTGCATAATTTCATCTCAAAGACCGATTATATATATTAACATATGTGGGAGGTTGTTTGACGGGAAAAAAATATCAAATTAGCAGACCTTGAGCATTAAAGGATTTAAGAAAGACTCATTTCTCATCTTTGTCAAGGTAAATCCAAGGATTCACAATATCTAGCAACAAAGGAAAAAATCTATTGGCTACATCTTCACCGTATAGTATTCTACTAATTAAGAATTTACAAGAAGGTACTAGATGGAATCCCATGATAGATATTTGCATGTTGAGGGTATTTAATTAGATATGGATTGTGAGATCTTGGCAATTTCGTACTTGGACTGTTACATGAATTCTTTAAGTGTGATAGTTATGTATAATTTTGTGACTAGAAAGAGTGCTAATATAGGGTACATATAATTTTTTTTGACAATTTCACATATTTTAAGGTAGGAATTAGCGTCATGGAACTTCATATATGATTTTCATAGACCTCAAATTCATATTGAAAATGAATAGAAGGTTAGCTCTAGGTCTAGAATGTTTCAAAATCATGACCTATATCCAATTCACATAATCGACATAAGTTTCATCTCAAGTTCAAATTTATCCTCAATGAGGACATTTTCAAATGTATATAAATATATACTAACAAAGTTCAAGAATTATGTAGCAACTTGTACATAAAATTAGCAATAACGCTACATGTATATTTTTTAACAAAATATTACTATATGAATGAAACATATATTGTCCAGAATCTGGAAAATCATAATCACATCCCATGTATGATGAAATATAGAAAAAAAATTATCATTTCAAAAAATTCTATAATTTAGTATTGACTAAAAATGTACAATTTACTTTAGTGAATAGTTCACATATTTTTTATTGAGATGATTTTTAAATGCATACAATTTAAGTTTTTTACATCCCCTTTTTTTTTGGTCGGTCAAAAAGCGTGTTACTATAAATCCAAAAACTTTAGGCACAGAGTGCCCCATTACATCACAAGGAGCTAATAAGCTCGACCAGGAACATATACCCCACGTGGGGGGTATAACACTAAACAGTCGATAAGAAGAACATCAAAACTAACAAGACTAACTACCAGGCAAACCTACCAGGAGAACGATGTACAACCTGCAGATACATGCAATAAGCCCACCCACAAATAGTACCTACAGATTACAAAAAGTCAACCACCTGGTAACCCTGCCTGTAACAGTATCACTAGCATCGGATCTTCTCAGATCGCAGAACCATCACAAGCCACCAACAGAGAGTTGCGAGCCTAAGAGATTCGAAGCAATCCTATCCTTCTTGTCACGGTACCAACTGTCTGATAGAAACACCCACAAGGTGTGGTCCTAAGCCAAAAAGACAGAGGATTCAACTCACTCTGAAGCCACACAACCAACTATTGATGTCCTGCAATAGAAAACAACAACCAACATCTTGCGAAGAGGCTGCTCACCAACATTTATCTTGAATATAGTATGATATATTGCTCATACAAATGGGTTAAAATCTCCCACAAAACATATCATATATATATGCATGCGGTTATATATACATATATAAGTAATGAATCTAGAAATCATGATTTTAACCCTAGGTTTTTCTTGGATGGACTTGGGAGTCTACAGTTTAGGCACGGGTCAAGAAAAAGTCATGGACTAGCCCAATCAAATGTCGTTGTTAACGAAGGTATACTTTTTTTTAGAAATATAGTTATAATAATCAACATGGTAAATGATACGTATGATGATATATACTAATAGGGGTAGGGTTTGCTATAACGCACTAGGTGGCATGATTCAAAAACACAAGAATAGACCCCATAGAAGGGGTAAGATCCTTCAAGGATATCCAAATGAGTAAACAACCAAGCCAAATATAGAACTACTATTTGGGGTGGGATCCCCATAGACACCCACATGTACGGGTCCTTTGGTGACAACAATAGACAATTGACCAAGGTACACGAGGGAGTGAGATCCCCTACAACACCCAATAAAATACTATCAAATAAATAAATAAATAAAAATCCCTTGGGGCATCAGCAACACCACCTATTTGTTATCCAACACCACTTATTTATTACCCACCTATTTATTAGTATAGGCATGAACATCATCAATATAAGGATCTACGTAATCAACAACACCACCTATTTATTACCCAACACCTCATAATTGAGAGATATCATTGAGGGATTCAGGCAACATATCATCAACATCAAAATTTATGACACATGTTAGGATGGCCTCTTCTTCATGCAACAAGGTGAAGATATGTTATTTGTCTAACCCCTTACATACTGAGCCAACATCCCTTAATGAATGTAAGACCATAATTGAGAGTTATAAGTGATATAAATATATTGCAATTAATTATAAGATGGTCTTAGATATAGAATTGTAAATTCTATTTCTCTCTCTAGCTAGATATTTCAAACAGTGCAAGTTTCTAGTTCTCAAGAATAGAAATTTGTATTACAACATGCATATGTCTTGTTGAGAAACTATAGAAATTTGTCATATTATACGTGTATGTGGCCATGTTGGTGATCCCAAATATCTAATGAAAAAGGACACATAATAAACATGTCTTCTATGTTTTTTTGAATTTTCTTAGTAAAGGAATCATTTGTATGGTTCATTGAACCCCTGACTTATGAAAACAACCACTATAAACAACTTGTTGTGACCTATGAGCTTTAGAAGACTGTGAACTTTGGGTAGGTATTTAAAATTCTATAAGAATTTCCCTTAATTTTATTGATTCCCTAGTTTGTTAAAAAACATGTATGCTAATTAACTTGAACACATGTCCCTAGATCCAAGAAGGGCTTGTATCTTGATATCTCTTGTGTGATTCATTATCTATTAGGTTTTTCCGCCATGTCGAGAAACATTAAATAATCAGTTCTTGAGAACATTAGGATGCATTAAGATTTGAGGAGAGAGTGCTTTCTACAATTTGAATTTAATCAATTTTTTGGGTATATCAAAATTGTATTCAAGGTAGTCTAGTCCACCAAAGACAAACATTTATCCCTCATCACCTACTCTAAATGAACTCAAATATGGATATCTCATAGAACCCATGTGAACGATGAATATCTCATCCTTGTCTGAAAAGTGATGATTATGCACTTGTGATATTTTGTAATTGAATATATCTTTTCTATTAGTGTATTCTCCAAATATCTTCTTTAGTAGTGGTGAAAGGGAATGATGGGATCAAATGTTTGTTATGTAATGAAGTAATATGGGATGATGGAGAAGAGGATTGGGCAAGTTCGCGTGGAATAGGGAATTGGTAAATAGGAAGTTGAGATGGATGAAATATTTTTTTATGAAAAAATCATTTGGGAATTCACATGAATATTCATGTGATATATCTAGTGGACATATCCATTTCAAACACTCTAGCTTAATATCTAATCTTGGTATATGAAGCCCCATGTCTTACTTTCATATTTCATTTGTGATTTTAATGTTCATAAAAATATACATGATCCTTGGTTAGTGATATATATATATATATATATATATATATATATATATATATATATATATATATATATATATATATATATATATATATATCTGTGTGTGTGTGTGCATATCTAGGGCTTTTTTAGAAACCATAATTGGAAAATCTTCAATATTTACAATTCCTAATGTAGTAATTTGTACATTAACTCAATGATAGCTCAATGATATGCATCTTTACAATATATAAATAAAATCTAATGTTTTTGAAAAATGAATGGTTAATTCATATGTGAAATTGGTGATAAGTAGTTGGGGAAGCCTTTCAACATGCTTTTATTATTTAATAAAATCCACCATTTGGTATAGTTTGAATTTATACGCACTTAAGGGTTTTACATATGTTTTTCTAACCTAGAAAAAGAAGTCGGTTTTCCTATAGGGTTGTTATGGTATAAATTTTACTAGTGAGTAATAGTTGAACATTTATGTCACACACCTATAATGTCAGCTAACCTTTAGAGAATTCTCTCCAGTCTGTCTAAAAGTTATGCTAACTTATTGGGGATGACATATCCATGTTTTCTACCGTTATTATTGAACACTAATGTGACAAACTCAAGAGTTCATGTCAATCATAATATATAATGATTGACTTCACAGTATCAGTGCGAACTGAAAAGATCACGAGGACAATTATCATGGAAGTTGGATGACTTTCCAATATCATGGCGGAAAAGAGAGATCAATTGACTTATTAGAGAATGAGAAACTTCTAAAAAGTTAATGGATTTTAATAAGTTAATTGACTGATGGAACTAAGATAGTTTTTGAATAAAGAAAATTTCTTCATTTCATAGAAATACACATCTACCCCCTATATATACCCAAATCATGCCATAGCACTGATGCATGATTTTTTTGCACATGCCAACTCTATATGGATGGAATCCCTAGACCTTACCTTTCCCAAGTGTAAGATAATTCAATCTACAAGTTGATTGGTCTTATTGTAGTATATTTTAAGGTCAAACCTAAAGGGTAACATTTTAAAGAATTTATTAATCATTTTAACCGATCAAGAGCTCATATTCATCAAGACATTTGTTTGTTCGTTGATTAAGCTGAGATTGCGATAAAAAGTCTCAACATAAGTCTAGTTATCAAATGGATGAATATGCTAGGGTGGATTGGTTTCACTTTTTCTGTCTGGTTTTTTTTCTCTCTCTCTACATCATAAATAAACATAAACACATTAACACTAAATCTTGGTTAATCCAATCATTTCAATATGAGGATTACACACAAAGACATTTCACTCCAAGATCAAGATCATGTTATCTAGAGGTCATATACCCATCACCTCAAAAGCACTTCTGTAAAGTTCTCTTCAGGGATGAAACATGAATGAAACTATATTATTTCTCTCAGGTTAGAATTTCTCTACATCCATGATCGGATAAACATGCAGATGGCATTCACACACTAAATTAGGAAATAAATGTTTCTTTCATAAAATAGTGTAGTTCGTACAAGTATATATGTATTAAAATCATGATAAAAAAATAGTGGGGCCACTCTACTCACCCTAGAGATGAAATACTTGCTCATTGTAATAGTAATAGGATAAAATAGGAAAGAGAGGGAGAAAGCCATCATCATATTAGAATATGGAGACATAACTATAGTGTGTGCTTGCCTTTCATGAAGGTTGGATATGAAGGTAGATGCTAGAGCAACAAGGTACACTCCTTGTTGTTATTGGAGGTGGACTTGATGTCATTGATCTCTCTTCTTTGTATATTTTCATACTGGATATGTCCCTATGAGGATGCAACCTATGTGACAATGGTGAATTCGACTGTTCGAAGGGTGTCACTGATCAAAGAGAGGTAGGGCATATTGGGCCTAGCCCCTTTTAAGGTCTTGATTGTGAAGATTTTGTGAAGATGTATGTGTCCTTGGAGGTGGTATAGTGGGGGTCGGTGAAGTGGATTTATGGATTGAATCGACCAATGGGATCAATCAATGAGAAATGGATGCAGGTGTTGAGGATTGTATTTTTCATCCTAGTGTTGTTGTGAAGATGATGATTTATCATGGTGACAAGGGATAGTACTTTTAGAAGGATGCTATGGTTAGAGATCAAACTCCTCAGTCACCTACATCTGTGGTATAGGATGCCAATAATGTTGGGGAAATGATGTGAGGAAGAAGAGGGGTTCTAGGGAATAGAAGACCATGAAACACAACATCGAATAGAATATGCATTGAGTGATGGTCTTGTAGGGAAGTAGCTTCAATTGCACATAATTATATAATAGGTGTATGGGTTCATTCAGAGGATGTGTGCTCTCTATTGGGTAGAGATCTTGTGGGCTATGGGATCCCCATGGGTTCCATGCTTGTTAGGTACTAAACTTGTCTAAATATACCCTTGTCAGTTGATGTGGGGACAAGTGAACGTGACATTTTTTAGTCAGTTGGTGCTCACAAGTTGATGCATATCTTGGACCTTTTGGTAAATTTATCTATTGACTGGAAGCCATCATTTGCAAGGATTGACAAAATTATAGTGGTGTGTAGGGAAGTAGCTCTATCAATTGATGGGGGTGTAGGATACTCTGGAATGCAGGGTGATGGAAACCCCCAAGGGGAAATTGGCATAAGGACTTGGGGCCACATTTTTTATGATGTATATTCTAAGGGGATCAATGGGACTCTAGTTTGACAAAAACTCTAATAAAGAATACAAAAATGAGCTAGACTACCATCCTAATCTAGTGTATAGAGATCGAGACTCGAACCTACCAGAAAATCAAGGAATTATGTGAAAATCCTAATAATTTGGCAAAACTAATAAAAACTAAATAAAATCTAATTTGAAAGCAAAATGTGAAATATAATAAATAGTCTAAATATACACCTAAAACTCAACATGTTAGAGATCTGAGACAATAGTGTGGTAGTGAAGGAGATTTATATGATGAGAAAAACTAGGGTTTGAGATAACCAACCCCAAATTAAAGATTATGAAGAACTCATTGAGATTTTTATTGTAGTTATCATGCAAGTTTATGGTGAATGAAAACTTATACATATGTTTATAATTGTACTATTATTTAGGATGAACTTCTTAAATGGAGATAAACAACCCTAATTCTTCTCATCCCATCCTTATTTACATGTATCTAATTGGATACTCTAGTTGTGGAAATATAAGAAGTGGTATATCCATTATGGGTTTTCTAATGAGATCATAACTTTTAAATGTTCACCCATATCCTAGATATGTGTGGGTCTCCATATATTGACATTGGACTCTAAAAGATGAAAATGTTGAATTTCATTGGTTTTACACTTAGATTGAATAATAGTTTGTGAATGAGTTTTATGAACTAGAATCATAAAACCTAAAATGAATTAAAATCATAATATGTTCCTTTTTGAATAATTTGGTGACAAGTATTATAACATTTCACAAATAAAGCATATACATAATGACTCCAAACGTTTAGAATTACATTTATGTTTTAATTGAATCTAAATTTGTTTTGGAGATCTATTCTCAAAATCATAAAAGAGAAATAAATCTATATCCTAGTAGTGAGAAACAAAGAGTTTTATACCTCAATTCTATTAACTTTAAAGGTAGAAGAAGTCAATGCAAATGTGTTCTTGTATTTATCTAGAAAGAAACTTAAAAGAAATTATGCAACAATTATGATAAACACAAGATAGTGGTTTTGTGAATATACTAGGATAAGTTAGATACATGATAAATATAAGTAGATTCCTTAATGTCATAATTATTTCTCCTAGATGTTCATCTTGATAAGGTAAATTGGGTTACTAATTATGAGTAAAATAGGTAATGATATGATACACAAAGTCTTCAGGTGGAACATGATGTTGTAACTGTGAGGTTCTAATCCCTAGTGTGGTTGGGCTCATATAATTGGAGTATCAAATAATAACTAGAGATCTGGTGTTACTTTGGTTTAATAGTGGTATTCAAAAATTACTGGAGAGAATTTTGTTGCCCTAGATAGACATTGGTGGGAAGATGAATATTTATTTTGATTCAGTCAATGGCAAGGAAACACTAGAGGATTTTCTCCTTCTAGTTTCTTAACTTTATTTGGTTTACTTCATCAACCATTGTGGAACCACTTTACTTGATAAAGTGCTTGTTGAGCTCCCATTTTCAAAAATGACACACCTTGTTGTAAATCACGGTGCTCAATCAGTTAAAAGTCTAATGGATTAATGCTAGTTTATTTTAATGATTGTACATCAAGTCATACAATAATGGATTTCACTCGGTTAGCAACAACTATGTGACTTTAGGAAAAAGTTAAACAAAATGTATTGAGATTTATATAATAATGTAAGAAAACCACTATGAACTGAAATATAAGAGTAAAAATGGGATAAGATAAAATTAGTATAGATATATGAAAAAAGAAACAAGAAATATGACTAGAAAGGTTTACATGTGGTATTTCATAATAAAAATGACATGGAAAATAAATATAGCTTTTAGTTCATTAATACTTTACTTATGTTGATCACATGGTTTTTCCTTGGTTATATTTACTTTCATAGTATCGAAATTGAGTTTAAATTTACTGTTCTAGACTTCAAGTATCACAGTAGGGTTGTCTATGCAGTGTCATGATCCCCACCTATTGTGTTCTTCCTCCCATCTTCTATTGTATGCTTTAGGATGACATAGAGATTGAGGAGTTAAGAAAAGTAATATATAAAATTATATGATTAGGTTATTCAATGTGTCATTGTTGCAGTCAATAGTTGTCCATTCCTAATCTAGATCATAGTATAGTGTGAATTGGTCAGTGTGTGTATATAAATTGTATAAATTTCTTAGAAGAACTATATAATATATGTGACTCATACTATATAAAGAGGTTGTATTATGATATAAAATAAATGAATTAAGTGGATGATCATGCTTCATTATGAATATTTGTGCTTAACATATCTGTGATATCAATTTTGTATCATATGTTGTACATGTTGTAAACTTACTATACTTTTTCTTAAGTTCTACTAGTGTTTTCCCTCTCAAACCCTAATCCTTAGCCCTAATATGTGTTTGTGTGTTTGCAGTTTGACATTTACTATGTAATTGAGAATGGTCATATCATCATTGAGGATGGACTAGATAATGATGAAAATTTTCCATAATCCAATCATTATAAAAGACTAGATATGCAATTGACTTTGTATGAAATTTCATACTTCAAGAATCATCGTGTGGTGCAAGGAGTATAGGGCTCCTTGGTTTCTTTATCATCGTTGTTTATAGTGAAGGAGCTATGGGGATCTATGTCTCTACCCTCTTCCTAGGATTGTATCATTACCTCCTTCCTCCCTCACATTCCCTATTTAAGGTGTTAATAATTCAATAATTCTCCCCTAATGGGGATTGGTTTCCCTAGTTGGTGAGGTCGAAAACCTCTTCTCTAAAGAGTTTGAGTCATGACATATTTACTTATTCATTTTTATAGAATATAATTGGTTGATGGCTATGTAATTTTGTTGTGCTAGAGAATAGGACTATATATCTATCATATGATTAGAGATGTCTCTTCATTCCTTAATCACAAAAATCTTCATTGACAACAAGGAGGATTAAATGATATGCAAAATTGTGCAGTTTTCTTAGACTATAGATTCTTTAATTGTGTTTTAATTTTATCTAGAAGTTTTTTATTTATTTTGTAGAAGTTGTATGGATTCCTATAACTAAATTAATCTTTCCTATTATAAAACAATTATACTAATAGAAGAAATATATTATCTAAATTTTAAATTATAATCTTTTACCAATCAAATTACACATGCTATTAGGTTGTAAAATCTATTCATGTTAAGATTATCATGCTTAGTGAAGATTAGGGTGTTGTGGGTGAAGTGATGTGGTTTCACAACTGTCTTTTCATTTGATAGAATCATCATTGATGATGGGGTTCATGTGGAGGCAGAGAGGATGAAGACATATTGTGAAGGTGAAAGGCCCTATTGGATATCATTATAAGTATAGAAGGATAAACGAAGGTAACTTGTTTTTAATATATGATAGATTTGGTGGTTAAATTACACATTTAATGCATAGTATTTTGAAGAGTTAGTGATGTTAACTGTGGTGAAGGTTTAAATTGTTTAATATTCATCTTATTGATGGTTTCACCATGTCAACTTGGATTATAAGTTTCTTCCTATATTGTTTTCATTTCTTTGCAAAGCTTCATCTCAAAGACCGATTATATATATTAAAATATGTGGGGGTTGTTTGATGGAAAGAAAATTCCAAATTAGTAGGTCTTGAGCATCAATGGATTCAAGAAAGACTCGTTTCCCATCTTCATTATGTTAAATCGAAGGATTCCCAATATCTAGAAACAAAGGAAAAATCTATGGGCTATATCTTCACCATATACTATTCTACTAATTAAGAATTTACAAGTGGGTACTAGAAGGAATCCCATGAGAGGTTTTTGCATGTTCAGGGGATTTAATTGGATATGAATAGTGAAATCTTGACAATTTATTGTTAGTATTGTTATATGAAACCTTTATGTGCGTCAGTTGTGTATCATTTTGTGACTAGAAAGAGTGCTAACATAGGGATATAGATAAATTTTTTTGACAATTTGACAACTTTTGAGATAGGAATTAGTGTCGTGGCATTTCATATCAGGTTTTCATAGACCTCAAATTCATATCAAAAATGTATATAAGGTTGGGTCTAGGTCTAGAAAGTTTCAAAATCATGGACTATATCCAACTCACACAATTGACATAAGTTTCATCTCAGGCTCAAATTGATCCTCAATGAGGACATTTTCAAATGTCTATAAATATTTACTAACAAAGTTCAAGAAATATGTAGCAACCTATACAAAAAAATTAACAGTAAAACTACATGTGTACAATTTGTTAACAAAATATTACCATATTAATGAAACATATATTTTCAAGAATGTTGGAAAATCACAATCACATCCCATGTATGATGAAATATAGAAGAGCAATTTATCATTTCCAAAAATTCTATAATTTACTATTGACTAAAAATGTACAATTTACTTAAGTGAATAGTTCAAAAAAATTTGATGGGGATGATTTTTAAATACATATAATTTAAGTTTTATACATCCCTTTAATAATGTTAGAATAAGTTGTCAATTATTAGAAATATATTAAATATCAAATATCACATTTATCTTGAATAGTCTGATATATTGCTCATACAAACATATTAAAGTCATCCACCAAACAAAGTTTGGATACAAAATATTGTGGAAAGATTTTAGTGTATACATATGCATCATATATATGCATGTGGTTATATATACATATATAAGTAATTAATCTAGAATCAGGATTTTAACCCTAGGTTCTTCTTGGACAGACTTGGGAGTCTAAATTTTAGGGACAAGGTCAAGACAAGGTATAGACTGACCCAACCTAATGCTCATTTGTAGTCAGTTGTTTGCAAAGGTATACTTTTTTTTGGAAATATAGTTATGATAATCACCATGGTAAATGATCCATACGATGATATATGCTAAGAGAGATAGGTCTCAGAAAATGCACTAGGGGGCATCACTCAAAAATACTAGAATAGACCCCATAGAAGGGGGTAAGATCCTTCAAGGTCATCCAAATGAATAAACAACCCAACCTAATATAGAAATACTATTGGAGGTGGGATCCCCATAGACACCCACATATAAGGGTGCTTTGGAGATCACCCCAGAAAATTGACTAAAGTAGATGAGGGGTGAGTTCTCCTTCAACACCGAATAAAATACTATAAATAAATAAAAAGCCCTTAGGGCATCAGATGGTTAAGGGTGGTTTAAGATCATTTGCGGCATGTAACATCATTAGCATGAAAATCATCAGTATGAGGATCGATGTCATCAACAACATCACCTATATGTTACTGAACACCTCATCATTGAGAGGGGTCTTTGAGGGATTCAGGCAGCATATCATCAACATCAAATTTTATGACACATGTTAGCATGGCCTCTTCTTCACAAAACAAGGTGATGATACATTATCTTTCCAACCCCTTACGTACTAATCTAAGATCCTCTAATGTATCAAAGACCATAACTGAGAGTTATAAGTGATATACATATATTGGAAATAATTAGAAGATGGTTTTAGATATAGAATTTTAAATTCTATTGTCTCTCTCTAGCTAAATATTTCAAAAAAATACAAGTTTCTAGTTCTCAAAAATAGAAATTTTTATTACAATATGCATCTGTCTTGTTGAGAAAATATAGAAGTTTGTCATATTGTATGCGGTTGTGGCCATGTTGGTAATTGGAAATATCCAATGAAAAGTGACACACAATAAACATGTGTTCTATATTATCTAAATTTTCCTAACAAAGGAATCATTTGTATGGTTCATTGAAACCCTAACTTATGGAAACAACCACTATAAACAACTTTTTGTGACATATAAGCCAGCGAAGAATGTGAACTTTAGGTGGGTATTTAAAATTCTAGAAGAATTTCCCATAATAATATGGATGCCCTTCATTGTTAAAAATACTTGTATGCTAATTGAACTTGAGTGCATGTCCCTAGATCCAAGAAGGGCTCATATCTTGATAGCTCTTGTGTAATTCATTAGCTATTAGGTTTTTTCACCAATTCGAGGAACATTCAATAATAAATTTCTTGAGAACATTAATATGCATTGAGATTAGAAGAGAGAATTATATATGCAATTTCATTTTAGTTAGTTTTTTTGGGTATATCAAAATTATATTTTAGATAGTCCAGTCAACCAAAGATAAACAATTATGAATCTAAAACCATGTTGGACTAGATATACATAGGTATTCATATGGTATTACTTATAAGGTGGATGTTTTATTGACATTTTTTGCAAAAAGGTGAGATATTTTTCCTTCAACTACTACTATTGATGATAACCCAAGAAGGTGTTTTGTAGTGCCCAAATATTTTTTTCTCATTAAAAGAGTTGCAAATCAAACAAACAATGATCTAATAGCCAAACATTATCAGTGCAATTATTTTTGAGAAGGCTCATCTCCCTAAAACTATGGCTTCATTTAGAATACACCATTTTATAAGATAGATTTCGTTTTATGTGTTAGTACAACTCAATACTATTTTCTATCTACGACTATAGAGGTATATTACTTATGACATAAGAGGGAATGCCCGTGAGTGAAGCATTCAAGAGGGTAAATTGCCCCACTCTATTAAGACAATTACACTCCAAATAGCTAATTTCTTGGTCACTTTGTCTAAGATTGGTTGGATAAGACAACTTATTTATGGAGAGAAATGAACCTAAATTTTTTTACTGATAATTCTACTTCTTGCACTATAAATATGACAAAATATAGACAATTATATATCATAAAGACAAATGTTTGCAACCGTTGATTTTTTCCAATTGATTTTAAGACCCGTATTTAAATGACATGGATCCTAACTACACTGGTCACATTTATAGTGTTAGGGTGAATAAGAATACTCATGACATCAACAAATTGAAAAAAGTGTTTATGCTTGAGTTTCTTAATTGAAGTAAGAATGTTGTTTCTTACTCACTGTTTGATCATTGTAGCAAGCAAGGAGGAATATAACAAAAAGATACATAGATGGGGGTTACCATGTATTAGTCCACTTTTCTGAATATAGTACCCAAAAAATGAATTATTAGTTTCGACTAAAGAATGTCAAGATTTGGGAAAATACTCTATCCAACTTATCCATTTGTGAGGTTTATATGCTCTGAGACATTGGTGAATGAAATTCGAATTGACACAACTAAGGCTTTTTCAATGAAATATGAATTGACACAACAAAGGCTTTTTCAATGTTCAATTTTAGAATCAACTATACATATCTTGAGTTTTCATTGGAGTGAATGACCTCATTTTCCATGATATAAGCATCTTCTATTTTTTCTTAAATAAGAAATTTTTTTTGTTACTTGATCATACAATCCATATGTTTTTTGACTCTACTGGTTGCATGAGTTATTGATCAAGCTAATAAGCCTAAATTGGTGAATGCAAGAGAAATTTTGTTTTTTTATAAAATTGAGATTGCATTATTAATATGTTTAATATCTATCTCTTCATTTTCAAGAAATCTTACAAATCTATTGTGAAGTATTTCTTGATGGTTTCCCAATTGTGACTATAGAATGACAAATCAAACCCATCTGGCTGTGGAGACTTATGCATGACCAAGGAAAAAATGTTATGTGGATCTCATTCATTATGAATGGATTGGATAGTATTTATGGACTAGGCTCTTTATCCTTCATAATAAAACTCCAATTAATAATTATTTCTTCATTGACGGGTCAATGATTATTGAATATTTGTTTGAAATAGGTGGTGAAATGTTGTATTATCTTATATATGTTGTTTATAAGATCCCTGCTACATGGAGTGTGTGAATCATACCCATTCTCTTGTATCCATTACAAAACTTATGGAAAGATTTTGTGTTTTCATCTCCTTCATGGAGTTTGAGAATGTGTTTATTTATGTTACCAAGAGTTTTCTTCCATTAAAAAAAAATTGTACGTAAGTTTTTTAAGGTTATAGGGTAAATATTTTATTCATATTTTTTTTTTGAAGTCCATTGGAAATATACTATATCATTAAATTTTCTGTAGTAACCCACTATCATTATGTAGTGAACCTCTTGGGGCTCCATTTCATATATTCATGTTTAAAGTAATCATTTTATTATCAAAATTAGTCTAGGGCTAAACAAAGTTTTGTTAATTAGGAAAATATTGTCTAACATGTTTTTGTAGAAACATTTGTCCAAAACAGAGCATGTGGATTGTAGGTGCCAAGTATGCTAGGAATTGCTAGTCTTGAGATTGTAAAACTTGAAAGTTGCTAAGGTGGTTGAAATTATTAATATTGGGCTTGTGTTGTATAATTGAGTTCTTTGTATGTAATCACTCCAACCCAAATCTATTACAGTTGATGTCCCTCCAATCAAGAAAGGGGAAATTTTTGTATCAGTGAGAAATATTGTAGATTTCACCAAAAAACTATTTGTGAATATTTGATCTTATTTCCCATTATTGTCCTTGAAAGCAACCTTAATTATGACTTGAGCCTATGAAATAATTTAGAAAAAATTAATATCTATCATTCGATTTTATAGGGATACCTCCACTTAGCCAAAAACTAATAGTTGTATCCAATAATTAATGATATTTCTAGCCAATATACCTAGTTGATTTTTATTAAATTAGTTTTTATTTCTTACATAGTGATAACTAATGGATTTTAGATATTGATAATAAACATGACTACAGTAATCATTTTGGTCGAAGCCAAACAAGAAAAATTCCAAGATTCATTAAACAAGGAAGATGTAGGAAGTAGTAGAAAAAATTAACTATAAAAATGTCAATGCAAGTAGGAAAATAAACACATTAGAATTTGTTATGATTATGAAAAACCCATCTCGCTCAAGCAATACTTAACATCTTCTATGAGTATTTTTTATTTCACTTAAACTCTTTTTTAGTTTCATTAAGAGTTACTGAGGCAGATAGATCATAAAAAAAAAATTGTGTATGTAACAAGATTTTTTTAAACCATCATTGGTATTTAATGAAAGAAAATTTGTAGGAGGATCAAGAAAGTAGTCTAAATCATTGGTATTGCAAATTACTATTTTGGAATTTATCTGTTGCTATCTTGACTCCTAAAGGAGGTGAAGTGTCCATGCCTTTGTGGACTAATAATTATTTATGTTTAACAGGTTATTAGTCTTGTTGTTCTGGATTTTGTTTTGACTAATCTCCAAATCCAATGCACTATAGATACCTGAAGCTATTTTTCTGTGGGTTTTTTTCAAGACTTTTCTTGGAGGATTATCCTTGATGTCTTCGCTGTCCATTGGTGAGGCATGTCACGTGTTTTATATGATCATGCATTGTATATGGTTTTTGCCAATACTATGACTCTTTTGGGGCCTATAAGAGGAGCGATCTATTAGAGTGAACTTTGGTCTATCTAGTTATTCCTAGCCCATATTTTCCTATTATTGTTAATGCCTTTATTTGGTATGGAATTTTGAATCCCTTGTCATGTGTGTGGTAATGTTTGTTTTATATGTGATCTATTTTTATTTTTGGTGCCACACAATGGGAAGGTGATCAAAGATATTGTAAAAAGGTGTGAGGGGGGTTTGAGGGATCTTCCTTATATTTCAATTATGTAAACTCATTTTCCTACTATCTATTTAAGCATAGGGTCTAGGTGTGAGCACTGTGTGACTACTATAGACAGAAGGTTGTGTATAGAAGGTTCATTGTAGCATGTTCAGGATAGTGTAATGCAGGCGCATCCTGAGGATGAAGCAAAAAAAATTGAAGATCTCAATCTCACATAGATGTCTTGGTAGACTAGTGAGTAACATCCAACTTGTGAGCCCCAAGGCTGTTGAAGCTCTATGGTTGTGACTCCACTTGGAAATGTAGTCAATTAAAAAACTTGCTTCACTTGAGATAGTGATAGTGTGCCCAACTAAGTGATCAATGATGGTATGTTCTGAGAAATTTTATTAGAGTTGAATTTGTGAAAGTACTTTTGGCTTAGGAAGGAAACACTAGGTATAAGATGGCCTAGACTTTTGGTGAAATCAAAGGTTTTGATGATGACTTTACCCAAGCATTTGGGAAAGGTAATAGTCAAATATGTGACATATTCATCTATATTGCATAAACATCTATATTAATTTCTTATGATGAGTTTATGTTTGAGTTGTGTTTTGATAAGGCTATTACTGGAGATATTATAGGATGTTGGGTAGAGCCATGAGTGGAGGTTGGTATTGTTGGGAACTTCTAATTAACCATATCTCTAACCCCATTACATAAGGATCTAGTTATCATTTTTGAGTCATGTTTATCCCTCCATATATAATTGTTCCATATCTAGAGGTGGGGCTATAAATTCTAGCATTATTTGTTTATGTCATGTAAACTGATTTTTTTTCTAGATTTCATTTTGGGGTCTGGACATTTATTTGAGAGGCACCACATTCTGAGGCACCTATCCATCTATTTTTAAAGCTTGCATGTGATTGTTCTCTTTTGTTGTCACTTGTCAACAAGTTCCCACATAGGATATCATCACTACAAGATGTCAGAAAGGAGAATCTATTTGAGATCATTTGTTCCTGGCTTGTATTATGTGCTTGTTTAGAGAAAATCTCCTTTTTGTGGTGATTATATTTCTTTACAAGGATTCTATTTTTCATCTGTGATAGTTTCTAAGATTTCAAATGTTTTACGAACATTTCTCATATTAATATCTTGAGTAGAGCTTATGTTTTCCTTTTTAACATGTCTATGATTGTAGAACTAAGGTTTTCTGAGATGATCATGATGAAAAGGACAAACATTATCATAATGACCCATACTCTTACAAGAGTTTCAAACACGTGGATGAAGACAGATATATATTTTCTATCATAAACTCTAGCACATGGTAAAGTAAGACACATGTTTAACATGGTGTGGTTTTGATGCTAATCCAACTCTTATTTGGTGAACTATAATGTGAGATGGTTGAAAGAGTATTTTTATATTAAACCCATCATGATAAGTTGGAGAGTTAATGGTAGTACAGTTTATACCTGAGTTTTCAAAAGGTTTTCCTCTTCCTCTTCCTCTATTGCAACTCCTTTGCCGATCATTTTTGACAATGCTTCCCCTTAAATTGTGACTTCTGAGTTGTCCACTCTTTAGCTTTGTGTGGCCTTCAACAATTAGGTGCCTCAATATTCTATTTTCTCCTATGCATTTGTTGACTATATCAAGACCTTATTAATCGTCATAGCTATTCAAGTCCTGAATGTGATCAGCCCATAAACGATCTCCACATGTCTGTGGTGGAGTGTTTTTAACACCAACACTCATAATAGAAATAGGGGTTAGTACATATTTTTGTCATCAAAAAACATGATGCAAAGTTCGTTTTTTTCCTATGTGATTCATGTAGAAAGACTAAACTTCTATAGCAGCCATGTCTGGGAGAAGTTCCTTATATGTGAGGTATCCATCATCATACAATTAGAAAATAACATGTCGATGGATATTGCCCACTTGAAGGTCGACCCAACCAAGACCATGGTTAGGACTGTGATAACAAGAAAGGAATGGATGGTTTAATATTTTTATGTCAGATCTTTTGAGAGGATCCCATACTTTTAGGTCACCTTGTAATAAGGATTCTTTATCAGATTCCATGCACATTATGTTGATGTGGTGGATGGAATAATGTACTAACTTATTATTAACATCTTTTTGATGGTCTAGTATGTTATAAAGGCCAAATGATTCATATTTAAATTCAGGACGTGAGTTGATAAACCCACACACTTTTCCTAAAAAAGAGTGTATTTGGGTTCTCTATATGGGCCCATGATGTATGAAAAGCCTAATAAGAAGCTTCATAATAAATGTAAGGATAAAGGCAGAATGCCAACTCTCCATTCAATTCATAAATGACTACACACTAGGAATATAAAAATGTTCTTACATGTCAATTAGAGATGAGTAACATATCTCCTAAAGTCATTAATGATTGGATGTAGATAAGGAGATTGTCGAGGAAGCCATGCAAAACCACTAGAAATGAGGAGTGGGGTAAAATAAGATAGAGAAAAGGTAGGATAAAAGGGAGGAGATAAAAAGGGTCTCGTTCACGAATGTATCTTAATACCTATAATAAATGGCATTCAAAAGTACAATGTCGAGTTGCTTGCCATATCTTTCTACTATTCGAGTTGCTTGTGTTTAGTTTGTTTTTTTGAGGTATTTTGCTTGTCCTTTTTTTCAATCCATTTGCTGACTGTGATTTAATAAATTTATTTTTTTAGGCTTTTATGGACACCCAAAACAAAGAGAAGTGTTCCGGCCTGTACATGTGGTTTCGACAACTTGGTCATGTGTCTATTATTCTAGCCAGTCTTTATGATCGATCGGCCTATTTATATGCTAGTTAGTCTATCAGTATGTTTGGTAGTTTATGTTTAACCACTAGACCAATAAAAAAAAGTAGTTTTAGGTTCAAGAGATTCTCATAAAATTATGTGTATTCATTTCTGCAATTTGTTTCTGTACTCAGGCATGATATATGAGTTTTAATCGGCCAAGTATGTCTATATGATTACATGTTGGAGGCATTCAACTAATTGTCAATAAGGTACTCCTTGATAGTGTGTTATATATGGAAATAGTGTAATAATCATAATCCTAACAGAAAGAAGTTTTGAGTTTAAATTTTAATGATGACATGGTACATCTCTTAGGGAGTCAATTAGTTATTAATTGAATGCATATGTATGTGTTTCAATAACTTGATAGTGTGTTCATCCATCCATTTATATTTTGTGTTCTAGCAGTCTGTTTACGTGCTTACTAACTCAGTCTCTTTGCGTGCTTATAGGTTGGAGGGAGTCAGCTCATTGTTAATCAGATTGTTCTCTTTTTTTATTAATGAGGAATCCCTCTTGGACAAGGCCATTATTGGAACCGATCCACCCAGGAGTAAATTATTATATAACTTATTTTATATGACAATATAATACTAATCATGACTAACAACAAATTCAATTTTAGCGAATGCTCAAGTGTCCATCTACCTACTACTCTACCTAGACGTGTGTTAGTTTTTGTTCAAGTTGCATATTTGTATAGTTATGTTCATCTACTTGAAACTCTTGCTATGTGTGTATCTTTTCTACAGTGGCCATTCAAACAACTTCAATTTACTGATGTTTTTAGTTAGAAGTGGTGGTATAAAATTTAAAATAAGATGGTGGCATAGACAATTGTGGACTTTATTTTACCATCTATAATTACATGGTATGTAATTTTTTATAGAGGGTACAAAATTAATTATAGGTACAATACATATCTAAATTGGCGATATGAGCCAACATCTTTATTGAGTTTGGAGAATATGTACTAGATAATATCATCATCGACTCACTCTGGAGTAATTCTTGAACCCAACATTTGGTGAAAAATTACCACATGTCAGAGAATCTATTTTTTTATTTAAATAACTTGCTTCCAAATTTTTTTTGAAATGGGTGAAAAATGATATTTGAGTGATTGAGTTTTTTTTTGTTTTTTTCATAAGACTAATGGAAAATGTTGGTGTGATGTTAAAACTTTATTCACTTAGTACATAAGTAATTTAAACTTAGATTTGAATAATATAAATAAATTTTTAATAATTCAAATATAATTCAGGTGCTTAGTACATGAATACCACAGAAACATCTATACTATATAAAAGAGGCCGTTTAGGATTAGTAAAGCAATTTTTTGCAGCATTTTTAAAAATTATAAGCATATCCTTTTTTGTGCAGTGGAGGGGTCGTGTAAAATTGTCACGTTGTTTAGTTCATAGCCTCACTGCCTCAACATAATCGATTCACTGTTATTTTTGGAATTACAAAAGGGTCCTTAGTGTTGTATGTATTTATTATTTTATAAATAACAATTTCCACGCTCTTGAAGGGTTGACGATCGCATCACTGCCTTGTTGAATGTTGCTCTCCTGGTCGGTCGGGCTTTAGAGGGGGAGAAGTTGAGATTGTCAGTAATTAGAGCGGCATGAGAAGGAGGTGAACGGATTCTTGTTGGTGAAGTCATGGGGTAAACGCGCTTTCTCAGACATTATACCAACACTCTGGTCCTCTACATTTATCTCCGATATCATTTTTGCTTCAATTTTCCTCTTCTCCCATTCACTACACTTCACTCCTGTCAAGCCAATTGAGGTGCCTCGTTGGGGCAGCCAGTTGACTCCACGCACGCAATCGGTAGACCAATGTTTCTTCATTGTCAATACACATTTTCTCCCGTTCCCTCTCCTGTACTAAGCTATAATTTTCACTAGACTAGAAGATTAGGAGGAGGCATTGTACAGAGATGATGTCAAAGTGATCATGCTCACCGGTAATATTTTTAGATGACAGTTTCTAAATATGGAGTCTTAGTTTTTGTTTCTAAATCATTCGAGTGCGGCCAGCGACCAGTGAATGTTCCTAGTTGCCAATTTTTTATATTTTCCCATCTCAGTGATTTGCTTGCCTTCGTCTAACTATCCTTGGCAGACCACGGGTGTACAATATGGACTAGTATAGTTGTGCAAACAAGGACCTGGTATAATCATTTTGTTCTATGGAAGATTTCATCTAAGGAAAGTATTACCCACTAGTTGTGACAACTCAGATAGTTAACTATAGTGTGAGCCATTGATTCTATAATAAAAAAGGTTGACAAATACATGATGGTGCGTTAAGCTTGTCATGGCATGGTTGTCATTTGCAGTCTAACTGTAAGTGATCTCCAAGGAAAAAATAATTCTAGCATGAAGACATTGAGAAATGTGTGACCTTGTGCATTTTACCTAAGAAAATATTGTATGCTTGGCTCTACCTTTTGTCATGTTTGTTATAAAAATATAGAGTGTATCTTAAGTGTACATTCAGTTTTCTACAAAATCTATTACTAGATGTTTATGATCTATTTTTTTTCTTACAATTTCCTCTAAGCTTTACAAGTATAGCTTAAAATATTAAAATAATTAAAAGTAAATCCTTGGTAATAGATAATACCCAACAACTTAATTATATAAGTATATCCTGTACAATTTATAACATATTAGAATTCTTGTTAATAATTGTAATAACTTAGCTAACAAAATATAAGGAAGTTGGTTTTGATTTTGGGATTTTTTTTCTTATATAGAATACAACCTTACGGTGGTATGCATCATGGAAGATTTGCAGGTTTTGATTGAATTTATTACAATAAAGTTGGATTTCGTATTCCTTAAATATAATTTCTATCTGAAAATATTGTGATAGTCCAATATAGACTGACCCAAATTACAATTTAGTCATGTCCTGTTTATATTTATTAATCTCAGTAAAATTAAATTTGATCTAAAGTAATGTACGTCATATTTGGTTTAGTTTGATTACAAGAACATAGATGTAGATGTCTGATCTCCTACCACATTACTTTGGCTAGAAGTGACAATAGTTTTAACATCAATAGTTTAAAATGTGAATTTATAGAGTGAAGAAGCACTAGCATCCAGTTGGATGCCTTTGTATCCTTAGGATCAGATACCATATGAATTGTAATGCAATCATTGTATGTCAATTGTTTAAGAAAACTTGGAATGGGATGCTTATGACTTGATTTCCCCAACTGCTTCCTCAGGAAAATTACACAATTGAATTAATTTCTCTTGCATGTATATTGCCTTCATATTTCTTCAGTGAATAAGGAACAACCTATCAAATTTCTTTACTCCATTGCTAATAGAAACTTTTTGATCTAATATGTGTATATTGCATTGCATATGGTAATGGATTTCTCAATTATGGCACTTGCTAGATTGAACTGACACTTATCGACTGATGTTCTATACTACATGTTTCTCTAATCTCTATACCTCTTTTTCATTATTGTTGATAAAGAATTATAGATCAGATTCATGATTGCACCATTTAAAATCTCTAATTGTAGGGCTTGTCAAAGAAAAGGAATGTTTGTTAGTTCTCTTTTGATTCGATAGGTGAAGATTGAATCAAATACGGTAAGGAATTTCTCGACGATGCCACTTTCTAGGTTGACCATGCAAGTACTTATTCACTTATGCTTTATACTACACATGTCTCTGATCTCTACACCTCTTTTTTGGTTATTTGTTAATATACAATTACATACTAGAAGCCCGACTATGCCATTTTGAAGCTCTTACTGTAAGGCTTGTCAAAGCATAGGGATTTCTTAAATTCTCTTTGTATTGTGCTAACAATGATAAAATATTTATTTTACTATATTGATGATTTTAATTATGTAATAATGAGCAACGTTGTGGCCTAGATATTGTTAGAAAGAAGACTTCACCATTTTCAACTTTGATGATATGTTGACAAAGCATATATCTTTTTGCATTCAAAATAGAATCATACATGTATTTTTCCTAAATGATGAAACCATCAATGACATTTTTTTAGTTAATTAGTTAATCAGGTCAATGTAGTAAATCATATCCAATTGGAGTGTTAAGTGGTTTTACTCTTCCTGGAGGAAAGATTCTTAGGTTGCATTGAAATAGTATCATATTTTATATAAAGGTCTAAATAAACATAACTTTATTTGAAAGCCAATGTAGCTATGGACTCTAGCCTGGCATGTTTATTTATTTCTTCAATTTATATACTAATAGTATAGTCAAAGAATTGTTGTGCATGAAAATTAATCTAGTTGTAGACTCTAGAATGACATGCTCTATGGCGTCCTATACTTCAAGCCCTGGATCACTGGTATTTTCTTCAAGTCATGTTTAAACCCTTCAATTGTGTGCCTCAGTGATCGTCCATAGTAAAAATGTATTTACTAAGATAGTAAGTTCAAAGTTTAGAATGTTGATATTTCAATATATATAGTGTAATTATTATATGTTTCTATTCCCAAATCAATATTTCATATGAGAAAAATAACTAAACTAGGTTAACATTTAGGTGTAAGTATTTGTTTTCCTCAAAATTGCATTTGAAACCAACACATTAATAGAAATAAATTGTCAAAAAGATTGAAAGGATAATTATGTGTGCTTCTTAGGCAACAATGATAATCATGGCCAATTACTCGTCATCCAACATTGTGTCTTCTCATGGTTTGCATAATAGTTGTAATTAGCAATTTGTTAGTGTACCCACCCCTAGCTTAGCATATTTGTTCTATCAATAGTTGTAGAATGTTATATTTTTTAATCAACAATATGGTATTATATGGTTCTTTGGTGATTTCCTCTACATTATTCTAGTACTGTGTAGATTATCTATGGTTGTGACCCTCAGCAACTTGTACATTAAAATTATTTTAAATTACAAATTAGTGAAGATATCATGCACATATGTGGCGAAGGACATACCGTTTGAGGCTTTTTTTGGTTTATACCAAATATATATAAAGTTTTCTTCTTAACTTTTAGCACTATGCCAGTACCTTAAACGACTGCTTTGGGAATTAAGCAATATGCAATCTCTACTCCACTGTCCATGCGATTTTTTACATGATACAAACTGAATTTTCTTAATTTAAAATTGGATGTTCATTGGTTGTTAAAACTTACATTTCTTTAGTTTGATTTTTTAAATGAAGTTCTCTTTTGGTACTATGTTCCTTTGAAATTCATGCAACTCTTGACATTCTACACTGTAGAAATTGTAGAAAGATATAGTGAAGATCTTTTCTCATGTTTTGAACATCAAGATTGCAACTGAATCATCTAGGGTTTAGTCAGTATGATTGTTAATGCTAATATGTTTTCATTAATTGATATGTACCAACTTCATTCATTGATGTATATTACCAGTGTATTTGCAGATATTTTTTTGTAGTTAATCCTTCCACATTGTAAACTTGATTGTCTACCATAGGAATGGTACATAATATAGAGCGCTTTTCCTATATGTTGAACACTAAGATTGCAATTGAGTAATCTCATATTAGTTGTTATGGCTGCTAATGTTGGTCTGTATGGTTAGTTAATATGTTTACACTTAAGTCGTTCAATGTAATTCTCTTACTTTTTATGTATATTGTATTTTTATTTCCAGATTTTTGTTTTTAAGTAATCTTTTTATGTTGCAAACTTGATTGTCTTGTATGATATACCAGGTTGGCTAAAAAACTTTCAAATCAATCCAACTAGCTAAAAAGAAATAGATAAATGTCAAGTAGCTTGGTAGGAAGGAACTGATGAAGCAAATCACCTTAACAAGAACGTGAAGTTCTTTTATTAACACTTGATTTATTGATATTTTTTGTAAGAATGGCTTCCAATAAATCACATTCTATTTCATGTTATATGAATACAATACTTAGTTCTATATTATATTTCACCTAATTTTTCTAGTGTGTGATGTACATATTTTTGTTGCATCTGTAATAATACCTTTATAAATATGTGCATGTGATGGAATTTATTATTCTAAGTTTGTGCATCGCACAGGTTCATGATTAGTATTTACAATGAGGAAACATGTGATTCCTACTAAGAAACTTAAAAATAGAATATCATTTAAGGAAAAAAAATCAGTATAAGGAACCCGTCGACATGACGCACACGAAAGTGTGGCACAGTAAAGACACGGACACCTAATTTCCCCTGTCTGACGATGTCTGTGTACAAGGAAAGTTAGTTGCACGCTGCTGTAGCACCTAGACAGGTAACGAGCTAGCTAAATACTTGTTTTAGCTAAGCCCTCCAAAATAATTAAGGCCAGATCTAGAACGTACTCATATAGGGTAGGTGCTGACCAAGGGAGGGGGTGTGGCTATGAAAAGTTGAGAAGGGAGCTAGACATATGCTAGTGTGCTTGCGCCATACTTAGTATCATCTTGTGTGTGTTGGAACTAGCAGTGAGGATCCATTACTAGAGAAGGTTTGCGTCGTGTTCTTGGGAGCCTTATTGAAAGTTATGATCTGATATAACAATATTAATAATACATGTTACTACGCCTTCTTCCTGAAGCAAGCAACAGCTGACTGCTGAAGCGATAGTTGAGCAGCTAGTCTAGCGACCATTAATCAAAATTAACAGCTTGTTTGGTTGGGCGGCCCAGTGGGGCAGAAAAGTATGATTTTTGCAATGGAAATATACATTGCAAGTTCACACTTTGTTATCAAGTTGTACCCAACAAAATACCCTTTAACTTCGTCGTTCCTTTCTTTTGACTTAACCATATATTTCATGTGTGTATTGATAATGTTCAAATTGTAAAATCTCTTAGTATTGTTTGGTAATAAAAAAGACTTTTTTTCCAAAAAAACCCTCCCTTTTTTGAAAATTTCTATATACCCATCTCTTTCATAGAATTCCAAACAATCCACAACCTTGTAAATGAATTCCAAAAAAAACCTATCTTAAAACTTTAGTCACCTAGTGGTTAGAATGCAATGACACCTCTTTTATTTTTTCTATTCTGATGACTGATTTATTATTTTTTTATGTTTTTGTTTTCATTTTAGTATCTCTCATCATCCACCCTTATCAAAAAAAAAGTATCTCTCATCCTCCATTTCATATATATATATATATATATATATATATATATATATATATATATATATATATATATATATATATATATATATATATATATATATATATATATATATATATATATATACTCTCATGCCCGTGGTGGAGGCCGAACGCCCGGGAGGATGGTAAATCAAGGCAACAACTGAGATTCGAACCCGGGTCCCTTCATGAGGAGAAATCATAGTTGACCACTTGAGCCACTCCTTGTCAGCTATATATATATATACATATATACATATATTTATATAGATAGATAGATATATATGATTATATTATTAGGATATGACATTCAATAATAAAATGTTATTAATTTACTGCAAATGAATGTTGAACTAAATGATAAATTGAGTGTCTAGTTAAACTAGAGGTGATGGGTTTGGTTCCTTTCGGGAATGGACTGAAAGGAGAAAATTTTCAAGACTGGCACACTGGTTACGGACTAGCCTTGACTATACTATTGGGTATGGTTAGAGTTGGAAATTGGGCGGGTCAGATGGGGTTTGGGTCAGACTATTTTAGGTCGGGTTATTACGGGTCAAAGATAATTCAGGTTGTTTTATTCTTTTGGGTCGGGTCGGGTTTGGGTCAGGTTAGTATCGGGTTGGGTCCCTTCGGGTCATTTTGTATTTTTGAGTTAACTCGTGCTCAGGTCAGGTCAATTTTGGTATGATATTTTTAGGTTAATTTTCCAGGTTGGGTTGGGTTCAAGTTAAATCATTTCGAGTCATCTTAATATCGAGTCGGGTCAATTTGCAATATTTCCTTAGACTAATTCAGTTTCAGGTTGAGTCATTTTCATGTTGGGTAGTAATCAGATCGGTTCTTCTTGGGTTGTGTATTTAGTTTGGGTCTAGTTGTTTTGGGTTGGGTCTCGGTCTGCTAAGGTTGGAGAGTTGGCAATCATATAAGTCATTTCGTGTTTGGCCAGGGTCATTATGGGTCAAAGGTATTTGAGGTGATTTTATCCTTTTATGTCGAGTCAAGTTAGTATTGATTTGGCCCCTTTAGTTTATTTTATATTTTTGGGTTAACTCCGTGTTCATATCGGATCATTTTGATATAAGTTTGTTCAGATTCATTTATTGGGTTGGTTTGGGTTCACGTTAAATTACTTCAGGTCATTTCAATTTACACTATTTGTTGGGGTTAACTCGAGTTTGAATCAAGTCATTTTGAATTAGGTAGTTATCAAGTTGGGGTTGCTTAGGTTGTATATTTGTATAATCAAGTTGTTTTGAGTTGAACCTCATTCAGGTCACATTGTGATATGTGATAATGAGTAATGACTAAAAATAAAAAATAAATATTTTTTACTTGTTATTTTCTTCTTTTACTATCTATTATTCCATATATTTCTCCTTCCTTTTCCTTACTATCAAATTATCAAGCAAACTATTTTAAGTTAAATAATATACAGATAAAACCATACTAAAATGTATTGGAAAACCAAAACTTAACTTCTCTCTAGTTGCTACTCACTAGTACTTGGTCAGGTTGACATTGGTTCAGTTCGATGTTGGGTACGATTGATTTTGGGTTCAATTGGCATTGGGTCGATCAGTGTAGGGTCGGTTTGATGTCAAGTTGGGCTGATAATGGGCCGAGTTGGTGTTGGGTCGGGTTGATATGGGGTTGGGTTGATGTCGTGTCGGGTTAATGTCAAGTCAGGTTGATATCGACTCATGTCAAGTCGGTTGTGATTTTTTCAGGTTGATTTGGGTCGCACCATATCATCGGGCCGTGTGTCGGGTCAGGTTTGGGTCTGACAATTCCGGATCATATTGAGTTTTGGGTAAACATCGGGTTGGGTTGGATTGAGTTTGAGTTTAATCGGGTCAGGTTGCGTGTAGGAAGAGTCGGGTTTCTCGGGTCGGGTCAGCTTTTTCCAGTGCTAGTTATGGTATGCGGGTGACTTGTCACTACATGTCTTGTCCTGAGGTTACGTCCAGTGTAACCCAACATGTGAGAGGCTCCTTGACATCAAATTATTAATTTTTTAGTACTATCATTTTGTTGATGTACTATATTTTGTAATTTAAATCTGATTTCAATTAATTTTCAAATACTTGGTGTACTTAGTGGGATATATAGTTAAAAGTTTGGGTTTAAGGTTATTGTTAGTGTAAGAAAAATCAAGTAATTTTAAGTTGTAAAAACATTCGACATAACATAAAATTATCAAACCCAAAACAAATCCACCAATCTCCATTTACATTTGAAATTTAAATAAAAAAATGATATCATATTTTGAATAAGATTTTAAATACCATATTGAATCTGAAAATTACAAATACCATATATAATTATATTTATTACTTATATACATATTCATTATTTATTAAATACTAGTAACTATATATATATATATATATATATATATATATATATATATATATATATATATATATATATATATATATATATAACGAACGTGAGTATGTATGTGTTGCATAGTTGGGTGTTGTTTAAGAATTGGACTATATAGTCGCATAACCCTAAAAATATTTTTGATGATCTTTTTGGGTCAGCCTTATGGTTGATGTGGACATCTAAACCAAACTAGTTCAATTGTTTGACAAGTCTGTACGTGATTTTTTTAATATCATGTGACATATAGTTATATTCGTTGCTATACGTTTGACCCTTATAATTAATTGTATAGTTTATATAATATTAATAATTATTTTATATCACATAGTAAATTATATATGGTTAAACCATGATTAAGTATAAAATTATTGCAGCGATAGATGGTTAATAGCTTTGATGTCAAGAGAACTCTCGCATGTAGGGCTGAACTAGACTCATCTCTGTCTATGCTCAAAGTAAGAAATACCGTCGCTAGGCTAACCCCTGGTTGACTGGAATGTCTTAATACTCCCCTAAATTCTTCCCCGAAAGAAATCAAACACAACATTTACATTTTAATAGAATAATCCACTTACTAGTTAGGCCAATATTGAATTGCAATATAGCTTTTTCATTGATGTCTCAAAATCCTTTACATGAGTGGCCATATTGGACCACCCCATTAAAGTATATTCTAGGACCAAGCACGTGGTGGCAAGCTACCCCGCAATATCTCCAGTAATGCAAAATGTCTTCGCAAGGATGGCCCATGGCCATTGTGTTTGCATGTGGCTTTTTCCTTAAAATTTGTGCTAGAAGGGATTCCAACCCAACACCTGGTGTCATATAGAGCACCACTTTAACCACTTGAGTCAGCATTACCTAACAATAAGGAATTAATATGTAGCTATAACCATTATATCTTGATAATGTAATAAGATATATGTAATTAAGTATGAAATAGAGGGCGAAAGATCGCCTAAAATGTAAAACAAAATGCAAAAAGTGAAAAACACAAACAGCCTCGTCACAATACAAATAAAAAAGGCCAATAATACTATTTTTCTCTCCTCAAGTGTAAAATTGAAAACATTCACATCAACTATCTTTAGCTACCAATCAACCCACACCCCATAACCCATAACCCACTCCATTTGGAACCCATCATTGATAAGATTCAAAGGAAACTAAACTCATGGACAAATAATTTCCTCAAACTAACTAGTCGACTCATTCTCATAAATAGTGACATAACATCTATCACAACCCACTTTCTTAGCTACATCCCTTTACCCACCAAGACCCACAACACAATTGATAAAATTAGAAGAAACTTCCTCTGGAACAACCACACTTCAAACAAACAACACAGAAATTTCTATCTGGTCATTTGGGGTATTCTCACTACACCCATCAAATATGGGGGATGGGGCATCATAAATATCAGAATCCATGTCATTTGCCTCATAACAAAACTCATAAATATCCGTACGAACAATACAAATAAGATCTAGAAAAACATTATCCTGCAGAAATATTACAAAAACAAACCAACTTGGCAAAAAACCACACACAACATTTTTTCCCCACTTTGGAAATACATCAAAAAAATGTGGACATAATCAAGAACCTCATATGTACCCCCCACATGCACATCAGAATATCAATTTTTGGGCGCCCCTTGGTACCATCACAACACCATCTAAAATCTAAACTCTCAGATGCTCATCCCTTCACTTCTGCAAAATCTCAACATTACCAATTAAAGCCCTCAATCTTCTTACCAGTAATAGGAAAAATTCACTCAAAAGTCATCTTCAAAACCACGTTGACAACAACACTATGAGGGCAATAATCTATGAACTTGAATACAACATCAATAGTAAGATTTCATAGAAATGGGGATCTCTTTACACACCCAAAGCGGCCTACACCCACCTCACATATAGGGGTCATATTTTAAATATGGTTCATCTTTGGAAAACAAAATGATCATAAAAATTTAAAATCTTCTTCTGGCTACTCTCAGCAAACAAAATCCTTACTGACCATAACCTCACCCGTAGAGGTTTTATGGGACCAACTAGATGTTACCTATGCAAAGAAGAAGAAGAAACTACACAACACCTCTTCACCAACTGCACAGTCACGATGCACATCCTGCAAAACTTCTTCCCACGTTCTTCAGACCTTAAAAACCTCCTCATACCAACTATTGTTACTAGAAATCAACCTCTTTCCACAACACTCTAGGTATTATCAAGAGGACCCGATTATCTATACCTTCTGGAACATTGGCTAGAGAGAAACAATAGAAAATTTAATAACATCTCTAAACACACCCGAGTACGGCTTACTGACATTAACCATGCCTTATCTGTACAAATTGTACTGCAGGACATGCCTCTACATCAACTCAGGTGATACATGGTGAAGTCGATCCAGGTAGCATTTTTTGAGATCATAATGGAGGTGGATGCTACTCCCCCGAGGATATTATAGGTACTCGATTGCTAGTCATTTACCCCTCTCGCATCTTCTATTTTGGATACCAATCGGGTTCTTAAATCTATTAAGCTCGAAACTCACCTTTAGCATCTTAAGGAATTTCCCCGACTGGTATTGGACCAATATTGGGCCACAGAATCCCCAAACCACTCCCCCATCTTGGTGTTTTAAGTATTTATTCAATAGTCATATATTTGTGTCTTTCTCATATGATCACGTGCAATCTCTCCAATATAAAGCTTGAAATATATTATGTTTATTCCAACTAAATATATGAATGAGAAAACTCATAATCTTAATAATGGGTTGAAGCATTTGATCTTCCATATTTCCAACAAATCATTCTCCTCACCCCATCTCGTCGATAATGTTATCGTTAGTCTAAATATCAAAGATGTGACAAGCGCTATCCTCCTCATATCCATCCTCCTCCATTAATACCTATTGGAACCCTTATTTTCCCATATGAACCATTGATATAGAGATTATCACACTAAGAAATTCATTAGGAAGAGAATTCTTAGGGTTTATCAAAACAAACATGCAATAATCCACCTGCAAGCAGACAAGTCTTATTGCAGCATAGTTGATGATTGAATCTTTTAGGAGAACTTTTTAAGAAGCTTCTAGTTTGTATCTAGTTGAGCCAAGACTAATAATTAAAACCAAGATTTGATTTGGGTTGAGTAAGCTAATTGCTGGAAAAGAAAAATCATGAATAAAATTAGATATAGATTAATAATAGAAAACACTAGAATGGAATTGGGTTTCATTACCATTATCTGAATCTATCCATTCATATAAATCCAAACTTGTACGAAGAGATAAATAGATCTATACACATTTTTCCTTTTGGCACTAGAAACTTGCATGGGTGGATATCACTGTAATCTCTATGTATAGATACTTACAGGTCATATTTCTACTACTCCAGAGACTTCCAATCAGAATTTCTTGTCAAGGCATCAACCAAAATGAATCGATATTTAAAATCTTAAGCATTGAAGTTCTCACAGTCTAAGATTATAATAAATCATATAGAGAAGGTGGTCAATCCAAAAAATATGTGTTAAATGATTGGCAACTAAATTAAGTGAGTTCATATAAGAGTTGCAATAAGAATGAAATTCCAAGAAAGGGTAGTGGGACTAGTCTCCGCTCCCCAGTGGAAGGATTACTCACTCCTCGTAGTCAAATTTCTACAACCATTAGCATCAGAGAGGGCAGTCTCACACATCACTAAAGGTAGGCAACAATAGGTCTAGTCAGTTGCAGGAGGTTCATTAAGATATTGGTCTAGAGGTCGATCGTTTCTGGTTGATGAAGGTAAGTGGGCAACAACTCGACCGAGAGGTCGGTCGAGAAGGAGGTTGACCATCCTTGATGTGTAGAGGTAGATTGTCAAGTTTGATTCATATAAAGATCAAACACTTGGAGGTCGATAGCTACAAAATTGTTGAAGATCGACCGTTGTTGAACCTTTGGAGGTCAATGACTCCTTTAGTGGGGAGGTCAATTTCTCCTAACAAGTAGGTAGGATGGTTTTTCAAGAACCTGGAGAGGTTGATATCTCTCACTGGAGAGGTTGATCTATGTTGTAAATAGTAGATTGAAGACTTGTCCCCACAAGGAGAAACAAGTAAAACTTGACTAGTGTGGAATCCAAGAGACATCCTTTGGGGGTGAACTATGGGCATTTATAGGCCTCCGTACCCAGGTGTCAGTATCTAAATTTACATCGCATGGATGGTCAAGATCATTTCTTGGTGGCATATGAGTCTAGATGAGATCAATAGCTTGAAGCTCTATCAAATAAGGTTGACCAACATAGGTCGATCGATTGAATGGATGTTGAGCTATGGTTGTCGATTTGGAAGGTCGATCAAAATAGGTGATAGGTCTGGAGTTCAACCTTTTGTCATCGACCTTTAAGGTTGATGGGATGCTCAAGGATTGAGTTCAATGGTCCTCTTAGGTTCATGCTGAAGGTTGATAGATATAGAGGTTGACGGATAGAAGGTAGATCAACATAGCTCGATAATTGATGATATTTGAAGGCTGATCAACAGGTCGATCAATAAGTCGTTATGGCCTTTGTCATACAAATTCTTGACTGATAAGGTTCAAAACCTACAATAGGAGTCAAGAAAATTATCAATTTCCTAAAAATTAGCTTGAAACCCTAAGTGGATCGCAACAAAGTTATTTCTAATGAAATCTAAGAGATTTGGATGTTTAACTGAGATTAAAATTCCATTAAAACTAGGATTAATATGCATGCATCCACTGTGGATTATCATAGCAACAAATACAATGTCTCTAACAATTTCATCCCAGCTATTCATCTCTACTAAGTCCTACTGGTGTCTCAAGGCTATCTCCAATATACATATAACTAAAGGGTTGGATACAAAATGTTTTGAGCTTCTATGTGAAGCCTACCTAACACCTCTTCTTTCAAAAATGGGTGATCAAATGTTTTCTCATTTCCACATCAAAAACATCCATATATTTTGACAACACAACAAAAGAAGACTTAACATGGCCATACAAGGGTAGTGTGTTACACCTTAATCTCCATATGTAACTAAAAAGATTCATCTCTATATCCCCATATCATATTCATTACTCCTTACAATGGACATGATTTCATTTTCTATCCTTGCACTACTAGTTATTTTCTCTTATGAACAATGTGTAAGAGTACCATTTTCCCCAGGAAACCATAATATGACATCGTGTGTAGTGGATAGACTTACAAATCTTCTTCCTCAGTCAATCATACCTTCCTATTCCATTAATTTTACAATGGAATCTGCTCTTTACTTTCCATATTCATGAAACACATTAAACATTCTCAAACCTAGGTCAATGTTATTTCCTTCTTTTCCTAGTTCTATCCTCATGTATCCTACATCGACTAACCAAGTGGGTATCTATACTTTGTCAATATCCCATTTAGTTTTCCTTATGACCAATGACCATACCTACCAAATTCTGCTCATTGTGCAAACTCTACCCTTTGTAATCAATTGTAAATTCCACCTACAATACATTCACTCTCCTTCATTTATTCTTTTAGAACCATGCACTAGAATAAGCCCCCTTTCGGACTCTCTAATTTAATTTTCAAGAAAATCTTTATATATATCTATGAGCACCATCTTGCCATCCTCTATATGTGGATACATTATCCCAACTCATTGAATGTTTTCTACTTTCCCCTCTTCAATTTCTAAACGGAATTTGTTTGGCCTCCTTTTGACTCCCCCAAAAGTAACTAAGGCAATGACGCAAACTCTAGGGTATAGATGAGAATATTGAGATGATAGGTAAATTCAGGTCAATATTCTAGAAAAGGATAGCAATCTTGACATCCATGCCACACTTCTTTTTATGATATATCCATGAATACTTCAAACTATCATATCAAGATTCTTACCCTATGGACTAGAGCCTCAGGTAGGTGATGAAATCCATATGGTAGATATTCTTGAGACCTGGTTAATATATACATTTCTCTCTATAATGGATCTCCTAGGAAATTAGATATTGTCTTTTATTAATTTTTATCCTAATCACATGGTGTATTCCTTAGTAGTTTATTTCACACTCTCTATTGTTCCTTTTAGAAGTTTGATTAAAAAATCAGGTCTCTTACAAATATATATTAGAGAGGCCATCTTATTACATAGATTCTTGGATATAGATACCATACAATCATACATTTATATGTTAATTTTCCTCTCTAAATCTTTGTACCAGGATCAGGACAATACAAAAGTCGGTCCCCATGCCTCAACCCCTTTGAGGCAAGAATAAAGCCTCTCATAGCCCTTCTAATAACCTAGATTTTGGGCTAAGTCCCCAAAACCATAATTCAAGGAAAATCCTAACCCAATTACAAATTCCAATTTTAGTAATAAGTTTATTAGAATCTAAGTAAAGCATGGTTATTGATGTTGAATTGTCCTCAATGTATAAGACCCATTTCAAACCGTTGTATCAATCCAATCAGGCCCAAATTTGTGGCCTGGCTTGAAGCATGATGTGGCTGAGTTTTTTTCCAGAAGTCATGTCTACTAGCTAGTTATAGCAGAGTATCAAACTCATGTAGGAACTTTACAGTTGTTGCCTATACCACAGTGGAAATGGGATCATGTTACAATGAACTTTGTAGTTGGTCTGCCTAGGATAGCCAAAGGGCATGATTTCCTTTGGATAATAGTTGACCGGTTGACAAGAAATCACACTTTTCTCCTATGAAGATGACATATACAACAGAGAATCGTGCAAAGATATATGCTGATGATATAGTGTGTTTTCATGGTATCACAGTTGCCATTGTGTCTGACAGAGGTCCTCAGTTTACCAGTGGTTTATGGGAACATTAGCACTTAGCAATTGGTACGTAGTTGAATTTTAGTGTAGTGCTTCACCAGTAGACAAATAGATAGTAAAAAAGGACGATCTGGATCTTGGAAGATCTTTTGAGAGCTTGTGTTTTGTAGTTTTTTGGGAAGTTGGGATGTCCACCTCAGTTTGATAGAGTTTTCATACAATAATAGATATTAGAGGAGTATTGATATGGCACCATATGATGCATTTTATGGGAGACATTTTAGATCCCCTTTGTGTTGGTACGAGACTGATAAATATTAGCTTTTGGGTCATGATCTTGTGAAACAGACGATAGAGACGATCAGAGTGATTCAACAGTAGTTGAAGGCAGTACAAGATAGGAAGAAGTTGTATGTTGATAATTGATGAGGACAATCAAAGTTCCAAGTGGGAGATAGAGTGTATCTTGAGGTCTCTCCTTGGAAAGGTGTTTTGAGGTTTGGGAAGAAGGTTAAGTTGGCTTTCCAATTTATGGGACCTTACCCTATCGTGGCATGTGTTAGGAAAGTGGATTACAACTTGGAGTTACCACCTGAGTTTCACATGTTACATCTAGTGTTCCATGTGTCTATGTTGAGGAAGTGCCACACTGATATAGAGTTGGTGTTGCAACCAATTGAGGTTGAGTTGAATGAGGACATATCTTATGTGGAAGGTCATGTGTTGATACTAGATAGGAGGATCAAGAAGTTGAAGAAGAAGGATATAGTGTTGCTAAAGGTTTTGTGGCATCACAATGGCATAGAGGAAGCCACATGGGAGCTTGAGGAAGAGATGCTTAGGAAGTATCCATCTCTTTTTGCATATGATTTCAGGGGCAAATCCTTGTTAGGGGTTTATGGTTGTAAGGCTCTTAACCTATCTTAGTGCTTGAGTGTTCTTGCTTTGCTTAATAAGATGTTAAACCTTAATGTAATCCTTTATGATGCTTTTATAACATGTGACAAACTTATGTTTTCAGTTTGGTCGTGTTTGGATGATGATTGAGCTATGTATCCTTCAAGATTCAATTTACCCATGTTGAGGGGTTATCTTTCAATTTATCCCATGTAGAGTGTGCATTTTTTACTTTGGCATCATGAGAGATAAGATTATGTAGAGGAGCACCTTTCTTGGACCATGGTTGATGATGTGGCATCCTGTGGTGATGTTAGGGTTTCTAGGGTTTTGCTTGGTGGAGCATAGTGTCGACAATGTTGAGCTTCGTTGGGTGTTGTGACATGTGTTCTGACCATGTTGGTGTGTCTTAAGTGTGTTTCGACCGACACACCTACTTTGGGTGATGTTTTTTTTTACCCTTGGTGTGTCTCGACCACAACAAGGGAGGTGGTGACCCATGTGTCAATACTCCACTAAGGTTGTATCACCATATGTTGCATGCAGGAGTTTAATGGTTGCATGGTTGTTTCCTTGGTGGACAAGTGTCGTTTTGGTTCTCCCTTGTGTTGAAATCTCCTTACCTTCCACCTCCCTCCTACCCACATGTATATATGATCTCTCTTTTACATGCAAGCAACTCTTTTAGCTCTCTTTTCTTTTCCTTTCTTTCTTGGCTGACCTTGAAGCTTGGTGGAGCTAGAGGGTGTTGATCTTGGTGCTTTTGTGGTTGATCACCTTTGCATGTGGTTTTATTAAGCTTGATCATCCTTCTTATGGTGATATTTGGTGATCTTCTCCCATTTTAAGTGGTTTTGAACCTTGATGTCTTTTTCTTTGCACCATACCTTTTCCTCTTCGTTCTTGGCCATGAGACTATGGTTCTACCATGGTGGTCATCTTGAGAGAAACTTCTCTTCACAAGGTGTGGAGACTATGTTTGACATGGTGGTACCCAAGCGAGAGGAAGCTTTCTTCTCTTTCTCCTTTCTCCTTCTTTGGTTCAGCCTAGAGTTTTTCACCTCTTTCATGAGCATTTATTTGACCATGGTGTTCTTCTCTTTGGAGGTGACCTTATGGCCTAATTGTTGACCTTGCTTGGAGCTTCTTTCTCTCTATTAGAGCTTGTGATCTTTGGATCTTGGTCTCTTCATAAGGAAGGTTATATACCTCTCTACCTTCTTTTATTATTTGCACCTTAATTGAGCTTGCAAACTATTGTTTTTGTCTAAAAAATGTAATATAAAGTTGGTAGATGATGTTGTTATGATTTTAGGGTTTAATACTTTGTAGTATTCTCATGTAGATTTCTCTCTTTCTTAACCCTAATTTCATGAACCTGGCTGTTAAGTGATGGTTGAAGTGAAGCGGTTAATGCAACATGATTCTTGGATTTATCACCATGATATGGTTCAGCTTGTATGTTCTTCTTGGAGTTTTGAGTCCATTTTTCTTGAGGTTGAATATTGATCTTCTCTCTCCTATTTTTGTTTCTTGGGTGTTCATGATGGTGATTTTTTTGGGTTGGACGTTCATGCTTTTATGAGAATTGATCTTGGTGACACTTGGTGTTCTTGGAGTTTAAAACTTGTTTCAGGCATGCACATTCTCCCTTAGTGTTTTTGGTCGACACACTCTTGTATGGTCCATATGTTTGGCTAGTCAACACCTTGTTTGGTTTGAATGAGGTGCACCTTGTGATGTGTATTCGGTACAACACATACCTTTGGTAAAGGTTGCAACCCTAACCCTAATGGTTGATGATCATAACACCTAAGAGTCACTACACATCCTTTCAGTGATGTTTTGTTTCGGTCGAGAAACTTGTTTTGATGGTTGGTCAAGACACATGTAGGTCTTGTGGTCACAACGCCATGTTTTCATGGATGGTCGACACACATACATGGGTTCATGGTCTTTACATGTGTAAAAAGAGTATGGTTGCTACATGTGTACATGTGATTGAGGGTTAACACATAGTGCTAATTTGATGATGGTTTATATAACCCTAATCATGTATCTTAACCCTAATGTGTTCCAAGAAAGTGGTAGATGAGGTATTTAGGGTTTGTTGAAAAGTGATTGAAATGGAACCATAATCGGTTAAGTGTGTGGAACCCTAACCCTAATTGTAGGATATGTTCTGATTATTGATTTTTCTTGAATGAAAAGCATGTGATCATATTTTCTCTCTCCTACTTGTGAAATTCTAACCTTGCAGGTTGAATGTGTGTCAGCTTGTGAATGTTATGGTGGTAAGCATACAATACAAGATGATGGATATAAGCTTTGATGGAACATTTACAGATCATAATGTTGTGATGGGTCTTATGACCTAATAGAGTCTTAATGCCTAGTGTGAGGTATTATCCTCAACTGATGTGATGAGGGATTGGTATCCCATGGAAGTGCAACTATAATGATAGCCTTATGGGGCCGAGTGATAACATTGATGGCCTTCAATTGGTAGTGGTATCAAGTGATAGTGTGACAAGTTTACACCTTGAACGTTTTATATCATCTAGAGTTATATTATTCCCTTGTCTTTGTAGAATTTGTTTAGGGTTTATATGTTGTAACTTGATTGATGCTAAAAGACAGCCAATTGGATTTACTAATCAAGTGAAACCCTAATATGTAGGTGCCTTATGCCATAGATCCACTCCGGTGTCAGAACTTGTTGGGTGGGGAAACGAGTCATTCCTATGGGAAACTCAGAGCATATATTTTTGAATATGTGGGGGTACAAGTCAAGTACCTCCTTGCATCAACAATTATAGATTGGGTAGGATGATTGCGATCATACCTAGCCCTTTTTGTGAGATGGCCATGCCTGAGATGTACTCCATTGTGATATCTGATAGGAAGTAGTGTAACTGTGTGTGATGCCTCTCTCTAGAACGGCCACGTGTGATCCTGTTCTCTAGCCCTGTGACATGTACCAAGGCAGGCTTGGTGTTTTATAAAGATGACCATGCATGACTTGATCCTTCAGCTTGACTATATGTTGATGTTGTAGTTGACTGATATGTCTTTGTGGTGTTTCTCTTATACTGACCAAGAGGTGTTGGAGAGGTCGTAGATTTCAACTCTTCCATAGACCATGTATGGCACTAATTTTGAATTCTCAATGGTTAGTTGGATTTGAGTGGTACGACTCAAATCCTCAGGGCATGATAAGAAGATGTAATACAATTGGGTAGTATATTTGATTAGGGTCAAAATGTGCTTCATATGATGACCCCTTTGCCTTATCCTTGTACTAATTTCTTGAATTATAATGTGGTAATAGAAATCAACTAGTCAATGTTCTTCATTTTCCTTCTTAGAATTTGAATTGTTCTACTTCTCAATGGTAACTTCCTAGTTTGCTTAATATGTGTTACCAATTTAATACATATCATTGAACTAAATCTATTCAACCTGATGAGTATGTTATCTATTTGCTTTAGTTTTCCTATGATGATAATAGACATTACAGAGAGTTATATCTCTCTCTGGAATGTTTGGTCTCATCCCGTGGGTTTCCACATATTTTAGGTGGTCGTCCATGCAGAAGTAGAGATTGTGCGGTTGAGGCTGAGCAACAAGAGGACCAATAGTTGTTGAAAGGTTGGACATGCTACTAGTGTTTTTTAGTAGAGTCATATGAGTCAACCATGTACTCTCAGGTCCTTGGGGGTGTTTTGTAGGTGTTGTATATCGAGATGATGTTTTGGTTGTATGCCTTGTTGCATAGATATGACATGTATGTATAAGAACATCTTATCATATGTACAGGTCATGGTCAGTGATGCAGTGAACAATGCTTTGTGATAATCTTTCACATGAGATATGACAGGTGGCTTTTGTGGACTCATATTTAATATTCTTCCACTAGAGGTGGATATGTGATATTAGTTTTAATTTCTTGTGTTTTTTTGGTAACATGGTTGATTAATATTATTTTTGTGCTTTGTATTGAGTAATCTCGCTTTATAGTATGTTGGGGCCTCACAGTTAAGGTTGGTATTAGAGATTTAGATTTTGCTGAGTCTACAGGGACATAGGACTAGGTTTGTGTTTGTTCTAGTGTCCTCCGATCTATCTTATGGTAAATTCTGCCTATGCAGAAGAAGAAGAGAAGAGAAGATGGCTGGAAGACACGAAGAACATGCTGTTGAGAGCAGCATTGCTGCACTAGGAGGTGGTTCTAAGAGGTAGCAGAGGGTTGATGATGTGCCTGAGATGCCCCAGATTGACCTGGATGTGATGGCCAATCCCGCTTTCCAGTCCATGTTTGGACATTTTATGGCCAAGATGATGCATATGGCTGACAGAATGCCCATTCCTCAAGCGAGAGTAGTAGTTCCCAATGCATAACCTTTGGGTTCTAGGAAGACCTTTGAGAGGTTACCGTGTGTAGGAGTGGTGGAGTATGCAGGTACGGAAGGCCCAACAAATGCAAATCTGTGATTGACTGAGATGGAGAAGGCCTTTAAGATCCTCGACATTCTCAAAGAGGATAATGCAGTGTACCTATAAAAAGGGAGTGTTGGTCATTGGTGGAGCATTGAGGAAGAGAATCGGGGCCCGGTTTCATGATCAATTGGGAAGAGTTTTGATAGGAGTTTGTTAGTTGGTACTTTTTGGAGACATACTTGAACGAGAAGATCACATAGTTTGAGAAGACCTGGTAGGGATCTATGATAGTCAACGAGTATGAAGCTAAGTTCATGGAGCTTCTGAGGTTTAATCCCCATATGGAAGAAAAAAATAAGGAGAGAATCAGAAGTTTCAAGAAGAGTTTGATTACAGAGTTGATGACTCTAGTGTAATTTTTATAGAATAGAGAGAAGTTTTCCACGTTTGTGGAGTCTGTCAGGAGGGTGGAACGATCAATTGTGGAGAAGCGTGAGACGAAGGCCAAGAAGAGGCATGCTCACTATCAAGGACAATCATCTATAGGTTTTAAGAAGCCCAGGTTCTTAGTGCCTCCGTCACAGTAGAGGTTGGCAAGTCAGTCTCAGTGGTCACCGAGCAGAGGTAGAGGCCGTATGCCTACAAGTCAGTTCTTGTTTAAGATTTCTTTTCTTTACTTCTCTATACTTTGTTACTAGCTCTAGATTAACATGAAATGATTGGTACATCCCTCCTAGGATAAATAAGGATAGGTTGTGGTGGTCCAAGTTATGGTCCGGCACCTATCCCTCTCTCTCTTCCTCGCTTGCAATTAAATTGTTGACATGTAATTTTTTGGTTCGTCGAAATTGGAAAATTCATATCTTTTAAATCTCTTGTTCAAATTAATAAAAAAATATATTTTGGAATTTGTAAATTAAGCTCTATCTAATAAAAATATGTTCTAGGTCTGATTTCAAGGTTTTTCAAAAGGTGATTTTTGGAATATGATTTCAATATTACATAAATTACTAAAAAATTACAACTTAATCATTGCAACTCCAAAATTGGCATAATGATATGTTTTCTTAATCAAGAGAACCTAATTAGTCCAATGGTGAGATTTTTAGAGTCCAATCTTAGGGTTTCTATGCAAAAATGTGCAATATGTACACTAATGAATGTTAATAAATTGAAATAGGCCAAAGTTGAACTTGAAATTTCAAGAAGTGGTGGAACTTGGTATTTGAACATAGTAAAATGGTATGTGTATTCTTACACCCACTACTACATAAATGGCTTATAACGTCACTTTTAAAGGCTTCGGTTGTATAAATACAACGACACCTAAACAATAAAGCATCGGTTCATAAAATAAACTGATATCTATCTGTGAAGGGCGACCATACACAGGTATCACTTTTATTCAGTGTCGGTTCCTTATTAAAAAACTGATGCCTAAAATTAACCGCCAAATCCAAAATTTCTAGCGATAAAAATTACCTCCAAAATTTAACATATGGCGTCGGTTATTAACTAATAAACCGATGACTAAAGGTTATTCATGATATAGAAATTGGGCACATTTTGGTCGTTGGTTTCACTACAATGACCGACGCTTATGGGTTTTCCCGCGCTATTCGCGGGAAATTTTTCACACCCTTTGAGCGTCGGTTTTGGAAATAAACCGACGACTACGGTTATTAATCGAGAATACTTTTTTAATTGGCATATGTAGATAGACGTCGTCTTTTTTTTCTAGTTAAAACCGACGGCTATCATTGAGAATAGGTGTCAGTTTGTTTGGAGAACATACACCTTTAGTTTTATGTGTCGGTTTGTTTAAATAATCGACGTCTGTTGTTAACTTAATAGCACCCGCGCGAGCCATGCTCTTCCCCCTTCTCTGTTACATCAATTCCACACACGCTTAAGTCTGGTAATCACCTCCGGTTCCTTGCTCCGTCGTTGTTCCTTCCTCTGATTGCCGCCTTCAGTTCCTTGCTCCTCCGCCGTTTGTTGCTCTGGGTGTCGCGGTCCCTTCTCCTCTGCGCGTCAGTGCATGCGTGCCTTCTCTGCCTGCTAGATCTCTGGCCGCCACCCAACTTCCTACTAGCTCCTTCGCCTGCTCCTTCTCCTACTCCTTCTCATGCTCACAAGTTTATTTCTCCTTCTCCAAGCCGCTACTCTCCTGCCCAGGTATATGTTGATGCCCTTCTTCTTCCTCCACCTCTTCTTCTTCTCGGCCTGCTCCCTCTCCTTACTAAATGTGGATTAAAGCAAGGACATGACCGTGTGGGCTGGCCACGTCTGTGGCTTTGTTGGCCGACCACGGCCGTGCTGGCCAGCATGGCCGTGGCCAGCCCACACGGTCGTTACCTTGCTTTAATCCAACAACCATCTGATAGGGAGCAGGAGGAAGAAGAAGATATATTTTCAATTGAATACTAATGCTTGACCTAATTCTGTAAATTTTGATGCATGTTGAATTAAGATATTAGAACGCTAATACACATTTCACCATAATCTTGAATTAACTATATTGCTGAAATCTTGTGATCAATCTATGTAAGATATTAAAACCCTAATGTTAAATCTCTAATTTTGTAGTGATGTGTCACCCTAACAAATACATGAATCCCTATTGTATGATGTAGATTGATGATAATGCATGAGCTAGTTTGAAATTTTAAAATCAATTATGAATCTCTCCATCCCTAGGTCATAGTAATTTATGTGTAATCTTTATCTTGATGATGACCATGCATGGACACTCGAAATGTTGAAATCAATGTTATAGAAAGACAACACATGTATTTGTTGGCCTAGAAACCCGTCCAAGATTTACTCATTAGGAGTAAATCTTGGATAGTCCCCGGTTTGGGACTGTTTTTGAACACCTAATCTCACTTAGGATGTAAGTGTATAATGTGTATTTTGTTTTCAAGAAAATTTCGGAAGCATTTCCCCGTTTGTTCTCTAAGTACATATGTACTTAGAGAACAGTGGGGAAATGCTGCCGAAATTTTCTTTAAAACCCAATACACATTATACACTTACTAGTGAGATTAGGTGTTCAAGAATGGGATAGGTGGTACACATTTATTATATATAAGAATGACAACACATGTCCATAGACCCTAATGTTGTTGTAATATATACTTGTTTTCTCTTTGATCATAGAATGGATAGATCATGGATCTCCATTCTCAATCGCGGCACCCCAGAGTTTATATCTGGTCTTGACCAGTTTATTATATTTGTCGAGGAACATAGGAAACAACTTGGAGGTAGGTTCTATTGTCCATGTAGGCATTGCGGTAACAACTTGAAAGTCAGCACTGGGGACGAAATCAAAAGTCATGTCATGTGCAACAGGATTATACAAGGCTATACAGAATGGCACTAGCATGGAGAGATTTCAAACTCGAAACCAGTGGATGTCGATAGCAGTGCTTGTGGAAGAAGAAATTGCCTCCAATGACATAGATGTGAATGAACTGTTAGACATCGTTGATGCGATGCTGGATAGTTGTGGGGTAGAGCACACCGATCCACCTCCCATTTTTAGAAATATTGTGCATGATGTTGAGATATCATTATACAGAGGTTGTACTAAGTTTACGAAGCTTAGCGTTGTGTTGAGATTGTATAAGTTGAAAGCTAACAATAGATGGAGTGACAAAAGCTTCACGTCATTGTTGTCTTTGTTGAAAGAAATGCTTCCTGAAGGAAACGAGCTGCCAATCTCAACATACCAGGTAAAGAAATTGTCATGCCCAATGGGAATGGATGCCAAGAAGATACACGCATGCCCGAATGATTGTGTATTATTTCAAAAGGACTATGTGGATTTCAAAGATTGTCCAAAATGTGGTGCGTCACGGTATAAATTGACGACTTCGGGGGAGTCCAAAACTGGTTCTCCTGCCAAGGTGATGTGGTATCTACCTATAATATCACAGTTTCAACGCTTATTTGCCAATCCGAAAGATGCGAAGAATTTGAGGTAGCATGCAGATGTTCAGAAAAATAATGATGGAATCCTACGACATGCGTCTGATTCCCCACAGTGGAAGAAGATTGATCTATTGTACCCTGAATTTGGTGAAGAAGTCAGGAATCTAAGACTTGGGCTTTGTACAGATGGGATGAATCCGTATTGGACATTGAGCAGCCAACATAGCACTTGGCCAGTCATGCTTGTTATATACAATCTTCCTCCCTGGCTGTGTATGAAAAATAAGTACGTAATGTTGTCGTTGTTGATATCGGGCCCTAAACAACCTGGAAATGATATTGATGTTTATCTTGAACCTCTGATTGATGACTTAAAGAAACTTTGGGGTAAGGTGTGAAGACCTATGATGCTTCATGAAGAGAGACATTTTGTTTGCATGCTATGTTGTTTTGCACTATAAATGACTTTTCAGCATATGGGAATTTGTTTGGATATAGTGTCAAAGGAGCTAAAGTGTGTCCTATATGTGAAGAGAACACTGATTCAACAAGGCTAAAACATGGTGGTAAGACTGTATATCTCGGTCATCGAAGGTTTCTTACAAAATTCCATCTGTATCGTAGGAAGTGCAAAGCATTCAATAGATTGAATGAGGAACGGAGTGCACCTAAACCTATACCAGGGGTGGTTGTTTATGAAAGAGTAAAAGACTTTGTCAATGAATTTGGTAAGAGATCACAATGTACTATGGCCACACGGAGGGACAAATCTTTATTCAAGAAGAAGTCAATATTTTGGGATCTTCCTTATTGGAGTTCTTTGACAGTCAGACATTGTATCGATGTCATACATATTGAGAAAAATGTCTAATATAGCGTCATTGGTACTTTGTTGAATATACCAGGTAAGACTAAAGATGGGATCAAATCCAGACTGGACCTACGTGAAATGGGAATAAGGTCATAATTAACAGAATTACGTGAAATGGGAAATCAGAGAACTTACTTACCTCCCGCTTGTTATACATTGTCTAGAAAGGAGAAGAAAGCTTTTTGTGAATGTTTGGTAAGTGTTAAGGTGCCACAGGGTTACTCATCCAACATTCGTAGATTGGTATCAATGAAAGATCTGAAGTTGATAGGTCTTAAATCTCATGATTGACACACTCTAATGCAACAAATATTGCCTGTGGCAATTCGATATATATTGCCGAAGCATGTAAGGTTTGCAATCACCAGACTTTGTTTCTTTTTCAACAGTCTGTGCAGCAAAGTTATTGACCCTGATACTCTCGATAATTTGCAAAGAGAAGTGGTTGTTACCCTATGTCAGCTTGAGATGTATTTTCCTTCATTGTTCTATGATATCATGATACATCTTGTTGTCCACTTGACTAGGGAAGTGAAAATGTTGGGACCAGTTTTCTTGCATTGGATGTATCTCTTTGAACGATATATACATGAGTATTTTTAAAAGTGATGTTCAAAACCGTTATCGGCCTGAAGGGAGTATTATTGAGGGTTATGTGGCGAGAGAGGTTATGGATTTTTGCAATGACTTTCTCAGTGATAATGACACTCCTGGTAATGACAAGAATATTGAGGAGCAATTTGGCAAAGGAATTTTGGGATCACGGGTGAAAGTATTCAGCCGTGAGCAGTTGGAACAAGGTCACTTGTATATTTTACACAACATGGACGAAGTGAGTGTTTATATCGAGGAACATACCAATTGCATCAAGAGACAATATCCTCGAGCCAATTCAATGTGGCTTGCTAGAGAGCATAACAAGACATTTATTAAGTGGTTCGAAGAGAAAGTCTTACATCAACTATCTCAAACACCAGATGATATTACTGAAACTATCAAATGCCTCACCTTTAAATTGAAATTGACTGTTATGTCTTATGAAGGGTATGACATTAATGGATTCACATATTACACAAAGTGCCAAGATGATAAGAGTGTCATCCAATATAGTGGGATCACCCTTCAAGCGTCGACTATGTTTTTTGCAAGTGCAAAGGATAAGAGTCCACGTGAAGCTAAAATGTCATATTACATTGTCATTGAAGACATATTGGAGTTTGACTACATAGATTTCAGAATTCCTCTCTTCAAATGTAATTGGGTTGATAACACCAAAGGAGTTATAGTGGATGAATTGGGTTTCACTTTAGTGAACTTTGGAAAGATTGGTGAGAAGGGTGAACCATTCGTATTGGCATCACAAATGAAACAAGTATTTTATATTGATGATCCTGGAAATGATAAATGGTCGGTTGTTCTTCATGGTAAAAGGCAATTCATTGAAGATCCTATAGATGAAGACGAGTACTATGATAAGTATGATGACTCCAGTCCATTCTCAGTTGGGTTGCCAACACCATTAAATATTGAAGCTAATGATGACTTGTATGTGCGCGGAGATCACAATGAAGGATTGTTAATTGATAAAAAATCACAATATTAGAGGCATGTTTATATTTTTTTATATGTTTTATTTTGTTGAATGTGAACTTTACAATGTCAATTAAAATATTGCTTGTGATTGTGAACTTTACAATGTGAATTTTACAATGTGAATTACTTTACAATGTGAATGTGAACTTTACAATGTGAGCTTTACAATGTGAATTACTTTACAATGTGAACTTTACAATGTGAATGTGAACTTTTAGATGGCTGAGTGTTCTCCTGATGACCATGCTGATGATTACCGTGAGGGTGAGGACATCAATGCGCTGCCTCACAATGTAAGTTTTAAAAATATATATCATATATTTATATCTATATGTCCATTTCTAGTTATATCCTGTAATTGTGTTTATTTTGTCAAATTTTAGGTTGATGATGGAAATGTACCCTCTGAAGCACTTGAGGCACTTGATCAACAACACCAAAAAGTTGACAAGAGAAGGGGCATCACTATGATGAAGAAGTTAATAGTGCAAAGGGGCAATGGACCCAAACTTGTTGTGGATTTTGATAATGTAGGAAATGCACTTGGAGTGAATCACAATTCGTTTGTTTCATATCTTGGGTATGTTACTCATAGCCATTGCGGTTGTAAGATAGATTCATGGCATAAAGTTTCTAAGGAGAAGAAAGATGTAATATTGAAGGATTTATGCGTGAGTTATTATTAATTTTCAATTATATTTGTTAGATTACTAATTTTTTTGGATACTAGTTAATAGCAATTCTATTTTGCAGAGTATATTTGAATTGGATGAAAAGATGCATCATAAATGTGTGATACAATGTTGTGGGAGAGTCCTAAGGAACTATAGGACAAATCTATCTCGAGAATACATAAAAGAAGGTGACAAGAGGAAGAAGACAGCCACAGAATAGTGGAACTTCATGGACCAAGAAGAATGGGACACATTTGTTTCTTCAAGACAAATTGATGAATTCAAGGTATTAGGCGTCACCCCCAATTTAATTAATATATGTTGTATTCACCTATTCAAAATTAACATTTAGTGTTACTAACCAAATCATTAATGTGCATACTAACTAGGCCCTCAGTGAGGCGCAAAAAGCAAGGCATGCACTGAATGTGCATGACCACACAATGGGCCCAAAGGGGTATGCAGGCATTCGCCAAAGACTACAGTCTGAGGTTAATGCTCAGTCTGTTGCTACTTAGGATTCCTCTACTATAGGTAGCACACCTCTACCTCGCCATGACGTCTCGATAGTTGGGAGGCAAAATAAGAAGGGAGAAATAAGGAAGCCCGCAACTGCTGAGGCGGCTGCAAAAATGGTAAAATACAACTCTTACAACAATCGTTCAAATATTGATTATTTGTGGTGTTTACTTAATTAAAAATTTTGTTTTGGCGATTAGCAGGAGCTGCACAAGATGAGGAAACAAGGAAATTTCATCCCTGAGGGCACAAGGGATGAATTGACGGATGCTCTGGGTAACCTAGTGCATCCTGGACATGTTAGGGTTGCAGGTGCTAGTGTTGGCTTCAAAGCATTCTTTGGGCCATCCCAACGCAAACATGTCCCAAAAGTGGGACTTTCACAAGAAGAGGTAACCTATTCTTTCTTTATAATGTTTTTGTAAAAGAGAATTCAATAATCAGAAGCTAACATTTCTTTTATCCATGTATAGGTAGATAAGGTAGTTGATAGGAAACTCAAAGAAGCAATGAGCAAGTGGTAGGCATCTTAGACTGCCACTAAGTAGATAGTACCTATTATGGCATCCTGCTCTACTCCTACTGCAAAGGTTGGGAGTAATCATGTAGACCCACCACCTACCACATCCAATGTAAGTATTTTTATGACATAATAACTAGTATTTTCAAGATGATATGTATATATGTATATAACATTCTTTACACAAAAATTTGTTGGGGTTGAAGCCATGCCGTCTAAAAAGTAAAGAATATGTCGTTGCAGAGCCGTCGGCTTACCCATCCCTACCAGGGGAAATGTTTCATGGGTCTCCATTACTAGCTGGTTGGGTTTGTGTGAGCCTGGTACATATATTCCCCAACTGGATGGATCTTCCATTGCTATATGCCCACCCAAATTGTGAAACACTTGGTGAGGCAGAAGGCGGAGTGATATTGTGGCCAAAAGTGGATGTCCTCTATACTGAAACTGTATGGTAAATTTACATTACGTTAAATTTTTAGTTTGTGTATATGATGTCAGTTGATCTGAAATTATATATATATATATATATATATATATATATATATATATATATATATATATATATATATATATATATATATATATATATATATATGCAGGTTAAAAAGAAGACACCCACAACATCTAGGCCTCCACCTCCACCTCCAACATTACCAAGTTGGGTTCCACAGGACCTACCTATCCCGTTAGGTCCTGATTGTAGGGGTATGGGAATATGGTTAGGCGAACATGATATAAATTGCCCTATAACTATTTCTATAGATGCAGATGATGTAGATCAATCATACGAAAGCAACCTATTTATACAAGATATTTTGGAGTTGTTTCGATATGATTGGCTGAATACATCTGTGATAGAGCTATGGATAAGGTGAGATCTTCTTCATACATCCATATACCTTGTGTAGGATCTGGTGGTCTGGTTTCTTATTTATTAATGCATACATAATACATATTTTGCAACTACTTAGACAAGATATGTGCAGATTTTTCATTCAAACATGTAGGATTTTTTATTCCATCTTTGATTAGTCTAGTAGCTAAAGACCCTCCGTCAGTTCAACAATACTACTGTGATGCTTTTAGAAGTTTTGCTCAAAATAAGAAGACGTTGATAATAGCTCCATTCAATGTGGAGTAAGTTTACTTTGCTTATAATTTGGACTTAAGAAAATTACATTTTTATTGTGGATTTTGAGTTATTAATTTTTAACTTTTTTACCTCTAGTGGTATGCATTGGGAGTTACTAGTTATGGTCCCCGAGACGTTCACTGTCTATTATCTAGATCCTAAGGGGACTAAATTGAATTCAAGATATGGACACAAAATGAAAAAGGCATTATTCCGGTGAGAAATATTTCATTTTCATATCTGTTAACATATGTTATTACATTACTATTTAATTATGCAATGTACTATGTTGCATTAACATGTAGGGGTTTAGATGAGTTCAAAAAGTATGGAGGAAAGGTCCCCAGGAAAAAGAACCAGCAAATAATTTGGACAAACGTGGAAGTAAGTTCCCAACTGCAATGTATATATTATTTAGTTATGTGAACAGTGCTTAATTTGTTGTATTTTTAAATATTTTTTATGTTTCAATTTATAGTGTGCTACACAAGACAACGGATGGGCATGTGCATACTATGTGATGTGATTTATGCACATGATTATCAAATATGCCGCAGTGGACATCGATACCATTCTTGAGGTTATATAGTCTCATTAGATAATATGAAATATATCACTCTTATTTATAGCTCATTAATTATATATATACATCATTCTCTTTACAGGTGTTTAAAATTGACCACACTACAGGAAAGCCTTACCAGATGTAAATACTCCCTATACAATGGGAGAATTAAATGAAGTAAGAGAAGAATGGGCAACAACTATACAAGTAGTGGGGGTTTTAACATATAATTGGGATGTTGATAACGAATAATGACTAAAGAATGATATTTTGTAAATAAATTTCTGAATTATAATATATGTGAATGTTTCTACATGTCTGAATGTTTCTACATGTGTCTGAGTGAAAATGAATGAAACTGCTGGTTGCTATATGAATGTTTCTACATGTGTGAATGTGAAAATGAATGGAACTACAGATTGCTAAATGAATGTTTCTACATGTGTGAAAATCGAATGGAACTGTAGGTTGCTAAATGTGTGAACATTTATATTGTTAATTTTGCATGTTTGTGGCCTATTGATGGCTGATATCAATGGATGTAGTAAAACCTGTAGTTCATAACTGAACTACAGGTTTCTCATCCTGCGACCAGCCACAGCAGGTCTGCAGACTGACAGAAAAAAACATAAAATCAGCGTCATTTATTTGTATAAAACTGACGAAAAATGCTTACAGTGTCGGTTGCCCTACTAGTAACCGACATCGATTTCCCTAATGAGGCCAGACACCACGGCCGTACTGGCCAGCACAGTCGTGGCAGTGGACCAGACACCACGGCCGTGCCGGCCACCACGGCCGTGGCAGCGGGTGAGATGGTGTCAGTTATCACTACTAAATCGATGCTGATAGTGCCCCAGATGGCGCCCTTTCTGTGGCGTGAAGGTATATGGTGTCAGTTGGAAAGCTAATAATCGACGCCTATTCCCCCTGCTGGCTCATTTTCGGTGGCACGCGAAGGGTTGTGGTGTCAGTTTGAGAACCGACGCATAACATGTGGGCTTTTAGCGGCACCCACATAGGTGTCGCTTAAAAACCGACACTAAAGACCTTAAATAACCGACACTAAAGGCCGGTTATGTACTGGTGATCCTAAGTTGGAATATTTGTAAATCAAACCCTAAATTCCCTATTGAGGCACTATATGAACCCTATTTTCTCTATTCATGACTCTTTTGTTACATTTCCTCAAATATTAGTATTGATATTCTATTTCTTAAGTCGTGTACCCCACTTCCATGTTTCAAAGATATGATTCTTCTACTTTCCATAGTTTCTCTTAGCATGTTGATTTTATTAGACTATAAAAGCTAATGTTGGTGTACTTATGTACAACCACCCATAGATAGGGCATGTGTTATTTTGCCCTGGGGAATATGTTATTCTCTCCCATATATAATTTGTGTAGGTGACTGGGAATGTGTTGTTTCTTCCCTCACCTATCGCACCAATCTTTCTGACGTATTTGCCTAGGAGTAGGGATGCTCAGACTAGCTAGTTGGCATAGCTTAACTTTTCCTACTGCCCTCACCATTGCTATTCTTTATTCTTTACTTACATTTACACACTTGTCTTCTAACTTAGCTCTTATTGTTTGTTTGTGTATTATGCAGGTGATAGTTGTACATGCATGGCAAACGTTCGACCTCTACTGCCTTGCTCCCCTTCCACCCTGATATAGGTAGAAGAAGATGTTATTAGCACCACAAACAACACCAAGATTCTAAACTGGAAGGCCTAGATGCGTAAATCCATCCTAGGGGTGTTTCACAAAACCCTCCTGGGGGTGTCCCACAAAATCCTCTTGGGGGAGTTCCATAACAACCCAACTGCCCTCCCCATGACTACTTCACATCGGGGAACTACACCTCCCCATTCTCCACCCTTGTTAACCAAATATCAGGTCAGCAATTCTCCATCCCAACAACCCTTCTCGAACTCCTCCCTACTTACTATGGGATGGAGAAAAAGAATCCCTAACAGCACATTGATGCTTTCCTAGAAACTTTGTCAAACTTCCATACCCTAGCCACCATAGAAGATTATATAAGGGCCCTTTTTCCTTACTCCCTAAATGAAAAAGTAAAAGAACATATGTCCAAGCCTGATCTGGTGATGTGGGTGGGGGTGAAGAATGAATTCCTCAAGAATATTTATCTGATATCAAAGTTGACTCACATTAGAAGGTTGTTGGTTATGTATTCCCAGAGAGCAAATCATGTGATGGTTATAAATGACATATCATGTTAAAATGATTTGATTATTAATAAAAGGCAAGCTTCCAATTTATTCTTTTTAATTTAGTTATGATATAATGATGTAATATTATAAATATCTAGAGAACAATATTACTCAATGACATATGTATTCAAGTTACTAACCCTGTGGATGAGATCATATGGATGCTAAGAGTACATATAGATATTCTCATAATGTCCTTGATCAGGTATTATTGTGGAAGGTTGATAGACAAAAATAACACATAAGATCAGAGTGTGAGTTGGTTGATGACTAAATCTCATTGGTCATGATATGTCGATACCAAACCAAGCACATAGATACATGTTAGAGAATAGTGTCTCAGACACACCCATTGTGAGACTGCCACATGGAAGCCATCTTCATGGAAGTCATAGTCAGATCTCACAGTAATGGTGGTGATTGTGGTTCTGAGACCTAAAATCATTGCACTCAACACATGTCGTTGGTTACACTTTGACAGCATCAAACACAGTCTTAAAACATAAGTTGTTATAATAGTGATGACTGAGTGACTTTGACACATGGTGTTTGACTATGAGTGATAGATATGGGATTTGTCCCTCCTAGTAGAGTGTGATGTCCTAGGCCACTTGATTAGCAACTATGAGAAAATCATGGCCATGTGCATGTGAGTCAATATATGATTTTGAGCTTACACATATCTCAGATAGTCTGCTCTTGTCTCAAGAAACAATGTTGAGTAATAATGAGGGTGACTGCTCCATGCCTCTAGTTCAATCTGGAGATCAGTGACAAAGGAACTACACAAACATTACAACACCATACACAGATTTTAGGTTGAAGTTGTTCCCCAACTTTCCATTCACTTGGGTACCATTGATGTGCGACTAGGCACCACTCCTTGCTTGTGATGTCATAAGTTGTTATGGACATTCACTGCCAACATGATATGGGACCTATAGGGTCACACACATAGGTCTTGACCAAGAAGAGGAGTTCAAATCTTGAATGACATTTGAATTAAATGCTAAAGTGTTTAGGCATTTGATTCATGCAAAAAAAGGCTCATAGCATTGCCAAACGCCCATCTCAAGTGTTGAGACGGCTATCTAGAAGTGCCAAACAGTCATCTCAAGTGTTGAGACGGGCATCATTCCTGTTAAGAGTTGAATTTGTGTAAGGAACAAACTGATTCGACCAAACTGGGTCGATTCGAGTCACCAGATGACTGTCTAGGTGACTGAGATGGCTGCCTCGCATGGGAAAGATGGACCAATTTGGGCAGGGAAGGTTCTAGATGTTTATCTATTCATTTCACTTGAGCAATACTTGTTGCAGAAAGAAATCAATGTCTAACATTGATGGGAATTTATTTGCCAAATTTGTATAAAATTGGGAAACTGTGAAATGACCATTCACAGTGTGAGTCAACCATATCGCATGTGATGCAAGCCTATTTAGATCTCCATCTTGTGCCATTTTGTATTTTATTCACATCTAAAGATAGTAGAATGCAAATTAAATTCCCCAATATGAATATTATTGTCAAATGCACTTATGGACGTTCTTTGCATACTTTATAGGTACTTGGACCATGCTTTGGATGGATGAGAGAGAAGGAAGGATTCTAGAGTTCCTTGACTCATAGATGGGTCCAAAGAAGGCCCCAAAGATCCCTCAACTGACCCCTAATGGCCAAGGTTCGACAAAAAACAAAGATGTCCATTGATCATGAAGATTGAAGTTAATTTTTCTACTAAAGACTCCAGTACAACTGTGGTGCCAAGGAATGGCCATGCTAGCTATTGCACAAGTTACAAGGAAATCCTAAGATTTGCAAGCTATAGCAACTCAGCCACCACGGCCATGCTACCTAGCACGGTCATGCCATGAAGCCCCCAAAATGGTCATGCTGCCCAGCACGACTGTGCTAGATGAAGACATGGGTGTGCTAGAGGGAACAAACACACCTCCAACTCCACCACCACGACCATGCTTCCCAGCACGACCATTCTACCTAGCCTCAACCATGGTCATGCTGCCCAACATGGCCATACTACCAGCCTCCATTTCACCACTTCAACATGTGATTTTTACACTTTCTTAGAATGAATGCTCCACACCACCACAATCATTCCCATCTCTACCCACCACGGTCGTGCTGCCCAGCACGACTGTGCTACCACCTAAACCCTACCATTTTCTACACTATTTTTTCAACAATGCCCCTACTTACCCTAGTACTTCCACCACCATCTATATATGCATTGGTGGTGGTCATATCACTAGGTTTGCTTTCATTACTCCTCTCCACCCACTCTAGAGCATTCATTGCAATCCCTTTGCAGTTATGCTCTCCACCCACCATTTCGACCTCATTTCCACCATAAAAACCTAGTTTTCTATGTTTTCTACCATAACCCCCTCCATATCCAGGACCATCATCCAACTTGTAGGAAGGAGGTCACCCTACAATAGCTAGGAGGTGAAGAAGGAAGATCTACTTTGAGCTCCATGGAGTCCCATCCCCTTCTTCCCCTTTCTTTTATTTTTTCTTTGATTATGTCTAGCTAAGCCTCTAGTTGTGGGATGTTTGGGGTTAAAATGTGACTTTGATACCATGTTGGGGGAACATAACTTATAATGAACATAATTTCAGTATATGAAGATTGCCTTTGCTTCTATCTCATTTCCCATTATCTTGCTTGTGGTTTTTGCTCTTAAACATAAATTGCTTGCTTTGTGATGCTTGATGACACTTAACTTCTAGGAGGAATTGGAATGTATGGATCAATCTTAGGAATGGCTCTTAGGTCCAAGTAGTGGATACCTAGCTAGACCCCTTTATTCCTACATACATTTCCCTTCTCGTACAAGTGAGTGTGAGATCTAGTAGATAGTGTAAGTGTCACGAACCCGTCTCCCGGTAACCCCCAATTAGGGGAGACCGAAAGGTCAAAGCCGTTAACCAATAACCCAGATCAAAGGTTCGACAAATAATCAATAACAACTAATAAACTTTACCAACTAAATTGAAAATGGGTATAAAACAAAACTTTACTTACCTTTTTAAAACTTGGATTACTAAACTTTTATCCATATGAGAGAGAGTACTCTAACTAATCCTCCTTGATCATTAATCCTCATTAAATTTCACATATGCCACTTTACTGTTTGTTCTTTTCTTTGTACCTAAAACGCCGACAAACAAAACATTGATCAGCATAAGGCTGGTATGTGGTAGAAACAATAATCATGCAGATATCATTCAATTAATCATTTAACAATCAAGATTACATTTTAAGCCATACAACTCAATCCATACATATTCTCGAACTCTGGGCTGTCCCTGCAGTGGACATGGATATCACCTCTCTTTTAGGTAATAGAGTCGCATGGCACTACCCGAAGATAGCCCAATATCTAACTCAATGTGACTTGATGGTCCTACCTCAATGGTATCCATGTACTAAGTCATCCATAGACCTAATGGACCTACCCAATAGGTAGCCATGTACTAGGTCATCCATAGACCTGATGGACCTACCCAATAGGTAGCCATGTACTAGGTCTTTCTCTAACCTGATGGACCTACCCATAGGCATCCATGTACTAGGTTAGCTATAATGCCAAAGTGAGAACCAGGATCTGAGTTTGTAGGCATATATCCTTTGTGATAGTCATAGCCACATTATAGTTTACAATATGAACATCCAAACAGTTTAGTTGCATTCAATGCGATTAAACATCTGGGAATCCATCAGAAAACTAAAGCGGTTATTCATAATTAACCACATACCTTTAATTGCAGTTTTCAAGATAGATTCAAGTATGTAGAGAAACCCAATTAATCAAGCAAGGTTGGACAGAAATCCTGAAATGAAAGTACCAATTTCCTTTTATTAATAATTATCCAATTCCATTACACTATTTAGAATTTCGATTCCAATTTTAGGGTTTCTATGGTAATTAGGGTTTTGCTCCAATCCTTAATCATCAAGGTTCCTAATTTCATCAAATTCACTTAAAACTTTTATTTTAACATTCCTAGTAGTTCTAAGATTATATCTTGGCATATTACTCCCTTAATCCGAAATAACTTAGCTTTTATCTTCTTTTTTCTAAATTAGGGTTTTTATTATAACTTAGCCTTCTTTTATGAACTACAACTCTAATTTAGGCATCTTTGTATTCAAAACAGATAATTAAACCACTTTCATCATTAACAGGGTTAACTTTATCAATTTGATCCATTGATTCCCCAAATTACACTCTTATCATACATTTAGGGTTTCTCATTAATTCTTAATACATTTTACTAGCCAATTAAGGCACTTTTGCAAAACGGAGTGGAATTAGGTTATGAAAGTATTTTTATCATATTCCTTGTATTTTTCTACACCACTTTCATATGTAAAGTTTTCCCATTGGACACTCCTAGCAATTTTTATTAATTTCACAAGAAAAACCCCTTTTTCTGAATATTTGGTTAGAGAGATAAAATTACCAAAATTCGTGGACCGATCGATCAGTAGTCTGGTGATCTGCTTCTTGGATCTGGCGATCCCATTCGCACGTGCTCTAACAAAGGCCGCGCCTTCTCTGGAGCGTCAGATTCAACTGAGACCACTGTGGTCTGAGATCGAACGGCAACAGGTCGTCTTCTTCCTTGGACTTAGCAGCTCCGCGCGGTCAACCTGTATGTTGACTCTGAGCTGTCGGCCACACGCGAGCGCGCTATCAAGCCAGGAAGCTTCGTCTCCTTTCGCCAAACTCGACCACAGGTCCAATTGAAAATGCAGAAGGCGCCGCAACCCTATACCACTCGCCGGACTCCGGCGAGGTTCTCGGCGAACACGATGGCGTAGGTCAGGGTGCACGGGCCAATTGAGAGCATAGAAATTCTCCCGCAGCTCTTTCGCAGAGATTGGTAGAGCAAAAAGGGATGCTCGTTATCTCGATTAAACCCTCCTATATATAGGGGTCGAGCGAGTCCTTTCCAGATTGGGAATTCTCCCAATCGGCGACCACTCCTACCCAAACCAGGGATGGTTCTCTTCGCCTTCACCTTCTGAGTTCACAGGACATCTCAGCAAACTCACCCTCTCATTGATTCGTGAGGAAACTAAGAGGGAAAAATCCCTCTGTCTGATACAGAGTCCCAGTCTGCCTAGGATAAAGATGATGAGTGGTGCATGTTGGATTAGGATCCAACGGCCCACCATCTTCGTGCTCAACCAAAAATAGGAAACTATTTTCCTAAATTCCAAATAAAACTAGATTTGAGGGAAATATTTGAAAAGCAATAACTCCCAAATCCTATTTCCTTTTTAATTCAAAATTTGAGGAAACCTTATTCGTACTTTTATCTTCCATCCTACAAAATTTGAGATTATTATCTCATGGAAACGATCCAGTTTCTTAGATTGCAAGTTATCATCTAATTACTCTTCTTTTCCATATCCTTTCTATTTCTATTACCATCAACTTATGATTCTGAGTTCCTTGAACCCCAAGGAACCCTAACAATCTCGGATTTCTATATTGGGAAATTATTCCTTATCCTTTTGTTCACATTTCATTTATTTCTTTATGTATTCTTTTAATCTTTTTCTTTTTCTCCTTCAATTGGGCTCAATGACCAATAAGGCCCAATAAGAAATCACACTAACTATCATACATGAAATTTATTCAAATCAACACATCAATTCAATCGTGGAGTTTATTTATCTTTAAAAAGATTTACAATCTCATTACATGTTTTGGAAAATTGGGTTTATAACAGTAAGTGTGATTAGTGCAATTGCCTAGAGCTTCCTAAAGGCTAAATGGAAAGTAACACGAGGTGAAAAACCCTCATCTCTACTCCCATTCCTACCCTTAGCTCTCAATTTCCCTAATACCACTTACCTTAGAAACCTAGACTTGCCAAGTCTGACTAGAATTACACCTAATCCTAGTTCCCCAACTAGTAGTATAGGGTACATTCTAATAGCACTTGTCTTGTTGTTTGGTTTGGTAATCTAGATTGAATTGTGATAAATGCTTGCCATGTTGACGCCCCCCAACTTATATCAAATCACATTCCCAAACGGCCCACCTACCAAATCCATTGCATGAAACCCACCTTAGTCATCTTTCTTGTTAATGCTAGTTTAAATTAATTACCTTTATTCATTCTAGTCAATTGATTAGTCTTGTTAATTAGGGTTAACCTAGATTATTGCTTGCTCTAGTGTTTAGCTTAGTTCTTAGTTGCTAATTGCCTTGCTAGAGTAGTGTAGATAATCATTCTCTTGTTTAGTTGATTGCTTAATCTAGTTGCTTAGACCTAACTTGCCTAGGATAATCTAGTTTTTGGTAACCTAGTTTTCATATTTCCTTTACTTGCTTCCTTGCTTAGTGTAATCAAATCAAAACCCCTTTTAAACCCTTCAACCCTAATCTCCAATTTAGGAACATAGCCAACACCATCTAAGCTCTAGTGCCCCATGTATCCCTGTGGTTTGACCCCCTTTGCTTGCCTCTCATCTATGCTATAACATGACCCCGTGTAATTGTGGGAGCATATTTTAGTGTTGTGAGTGAACCTAGTTTGGGGAAACCTATATATATCGAAAGACCACACGTGCATGCAAAAATCACACCAAGCTTTCTGGCACCATTTCCGGGGATAGTGGTGCTCGTCCTAGATAGTTATTGTAGCTTATCCTTTCCTACTTCCCTCATCATTGCTATTCCTTATTCTCTGTTCACTTTTTCATGTTGTCAATCTAACTTGGTTTCTTGTTGCTTGTTTGTGTATTGTGCAGGAGACAATTGTACATGCATCTGACACATTCTACTTGTACTGACTTGGTGTTGTACGACCCTGAGATTGGTAGGAGGAGACACCAAAGCCACCGTAACCAACACTGAGAAACTGAGATGGGTGACCACGATGTTGAATTACCTCATGGACACTAGTACAGAAATGGGTTATAATGTCCCTACGTGTAGGGTTGGTTTTTCCAAATAACCGACCTTATATGTCTAAAAAAAATGCGGGAACCACTTAAGACCTCTTGGGTCGGTTTTCTTAAAAAAAATTGACCTTGTAGTGTAACTCTATAGGGTTGGTTTTCCAAATAACTGACATTATATGTTTATAAAAAACGCGGGAACCATTTAAGACGTCTTGGGTCGCTTTTCTTAACATAACCGACCTTGTAGTGTATCTCTATAGGGTCGGTTTTCCAAATAACCGACCTTATATGTCTATAAAAAATGTGGGCACCACTTAAGACATCTTGGGTCGCTTTTCTTAAAATAACCGACCTTGTAGTGCATCTCTATAGGGTCAATTTTTATAAAATAAGTGACCTTATAGATAATTGGTTTAGAAAGTCAATTACAAGTTTCCCGCGGCAAAAATTTGCTTGATTTTGGCTCCACGCCATGATCTATAGGCTCCTTATAACCGACCCTAAAGGGCTCCACGGTCGACAAATTCGTCGACCGAATAAGAGCTAGATTTCACGTATACGCGCACCTTTAGGGTCGGTTTTTTTCTTATAACCGACCCTAAAGTCCTCTTCGGTTCAGCACCTCTAAGGTCAGTTTTTCCTTTAAAACTGACCCTAAAGGCTCCTCGATCGACAAATTCGTTGACCGATATCAATTCTGGATCCAGTTTAGTTCACACATTTATAAGCACCTCTAGCGTCAGATTTGTACTTATAACCGACCTTAGAGCTTTGCTTGGTCGACGAATACTTCGACCGATAATCTCGGTCGAAAAATTCAACGACCGATAAGGAGTCAGATTTCAAGTGCATAAACAACTTTTAGGGTCGGTTTTTTGCTTATAACCGACCTTAGAAGTCTATTCGGTCGACAATATTGTTGACCGAGATGAATTTTGGTACCAATTTAGTTCATGCTTGTGAAAAACTAAACTGGATCCTAAGTTTATCTCGGTCGACAATATTATCGACCGAATTGGACTTTAGGGTCAGTTATAAGCAAAAAACTGACCCTAAAGGTACTTATACGAAGGAAATCTGGCTGTTTCTCAGTCGACGAATTTGTCGACCGAGATAGAGCTAGATTTGTTCGTATAAGCTCCTGTAGCATCGGTTTTACTTTATAACCGACCCTAGAGGGATTTTCGGTCGACAATATTGTCGATCGAGATAAACTTAGGATCCAGTTTAGTATTTCACACATGAATACGTACATCTAGGGTCAGTTTTAAGGAAAAAACCGACCTTAAAGGTACTTATACGAAGGAAATCTGGCTCTTTTTCGGTCGAAGAGTTCTTCGACCGAGACAACATCGGTCGACGAATTTTTCGACCGAGGCCAACCCTGTGAACCTCCATTTTCTTGAATTAAAAAGGCAATATTCTGATTAAAATATAAATTAAAACAAATCATAACAGCTAGAAAATCGACCGTCGTAACGGCTAGAAAATTGACTGTCATAACGGCTAGTTCGATCGACCGTTGGCCGACTGGGAGACGACCGTTGTGGGCGTCGATCCACAAATTGTCGACCAAAATGGGCTCTGTTTTGCTATAAATAGCACCCAAAACGATCCATTTCTTCACACCTTCACATTCTCACTTCTCTAGCTCCTCTCTAGTGTATTCTTGTGAAAATGTTTAGCTTCTCTACATCCAAGTCTTGCTTGCTACTTCTCCACTTCAAAGCAACGAAATGGTTTCATCATCTACGCGTGGAAAGAAGCAAGTTGCAGGTAGGAAAGGAAGGACAGTCTCTTCAACGCTGCCATTCATCAACGACGTCCCCTTCAACGACGCAGCTGCAGGCGACCGCTACCTCAGGCTCTCCTCAAAAACTCCTCTTCCACGACGGCCAGTCGACGTCATGGACTTCCACAGCATTGTCGATTTGGAGGAACTCTTTGAGGTGCAACATTTGATTGATTTTCTAAATCCCTCCTTCCATTCCTACTCCTCCAAAGTATTTAACGAATTCTATGCCAATTTAACCCCACATCCTGACCATGATACCTTCTCCTCTATGGTTGGTGGGTATGGATTCCATTTTACTGAGGAGGGTATTCTTGATATGCTTGACATAGACATAGAAGAATATAAAGATTTTCTTGATCTCACCACAGGAAATCCACTCAACAAACTCTCCCAAGATGACACTACAACTAGCCTTAGTGATATCAAAAGAGCCATCTTTCAATCAAATATGACTTGTCATGAAGATAGGGGTACCTATTATGCCATAAATTTAAAACCTGAAGCTAGGATCATAAATCTCATTGTTGCCACCAATATCCATCCTAGAGCAAACAAATATGAAGTACCCACCTTTTGTATGTACCTTATCTATGCCATTCTCAAAGGTATTCCCATAAACTTTATTCGTATCATCCTTAAGAATATGCTTGAGTTTTCTGGAAATCCACCTTATGCTGACTTTGTATGCCAAATTACTCAACATTTTCTTAAGAAGAATATTGAGGACGAATTAGGTTACACATGGGATAGAAAACCCCAAAAGATAAGTAAAAATATGGTGGAAAAGATGGGACTCGACTTTGGCCACAAAAGGGCTAGGACTGAAGGGGAGACATCCACCCAAGACATACTTCCACCACCTCCTCCTACCAACCTACCCCATGATCCTAATACAAACACCTTGACATACATTGTTGGATCCCAATGTCACCTAAGTAGGAAATTGGATTATAATCACCATGCCATGACTTATTTAAACCAAAGGATGCAAACTCTCTCTCCTAACCAACCTGATGAATATCCCTATTCCCTTAATCCTGGCATGATAAATCCATACAATCCTTCCTACAACTACTATCAAATTCCACCTCCACCATCTCCTGATCTCACACATACTTAGTTTTCCCCAATTCAACTTCAAGACATTGCTGCCCACTTTCGCTTTGATCGTGTTCCCACCTTCTTGGAGGCTTATGCCTTAACCAAGACAGGTGCCTTGGAGTGGCAGACACAGGTCAAATATTATGGAGTTGAGCCCTTTCTTGGAAAAGACCCAGACATTGATGTAATCCTTCGGTCTTTTCAGTGAGATTATGAGATATCTTTGTAATGATTGTAATGGATATCTTTTTATAAAGCAAGTATGTCATGCTTCATCTTATAAAGTGTATGGGCATTAAATTGTTATGAATAAAAGTGTTTTCCATGGCTTCATTTGGACATATACATGTTATATAAGAATATTATTATTTCAAATGATTGAAAAACAAATTATGGCTAAATTTGACAAAGAATCACTTGGTTTTAAAATTAAATATCTCTTTAAGGGGGAGCATAGCATAAAATTAAGGGGGATCTTGAGCAAAAAAAAAATTAAGGGGGAGAACTAAAGAGTCATACAATATGATTATATTGGATATCATGTAAAATCTTATACAAGTACTTAGATATCATGTAAATAAAGCGTTAGATCTTACCTAGCCATTTACAACACTTAAATAGGTCATCCCCTATAATAGTGTCACAACCTCACACTCATACACACACTTGGTACTTAATTTAAAACATTGAAACAGGGTTAATCTCGGTCGAAAAACTACTCGACCGAGACACTCTCAGTCGACAATATTGTCGACCGAGGAGGACTTATGATCACCTCTAGGGTCGGTTATAAGCACCTCTAAGGCACCTCGGTCAAAAAATTCGTCGACCGAATAAGAGCCAAATTTAACGTGTATAAGCACCTCTAGGGTCGGTTTTTCGCTTATAACTGACCCTTAAGGGCTCCTCGGTCGACAAATTAGTCGACCGAATAAGAGCCAGATTTCACGTGTATAAGCACCTCTAGGGTTGGTTTTTTCCTTATAACCGACCCTAAAGGGCTCCTCGGTCGACAATATTGTCTACCGACAGAAATTTTGGATCGAGTTTAGTACTTTTCAAAACATTATAAAGCATTGGGATCTCAATCTTTTGTCTCATTGTTGGGAATTCACATCCCTCAATACCACCATCATCACATTTGCTGGATCTGGGTATTCAAACCCTTAGTTCATCACTAAGCATGGTTATCAGTTATCAGGTAACTATTACCTTCAGGTCATCTGACCAAGGTATTCAGGATATTTGTTACACAAACATCTCAATTTCATATCAACCATATCAATTTCATATCAACATCATGCAATACAAAAATAACATCACTATTCCCTCATTAGGGTTAGAGTTTCCCATCTTTATCAATTAGGGTTTCACATCATCATCCCATATTGAAATTTCACATAACATTATCCCATATTAGGGTTTTTACACAACATCACCCTATATTAGGGTTTCACATAACATTCTCATATTAGGGTTTCACATAACATCATCCCATATTAGGGTTTCACATAACATCATTATTAAGGTTGTGTAACCACCTTAGAGCTCCCTCGGTCGACGAATTTGTCGACCGAAAAAGAGTCAGATTTCACATGTATAAGTACCTCTAGGGTCGGTTTTTTCTTTATAACCGACCCTAAAACGCTCCTCGGTCGACAATTATTGTCGACCGACATGAATTTTCGATCTAGTTTAGTTCACACATTCTCGGTCGACAAATTTGTCGACCGAAAAGACCTCTAGGGTCGGTTATAAAGAAAAAACTGACCCTAGAGGTGCTTTTAAGAAGGAAATCTGGCTCCTATCAGTCGACGAATTTATCGACCGAAAAATATCGGTCGATAAATTCATCGACCGAAAGGAGCCAGATTTCCTTCTTAGAAGCACCTCTAGGGTCGGTTTTTTCTTTATAACCGACCCTAAAGTCCTCTTCGGTCGACAATATTGTCGACCGAGATAAACTTAGGGTCGGTTATAAGAAACATACCGACCCTAGAGGTGCTTATACGAAGGAAATCTTGCTCCTTCTCGGTCGAAGAATTTGTCGACCGAAAGGGACCATATTTCCTTCGTATAAGCACTTGTAGCGTCGGTTTTTTCCTTATAACCGACCCTAGAGGTCTTTTCGATCGACAAATTTGTCGACCAAAAATGCGTCTGAGTGTTTTAAACAACCCGACACGGGCACCGTTTATCTTTAGCGTCGGGTTTTTGTTGTTAACCGACACTATAGGTCTTTCTCTCCGTGAAAAAGTCGAAACTTTAGTCTTTCTTCCTCCCGCAAAACCCTTTTCTCTGTTCTATTCTCTCTCCCGCGGCGCCGCGAACCCTTGCTTTTTCCTATGTCATTCCACTGTGAATGCCTTGCCTTTTCTCCGTGAAGCCATTGCCGTGAAGCCCGTGCCACCTCTCCGTGCCGCCAAGAGGATCGTGGTGTCCGTACGTGAAGACGTTGCCACCTCTCCGTGCCGCCAAAGTTTTGCCTCCTTTCTACGAAAAGAGCTCATCGTCGCTGCCTCTCCACTCTTCCACGAAGATCTCCGCCTCTCCATGAAGGTCGTCTGATCCTCCACAAAGGTCGCTTCCATTTCCAAGTAAGTTCGCCACTTCCTTCATTCCTTCATTCCTGCCTCCTTCATTCCCGCCCGCCGCCATTGCTGCGTCCAGGTTCATCTCGGTCGACAATTTGTCGACCGAGAGCCCACCTGCGCACAGCGTCCAGGTCCACTCTCGGTCGACGAATTCGTCGACCGAGAGTGGACCTGGACGCTGCGTGGAGGTGGGCTCTCGGTTGACTAATTGTCGACCAAGAGTGGACCTGCTCCTTATTTATGTGGGATCTATAAATGTTTTAATCATATTTGCTGTAATGTTCACAAATAGTTCTGAATATTATAATGATTTCAATCTTTAGACTGTTGGAAACGGCCTTACTTTGCTAATTTGTACAAGTATTTTCCATTTTATATGATTTGATAACCCAATAATAAAAACATGTCTTTTTTCATATGTATTCATTATATAAATTTTAGAAACTAATACTAGGTTAGACATGTGTACTCCTAGATTGACACTTTAGGTTTGATGCATGATGTTTAACTTAATATATAAATATGAAAATAATGCATTTATATATTAACTTAGAAACTCGTTCAAAATTTACTCATTAGGAGTAAACTTTGGATAGTCCCCGGTTTGGGACTGTTTTTGGATATTTTAATCTCACTTAGGATGTACCTATATAATGTATATTTAGTTTTGTAGATTATTTCAGTAGGATTTCTTCATTTGTTCTCTGGGTACATATGTGAGTGGTTATTTGCCATTTACATCGGTGTACTTGAAGAACTTAGGGGAAATGCTGCTAAAATTTTCTTCAAAACTAAACATACATTATAGGTGGTACACTTTAGTATATAAGTAATTAACTTCCTATCAATAAAAACTTACATATTATTATAGTATCAATATTAAACTGTTAGTTTTATAATTAAATTTTAATGTGATATAGAAAATGGATCGAAGTTGGATGTCTATCAAGAACCGTTGCAGTCTAGAGTTTGCCAAAGGTCTTGATGAATTTATTAGATTTGCTGAGGAACATAGGAAACTACCTACAGATAGGCTATATTGTCCATGTAGAAATTGTTGTAACAATTTGAAAGTTGATATTGGTGAGGAAATTAAGAATCATGTCATATGCAATGGGATAATACAAGGTTATAATTAATGGTATTGGCATGGAGAGAAATTGAATTATGGATCAGAAAATGTCGATACTAATAGTTGTGGCATACAAGATATAGATAATGATGATAATGTTAATGATGAACCGATTCAAGATGACCAGATTCAGGATGATATGGTTGATGAGATGCTACGTAGTTTTCGGGACAATGTCATTGATCCACCTTCTTTATTTGCAAACATTGTCCATGATGCTGAAAAACCATTATATAAGGGTTGTACTAAGTTCACGAGGTTGAGTGTTGTGATGTGATTATATACTCTTAAAGCTCAAAACCGGTGGAGCGATAAGAGTTTCACTTCACTGTTGTCTTTGTTAAAGGAAATTCTTCCTGAAGGCAACGATCTTCCAATTTCAACATATCAAGCAAAGAAAATAATGTGCCCAATGGGAATGGAGGCTAAGAAGATTCATGCATGTCCAAATGATTGTGTGTTATTTCAGAAGGACTATAGTAATTTGATAAATTGTCCAAAATGTGGTGCGTCAAGGTATAAGACTACAAATTCAGCTAAGGCTAAAAATGGCTCTCCAGCCAAGGTGATGTGGTATCTACCAATAATACCATGATTTCAACACTTATTTGTTAATACAGAAGATGCGCAAAATTTGTCTTGGCATGGGGAGTTAAAGGTCAATGATGATGGCGTCCTACGACATGCATCTGATTCATCACAATGGAAAAAAATTGATTTATTATATCCTCAATTTGGTAAAGAACCAAGAAACCTAAGACTTGGACTCTATACAGATGGAATGAATCCCTATGGTACATTAAGCAGCCAACATAGCACGTGGCCTGTTATGATTGTTATATATAATCTTCCTCCTTGGTTGTGTATGAAAAATAAGTATGTGATGTTGTCAATATTGATATCAGGGCCCAAGCAACCTGGAAATGATATTGATGTTTACCTTCAACCTCTAATTGATGACCTAATGAAACTATGGGAAGAAGGTATTATGACATATGATGATTCACGTAAAGAGATCTTCAGTTTGTGTGCTATGTTATTTTGCACGATTAATGACTTTCCAGCTTATGGAAATTTGTCTAGATATAGCATAAAAGGATACAAAGCATGTCCTATTTGTGAGGAAAATACTGATTCAATCAGACTAAAACATGGTGGTAAAATCGTATATCTTGGTCATCAGAGATTTCTCCCACCAGTTCATCCTTATCGAAGGCAACGCAAAACCTTTAATGAGTCAACTGAGGAACGATGTGCTCCTAAACCTATACCAGGAAATGTTGTATATGATAGGGTAAAACATATTGTTAATGAATTTGGAAAGAGTTCAAGTAGTCATACACTCGCATGTGACAAATCTCTATACAAGAAGAGGTCAATATTATGGGATCTTCCTTATTGGAGTTCTTTGGCAATTAAACACTGCATTGACGTCATGTATGTTGAAAAAAATATTTGTGATAGCGTCATCGGTACGCTATTGAACATACCAGGAAAGACTAAAGTTGGCATCAAATCTAGAAAAGATTTAGAATTAATGGGTATTAGAAAAGAATAATCAGTGGATATCAGGGGTCGCCGCACATATTTGCCATCGGCTTGTTACACTTTGTCAAAGAAAGAGAAAAAGACTTTCTGTGAGTGTTTGTATAATATTAAGGTTCCACAAGGATACTCTTCTAATATTCATAGATTGGTATCAATGAAGGATCTGAAACTGATAGGTCTCAAATCTCACAATTTTCACACCTTAATGCAACAAATTTTACTTGTGGCTATTCGATCTATATTGTCAAAGCATGTAAGGTTTGCAATCACAAGACTCTGTTTCTTCTTCAATGAAATATGCAACAAAGTGATACATCCTGATACTCTCGATAAATTACAGAAAGATGTAATTGTTAGCATGTGTCAGCTTGAAATGTACTTTCCTCCTTCATTTTTTGATATCATGGTTCATCTTGTAGTACATATTACAAGGGAGGTGAAGATGTTGGGTCCAATTTTCTTACACTGGATGTATCCATTTGAACGCTACATGAGTGTTTTTAAAGGTGATGTTCGGAATCATTATCATCCTGAAGGGAGTATTGTTGAGGGTTACGTGGCTAGGGAGGTGATGTACTTTTGTAATGATTTTTTGAATTGCAATGAAACTTGTAGTGATAAAAAAAATTCCCATCACACTGGATCTTATTGTGGCAAAGGAACTCTAGGAGGAAGTGTGAAAGGAATCAGTCATGAGTTGTGGGAACAAGCGCATTTGTATATTTTACACAACATCGATGAAGTTAGTAGCTACATCACAGAACACAATGATCTTATCAAGAGAAATCATCCGCGATCCAGTTCAATGTGGCTTGCAAGAGAGCATAATCGAACATTTATTAGGTGGTTTGAAGAGAAAGTATTTAATCAACTATCTGAATCACCAAATAATGTTGTTGAGAACATAAAATGGCTCGCCTTTAAGCCAAAAATGGATGTCATGTCATATGAAGGTTATGACATTAACGGATTTCCATACTACACAAAGCGTCAAGATGAAAGTAATGTAGTTCAAAATAGTGGGGTCACTGTTAAAGCTTGTTCATTGTATTTTACTAGTGCCAAAGATAAAAGACCACGCGAAGCTGAGATGTCATATTATGGCGTCATTGAGGACATATGGGAAATGGACTATACAAATTCTCAAGTTCCTATATTTAGGTGTAATTGGGTTGACAACAACAAAGGATTTTTAGTGGATGAGTTGGGTTTCAAATTGGTGAATTTTGAAAAGATTGGTTTCAAAGATGATCCATTCATCATGGAAGACCAAGCAAAACAAGTATTCTATATTGATGACCCGACAAATAAAAATTGGTCTGTCGTTCTTAATGGAAAAAGACAGTTTACTGTTGATCCTATAAATGAAGAAGAATACTAAAAAAAGTATGATGATTCCAGTCCATTCTCAGTTGGTTTGCCAAGTGTAAATATTGAAGATAACATCGATGAATATTATAAACGTCAAGACCATGCTGAAGGAATTTTCCTTGATTAACAACTCAACCAATACTAAAGGCATGTATTCTTTGAATTATTTATTTTATTATCACGTATACCTTATCACTTGTGCTTTTATTATCACTTATTTTTTATCATGTATACTTGCAGGTTCTAAAATGGCGAGTGAAGATGAACATTTTGAGCATGAGCACCATGAGGATGGTAGTGGTGATGCTAAGAAACTTAGAGGTCATACATTGATGCGTAGGCTGCAGCAGCTCAGGGCTAAAGGGAATAAATTGCCAGTCCAGTTTGATATGATAGGAGCACCTGTTGGGGAACATGCTAGTGCTTTCAAGCATTACGTAGGGGCGACCGCGCGTAGTAAGGTGCCAATAGATAAAGAAAATTGGCATGATGTTCCTAATGCCAAAAAAGACCTCATATGGAAAGATATATCTGTGAGTGGAAGTGATATTATTTTAATACGTTTTTTATCTATTGATTCTAATTTAGTTTTCTTGGAATTAATTCCTGTTCAAAACAACATTATTAATTGCTTCTTTTGTATGTATAGGGTGTTTTTCATCTAAATGAAAAAGATCACAAGAAAAGAGTGCTACAACGTTGTGGTGTACGATGGAGGGGTTTTAAGACATATCTTGTAAGGGAATTTATAAATAATCCTTAACAAAAGAAGAAAGCTAAAGATGTATATATTTTTATAGATCCTGAGGTGTGGGAAAGATTTGTTGCAGCTAGGAGATCAGAAGAGTTTGAGGTAATAAAGATCGTGATGTATTGTATGAATATTTAATTTTATACAATTAAGGAGGTTAATCTTTTTATACATGTTTGCCAAGTCTAAATTGCAATACCTCGTTTTAAATGATCAGGCTATTCACCATGATCAAAAGGAAATACGGGCTAAAAATGTGCATGGCCATCGCTTGGGGCCCGGTGGTTATGCCTTCCGCCGCCAACTACAAGAGAAGCAATCATCTTCTGGAGAAGAATCTAGTACAACTCAAGTTGAGCGACCACCCCGACACTTGACATGGATTGATGCTAGAAAGAATCAAGTCGGTGAAATTGTCAACCCTGCAACTAAGGAGGTAGCACAAAAGATGGTAGGTTTATCCCAACTAAGTAAAGAGTAACTCCCACAAACTTAGATTTATTTATATCTAATTGATATTGTGATTTAATATTTTTATTAACTATGAATAGATTGATCTCCACGAGCAAAGGAAGGAAGGAAAGTTCATCCCAACTGGCTACATGGATGAACTAGCAGTTGCTCTTGGTACGAAGGAGCATCCTGGCCGTGTTTGGGGATTAGGAGCTGGCATAGGATTCAAGTCTTATTTTGGCTCTTCACAATCTAAAAGAGGTCGTGCAGGAGGTCTTACATAATAGGATGTTGAAGCATTAGTAGCGTAGAAAGTAAAAGAAATAATGTCTTCATTTCAGCCTACCTTCTCAACCTATTCATATTGCGCGTCTCTCAAGTGATGAGGTACAAGCCCATTCTGCAATTATAGAAGATCATGGGAGCACTCCCGATGACCCACCACAATAATCTGTAGTAGGTTTTTGTTCTATATGTTGTGTTATTAGTATGATAAATATATGATAATATATATAGTTGTAACATGTATCTGTTCTACTGTTTCTTATATAACTTATATTATTTCAATCTAGGTTGGTATGAACTGTAAACTTGCAGTGGAGGTTCCAGAATATAATGTTGTGGCAGCGGGCAAGGTGTACAACCTTGGTGGTACATTACATTACCAACAAATTACTGATGACATTTGCCGTGTGTCCATCCATCTTGTGTATGACGGAATGGGGGACAAACCACTACCCATACCTAATCATGAATATAGTACAGTTGAAGAAGCTGAGGGTGCTATGGTGGGTTGGCCTAGACACTTGGTTATCAATGACAAGGTATACCTTATTTCTACCCAAATTTTCATATTTGACTGCATATATGAAATCATGTAATATAAGTATGTAATTTAATTAACATGTTTGTAAACCAAAAAGTAAAACTTCTACTAGTCGTCCTCCTATGCCCAAGCCATCTTTCATTCCTGAAACTACATTTGATGAATTGGGAAGCAAATCTAAATGTTTGTGTTGATACTTAGCCAACCAAAGATCGGGATCACATATGTTGGTCAATTTAACACAAGATGCAGCTGGGAGGGACTTTCATAATTTTATTTTTCTTGATGATATTATAGAGTTGTTCCGGTATGATTGGTTGAACACTTCAATAATAGAAGTATGGATAAGGATCTATCAATATATATAGAAAATTCCAATACACATTTTTAGATTATTTCTACATATGAAAATAATTACAAATGTTTAATAGCCATTTATATACCGAGGCCACAGACTTTGATATAAAAAATGTTGGATTCTTAGTTCCTTCGGTCAGTAGTCAGGTGGAGACACATATTGAGGATGTGAATGAGTACTTATCTGATGCATTCAAATATTTTGCTAGTGAGGGGAAGGAAATTATCCTAATTCCTTTTAACGTCCAGTAAGTATTATTATTCAATATAATTTTAATAATGAATAAAATTATTTATTTAAATGTTTGTTTTATTCTTACTCATAGCTAGACATTGGGAATTAGTGGTGATTGCCCCAAAATTGATGACTCTTTATTATCTTGACCCAATGGGTAAAACAACAAGGAGTCACAAATTGAAATTGCCAGCTATGGAGTAAGCATAAATTTAATCAATGCTTCAACATGATATTTCTATTTAGAATTTCTATTTTACCAACTATCGTTTAATTTGATAGGGGTATAAAGGCTTTTCGTGAAGCTGGAGAACAAATACCCAAAAAATTAATGACATTGACTTTGAAAAATTTCAAGGTAGCTACTTTGACAACTGCTTACTCTTACATGTATTAATTTTCAACTGTAATATGTCAACTCTTATACTCTTATATCAATTGATGTTTATAGTAGTTTACTAACATTAAGTATAATTTGTTATTTGTAGTGTCCTATGCAAAATAATGACTGGGTTTGTGGATACTATGTAATGAAATATATGCAAGCTATTGTCAAACAAGCATCACATGACATTCAGACTATAAGTCAGGTAATAAACAATAACATCATAAATGTACAAGTGATTGTAGTCATTTTATAAAATATTAGAATGTGCATTTTCTGTTACAGATCTTTACAACCCAGCCTTACACACATGTGGACTTGGATGAATTCTGAGAATAGTGGTTAGAGTATTTTATAAATGAAGTCGATATAGCATTGGATTAAATATGTCGGCTCCATTTATGTATGTGGTTTGAGTACTCTTTCATATTTACTTTTGTATCTGTCATCTCAGACTTGCACTCTATCATTTTGTAAATTATGATGTGATTATGAATCATTTTTGTTATGAATGTGTGGTTTTGAATGGTGACGGTTGAGCATCAATGCTCCCCTCTCCCAGAATATATGAATCTTCTTGTTCTTCTGTTCTATTTCAATTTCTGTAGAAATTTTAAAAAAAAATCGTAACTTCTAGCGTCGGTTTTTTAAATAACCGACCCTAAAGATTGAATTCAGTGTACCCTCTTTGGTCGAGCAAATTTTCTACCGAAATATAACTTCTAGCGGAGGTTTTTGTACAAAACCGACTCTAAATGTCATCTATAAGGTCGATTATTTACAAAAACTGACCTTAAAGATTGAATAAACATTTTCAGTGTACACCTCAGTCGACAAGTTTGTCGACCGAAATATTTTCGGTCGATAATTTTCTCGACCGAGTATTACACTGAAATGTTTATTTAATATTTAGCGTCAGTTTTTGTACAAAACTGACTCTAAATGTCCTCTATAAGGTCAGTTATTTACAAAAACCGACCTTAAAGATTGAATAAACATTTTCAGTGTACCTTTCGGTCGAGAAGTTTGTCGACCAAATTATTTTCAGTCGACAATTTTCTCGACCGAGTGTTACACTGAAATGTTTATTCAATCTTTAGGGTCGGTTATTTCGAAAAAACCGACCCTGTAAACTCTCTCGGTCGAGAAAATTGTTGACCGAAAAACTTTCTGTCGATAATTTTCTCGACCGAGACCGTTTATAGGGTCAGTTTTTTTCGAATAACCGACCTTACAGGCTCCTTTTTCCTCACCTTGGTCAGAATTTTTACAACCTATTGCGTCGGTGTTTACTATGTGAGGTCAGTTTTATTTGGTTAAATAAACCTATGCTATAGAGAAAATTCTATAGCGACGGCCACTTTGGCGTCGGTTAAAAAGTGACGTTGTAGGCTTAAAAAAATCGACGCTACAGACCATTCATGTACTAGTGGGAAATGCCCAACAACAACCCAACCGCCCCTCTATGAGTATTTCACCCCGGGGAACTACAATACCCCCATTGCCACCCTTGTTGACTAAATGCCAGGTCAACAATTCTCCATTCCATCCACACTTATTGGACTCCTCCCTACCTACTATGGGACACAGAATGAAAACCCTACCATCATATCGACGCCTTTCTTGAGACTTGTTCCACCTTCTGCACACCAGTTGCCACCGATGATTCCATCTGGAGGACGCTCTTCCCTTTCTCTCTAAAGGGAAAGGCCAAAGAATGGTATATTTTAAAATTGGAGCGGGTGATGTGGAATGCAGTAAAAAATGAGTTTCTGAAGAAGTTCTTTCCAATTACTAAGTTTACCCAAATGCAAAGGTGTATCACTGCCTTCTCTCAAAAGAAAAAATGAACTTTTCCACGAGGCATGGGAAAGGTTTCAAAAGCTCATGTGTGACTGCCCCCATCATGAGGTACCCTTGTGGTTGTTGGTCCAAGCTTTCTACACTGGGTTGGATAAATTGAGCCAGAACAATGTTGACCCATCAAGTGGAGGCACCTTTATGGAAAAACCACCTGAAGAGTCATGGCCATTGTTTGAACACCATGCTGAAAATTCTCACCATTAGGTTTCTACTAAAGGGGAATAGTGTGGCCAGAACTACATCCCTCCACCTCCTCCTGTATCTCCAGCCCAGACCACTACCAACCCCGACATGATGAAGATAATGGAAGACATGATGAATATGATTAAGAGCCAAGCTGGTGGTTCTTCTAGTCATTCCACCATGGTGGTTGAAGCTAGAGAAGATGAAGTTCATGCTATGTACTCTTTTGGAAACTGAAACAACCAAGGTCCTATGTATATTACTTACACTCCTCAGTGGAGTAACCATCCTAACTTTTCATGGAAACAATAAAATGAAGATGGTCAAGGACAAGGGTAGCCAAGGCCAAGGTATAGCTCAAAATTTGAAGATGAAGTGCTTGGAAGATTGAGAAGTTTGGATGAGGTAAAGAAAGATGTGTCCTCTCATGGGAAGTTCATTAGATGCCTTGAGCAAAGTCTTGATCAAATCTCAATCTCACTTGCTTTCCATGAAGAGCGGTTCGTATAAGGTAAATCAAAGTTGAGTAACACCCCATTTAGGAAGAGTTGTGCTTAAGTGCACATGAAAGAGATATCGATTACAAGGATGTGTTAAAGATTCCATGGGAATGAAAGAATTAATAATTAATAAGCCCATCTAAAGGTGTAAAATTTAGTGCTAGTTGGTGGCAACCCACCTAGCTTTGGGAACTTTTTCACCCAACCTTAACTTTTTGATACTTTTGCTTTGTTTTTACACGGTTCCAAGAAAAACAAACACACACACACACTTGTGTTTAGCAATTTTTGTTTAGTTTTCAAAGATATGATAGGTGATAGGTTGGAGAGAGTAAATATGAGTGCAAATATGGTTGTGTGAAGAAAATGTTGCATCCATGAAATGGAATTAAAAAGTATGAAGGTTTATGAATTTTTCAATGAATGAATGAAAATGTTACAGAGAAGTATGGAGTTTTATGAAGGAATGCCCATGGTTGTGGCAGACCCCATGATTGAGGAGCATGAAGGATAACATGATTGTGGTATCCACCATGGGTGTGGCAAGAGAGACACAACACGACCGTGGTTAGCAACCACAAACAATGTGCATTAATGATAATGTTATAGGGACTTGTGGAGATTTATGAAGGAATGCGCATTACTGTGGCCACCTCCAAAGTTGAGGCCCACGAGGGTCACCACGACCATTTCACCTACCACGAGTGTGGCAAGGGTCATCCAACAACCATCATCAATTCCAACATGGGTGTGGCATCCACCACAGTCATGCCACCACTACTTCACCTTGTCTGTGGTCCCCCACCACGGTCGTGGTCGGGGCTGACCCCACAAAAAATTAACTTAACTTATCCACCTCACCACAACCCCCTCATTCTAACCTATTTTCCATGAACCTCCTCAGTTGTGGTGACATGCATCGACCTAATCCTACCAATATCTCCCTTATCCAACCACAATCAACCTCCCAATCACTTCCTACACCTCTACCTACTCCTCCTCTTCCTTTTCCACCAACCAATCTCCACTGAATCAACCCCTAGCTCCACTTGTGCCACCACCAGTTCCTCCATTCCTGCCACCTAGAAAACTCCCAAAATCTGACTTTTCCTCCTCCAAATCCACTTCCCATCCATCCATTGCCACAACTATACCTCCACAAGCCAATTCCACCCCACTCAGGCCTCCATTTTACCCCTCTACCACCAAATCCGGAAATCACAACCCTCGACTCCACCACCACTCCCACACCATGAAGGGTATAGGTAAGGTTGTGAAGAAGGGAGCTCAAAACAACCTCGAAGTAATCACTGGAGGCAAGGTGTACACCAAGAAGGAATCCTCCAACATCTCAATCCTACCACACACCCCATCACCTTCAAAGTCAATCTCCACCTCACTTCGTCAGTTAGCATCCATGATTGGCTCCCACATCCGATCATCGGATGGTTACCACATCATCGATGCCACTTATGAGGAGGAAGAAGAGGAGACATCTGAGGAGAATATTGATGCCATGATAGAGGAAGTGGAGCCACAGATCCAAAAGAGTCCATAACAAGAAAAGGGGGAAATAGCCCCAATGTCATCAAGGATCCCGCCATGACTTACACTAGCTCACCACTCCACATATTCACTTGTAGACAGACCACAATAGTAGTTGCAGGCGAGGTGGAAATTGATTATTGAAGAAGAAGAGGAGACATCATTGCCACACCCCAAGCACAAAGTACCACTCAACCTAGATATGAGCTCAACATCACAAACATATCGTGTCAAGGAGGAGGACTATGACAGTGATGCGAAGGAGCTCGTTTCAGATTCAGAAGACATTGTGGCCTATCTGGAGGCAGACAAACTGAAAGGCATGGGTAATGTCGCGCCCCAATCTCACATTAAACACAAACCACCGGATTAGGGCACGGCAGGTGGGATTATACACATAAGCCAAACACTCTTCACTGTTAAAGACACATTTAAAGAGATTAACAGAATAAACAGATTTAAGCTGTAAAATGAAACTAAGCAGACTGCGGAAGCATTTCTATTAACTGATAGGAAATTAAACAAGTCTACAGCACACTGCATTGTTCAACGTAAAATAAAGCATAACAGTTAATTTACATCTTTATACATATTCTCTCTCTCACTCACACCTTGTCCCGAAGATCGGGGGGAATGGACTAAGAGACCTTCTAATTAGACTAACTACAAACCTTCTATCAACTAAGCGTTAGGATGATACGATCCTTCCGACTCCTGAAGCTGGTGCTGACCTGAAAATGTTTGAGTAGAGGGGTGAGCCTACTCGCTCAGTGAATAACATTTCAGTTAGCTATCAATAAACAACTCGTCAGGTTCAATAATTGAAAGTAAACAGGTGTACAGTTTAAGCAGAGCAATTCTATGACATAGCAGGTGTTCAGAAAATAATCATATTCCTATGCAACATCAGGTGTTCAAGAAGAAAGACAGTTATATAAATTTACTGTGATCCTAATTGCTTTTTCATCCATTTTATTGTTATGCCCTAAATATATGCAGTGTACTCTGCATATAAAGATCCGCAGCAAGTTCATGCTACGGCCCCACCGTACAAGACTTAGCGACACACCCGGGAATGCTAAGTCTGACGCCAGCCCTATTCTGCCACAGGACCACAGGCTCTCCGGCCTACAGGCTCTCCGGCCTCAATGCACTACTCTGAGTGCTCTCTCGACTCCTCCTACTAACCTGAGCACACAGGCGGAGGGTCACAGGGTTACCTTCGCGACTCCGCACGAATGGTGTTAGATAACCAAGTTTTCTGGTGAAACCGCAGCGCCATTGTGACACAAGCACAATTGTTGTTAGACACTGCCCTTTTTCTCTTTCCTCGTTTCTCCGCGACACAAGCACGGATGATGTTGCAACACGAGTTTCACCCCAAAGCTGCAGATACCACTTAGGGGTTCTACGGTGTTAGGGCATCTAAGTCTATACTTGATTAACGAATAACATAAATAACACATTATAACTGTAAAAACAGAATTTCCTCTTTCTCATCATTCTTATTACACAATTCAAGTTCCAATGAACTTATTAAACTATTACTGAAGCAATCAGACATTTAAAATGAGTTAAATAATGATTTCTAAATGAATTGCCACTCACCACTTGAAACTCGGCCGATCCCTATGGAACTCGGCCGAGCGTTTCCCTGGTTCTGAAACTCGGTCGAACAAATCTCGGCCGACCAACTGGAATCTCGGCCGATCCCCAGGGGAACTCGGCCGACCAACTCACCGCTTGAAAAACCTACAAAGGAAACTCGGCCGATCAGGACCAAACTCGGCCGACCAAATCACTGTTCGTATATCTACTTCAGGAAACTCGGCCGATCCAGACTGAAACTCGGCCGATCCGGAAAATGCTGTACAAAAGCCCTAAATAAGAACTCGGCCGACCGAATTGGAAACTCGGCCGAACCGCGCACAGGCAGAACACAAAAACGGCCTGCAGAAGTCGATTTCTCTCGAATCGACGGGCAAACTTCGAGCAAACACCGCGAAACGATCACAAACGACCCATACAACTAAACCGTACCTGAAAGGAAGAAAGGAACAAGCTAGGGCTGCTCTGAGCACCCCCAATTCCTTGACCACTTTTCTTGCAAACGCAGCTCCAGCTGCAAAATTGATTCGATTCGATGAAGGTGATGATCTACGGAGGGAAGGGACGATCTACAACAACTAATTGGAGCAAAACGACGCTCCAGAGCTTCTCCCTCCTCAGCTCCTTCTCTCTTTCTCTCTCTTCCTCTCTTTCTCTCACGCAAGGAACAGAACGCTTCCTGCGTTCTGCGTTTCTGAGAAATGAAACGAGAAAGGGAGAAAGGAAAGATAAGGAAGAAAACTTAGGGGCCACATTGCAAATTTCGAAACTTTCGCAAAATTACAATCGGGTCCCTAGAAGCCCAAAAACTTGCAACTTTTGACTCGAAGGTCGAATTCGAACGATTTCTCTGGCAACGCTTCAAGCGTAAGATCTTACATACTTTAGAAGCTAGAAAACACACTAAGCACATATCTTGTCCATTTTAAGCATTATTAACAAAAACAGGCTTATAACTTAATACATCAGCTAAACACATGCTGAACAACTTACTTACGGGATAAGCTCGACGCGGGTCGTAACAATTCCTCTTACCCTTATAAGAATTTCGTCCTCGAAATTCCTAGAAGAGAAAAGAAAACTTGCCACGCATCTCGGACTCTAGTTCCCACGTAGCTTCTTCAAGATTATGGTTTCTCCACAAAACCTTCACTAAAGGAATTTCGCGATTCTTAAGCTTTTTAATCCGGTAATCAACTATCTGCACAGGTCCTTCAACATAGGACACATCTGTCCTAAGTTGCACCGGTTCTGAATCTAGAATCTTATCCGTACCAGGGTGACACTTTTTCAGCATAGACATGTGGAAGACATCATGTAGATTTGCCAATTCAGACGGCAAATCCAACCTGTAAGCTACAGGTCCAATCCTCTCAACAATAGGATATGGACCCATATATCTAGGGGTCAACTTACCCCTCTTGCCAAACCTCAGAACTCCCTTCCACGGTGAAACCTTCAAGTAAACCTCGTCGCCAACCTCAAACTCAAGAGGTCGACGTCGTCTATCAGCATAACTCTTCTGTCTATCCTGTGCAGCTTTCAACTGATCCCGAATCACTGATATCTTTTCAGTAGTCACATCAACTAGCTCGGGTCCAAGAATTTTCTTCTCACCCACCTCATACCAACAAACTGGCGATCTACACTTTCTGCCATAAAGAGCTTCATATGGAGCCATTCCCAGACTAGAATGGTAGCTATTATTATATGCAAACTCTATTAGGCCTAAGTGTTCTTCCCAGTTACCTCTAAACTGTAACACGCATGCCCTCAGCATGTCTTCAAGGGTCTGAATGGTCCTCTCAGATTGACCATCTGTTTGTGGGTGAAACGCTGTACTGAACTTCAACTTCGTGCCCAACGCATGTTGTAACTGATTCCAGAATCTAGATGTGAACTTTGGATCTCTGTCAGAAATAATAGAAACTGGAATCCCATGCAACCTGATTACCTCATTTACGTAAATTTTTGCCAGCCTTGAAGCGTCAAAGGTTGACTTGATTGGAAGAAAATGAGCAGACTTAGTTAGTCTATCCACAATTACCCAAATCGAGTCCGAACTCTTGGGCGTCCTGGGTAATCCTACCACAAAGTCCATAGTGATGTGATCCCATTTCCATTCTGGTATAGGAAGCGACTGCAAAGTACCAGCAGGTTTCTGATGTTCAGCCTTAACCTGCTGACACACCCCGCACCTAGCTACGTATTCAGCCACATCCTTTTTCATGCCAGTCCACCAGTACAGCTCCTTGAGGTTCCTGTACATCTTTGTGTTACCTGGATGCATGGCATACATAGAAGTATGCGCTTCTTCAAGAATCTGCTCTTTCAACTCACTGTTTCCAGGTACACACAACCTATTATGAAGATACAACATGCCTTCATCAGAAAACCTGAACTCTGTCCTCTTACCCTCTGACATCTCCTGCATGATTTGCCATAACTCATTATCACTCTGATGCAATTCTTTAATCTGATTATAAAAAGTAGGTCTAACTTGCATCTGTGCAATCAGCCCACTCTGTCTTGTCACTTCCAAGTCCAAGTTCAACCTTCGCATATCTACGAGCAGGTCTCTCTTGAAACATGCCATAGAAAATGCATTGGCTGAAGAACTTGACTTTCTACTCAAGGCATTAGCTACAACATTTGCCTTACCAGGATGGTAATCGACTGTCACATCATAATCTTTAATCAACTCCAGCCATCTGCGCTGTCTCAAATTCAAATCTTTTTGAGTGAAGATATATTTCAGGCTCTTATGGTCGGTGAACACCTGACATGTTTCACCATACAAATAGTGACGCCACGTCTTAAGAGCATGAACTATAGCAGCTAATTCCAAATCATGAATAGGGTAATTCTCTTCATTTTTCTTAAGCTGTCTAGATGCGTAAGCAACAACTTTACCTTCTTGCATCAGTACACAGCCTAAACCTCTTCTAGAAGCATCACAGAACACTGTATAGCCTTTATCTGCTTCGGGCAGAACCAACATTGGTGCTGAAGTCAACCTCTTCTTCAAAATCTGAAAACTTTTCTCACAATTTTCAGACCAAACAAACGGTACATCCTTCCTCGTCAAGCGTGTCAAGGGTGATGCTAACACACTGAAATTCTTTATGAACCTTCTGTAATAACCTGCCAAACCCAAGAAACTTCTGATCTCAGTAGGAGTCGTAGGCTGTTCCCACTGAAGCACAGACTCAACTTTCTTAGGATCCAAACTGACTCCATCTCTCGAGATAACATGTCCAAGAAATGCTACCTCAGCCAACCAGAACTCGCACTTGCTAAACTTAGCAAACAACTGGTGTTGTCTCAACAACTGCAACACTATTCTCAAGTGTTGCTCATGTTGTTCCTCGTCTCTGGAATAGATCAGAATATCATCTATAAAGACTACAATAAACTGATCTAGAAAAGGTTTGAAAATCCGATTCATCATATCCATAAAGGCTGTTGCGGCATTGGTCAGCCCAAACGACATGACCAAGAACTCATAATGCCCATACCTGGTTCTGAAAGCTGTTTTGGGAATATCAGAAGCCTTTATCCTGAGCTGATGATATCCGGATCTCAAATCAATTTTAGAAAAGATCGTCGCTCCACGCAACTGATCAAACAGATCATCAATTCTCGGCAAAGGATATTTATTCTTTATTGTGATCTTGTTCATTTGCCTGTAATCTATACAAAGACGCATGGTTCCATCCTTTTTCTTAACAAACAAGACTGGAGCACCCCATGGTGAAGAATTGGGTCTAATGAAACCCTTATCTAACAACTCCTGCAACTGTACCTTGAGTTCTTTCAACTCCGCAGGTGCCATTCTGTAGGCCGGCAGCGCTACTGGATGACTACCTGGATATATCTGAATTTCAAAATCAATGTCTCTGACAGGAGGTAAGCCTGGTAACTCTTCTGGGAAAATGTCAGAGAACTCACGAACTACAGGCACATCATAAACACTGGTGGTGCTCTTTTCTGCTCTGGTGTCAACTACATGAGCAAGGAACTCTTCACATCCTTTCTGTAACATCTTATCAGCTACAGCAGCTGATATTATGCATGTAGGCAGAACTTTCCTGTCTCCAGTAAAGACACAAGAAAATTCTCCTAATTGAAAGGTAGCTTCCTTTTTCCAGCAATCGAGTTGCACTCGATATGTCTCAAGACAATCCATACCCAAGATGACTTGAAAAGTATTTACATCCAAGGGTATGAGATTAGCAGCAAAGGTAAAACCTCCAAAAGATAACAGGCATCCGGGACAGGACTCAGATAAAACTGTCGGTCCACCTAGTGGAACTCTCAACACTAACTCATCTGCCAACTCTTGAGTTAACAGATTAAGTTCAACAACTAAAGAACGTCGTATAAAAGAATGAGTAGCTCCCGGATCTATCAAAACTGAAACTGGTATACTATTAAACAAAAGCATCTCTCCTGTAACGACTTGTGAAGAGATTATACCTTCCTAAGGTGTCAAAGAAAAGAAACGTGCTGAAGCTCTCCCTCTGCCACGTTGTCCTCTCTGACCACTCCTGCCACTAGACGCTTCACCACCTCTAGAACCAGAAGCCACAGAGGAACTCGGAACATCATGGTATTGAGGATGAAAAGCTTGTGATGCCGCTTGATGAAGTTGAGGACAATCCCTTCTAAGATGTCCTATTTGTCCACAGGCAAAACAACTTGGACCCCAACACTGACCAGTATGTGGTCTACCACATTTATTACATAGCGGTATCTCTTGTCTCTGAGGACCTGATACTGACATTGATGACCCTGAAGACTGTCCACTAGTGGCACTGCTCCATCTTCCTGGGTTATATCCTCCTCTACCTCTAGAAGTAGTGACATTCTCAGATCTCTGTCTGCCAAAACAACCAAAGCCACGTCCAAGTTTAGAAAAGAAACCTCTACCTCCACCTCTGAATCCACCACTGGACTGTCCTCCACTGAACTCTGCAGATCTCTTCTTAGATTCGGGCACTCTATCAGCATTCACAGATTCTTCAACTTGTCTGGCAGCCTCAACAAACTCACCAAAATTCTCTCTATTCCTCCTGCTAGTAGCAGAAACTGTATGCCGGATCTCTGGCCTTAGCCCTTCCTGAAACCTTCTGCATCTCTCTATGTTGTCAGGAACAAGTTGTGGACAGAAATTAGCTAACCGTGTGAAAAGCGCTTCATATTCTGTAACTGTCATGTTCCCCTGCTTGATATTCTGCAACTGCCTGATTTTCTCATTAAGGAAAGTGGGTGGATAGAATTTGAGATGAAACTCCTCAGAGAAATCCTACCAGGAAAGCTATGTGCCTCTTCTCTTTTCCTCCACACCACGCCACCATAGCTCTGCATCACCTGTCAGAAGGTAGACTGCATAATTGATCTTCTTGTCTTCTGGAAGCTCCATCAGACGAAAGACCTTCTCAATCTGTCTAAACCACTCATCAGCCTCTGCGGGATTTGTGGTGCCACTGAACTCTGTGCCACCAAGCTTCTTCACAAGCTCATAAGATCGCATCAGATCTTTACTGCTGGTAGAAGAAGATTCTCGCCTATCAGCCTTGTATCTCTCCTTGGTCTCCAAGAACATCCTGTACATCCGGGATGCTTCATCCACGTGGTCACCACCACCTGGACCCAAGTATCGCGGATCAGGGCCAACATGGCTCTCGGCTTGATCATCACGATCAAAACCTCTTCCTGCCATCTGCAATGATATAATAGAATATTTCCTATTAGAAAATTACAGATAGGAGAAAGACACCTAAACCTTAATCCTATTGGTCTCTTATCGTCCCCTGACCTTGAGTAACTAAGTACTCAAACCTAGGCTCTGATACCAAAAATTGTCGCGCCCCAATCTCACATTAAACACAAACCACCGGATTAGGGCACGACAGGTGGGATTATACACATAAGCCAAACACTCTTCACTGTTAAAGACACATTTAAAGAGATTAACAGAATAAACAGATTTAAGCTGTAAAATGAAACTAAGCAGACTGCGGAAGCATTTCTATTAACTGATAGGAAATTAAACAAGTCTACAGCACACTGCATTGTTCAACGTAAAATAAAGCATAACAGTTAATTTACATCTTTATACATATTCTCTCTCTCACTCACACCTTGTCCCGAAGATCGGGGGGAATGGACTAAGAGACCTTCTAACTAGACTAACTACAAACCTTCTATCAACTAAGTGTTAGGATGATACGATCCTTCCGACTCCTGAAGCTGGTGCTGACCTGAAAATGTTTGAGTAGAGGGGTGAGCCTACTCGCTCAGTGAATAACATTTCACTTAGCTATCAATAAACAACTCGTCAGGTTCAATAATTGAAAGTAAACAGGTGTACAGTTTAAGCAGAGCAATTCTATGACATAGCAGGTGTTCAGAAAATAATCATATTCCTATGCAACATCAGGTGTTCAAGAAGAAAGACAGTTATATAAATTTACTATGATCCTAATTGCTTTTTCATCCATTTTATTGTTATTCCCTAAATATATGCAGTTTACTCTGCATATAAAGATCCGCACCAAGTTCATGCTACGGCCCCACCGTACAAGACTTAGCGACACACCCGGGAATGCTAAGTCTGACGCCAGCCCTGTTCTGCCACAGGACCACAGGCTCTCCGGCCTACAGGCTCTCCGGCCTCAATGCACTACTCCGAGTGCTCTCTCGACTCCTCCTACTAACCTGAGCACACAGGCGGAGGGTCACAGGGTTACCTTCGTGACTCCGCACGAATGGTGTTAGATAACCAAGTTTTCTGGTGAAACCGCAGCGCCATTGTGACACAAGCACAATTGTTGTTAGACACTGCCCTTTTTCTCTTTCCTCGTTTGTCCGCGACACAAGCACGAATGATGTTGCAACACGAGTTTCACCCCAAAGCTGTAGATACCACTTAGGGGTTCTACGGTGTTAGGGCATCTAAGTCTATACTTGATTAACGAATAACATAAATAACACATTATAACTGTAAACACAGAATTTCCTCTTTCTCATCATTCTTATTACACAATTCAAGTTCCAATGAACTTATTAAACTATTACTGAAGCAATCAGACATTTAAAATGAGTTAAATAATGATTTCTAAATGAATTGCCACTCACCACTTGAAACTCGGCCGATCCCTATGGAACTCGGCCGAGCGTTTCCCTGGTTCTGAAACTCGGTCGAACAAATCTCGGCCGACCAACTGGAATCTCGGCCGATCCCTAGGGGAACTCGGCCGACCAACTCACCGCTTGAAAAACCTACAAAGGAAACTCGGCCGATCAGGACCAAACTCGGCCGACCAAATCACTGTTCGTATATCTACTTCAGGAAACTCGGCCGATCCAGACTGAAACTCGGCCGATCCGGAAAACGCTGTACAAAAGCCCTAAATAAGAACTCGGCCGACCGAATTGGAAACTCGGCCGAACCGCGCACAGGCAGAACACAAAAACGGCCTGCAGAAGTCGATTTCTCTCGAATCGACGGGCAAACTTCGAGCAAACACCGCGAAACGATCACAAACGACCCATACAACTAAACCGTACCTGAAAGGAAGAAAGGAACAAGCTAGGGCTGCTCCGAGCACCCCCAATTCCTTGACCACTTTTCTTGCAAACGCAGCTCCAGCTGCAAAACTGATTCGATTCGATGAAGGTGATGATCTACGGAGGGAAGGGACGATCTACAACAACTAATTGGAGCAAAACGACGCTCCAGAGCTTCTCCCTCCTCAGCTCCTTCTCTCTTTCTCTCTCTTCCTCTCTTTCTCTCACGCAAGGAACAGAACGCTTCCTGCGTTCTGCGTTTCTGAGAAATGAAACGAGAAAGGGAGAAAGGAAAGATAAGGAAGAAAACTTAGGGGCCACATTGCAAATTTCGAAACTTTCGCAAAATTACAATCGGGTCCCTAGAAGCCCAAAAACTTGCAACTTTTGACTCGAAGGTCGGATTTGAACGATTTCTCTGGCAACGCTTCAAGCGTAAGATCTTACATACTTTAGAAGCTAGAAAACACACTAAGCACATATCTTGTCCATTTTAAGCATTATTAACAAAAACAGGCTTATAACTTAATACATCAGCTAAACACATGCTGAACAACTTACTTACGGGATAAGCTCGACGCGGGTCGTAACAAGTAAGATGCCTGAGGGGGTATCATATGGGAGGGGATGCAAAAGAAAAATAAATATCACCCCCTCTACCCTGAGTGAAAGACTAGGAGGGTCATCTCAACTAGGTATGGATGTGAAAAGGTGATTGATGACTTAGGCATGATAGAAGTAGTGGAGGACAGACTGGTGGACGCTGGGTTGTTGAAGCTGCTTTTCACAGTACAAACCACTTAAGTGGAGTTGATGCAATGTTATTTGCAAAACTTGAAAAAGTTAAAATTAGAGGGGTAGAAGCAATCAAATTTGACATATTGAACAAGATCCACACACTCATTGCTTCTAAATTGAATTACATTTTTTCAACGGATCTTGAGGAGGCCAAGAAGCTGAATGATGGCCAGATTTAAAGGGAAATGGACATTGACTATTTTGACTAATGGTATGACTTGACTGGGAGTTCAATTTACATAGTTGGTGAGTCAAAAACCGTGGCAATCAACAACCCTTTGATCTGGTATGTGCAAAAGGTCATAGCTAATACAATTTTAGGAAGATATGACAATCAAGGGAGCATCTCACCGAAAGACCTCTTTTTTTTACACGGGATTATCAAAAGAAAATAGCTCAACCTAGGAGAACCTTTGATAGTCCATATCAGATCAATTCCTTTCAAGAGAAAAACTCCATTTGTCATGGAAGGAATTGTAACCTCAATTGCATTATCCCTATGGTGTGATATCTCAGGTCTCATAGAGGCTGAGGGATCATAGTTTGTTGATTTGAAATACCTCATTCACTCCCAAATGATCACTATCAAAAACAAAAGATTGATGTATGATGTGAAGCCCAGAGTAAAGACACAAAATCTAGAGCTTCCCTATCATGCTTCCCCACTTCTCTCTGCTATGGGTATCCCTGACCTTCTAGATGAAAAGCTGAAATAGTGGAAGAAAAGTATCCCCAGGGAGAACTACCAAGGGAAAGCCATTATTGTATGTGAAAGAGTGGGAGAGTCAAATGTCTGAGGGCAGTAAGAAGAAGAAGAAGACCAGTGAAGACAAGCTCGTAGGGTGATAATAAGGGAGGAGGCAACATCCCAACTACAACAACCTTCAACAAACGCCTACGACATGTCACCCATACAGGTGCAACTTGAAGACATTCAAAAGACACAACAAGATATGCAACTCATCCAAAAATTCATGTGGCATGGCCAACAACAAATGCACTACTAGGTCAACCACATGTATCATTACCACCATGCACAAGATGAAAGGAACCCCAAATGGGGTGAAGATTTTTGGAGTGGTATCTCAGACTACCAGTTAACATATCCACCTCCTATGGATAACTACCAGTGTCACTTCTACTAGTTCCCTCTAGACTGCCCAGGTCATTCACCTCCTCTAGTAAGCCCTCATCATCAGCAGCTAGGCCAGCCACAATAGAGAGACATACCACCTAACCCACCCTAGCAGTAGTGATTCTTACCCTACCGCCTAAGCTTTAGTTTCATGTTGAGGACAACATGATTCAAAAGTTTGGGGTGGTAGGGTGGTATGCACCGCCCTCTCTGTCTCTCTCATTTTATTTGATATGTTCGCCTTACTGATTGATTGTTTGTCACCACCATATCCAGCATAGAGTTCCTTTTACTTGCATACATGTAGTTCTTTTTCATGCATTTTGAGTAATTTTTCAAAAAATTTGCTCTTTTGACCATTCCATCTCATGCATTGAATTGCCATGTAGTTTTTGGTAAATTTTGTGTGTATTAACTAGAACTTTATGATTTATGCTTTTATTTCCCTAAAGTAGGTTTTGATGTGATTAAAGTACAAATTGGCACCATTTTGACCAATTTTTCCCAAACTTGAATGTTCTTACCCAATAACATGTTTTAACTGAATCTCTATCTATTGTGATAAGAATGATTAAATTTTGGACAATGTAACGTGCTTTTGATTTTATTGGCTAGAATGAATCATATGTAGGAATCTTGTATGTGCTCTAAGAATCTTGAAATAATTTGTTGTTTTGAGTAAAAAGTGTGATACTTTCAAGTCTTGAACGTTTGAGATTTATTCATTCTATATGAAAAGGATGCAATCTACCATACTGTTCATTTCATGTATGACTTGTTTGATCGGTGAATGATACATGGACTAGCTTGTTTGAGTGATATTATACATGAATTTTCACTGCTTGTGGCCCTATGAAAGCCTCTTTCACTCGATATTTCTTCTACCATCTTCTTACCTCTCTGCCTCATGAAAGGATGCCAAAGTGCATGTATTAGCCTTGGCCACTCCTAAAGTTTGGGGTGACCATATCTTTACCTCCCTACTTCACTCTCACCACATGTGCCCTACCTACTCCAAGGGTGAATAAAAGAAAAAAAAATCAAGAAACAAATAAAGGATGTTCCTATTTAAGAACATCCCAACAAAGAAAAGATGAGTGTAATAGCACTCCACCCTCTTCCATTGCCATTTCTTCTCCTTTTATGCCTAGTAGGGCTAGGGTAAATCAACTCTAGCCCTCATCTCCTTACACAAGCCAAGTGATCTTGAGTAGTAAAATGAAGTTTATGGGGAGTCTCTAACAAGCAAAATAGTAATCCTAACCTTTTAAATGTATTTCATGCATGATATGGTTTATTCGCAACTTTATGAAAATTGCATCACTTGCATATGTGAATGGTGTCCCATATTCTGAGTTATTGTGCTATATGATTGATTCACACTTAACATATAAAAATGAATAGAGAGTAGTGGATTGCATGCCAAATTCCTCATGTGAATTCTTTTTAGCCTATAAACATCACAATGATTGCATTTTCCATGAACTCATTGGTTGAATTGAAAGAGAGACTAAGTTGGAGCATACTTGAGGACAAGTATGTTTTAATTTTGGGGTGGTTATGCAGCCCTATTTTAGGGCTTCATCTTGTGTCTTTTTGCATTATAATCACATCTAAACATGTTAGATTGCAATTCATTTCCCCCAATTTGAATTATATATCAAATGCACTTATGGATGATTTTTGCATGTTTTTTAGGGCACTTGTGCATGCATTGTATGCAAAGGAGAGAGATGGATGTAAATATTCCTCATGCATTCCTTGGATGGACAAGAATTGATACAGAGAAAAAAGGAGTCGTTTGAAGAAGTTTGGAGCCAAGATCAGCAGCTTGGGCCCCTACCTTGTCGGAGCTACATCACCATAGTCATGATGAAATGCCCAAAACGTCATAGTGCACTCACAAGATTTGTACATGAATACTCATGGCCATGGAACCCCAAAACCATCATGACCACTGAATACAACACACTCATTTCCAGCAGAATGGCCATGGCTGAAGCTCTCCATCACCCCCACGGTGCCAAGCCACGACCTTGCTGAAATGGTCCAAAAATAAACAGTGAACCTGCATGAAATACAAATGAATGGCCACAGTCATGGCCATCAGAACGAATATGGCCCATGAAGGCTACCTCACTTGTGGTGCGCTCCACAACCGCACCAAACTAAAGACAAGACAGACACAAGATGTAGAATGACCATGACACCATCCCTCCACCACAACTGTGGCAGCCACCATGGTCATAGCCACTCCATATATTTCCCTCTACCTCACAACATACCTCCACCATGCCCGTATCATCCCCCACGACCATCTCACTCAACCCCAACCATGGTCGTGGCACTACCACGAACATGGTGACCACCAAATCCTACCCAACTTTTCTACTACATTTCTATTTCTACCCCCACTTAACCTAGTGCTTCCCCACCACCTATACATATATGTGGCAGCCACATCACAAGGTTACCCACTCCTTATCTAATTCCTAGCATTCATTACTCCCCTCCTTGCGTTCAAGACCTTCACCTACCTCCCACCTTCCATTTCCACTCCTTTTCCACCCAAAAATCATAGTTTTCTAGGGTTTTCCACCATAATCCCCTATATATTATCATGCCATTTCCATCTTTGGAAGGAGGTGCTTCATTCTACAATAGCTAGGAGGTGAAGCAGAAGAAGATTCCATGAGCTCCATAGCCTTGTACCTCTTTCTTCTCTCCTTTTTGTTCTTTTGTTTAATTATGAGTAGCTAAGCCCCTTACGGTGGGTTGTTTGGGGTAAAAATGATACTTTGATACCAAGTTGGGGGAAGATGATGTGTAAACTTTATGATTTTGTTCTATGATGATTGTTTGCTATTTATATCGCATTTCTCATTCTTCTACTTGTTGTTTGTGTTTAAGAATATGATTTTCTTGTGATTTTGTGCTTGAAGCCACCTATGTCTGGGAGAAGATAGCATATGTGGGGCTATTTTGGGAGTTTCTCCTAGGTCCAACTAGTGGATCCCTAGATAGCACCCCATCTTCCCCTACATATATTCCTTCTCCTACTCCTAGGTGTGTGATCTAAGTAGCTAGTATAGGGTTGATTGGTGTAATTTGCTAGGAGTTTTCTAAAATTTAGGTGGTGAGTAATGTGGGGTGAAATACCCTCACCTCTACTCCCCAATTCTACCTTTGGCTACCAATCACACTAAGAAATCCTATGCTAGAAACATAGATTAGTCAAATCCTAGTGAAATATCACCTATACCTTAGACTAACTAATAGTGGAGGGTGATTTTCTAGCATTTGACCAGTCGTTAGGTTTAACAATCTAGAATGAATGATTAAGCTTTCTTATTCTATATTCCCCCCAATTAGAATCCTAGTGTTATTCCCAAAGATCCCACCTATGTTTATCATTTCTAAAACCCATATTATTAACTTAGCTTTCTCTTTCTAATTAGTAGCTTGCTTTCAATTGCTTCTCAATTAATTGCTCAGTTCTTGCTAGTTAGGTTTTGCTTGATTAGTTAGTTCTCTTTTGTGCTTGCCAGTTTTGATCTTGCTAGTTAGTTTTAGTCTAGGTCATTCATTTCTCTAGATTATTAATTGCTATTTTAGTGTAGTCTCTTGTTCTTTCTTAGTTAATTGTCTTGTCTTGCTCCTTAGACTTAACTTGTTTAGGGTGACTTATGGTTTTGATAATCTAGCTTCCTTCTTTCCTTTAATTTCTTGTCTCGTTAGTTTAATCAAACAAACCATCAACAAACTCTAAAAACCCTACTCTTCACTTTAGGAACATAGTCACCCTAACTTAGCTCTCTCTCCCTATGGATCGACCTCTTTACTTGCCTCTCACCTACACTACAACACGATCTTGTGCGCTCGGGGGTGATATATTTTGATTTATGTGATTGTGTTATTGTAGGGCCCCCTTATAAATATCAAAAGATCCCAAGTACGTGAAAACACAGCAGATGTCTAGGTTGCTAAAGCCAGATCCTTTGTTTTTGCATCTTTTTCTTCTGAAAAACTTTTGTAGAGAACAATGATGAAAACCATGTAATAGATTTAGTTTCTTTTCCTTTGCGCTTATATTGACATTTTATATGTATCTAGTGCATACTTACTTACTTGGAATATTATACATGCATCCTTTAATATCTATTATCTTTATGTAAAGATGGATGTTTTGTATTTCCTTTAAATTTTAGTAAGGAAGTGATCTCGTCTCTTTACATTGTAGTTCCAAGTGGCAAAGTTTGTTGATGGTGATGTTTCATGCATCTTCCAAGGAGATAGGAAGATTCTTCCAATCTGTTTGGTGTTGGCAATGCTGGCAGAGAAGCTAATGGTGTAGGGTTGTGATGTGTTCTTGGCCCATGTGGTGGATACCAAGGCAAGGAGTCCAAGCATCCAGGAGGTGCCAATTGTCTATGAGTTCGAAGAAGTCTTTCTATATGAGTTCTCAGGTGTTTCCCCCAGTTAGAGAGATTGATTTTGAGATCAATCTAATTCATGGCACGCAGCTGATATCACAGACACCATACATGATGGCACCAGTTGAGATGTCAAAATTAAGGAAACAGTTGTAAGAGCTGTTTGATAAGGCTTTATCAGACTGAGCACGTCTCCTTGTAGTGCTCCCATGTTGTTAGTGAAAAAGAAAGATGGATCTATGAGGTTGAGCATTGATTACAGATAGTTGAACAAGGTGACAATCAAGAACAAGTATCCTTTGCCATAGATGGATGATATGTTCAACCAGTTGTGAGGTGCCACGGTGTTCTCAAAGATATATTTGAGGTTAGGATATCACCATTTGTGGATCAAGACAGATGCCATACCAAAGCATCTTTTAGGACAAGGTATGGTCACTACAAGTTCATAGTTATGTCGTTCGGTCTAACCAATGCACTAATAGTGTTCATGTGTTTAATGAACAGGGTGTTCAGACTGTATCTTGATCAATTTTTGATGGTATTCATAGATGACATCCTGATATACAACTGAGATAGTTGGAAGCATGAACAACATTTGTGTTAGGCATTGACCTTGTTGAGACAGCATTGGTTTTACGTGAAGTTTAGCAAATGTGAGTTTTGGATGAAGGAGGTACCCTTTCTTAGACATGTGATATCTGGTAAGGGTGTTCGTGTGGACCCCAAGAAGGTGGAGTCCGTGATAGAGTGGGAATAACTGAAGATTCTAACAGATGTCCACAACTTTTTCGGTTAAAGAAGGTTCATCAAGAACTTCAATGCTATAGTGTTACCCCTAATGAAGCTGACAAGGAAAGATGTACCTTTAGTCTGTGATGACAAGTGTCAATGTGCTTTCCAATTATTGAAGGAGAATCTGACAAGTACACCCTTGCTAGTGCTACCAGAGCAGAGAAAAGGCTATATTGTCTTTTGTGATGCCTCGAGGAATGGTCTGGGTTGTGTGTTGATTTAAGATAAGAATGTGATCTCTTTTGTGTTATGATAGTTGAAGAGCAAGAGGAGAACTATACTACCCATGATCTAAATCTTGTAGCGGTGGTCCATGCCTTGAAAATTGGGGGGCATTATATGTATGGCGAGAAGTGTCAGATCTTCACCGACCACAGGAACCTCAAGTACATCTTTTCATAGAAGTATTTGAACATGTGGTAGAGACACTGGATGGAGATGATTAAAGACTATGATTGTACTATAGATTTTCATCCAGTGAAGGCAAATGTGGTGGAAGACGCTTTGAGTAGGAAGTCTTCTTTGTCTTCATCTATTGAGAAGGTGTAGTTATGTACGTTGGTGTTCCATAAGAGAGACATGTTGATCTCCTAGTGTCAGATGAATGTGAAGTTGGAGGTGTCCATGCTAGAGGAACTATTGGGATAGTTACAGAGGAAGCCTATGTTGAGATAGCAGATCAAAAGGTTTAACATGATGATATTATGATACAAAATATCTAATTAGAATTTGGCATCAAGAAGCGTGATGGCTTCCATGAGGCTGAGGATGGGATAATATGTTACCATAGCAAAGTTTAGGTACCTGATGTTGATAATCTGAGGAAGATGGTCTTAGAAGAGGCTCACTCTTCAATGTGCTCTATGCATCCAGGTAGTACCAAGATGCACCATAATCTTAAAGATTTGTATTGGTGACCTACCTTGAAGCATGACGTGGCTGAGTTTGTTGTCAGATGTCCTATGTGTTAGCAAGTTAAAGCAGACCATCAAAAGCCTACAGGAACTTTGCAACCTTTTCCTATACCATAGTGGAAATGTGATCATGTTACAATGGACTTTGTGGTTGGTCTATCTAGGAAAGCCAAAGGTCATTATTCCATTTGGGTAATAGTTGACCAGTTGACAAAGATAGGACACTTTTTATCTGTGCAGATGATGTATACAGCAGAGAAGCATGCACAGATATATGTTGATGAGATAAAGTGTTTACATGGTTTCCCAACTAGCATTGTGTCTGGCAGAGGTCCTCATTTTACCAATCATTTCTGGGAATGTCTGCACAAAATGAGGATACATAGTTGAAGTTCTATATAGTGTTTCACCTACAGATAGATGGACATTCAGAAAGGACAATCTAGATCTTAGAAGATCTGTAGAGGGCTTGTGTTTTGTAGTTCTTGGGCAGTTGGTATGTCCACCTCAGTTTGCTAGAGTTTGCCTTCAATAATAGCTATCAGAGGAGTATTGATATGGCACCATACGAGGCGTTGTATGGGAGGCATTATAGATCCCCTTTGTGTTGGTACGAGACTAGTGAATATCATCTTTTACATCCTGAGCTTGTGCAACAGATGATAGAGAAGATCAGAGTGATTCAACAATAATTGAATGTAGCACAAGACTGGTAGAAGTCATATGCTAATAATCAACGAAGACCCTTGGATTTCCAAGTGTTAGATAGAGTGTATCTCAAGGTCTCTCCTTGGAATGACATTTTGAGGTTTAGGAAGAACGGTAAGTTGGCTCCCTGGTTTATGGGACCTTACCCTATGGTGGAACATTTTGGGATGGTCTCTTACAAGTTAAAGTTGCCACCTGAGTTGCACATAATACATCCAGTGCTTCATTTGTCTATGTTGAGAAAGTGCCACCCTGATACAAAGATGGTATTGCATCTAGTGGACATTGAGTTGGATGAGGACATATCTTATGTGGAAGATCCTATTTGATTCTTGATAGGAGGATCAAGAAGTTGAAGAAGAAGGACATTGAGTTGGTGAAGGTTATGTGGCATAATCTTGGCATAGAGGAAGCCATGTGGAATCTTGAGGAAGAGATGCTTAGGAAGTACCCATCTCTTTACGTGTAGGATTTCAGGGTTAAAATCCTTGTTAGGGGTTTATGGTTGTAAGACCCCTGACCTAGCTTAGTTCTTGACTATGCTTGATTTTCTTAATAAGATGGTTATCCTTAATCTAATCCTTTGAGATGCTTTTATAACATGTGACCACCTTATGTTTTCAGTTTGGTCATGTTTGAATTAAATTTGAGCTATGGATCCTTGTTTTGAACCAAGTTGCAATTTACCCATGTTGAGGGGTTATCTTGCAATTTGTCACATGTAGAGTGTGCCTTTTTTCTTTGGCATCATGAGAGAGAAAATGATGTAGAGGAGCACCTTTCTTGGACCATGGTTGATGATGTGGAATCATGTGGTGATGTTAGGGTTTCTAGGGTTTTGCTTGGTGGAGCATAGTGTCGACCATGTTGAGCTTAGTTGAGTGTTGTGACATGTGTTCTGACCATGTTGGTCTTTCTTGAGTGTTTTTTGACTGACACACCTTCTTTGGGTGATGTTTGTTTTGACCCTTCATGTGTCTCGACTACAACAAGGGTGGTGGTGACCCATGTGGTTGAATACTCCACAAAGGTTGTATCACCATATGTTGCATGCAAGTGTTTCTTGGTTGCATGGCTATTTCCTTGGAGGACAAGTTTCCTTTTGGTGCTCCCTTGTGTTGACACCACATAACTACCACCTCCCTCCTACCAACATGTATATATGATCTCTCTTTTACATGCAAGAAACTCTTTTATCTCTCTTTTCTTCTCCTTTCTTGTTTGGCTGACCTTGGAGCTTGGTGGATCTAGAGGGTGCTGATCTTGGTGCTTTGATGGCCGATCACCTTTGCATGTGATTTTCTTGAGCTTGATCTTCCTTCTTGCGGTGATCTGTGGTGATCTTCTCCCTAGGTAAGTGGTTTTGAACCTTGATCTCATTTTCTTTGCACTACACCTTTTCCTCTTCCTTCTTGGCCATTATACTATGGTTATATCATGGTGGTCATCTTGAGAGAAACTTCTCTTGATAAGGTTTAGAGACTATGTTTGACATTGTGGTACCCAAGTGGGAGGAAGATTTCTTCTCTTTGTCCTTTCTTCTTATTTGGTTTGGCCTAGAGTTTTTCAACTCTTTCATTAGCTCTTCTTTGACCATGGTGTTCTTCTCTTTGGAGGTGACCTTGTATACGAAGTGTTGACTTTGGTTGGAGCTTCTTCCTCACTCTCATATTTCATGACCTTTGGAGCTTGGTCACTCCATAAGGCGGGTTGTATAACTCTCTACCTTCTTCTATTATTTGCACCTTAATTGAGCTTGCATACTACTATTTTCATCTCAAAAATGTAATATAAAGTTGATAGATGATGTTTCCATAATTTTAGGGTTTAATAATTTGTAGTGTTCTCATGTAGATTGATCTCTTTCTTAACCCTAATTTCATGAACCCAATTCTTATGTAATGGTTGAAGGGAAATGGTTACATGCAACATGATTCTTGGCTTTATCAACATGATATGGTTCGACTCTTATGTTTTTCTTGGAGTTTTGAGTCAGTTTTTCTTGAGGTTGAAGCTTGGTCTGCTCTCTCCTAGTTTTGTTTCTTGGGTGTTCATGAAGGCGTTTGTTTTCAGGGTTGGACACCCATGCTTTTATGAGAATTGATCTTGGTGACGCTTGGTGTTTTTGGAATTTAACAACTATTTTGGCATGCACATTTTCCCTTGGTGTTTTTGGTCAAGACACACTTGTGTGGTCCATATGTTTTTCTGGTCAATACCTTGTTTGGTTTGAATGAGGTGTGCCTTGTGATGTGTATCTGGCGCAACACATACCTTTGGTAACAGATGCAATCCTAACCATAATTGTTGATGGTCGTAACACCTAACTATTGCTACACTTGCTTTCAGTGATGTTTTGATTCGGCCGAGACACTTGTTTTGATGGTTGTTCGAGATACATGTAGGTGTTGCCGTCACAACACCATGTTTTGTTAGATGGTCGACACACATACATGGGTGCATGGTATCTACATATGTGTAACAAGATTATGGTTTCTACATGAGTGCATGTGATTGATGGTTAACACATAGTGCTAATTAAATGATGGTTTATTTAACCCTAATCATGTTTCTGTGTTCCAAGAAAGTGGGAGATGAGGTATTTATGGTTTGGTGATAGGTGATTGAAATGGAGCCTTCATCAGTTAAGTTTGTGGAATCCTAACCCTAATTATAGGGTATCCTATGCTTATTGACTTTGCTTGAATAAATAACATGTGATTATATTTTCTATCTCCTACTTGTAAAATTATAACCTTGCAAGTTGAATGTGTGTCTCAGCTTGTGAATTCTATGGTGGTAATCATACGATACAGGGTGATGGCTATAAGCCTTGATGAAGCATGTTGAGATCATAATGATATGATGGATCTTATGACCAGATAGAGGCTTAATGCCTAGTGTGAGGTGTTATCCTCCATTGATGTGATGAGGGATTGGTATCCCATGGTAGTGCAACTATAGTGATAGACTTGTATGTCTAAGTGATAATGTTGATGACCTTGAATTGGCAGTGGTATCAAGTGATAGTGTGACAAGTTTACACCTTGAATATTTTATTTTTTATGGAGTTGTATTATTCCCTTATCTTTATATAATTTGTTTAGGTTTTATACATTGTAACTTGATTGATGCTAAAAGACACCCAATTCGATTAACTAATCAAGTGAAACCCTAATTGTGTAGGTTCCATGTGCCATAGATCCACTCCAGTGTCAGAACTTGTTGGCTATTGAAACATGTCATTCCTATGGGAAAATCAGAGCGCATATTTTTTAATATGTGGGGGTGCAAGTCAAGTATCTCCTTGCATCTACAACTACATGTTGGATAGGATGATTGTGGCCATACCTAGCCCTTTCTATGAGATGATCATGTGTGAGTTGTAGTCCTTTATGATATGTGATAGGAAGCAATTGAACTACATTTGATTCCTCTTTCTAGAACGACCATGTGTGAGCCTATTCTCTAGCACCGATATCAAGGTGGGCAAGGTGTTTTATAAGGACGACCATGTGTGATCCTATCCTTTCTCTTGACCATATGTCACTATTGCAATTGACTAATATGTCTCAGTAGTGTTTTTTTCTCTAACCAAGAGGTGTTGGAGAGGTTGTGGATTTTGGCTCTTCTATAGACGTTGTATAGTACCAATTTTGACTTCATCATGGTTAGTTGGATTTGATTGGTATGACTCAAATCCTCAGGACTTAATAATAAGACGTAATATAGCTATGTAGTATATTTTCTTAGGGTCAAAATGTGCTTCACATTGGATGACCCCTTTACCTTATCTTTGTAAAGCATTCTTGAATTATAATGTGGTAAGAGAAAGAAATTATTATGCATGTTTTTGATTTTTCTTCTTAGAATTTGAATTATTCTACTACTCAGTGGTAACTGCCTAGTTTGGTTAATCTGTGTTGCCATGTTAATATATATCATTGATCTGAATCTTCTCAACATAATGATAATGTTATCTATCTGCTTTAGTTTTCCCGTGCATATAATAGATGTTGGCAGAGAGTTATATCTCTCACTGGTACATTTGGTCTCACCCAGTGGGTTTCCACATATTTTAGGTGGTCGTGCATGAAGAAGTAGAGATCATGTGGTTGATGCTATGCAGCAAGCGGAGCAGTAGTTGTTAAAAGGTTGGACATGTTGTTATTATTTTTTAGTAGAGTCCTATGTGTCGTCCCTGTACTCTCAGGTCCTTGGGTGTGTTTTATAGATGTTGTATATCAAGACGGTGTTTTGATTGTATGCCTTGTTGCACAGATATGGCATGTATGTATTCAAACATGTTATCATATGTACAAGTTTTGGCTAGTGATACAGTGAACAATGCTGTGTAATAATCTTTGGTATGCGATCTGACAGGTGGATTTTGTAGACTCAGATGTAATATGCTTCCATTTCAGGGGGATATGTGATATCAATTTTAATTTCCTATTCTTTTCTGGTAACCTGGTTGGATAGTATTAATTCCATGCTATGTTTTGAGTAATCTCAATTCATGGCATGTTGGGGCGTCACAAGACCTTAGCTCAGTTCTTAAGTTGATGAGATAAAACATTGTCAAGGTATATGATTCTCCAAAATTGACATGAATTCATCTTTTTGTTGAGTTTCCTTTCTTTGTTGAAGTGATCATTAATGTGTGTAATGTCATTCATATATCATTAAAATAGGGTATAATTTCTTATGCATCATTTGTATTGATTAGGTATTTTTGCGTCAACTTTATCCTAATACTGCAATTTACTAATTGTGCATTCTAATATAATTAAATTCAAGGTGAATTGTGAAATATTTGATGCAATGATTTTAGTATTAGTGTTATGAATTAACTCTCAAGACACATGCAAGATCTCCCTAGAGTCACTATATCGACACCACCACTGGTAGAACCAACCAAAATGGATGCAAATAACTATTATACCCAATTAATATATTGACAAGCCTATCAACACAATGATGTTGCTGATGAGAGACGACCAAAGAATTAGTTGATGCATCAAACATCTTGGTCAATACACCTATCAAATACAACAATTGTAGTTGGTAATAACAATTTTTAAACAACAATGGGAATACATTATGAAAATCTAGATCACCTGAGAACTACATGTTGGGGTAAAGGGGCTTATCTCATTTCAGACCATCATTGACGATCAAAGGGAGTAGAGGAAGAGAAAAACTATGACCAATGGAAATTGTTAAATATCATCCTCGACCTTGTTGTTGGTATCTTCTATACAATTTCTTCAGCTTCTCATAGTTATTATGCCAAATTTATATCCTTGTTCCTATTGTATGGAGAGTATATCAATCATGATGAACTGATCTGATTTTTCTTTTGGATGAAGGGTAGGATATTATTTACTTGACTTTTAATATTATAATATGGGCATTGTTTTTTGGATTCTATGAGTGATTGATATGACTTGTGTCGATTATGCTTGATCACTATAATCAATGTGATAGATATGTTATGTGAGTAGAAAACACCCCTTATTGGATTTTCTTAATAGATGTAGGCTGCATGAGCATAACAATAGAACTATTTATGTAAATTTTTATGAGTATACAATTTGAATGATTTAGTTTGACTAGGATAAAAAAACACAACAATAGCAGGGTTCTTCTTGATTTGCTATGATGTTGTAATCTGGAAGAACATTTAATTAAGTGCATCATTTATATTCAATGCAACAATCATTTGTTAATAAATTAATTAAGTTAATGGTAGTTCATTGTAGTAGTGAAATCTGACATTCTACAGTTTTTAAACTCTAAATTCAATCGACCAGTAAGCATTTAGTACAATTTCTTAGTCAAATAATGCTAAATTCTAATACTTACTATGATCTTAAATGATAATCTTTAGTTATTAATAATATCCAGAGGCCCAACTCTCAAAGGTACAATAAGATCGGGCTCAAACACCTTGCATTACTTGATGGGTGCACAATTGCATACCCACATATAGTTTCGGGATGGCCAGTTAGAGAAGGTGATACATACAAAAGAAGAATGTGCGAGTCTAGAATTTTGTCTATATAGAATCATCCCTATACACACAGAACCTGTAAGGGGATTTATACATCAATGTATCAATGATTTAGATTTGGTATATTCTATGTATATCATTATTATTCTATAAATGGTAACATGATGATTTTTTTTATAAGCAAGTGGTGACATTAGTCATGTATGATGAACATTGTATAGCTACATGTTGGTACTATATATGATGGGCCTTTTACTGTTATCTACTTAAGAATGTTGTTGGAATTTTATTTTAACCATTTTATTACCTTCCTTATTACAAAGTTAAGTTGATCTTTTAGTTTGATGCTTAGTTTTTCATGTTTTATATCACTAGTCTAGATTGGGGGTGGCTATTATCTAGTCATGTGGTTGGTTTACACATTTATGGTGCTAGGTCATAGGTTTCCTAGATTTACAAGGGTATAGGATGCTATAATTGTTTATATGCTTCCTCTATATCTCAGCTTAGTTATGTAGATATGGTCAAACCACATGAAGAGTATACATAGGGTTTTTTCATGTACAATTGAGGAGAGATACAGAGAAACAAATTAGAGAGGGCCTAAAATGATGCTTTCACAACATCCACTACCTCTGCTTAACCCTATAGTCTAAGTTGACATGGCTATCTAGGCTATGTTTAGTAGCTAATGCCTACCACTACAAAAAATATGGTCTTTAACTACAAAACAAATTTTAACAAAAACCTCAAAATTTGTAGCTAAAAGCTTTGGCTACATTCATCCTTACATTTAGAATATGAAGCTAATACCCGTGTAGCTAATTGTTTAGGCTACATTTTTCAAAGTTGTAGTTATTTATTCATCTGGCTACAAATTCATATGTAACCCTAATTGTAAGTAAAAAATGTCATTACATATAAAAATGTAATTTCCATTGTAGCTAAATGTATGACTACAATTCAATTTGTAGCTTTGATATGTAGGGAGAGATGACATTGGTTACAATGTATATGTAGTTCATGTATAGAAAAAATTAGAACTGACTACACTTGTAATTATAGCTAGTGTTTAGTGAAAGACATCATGTACTACACATACATATGTAGTGAGAGACATTATGTATCCAATCAGTCGCTAGCCAATATAGAGGGGTTTTTCAAAAAGAAGAAAAAATGAATAGTGATCAAGATCAAGTTGTGCTTATAATGTCAACAATGATACTTATATTTATATTGAACAATGAGTACACATAGAGAGGACATTAACATGGCCCCTATTTTAAAATATGCATGGAAGAAAGATACATGTATACAATATCTTCTTCTGACTGGCTCTATCCATTGTAGACTCTATATGCCACATGATCATGCACATCTTCTTATATCTTGATTTTTCTTTTTTATTAATTCCACCACTTGTATCATCGACAAATATGATAACGTTGATAAACTCATAAGAAGACGAGAAAGATTGCAATGTATTTCTCTTCTTGATTGAAAATAGATAACTTCTCCGTGTTGTGCTTCTGATTGGCCATAGGAAACTCATGTAGTTGATATTGATATGCATGGAGATTCTTTAAAGACAAATCATTCTCATCAACAACTGGCAGTTTCACCCGGTCCCCAAGTTTGAGGTTTCCATATATCTCAGCACATATTTTGTGAATCTGAGACTGTATATTGAAGAATTCTTTTATCCTCTCTTCCTTTTGTGGTAGCAGTTGTTCGTGTACAAGAGATATGGCAGCCATCTACAACATAACCAACAGTAATATAATGTGTGTTAAGCGGGTGAAAGTAAGAGAGTATGACACTAATTATGGGAAAATGATGTGTACAGGAACAAGCCAATGAAATTATTGCATAGTTTACCTTTCACATGTACATGAACACCAGTTTATGGTACTCCCATCAAGGTTATGCAATGGGTCATTTTGTTTAGGATGAAGATGTGATACGAAGGCCTTCTCTACAATCATTGTTGGCATCAAATAACCTAACCTGCAAAAAAGGTCATAGCGAATGATCAAGTTGCCTTGCTAAAAGTTATACATATCAGATTTCTGAGAAGAACAAATTGATATTGAGGTTAATGAAATCTGTACAATCGAATGGAATTTCTCAAATACTTCTAGCAACTGAAGATCAACTATGGTTCAGAATACCAAAATCTTAGAAAATTCAAGAAATGTAACATTTCAGTATCATTAAATACCTCACATCCCAACTCTTTAATAGTGGTAAGGAGTTCAAATACTTTGCATTGATTGGAGCTCACCTTTCCTAAATATTGGGAAGGAATTTGAGAAAATGGGAACAGTGGGCTTGATGATTCTGAATGGAAGATTGTATTTTGAAAGGCACTACGTGAATAGTACATATGAGACATGAAAGTGATCCAAATATTGTTAAAAAGCAATACAAAAAAGTTGGCATGCAACTCCATAGACCGGAATCTAATTCATTATTACATATAATAGCAAAGAGGAGAAAATGGTATTAGCTTCATAAACCAGAGAAAACCCAACAAAGATATCATAAAATATGTACATTAATATCAGTCAGTAGTCTCTTTATGATCCTAAAGTTATTTTAGACTTGTAAAGATATACATATTAATCTAACAGCCAACAATCTTTGGAGAAGCAAAGAACCCAGTCTCATGCATAAGTACAGGTCATAATAGTAAAGTTGTAGGGATACAATGCATAGCATGAGTATTACAGACTTCTAAATCATAAGCAAGAAAAGTATACAGCTAGTTACTGACTAAGAAGAGCATACAAAATATATTTCATGACATAACTATATATAATGAGACAAAACAAATACCTCATAAGTGTTACAAGTTAAAATAAAAAGAACACCAAGCTATAGAAGTGATTATGATAGATATATATATTTAGACATGACATACTAGGCTTCATGGTTTCCATAAATAAACTCTTTATAAGTTAAATGAATGGTTGAAATGAAAAAAAAACAAGATTGATACAAAAAAAGTGACCAATAAAAGATAAACTTGAATCGAACTAGGGAACATGTAACTATAGCAATCTGATAAATGATAAGTGATCACTTAAATATACATAAACATACACAAAACATAGATGGTGAAGACAAAAACTCAGATGTCCATTGAAAATATATAGGTTTTTAATAAAAATATTCCCTCAATTGCAAGGACTTGATCACTGAATCAGATGTGTGATGTTTCAAATTTATCATGACAAATAACCAGTTGTGTGATGATTCATGGGCTAAAAATAGAGTCATCAAGTTATCACAATTATCATGCTCTTGATTGTTAGGTAATCTACATCCCCCACATATTTAGTAATGAATCTCAACTATCAACTTCAACAGTATCATGATGGCATTTCATTATGTAGTTTTCTTTTAAAGATTGTCAGAGGAATCAAAAGTAGGAACAAAATCCTTTTACATCGAAGGTGTGACATTTTCTCTACCAGGAAAGGCTTCTATTTTTTGTGTAAGTTTGTGATATGCAATAAGTTTGATTATGAGGTGAATACATGCCACTGGATTTTCTGTAATTTTTTCTCACATTAGACTCATATAGACCATGTCATTCAAATTGGTAAGATGGAGAAGAGGGCATCATGAAAGAGCAGTGCTCCATTATCATCATCTGAGATGCTTTTTATTAGCCAAGCTAGAAGCATAACATCAGAGCTACTAAGTTGGGTTAAGAATGTGTTTCAGTATTTTGCCCCTTCATCGAACAGAGAAGGGTTGGCTCTGTACTTGATTTTTCCAGTAAGATCTTTTGTGGGAACGAGGAACCTAGTGGTAGAAAGCTAACAACAACAACATTGACTGTCAAATAGTTGTTGAAAATACAATGAGATTAACTATTACTAGCCAAGATAGTGGTAGTGATCTTATTAGCATATATGGTGAGAAATACAATGAGATTCACTATCACTAGCCAAGCTAATAACTATGACATTGACTGTCAAATAGTTGCTGGAAAGATGTAACTACTGCACTAGCCAAGCTAATAGCAATGAGATTCACTATCAAACAATGAGGATAATGTACCTGTTTAGTAGAAGCATGGCCAAGAATTATTAAGCACACATAAACAATAAATAAGAGATCATAAGGTCATACAAATTCTAAATTGACACTCAAGCTACAATTATTTAATAACTCTAATTTTCCAAGTACATAACCAGATATTTAGCCTTCAAAGAAAGAAGGAAAACACCTACACTTCAAATCTGACACATTGGGATGCATGCTACAGATAAAATAAGTTAAAGGTTATAAAATAAAAATGAAAGATCTCATTCCAAAGATGGTCCAAATCTTTTCTATTTATAAATAATACCAACTTATCTTCTTAAAAATGGCAGTTCCTTTCAATTAAATGAGCAACTTTTTTCCAGCAATATATGTCTGACAGACAAGTTAATATTCATCTAAGATCTATTTAACTTTCCACATCATTAATATTTAAATTTTGACTTCTATGATATATGAAATAAGAAAAAGTATTATTTATTGATGATTGAACATATTTCATAGGAGAAGAATATCGCAAAGTCTTTCTATCATGATTTTAGATTCTTATTGCCTAGTTATCCATTCTAAGGCCTGATAACAAAAGGATTATCCTTTAGAATATTTGAAATACGATACCATTTACCACTGGTTCAACAACTTTTATGACACAACTAGGGAGAGTTTTCCATGTTAATATTGCATTAGCTCTCAGAGTTACCCAAAACATGTCCTAATAAGGAGTATTTAGTAATGAGCTTGCATGTCCAACAAGCTATAGAACTTTCATGTTAGCTCCATGGTCAACTTATGTGGATGGTAATTGATTGGGATTTCATCCAAACCTATATACCCAATCATGTATGCCCAAATATTTCCCCACATTCTTACCCCATAATCTTCTCAACAAGACTCTTGGGTTTGTCCTCTCGAGCAATTAGGTGAATGACTTGACATTCATAGTATTGATGGATTTGAGATTATAAAGAATTTCTAGTACAAGATGACTAAAAGAGTATATGCTACTCCAATCTTCCAGAGAAAAACAGTCTTCTAATGGCACCTAAACACAAAGCTCTACTCAAACTATGAAAAATTAAGAACACACATGGGCATGTCTGAAACCTATTGGATGTATGGTAACAGAGATGACACTTGTATCCACTATTCTAGGGGTTGCTCTCTTATCAAAATGGTGTGGCTAAACTGGAATCTCCTTGGTACAGTTCGTAAGATACATGAAGAAGATTGGATAGATTTTTTAAGTGGTGAACATGGTGCTAACAGGATAACAATCGACAATGGTGGCAATCACATGTTGGCTTCTACAGAAGGTGAGGAATGAATATACTCTTTTTGAAAATATGGAAAAATTCAATCCATATATTCCTTCATCATAGAGAAAATAAAATTTAATTTAGCAATGTCTTGCCCTCGTAGAAGAGCTACTTTGGCAGTTTCTCCTTGTGCAAGCCTATTTATCTTTCCCACAATGTCATCATTCATATCCGGGCAATTTTACCTATGATAAACAATGGGATGAACAAAAACTAATTAGTATTGTTTAAACTTGAATGTAATTGCAAAATAGATGGAGCATGAATCTAAAGGCATGATCTTACTAAGTAGGTAAAAGATACAATATATAGGATTCTATTTTAGAAGTGATCATCAACCCCATTCATACTAAACAAGGTGATTATTTATAGGTATCTGACATGTTAACTTCAAAACGATTTACATAGAGAAGATTATATACATCAACATCACTCATTGAACTTACATGGTACATTCAGTCTCATCATCAAAAGGAGCCCGAAGAAAGGTATAAAGCAATATCCCTACATTCATTTTATGCCAAAACCTCCATATTATAGAAATCTCAGAAGAACTCATGTTGAAATTCAGTTGTGACATGTAAAATGTCATTGTAAGTATATAGGGCCATAGATTCATGGTGTAACAGTTAGGATGACTTTTATGAGTGTTTAACAATTTGCAATCAGATAAGTAGGACTATAGAAAAATGGATGGCCCCTTCCACTACCAGAGGAATGCAAGACAAACTTGAAGCAAAGGGCCCCTTCCACTACTAGAAGAATGCTAGACAAAAAATGGATGGCGTTCATGTGGAAATCTTTTAACTTCATTGCAAGAATAGAAGCTATTAATAATGACCTAACTCATTTCTTTGATTGAGAGATAATGTTTTGTGTCAAATGACAATCAAGACAGCAAGTTTATCTTACAGGAAAACATATAGGCACATGTTATAAACCTTTTATAAAAAATAATACACAAGTAGCATTCACCCTAAAAGAAGGTTATTAAGATTTGAACTATATAGAATTAAACTATAAAGTCTTGATATTGTTTGGATGCTAATCATTCCTCAAATATCAGAACAATATCACTAAGAAATTACTTAAGTCTAGAGCTTCAGCAAGAAGTTCCTTAAATAACAGAGTATGTAAATACGATTAGGATAATATTCACACTGAAGTCATAGGAAGAATACATGCATGGCGTGTTCCACAATTCACTCAACATCTCACATATCTACCCTTTTGTATGAAGCATAATCCTAAGATATATTCTTCTAGACCTGACTTACTTTTTAGTTGAGTCACAAAAGCTATCTGTTTATCACTTGAGCCCCTTTTCTTCACATCATAAATATCATTGTTGGATAGTTCACATAGAATCCTAGCTAAGAGAATGTGTTCTTACATCATTGATGCACTCCTATGATGGTTAGAGGTCAAAGTAAGTAGCTAACACCTGCAACTTGGACTTATAACAATCTCTTATACAATGAAGTCAGAAACATCATCTACTCTTCTTTACAAGGATGGCCAGGGTGAGCTTATAACAATCTATGGACTTTTAGTAGTCTCAATTAACTATTCCAAATAGGATATGATTAGTGCAACCCATGTCATTAGCAACAACATCTAACTAGTTTTTGGTTGCAAAAAATAATAAAAATAATAAAAATAATTAGGATAAGTTGAAATAACTGCCAACAGTGACTAGTTCGCAACAAGTTACTAGCATCATGAAGCTCCTTACTACCAAAGTGACTACCGTGGTATACCTAATTAATTAGGAGCAAGAACTTTTCAGACTTTACATTTTTTGTTAACAAATTATTTGGTTGTCGGAGTAATACCTACAATAATATAGAGCCAAGAATATAGACACAAAGAAGTGTATCTGCAGTCTAATTTTGTAGATCGTATATCACCTCTCTAGAAGAATCCAAATTATAGTTGATATTTATGAAGACACAGAGTCAAGATGAATAGTTGGGGAACAAGTCATGTACCATTTCAATCAGAGATATGCACTCTCTGGAGTTTAGTGTCATCATCAAGGTTCATCGTTCCACTTATCTTTATGTTGCTTTGCTCTATATATGTGTGGGATCAAGTGTAAATTCTTACACAAATACCCCTGAAGAACAAAACATAACCAATGTGCTGCAAGAGTCAATGACAAATCATTGAACCAATTAAAAATAATGGTTAGTAGTATGTTCCCAAACTATGTTAATAGAATGAAGGAGAAAGAGGAGATAGCTGTGATTAGTTATTAACACACACGACAGCCGCAATAGGGACTAGAGGATAGAAACATCCATATGAGGATTTAGAGGGTCACAACACCCAACAATGGAAAATTCAGGCAACTGTTTGCTGCATTAGTGAGATAGTCTCTGTGGGCACATGAAATGACTATCACAGAAGCACCAATTATGGCAGGAACTCGATGGATGGAAGCATTTTTGGGGGTAATAGTTAGGGGTTTTATGTATAGTGACTTGGTGGGTTGATGGTTTAAGAGATGCATACACACATGAATTTTAAGTCGTGTCATTTAAAGCACATGTCATGAATTCTAACTGGTGTTGGAACTGTAAACACATAACAAATAAATAGACCTCATTTATACACATATGCTTTTCTGTATCCTGCCAATGCAATAGTCCATGCATGACTAAAGGGGTGTTGCTTCAACATTTAAAAAAATTATTATTCATGTAATGTCATGCAACAAGTGGTAGACCATTAGGAAATTATCCTCGCTCCCCTTTGTTTGAATCCAACTAATAAATGTTAAGAAGATATAGGTAGGTACATTGGGTGCAAATGAAGAACAAGTGCATTACTCTACACTGTCCATAAATGGTAAATAGAGAATGGCAAGTTGGTTATAGTATAAATTGACATACCTCACATGTGTCATTAGATTGTATGTGTCTGGTACCAAGAATTATGAGTAAATAATCAATTACCATCATATGATAACATTAAGCTTAAGCAAATAGAATCTTATATCCACTGACAAAACTAGTGCAATTATTGTAACTAATTTTCATTCTATAACACATGAACATCGGGAACGTTGACATTTTTCATCATCCCAGTGACGAGAAAATCGGAAAAGTTCCTATCTAGTAACATATCAATGTAAGCACAAACATACTAGATATCAGCAAACATTTTCTGTGAATATATAATAGCCTATAGTTAATTATCAACAAGCTAATAGAAATATGATATATATCTGCGTCAGTTGTCTTTTTTTGGATATCTAATTCAGTTGATTCTTCGACTTCGTAGGTGATAATGATGATGTTCCTTTACTTTATGATTGCTTGGCATAGACAATATAATGACTATTATATTGAAGGATAGGATGCTAGTTGTCACAATTGGTTAGACAGATATCAAAAAGCATGACACCGTCACCTAATTTGTTTAGTACATGAGTTCTATCTGACTATCGGTCTGACAATTCACCAGTTCTTCAATTGAACTATGTGAACATTTTTTATTGACCTCGATGAACCTTACATGCATCCCCTTCCCATTAGCGTAGTCTAAAATCAAAATCATATTTTACATGACAAGTGATATAAATGATTAGAATGTTTATTATGCTTATTCTGACCCGAAGGATATTTTTCACCTTTGATAAGTATGAATATTTCTTTTGGTGTTACACTACTATACAGAGATGGACGACGAGTAGATCGACTATGCCAACAGATACATGTGTTGTACCCACAATTGGGGTGAGGAGGTTCATCCACGAGAGTTGATTTGTGCACACTCAGAGTGAGGGACGAGAAGAAGCCACGATTGGGTGGGGGGAGAGGAGAAAAGGGCAGACCAGATTTGGGGTTGAGAGAAAATTTGCTATTGGGTGGGGAATAAGAGTTGATCCAGAATGAATTTGGGGGAAGACTGACGTGATTTGGGAAAAAGAAAGAGTCATGCAGGAGCCCAGAAAAATCAAACTACATGGGACGGACGAGAGGGAGTTTTATTTTTTTGAATTTTGAATACAGTATATGTAGTTAAATTTAGTTTTTTAATTAATATTAGCATCACTACAATTTTTTACCTACAAAATTATATTTTGTAAACAAAACAAGCTTTTATCTAAATATCACATAAATGTAATAAAAATAATTGTAGCTAAATCTTCCTTTTTTTGTTGTGTACCTTCATGCACCTTATGGAGAAGATGCATATTCACTCACCTCAGGCATCATTTCCACAAGTTTAATCATCATGGGTTTTAAGAAGACCTTTGATAGGTTGATGATAGTGTAGACAATGTATGTTGGGGTGATGGATCTGGAGGATGTGGGTCTTTCTCTTATTGAGTAAGAGAAGGACCATCGGATCTTAGATATTAGCAAAAGAGGAGAGATCTAGTAAGTTATCTATCTCCAAAAGGTAGTTTAGGCCACTAGAGGGTCATATATGAGGAGAAGAGGCCCAAAGAGGTGAGATCCAAGTTCAAGAAAGAGTTTGAGAGTGGTTATTTTCTGAGTCATACCAATAATAAAATATGAGGTAATGAATGACTATGATGCTTAGTTCATGGATATACTAAGGTTATATAATCAATATTCTTACATAGATAATGAGATGAACTAATAATTTGAGGAGGGTTTGAAATGGACTTACAATAGATAACATCCATGCTATATATCCCTGATTACATTTCAGACTCTAATGGGGAACAAATAAACATTAAGACGATGAGCATGATTTTTCATGATTTTGAATAAAGGAAGAGATTAGATGTAACATACTAAAATTCAGGGTCTTCCTTGCAATTTACCCACTTTTGAACTTTTCTTGGCCTTTTAGTCCATTTGGACCTTTTTCATAAATTTCCCTTGTTTTATATTCTTTTTGGACCCTTGTGCAATTTGAGCACAATTCAATGTTTAAAATCACCTTTTTCACTCATTTATGATAATGAAGGGGTGTTTGCACAAATAACCCAATTAAGGAGATAAGTGAGGGTTAATAATGTAATTTGGTCTTTAAGGATGGATATAAGTAGATAATATTAATTTGGAGCTTTTTGGATAAATATATTAATAATAATAAGCATTTGAATTAATTATGAGTATATTAACCTCTTTACTTTCTCTCTCCTCCAATTTGAAGATAAATGTGTGAAAACATATTTTAAAGGTTGATATTTTGCTCTTAATACTCATATATATCTATCACCTCGAATTTGACTCACTAATTGCATTAATATAGTCATTTCATAATAATTCACGCCTTTTAATATATTAATAAACACTTTAATGAGAAATATATTTATTAAAGGCCAAATAATGAGTAAAACGAGAATGTAATTGCATAGCATGATTCTACACTTTAATGTGAGCATGTGGTCCAAATTTGGTGTCATTTGGACTTCATTTGACCCTTCAAATCCATTTTATAATATTTTAATATAGTGCAACCATGGTAGTTATATCGATTTCATTTATATCGATTTGCCACACAAATGGTGATTTGTTTATCATGTTTAATAGTAGAGACTTGGTCTTTACAGCATGGTATCAAAGCATCAAGGTAGTCGGATTCTTGACTAATTCAAAATTTTCTCCCTAGAGTATATAGTTTCCCTTTAGTTAGTTTTTCACCTTAGAGTTGACCTAGCATGAAAGTTTGATTTAGGATCATAATAATTTCATATTAAAAATAAAATTTGTCAACTTTTTGGTTAAATGTCTTTTGAGAATCTACTATAGCAATAAGTTGAAGTGATGGTGTCTAGAAAGGGTCAGAGCTTTGTTGGCTAATTGGACATCTATAAATCCCTTTGTTTTGATTATGACAAACATTTCATTCTTATTAATCTAACGAGCTACTTGAGTATGCAGGACTAAGATGGATGGCAAAGCAACTAGGGAAAATCCACAAGCTAAATTGTTTATATTTTCATGCAATGTAATCATTGTTGTAAAAACTTGTACAAATATATAATGTACAAGTACTTAGAATTGCATGTAAATCAAGCGTTAGATTTTCCCTAGCCAAACACCATAGTTAGACATGTCATCCCATTTAATTAGGATCACCTTTGCACACTCACACATATAATTAGTGCCTAAATTGAAACCTTGAAACAGGATCATTCTCGGTCGACAAACTCCTCGACCGAGACACTCTCGGTCGACAAACTTCTCGACCGAGAAAGATCCAAAGTAGCCGTTAGACACAACAGACAAGTTAGTTGGCAGTTGAAGAAAGACGTTGCAAATCACTTGTTCCAGAGAGCCTGTCGGTCGACAAAAGTTCGACCGAGTAGGTGTCTCGGTCGACCATTTGTCGACCGAGATGGTCTCTGACAGCAACTGCAGAATAAATTAATTAGCCGTTGTTAAAGCAACAACTTTGTACCTAACGGCTAGTTAAGCACTTAGAAGCCCCTAGAAGTTGTCTAGAACGTCCTTAAGCATACTTAGGCCATTCCTATAAATAAGACAAGCCATAGGACACTAGAATTCACTTGTTACACTTGAGAATACACTTGAGCATACTTGAGCAATCTGTTGCAAGCAATTTGAGCATTGTGATCATTTGTCTACATTCTCCTTAGCTCAATTTCGTGTCCTATAGGCTAGATTCTCCTATCCACAGCAATCACAAGTTCACACACTTGGCTAGGAGATCTATATGCTTGATCTAGGCATATCAATCCTTGGGCTTAAAGGATAAGTTGTAATTTCCTTTTTCTTTCTTGTTCCTTTTTATCTTTTGTACTCTCCTTGCTACTCCTAGGGTTGGAGGCTGCGGATTGGAGAGGGTTGACTTCTCAGGTGGAGAAGGGGACTTCAAGCTACTTCAAGAAGGCTATCGCAAGGGAAGCTACTTCAGAAGGCTGGTGCAACGGGAGTTGGTGCATCTACTTCAAGGGAAGGCTGCTTCAAGGTTGGCGATTACTTCTAGGTGAAGGCTGCTTGAAGGGTTTAGGAAAAGAGATTGTATTTTATGTAAATTCCTTGCGAGGTAATAAAATAAATTTCTTTTCAAATCCCGGTTGGGTAAGCAACCGGGTAGTGGATTGACGGCTATAGTATTTGCTATAGTTGGAACCACTCTAAACCTTGTGTCTCCTTGTCCAATATTTTCATTGTGGTTGTTTGAGTTCAATAATTGTTAAATTATCTATAGAACTCTATTCACCCCCCCCTCTAGTATTTTTCAATTGGTATCAGAGCAGGCTTCAAGGAACCCTAACCAGGTCTTGAAGAATGGACGGAAATGGTGAAAAGTGCTTGGACGAAACCACTACGTGCTGCAATTGGTGTTTAGGAACAAACCACAAAACAACCGGATGCCCATGGAGATCAAAGGAAGAGGATAAGCACAAAGAATGCTTTATTGCTACAACTAGTGAAGAAACAGAAGAAGAGGTAAGTCTTTTTGATTTATCTAAAGAAGAACTAGTTGCTATTATTGAAGAAACACATAATAAATATGTTGAGTGCAAAAAGAAATTAAAGAAATCAAATAAGGAAAATGATGATCTAAATGTTAAACTTCTTGCTCTTGCATCTGAAAATGAGGATCTTAAAGAGGGAAATAAATTTTCTGATCTTAAGTTAAAATCTATGGAAGCCGATTGCAAGCTCCTTTATGTTGAAAATTCAAACTTACAGACTCAAGTAAACGATCTTCAAAAACAACCATTATTGTGCACCCATATAGATTATGACACTATTGTTAAAGAAAGAAATTTATTGTCATCCAATCTAGACCAAGCAAAAATAGAAATTAAGAAAAGAATGGATGAGATTGCCAAGCTACAACAACAAGTTCGTAGTTTGAATAACCATGGCATTCTTGATCAAATTCTAGATAATCCCTATCAACAAATTGGGAGAAGGGGGACTAGGTTACAAGCCTAAAGGAAAATCTCATCAACAACCTAGTTAGAGAAAGTCACAAACCCAATCTATATATGTACCTAAAAGGACATCCTCACCCAATGACAACATAGGACACAACCATAGAAAAAGATATGAAGTTGACTCAATATGTTGTCATTACTGTTTGCGCCTTGGTCACTATTCATTTTCATGTCCTTATAAGAGAAAAGATGTAGAGTTAGTTTGGGTTCCAAAACCTACAAACTAAATGAACAAAATCAAGTTGAGATATGACCAAAGACATTAGTTGCATATTTCTATGTCTATCTCAACTCTACATAATTACAAATGTAAATGAAATTAATATTAGTTTGTTCCCTAGATGATTTAAAGTCTAAATCAAATGAAAAGAAAATTCCTAGTTTCATATGATTTTTTCGTAAAAGTATTTTCTGGTCCATTCATATACTAATTATAAAATGGAATTATCATTGTATGCATGGATCCATGAAAATATATAAGCAAGCAAAATAATTTATATGTTATTGCTTGCAACAAAATCTCTAACTCAGTATCTTTGAAATAATTAATTGTGCCTCAAATTAAGTAGTATGCTTCAACTTGATATTTAAATTTTATGCAGATATTATATTCAATATATTCAATCTGAAAAATCTGCAAAATTTGCCTCTTGGTCAAAATAAAACTTGACTAAGGGGCGCTATAGTCGTAGTCAAGGGCGACCTAAAATAAGCTTCGACAAAAATTGCTTATTTGGAAATTCTCTCTTTGGACCTAATCTTAATATAAATTTTTCTTGACAATTAAATCATTTGTTATCATTTAAGCCTTAAATTATCCCAATATTACTCCCTTAAGAATATCCATATAAATGCTCTACAAAAATAATCTACCTTTTGCATTAAAAAATCAGCTTTAAAATTCTTACTCAGTAAGTCTGTCGGTCGACGAATTCTTCGACCGAGACCCTCTCGATCAGCTCACCTCTCTCGACCGACAGAATCTAAACAGACTTAATATCGGACGAACTTTCGGTCGACAAATGCTCGACCGAGACAATGTCAGTCGACAATTGTTCGACCGAGAAATAGCCGTTGGATACGACCGTTGTAAACCGACCGTTATGGCCGTTTATGACCGTTATTTGACCGTTGGGGAGCCGAGTGGCGTGTCTGCAACATGACCGTTGCGGACGCTCGGTCGACGAATCGTCGACCGACCTGGTCGCTGGAATGTTATAAAAGGGGGCAAAAACGGGTCACCAACTCACACTTGCATACTCTTGTTTCCATTGTCCCTCTCTGGTGCATTTTTGTGCTACTCTTCAGCATCCTCATCCTCCAACCTTCCTTGCTTCTTCTCCACACTCAAGTAACACAAATGGCCTCATCATCAGCTGCCCGTGGGAAGAAGAAGGTCGCCGGAAGGAAAGGAAGGGAAGCTCGGGAAGCTACTCCACCACTGACGATCATCAACGACATCGCCTTCGTTGATGGAGATGCTGGTGATCGGTATCTACGGCTTTCCTCCAAAGCTCCTCTTCCACGACGACCAGTCGAAGTCATGGACTTCATCAACATCGTCGATCTGGAGGATCTCTTTGAAGTACAAAAGTTGAAGGACTTCATCAATCCCTCTTTTCCTTTCTATTCCACTAAGGTAGTCAACGAATTTTATGCCAATCTCATATCCCATACTGAAAATGAAACCACATTCTTCTACACCATGGTCAATGGGCATAGCCTTAAATTTACCGAAGGGGATATTCTTGACATGCTAGAAATTGACATAGATGAATACCAAGATTCCCTTGATCTCACCACCGGAAATCCACTAAATCTACTTTCCCAAGATGATCATACCATTAGCCTTAGTGCCATAAAAAGAGCTATTTTTCAATCCAACACTACTTGTCATGAAGATAGGGGAACCTACTACGCTATAAATCTCAAACCAGCCTGTAGGATTGTAAATCTCATTGTTTCTACAAATATTCACCCTAGAGCCAACAAATCTGAAGTTCCAATATTCCGTATGTGCCTCATTTATGCCATCATAAGCCGCATTCCCACAAACTTCATACGTATAATTCTTAAAAACATGATTGAGTTTTCTGGCAACCCACCATATGCGGATTTCGTTTGCCAAATTACTCAACATTTTCTTAAAACAAACATTGAGGATATGGGATATACATGGGAGCGTCGACCACAAAAGATAAGTAAGAATACCGTAGAGAAAATGGGAATAGATTTTGGTCACAAAAGGGCTAGAGTAGAAGGAGAAACATCTCATCAAGACATACCACCACCTCCTCCTACTACCCTACCACAGGACCCCATTCAAAATACTCTTACTTATATTGCTGGCTCCCAATATCACCTTAGTAGACAATTAGACTACAATCATCATGCCATGACATATTTAAACCAAAGAATGCAAACCCTTTCCCCAAACCAAACCGATGAATATCCATATTCTTTAAATCCAGGCATGCTCAATCCATACAATCCTTCATACAACTACTATCAAACTCCACCTCCACCATCCATGGATCTAACACATACTCAATTTTCATCTATGCAATTGCAAGATATTGTTGCTCATTTCCGATTTGACCGAGTTCCTACATTCTTGGAAGCATATGCTTTAACCAAGACAAGAGCTCTAGATTGGAAAACCTTGGTCCAATACTATGGAGCTGAGCCATTTATTGGGAAAGATCCTGACATTGATATAATTCTTAAATCTTTTCAGTGAGTGTTGAAGTAATATTAGTTGTAATGACTTGCTTTGAATGATTGTAATGGATCACTTCTGTATGATGTGTCTATCTTTCCATGTTTATTAATGAAATTGGTTATCCTTTTGTTGATTTGAATGGATATCTTTTTGCATATGAGACATCTTGTAAATAAATGGATTATAACAATTATTTTTGTAGAGCATACAAAATAAAGGGAGAAATAAATAAAACCTTGTGGCTAAATTGATAATGATCTATGACAAACAGTTCTCCAGAAACATTCTCGGTCGAGTCACTAGTCGACCGAGAATGCTGTCGGTCGAGAAATAGTCGACCGTCCAGGTTTCTGTTGACCAGACTGAAATACATTTGCATATTTTTTTAAAAATCAAAACTAAACAATAAGGATCACCCTCAATACTTTATATATATGAAATTTCTTCAAACTTTCATTTGGGATATCTATCTAAGGGGGAGCAAAGCATAAAACTAAGGGGGAGCTCATAAAAACAACTTTGACCATTTGATTGAAGAAGCTTACAAAAACATTGTACATACCATGTGTAGCTGGAATGTTACTTGATTATAAAGAAATTTATTAGTTTATTGAAAATGGTATTTTGTACTTAAAGGAACTCTCTACCCAAAACAGGACTTAACATCCATTGATAGATGAGAAATACATTCGTCATAAGCTTAAAGGAATCTCATATTATTTCAAGGCTTTACATCCTCTGCAAATGATTGAGGAACAAATTGTGGATAAATTAGATACGAATGCTATTCAACCCTTATTCCTAATAGAATATCTATTTAAGGGGGAGCATAATATAAAATTAAGGGGGAGCAGAAAAATAAAATATTCAAAATGGATATCTTTTTGAAATGACAAAGGGGGAGAAAGAATATGAAATCAAAAATATAACATCTTGTCAGCACTCATGGCTACAAAGGTAATCTTCAGGTATGAAATTCATATGTTTTATATTTCCTTATTTATATTTTGGAAATGTTTGTCATCTTCAAAAAGGGGGAGATTGTTGGCTAATTGGACATCTATAAATCCCTTTGTTTTGATTATGACAAACATTTCATTCTTATTAATCTAATGAGCTACTTGAGTATGCAGGACTAAGATGGATGGCAAAGCAACTAGGGAAAATCCACAAGCTAAATTGTTTATATTTTCATGCAATGTAATCATTGTTGTAAAAACTTGTACAAATATATAATGTACAAGTACTTAGAATTGCATGTAAATCAAGCGTTAGATTTTCCCTAGCCAAACACCATAGTTAGACATGTCATCCCATTTAATTAGGATCACCTTTGCACACTCACACATATAATTAGTGCCTAAATTGAAACCTTGAAACAGGATCATTCTCGGTCGACAAACTCCTCGACCGAGACACTCTCGGTCGACAAACTTCTCGACCGAGAAAGATCCAAAGTACCCGTTAGACACAACAGACAAGTTAGTTGGTAGTTGAAGAAAGACGTTGCAAATCACTTGTTCCAGAGAGCCTGTCGGTCGACAAAAGTTCGACCGAGTAGGTGTCTCGGTCGACCATTTATCGACCGAGATGGTCTTTGACAGCAACTGCAGAATAAATTAATTAGCCGTTGTTAAAGCAACAACTTTGTACCTAACGGCTAGTTAAGCACTTAGAAGCCCCTAGAAGTTGTCTAGAACGTCCTTAAGCATACTTAGGCCATTCCTATAAATAAGACAAGCCATAGGACACTAGAATTCACTTGTTACACTTGAGAATACACTTGAGCATACTTGAGCAATCTGTTGCAAGCAATTTGAGCATTGTGATCATTTGTCTACATTCTCCTTAGCTCAATTTCGTGTCCTATAGGCTAGATTCTCCTATCCACAGCAATCACAAGTTCACACACTTGGCTAGGAGATCTATATGCTTGATCTAGGCATATCAAGCCTTGGGCTTAAAGGATAAGTTGTAATTTCCTTTTTCTTTCTTGTTCCTTTTTATCTTTTGTACTCTCCTTGCTACTCCTAGGGTTGGAGGCTGCGGATTGGAGAGGGTTGACTTCTCAGGTGGAGAAGGGGACTTCAAGCTACTTCAAGAAGGATATCGCAAGGGAAGCTACTTCAGAAGGCTGGTGCAACGGGAGTTGGTGCATCTACTTCAAGGGAAGGCTGCTTCAAGGTTGGCGATTACTTCTAGGTGAAGGCTGCTTGAAGGGTTTAGGAAAAGAAATTGTATTTTATGTAAATTCCTTGCGAGGTAATAAAATAAATTTCTTTTCAAATCCCGGTTGGGTAAGCAACCGGGTAGTGGATTGACGGCTATAGTATTTGCTATAGTTGGAACCACTCTAAACCTTGTGTCTCCTTGTCCGATATTTTCATTGTGGTTGTTTGAGTTCAATAATTGTTAAATTATCTATAAAACTCTATTCACCCCCCCCCCTCTAGTAGTTTTCAAGCTTGGGGGCTGGCAATATTTTTCTCCACCCCACTAGCTTGGTAACGAGGACTCCTAAGCTCATATGACCTGGCCTGGCCTGATCTGATACAGACAGCTTGAAATAGTCTATCTTTGGGCATGTTGCCTAATTGTTGAATACCTTAGGAAAACCAATAGTGATGATTTGATCTCTTACACAAAAATCATCCTTAAATACCTTATACTCCTATGTTTAGGGTTTAGTGTACCCTATGTTACACCGTGAAGCTTGGTTAGTAAATCCTTATAGTATTGAGTTTTATGTACCCTTTTACCCATAGCTTAGTTTGACTTAGTTTGACCCTTTTAAGGGGTATGATAAGGGTAAAGGTGTTAGTAATCTATTTGGTTTTGCAAATCTGATTTCGAGGACGAAATCCCTTTTTAGGGGGATGGAATCCCAATTAAAAGCAAAATCAAATACCTTTAGAGTTGGAAGCCCTATCCATGTGGACATATGTACATAATAACTTATGTGAACAATAATTTACCAAACACATTATACTTGTAATTCAACTTGTTTGTTTATACACATGAATATGTCGTAAGTCATATAGAGATAATTCATATGTTTGAACCTTAATATAGGCTTGATACGCATAATCATGAGTTACTCATTACTAATGGTGAATATACAAAACATTGACTATGCCACCCTAATGATAAAATGTGTATGGATAATGTACCCTAAGGATGCTTTAACATGTAATGATCATGTTGACCTAAACCCTAATATGTAATCATCTATCCTTGGCAACATATACATATATATATACCCTTAATGCCTTTCATGATACATTAATGACATTCGGTGTCATCATCACATAATATACCTTGATGCATATAAATGGATTATAGTGACTAAGTTATCAATATATGTAAGATATATCACCTTGTTCTCTAATGAACACATCATCATAACTTGATATGTGGATTAATTCATTAATATTTAGTGTGTTACATCATATTCACTAAAATGCATATAATGACTCAAATATGATAATGAATAATTGGATTCACATAAATATTCATAAAGTGCCTAATGTGAATTAAAATATATATAACTTATAATATGAAGTGTAATGGATGAAAAATATTAATGATGTCATGAATATGAGTATGAAAGATGATATGAAAATGTGCAATATGAACATTATTTGGAATTATTATAGGCATAATAACTTGTTGGATAATATTAACCTTTTCTACAAAATAATTTGTTATAACTCTACATTATAGTTTTAAGAGGATAATGGAAAATGAATTCATGTTATTAATATTTTTGATCTAATACATTAATTAATGTTGAAATGGCTTAATAAAACCTAATTGTGCTCAAAACCCTTGATGAGGGAAATACACATGATATAATATTGAGATATAATTGTTTTGAATAAAATGTGGCACAAGTAGTAGTATAATATATAAGATACCTCTTCATGATGGAGATTATATTAATAAGGTAAAAATGTTAATTTAAGTTTGATAAAAGGCTATAGGTTTTGGGGAAACCTTAGTAACACCTGACTTATGTAGATTTTCTGTTGTACCCTAGATTAAGGGTTATAACCTAGTGTTTAAGGTTGGGAAGTTGCACACCCACCCTCTCTTTCCTCTTGTTGTGATTTCGGGGACGAAATCCTCTTTAAGGGGTGGTGTGTTGTAACATACTAAAATTTAGGGTCTTCCCTGCAATTTACCCACTTTTGAACTTTTCTTGGCCTTTTAGTCCATTTGGACCTTTTTCATAAATTTCCCTTGTTTTATATTCTTTTTGGACCCTTGTGCAATTTGAGCACAATTCAATGTTTAAAATCACCTTTTTCCCTCATTTATGATAATGAAGGGGTGTTTGCACAAATAACCCAATTAAGGAGATAAGTGAGGGTTAATAATGTAATTTGGTCTTTAAGGATGGATATAAGTAGATAATATTAATTTGGAGCTTTTTGGATAAATATATTAATAATAATAAGAATTTGAATTAATTATGAGTATATTAACCTCTTTACTTTCTCTCTCCTCCAATTTGAAGATAAATGTGTGAAAACATATTTTAAAGGTTGATATTTTGCTCTTAATACTCATATATATCTATCACCTCGAATTTGACTCACTTTTTTTTGGGTACGAATTTGACTCACTAATTGCATTAATATAGTCATTTCATAATAATTCACACCTTTTAATATATTAATAAACACTTTAATGAGAAATATATTTATTAAGGGCCAAATAATGAGTAAAACGAGAAATTAATTGCATAGCATGATGCTACACTTTAATGTGAGCATGTGGTCCAAATTTGGTGTCATTTGGACTTCATTTGACCCTTCAAATCCATTTTATAATCTTTTAATATAGTGCAACCATGGTACTTATATCGATTTCATTTATATCGATTTTCCACACAAATGGTGACTTGTTTATCATGTTTAATAGTAGAGACTTGGTCTTTACATTAGAACTCAACACCACAAGTTTTCAACAAATTTTGAAAGCCCAAGGTATTCAATGTGACAACAATAATAACAATAACAATTTCATAATTGGAAGGTAATGCTAGAGTTAGGGACTCAAACATAGTCACAGTGGTCATTAAGTAAGGACATAATTAGAGGCTTGACACCAACCATATCGATGAGTTTAGGATTTATATCACTGATAGTACCATCTATTCCATCGTTTGGAAGACATTATAGAGTATACAAAAACAACTACTCTATGATGTATCTTTGTGAACTACTGATATTATCAATGAATCAATACAAGTACATTAGTTGTAGTAGGAAGTGATACAATAGAGGAAGCATTTGTAATCAATGAAATTGAGGGATTTAGGAGGGGGATAGACCAAGCATCATCATAGGATCATCAGGACCAACCACCAAGAGTTAGGAGAAAAGTCTTCCCACAAGGAATTGGTCAGGTATATGCTATGATTCATCTAGAATGAGTCATCTCGCAAAGGGTCACAACATGTTAGATGAAGCTTTTCATTTGGACTTAACTTCTTTGTCATTTGTAATAGTTTTATTTGACACTAGTGTAGGATAGTCTTTTGTCTTAGAGAGGTGATTCCCTTCCATAGTTTGCCTATTACTTTTATGTGATACGAGATTTTATTAGAGACTTCATTGGTGGATTCAATATTTTTAAAGGAGATGTGTCCATTTTGTGTCCTTTGTTGCTTGGAGCACAATATTCAAAAGGATCTTTTACCACTTTATATGCATGATTTTCATATGATCATAGGGATGGATGATAACCTTGAAAAGTATAAGATGGTTTTATATTTTGGTTACTATGTTGTAGAGTTTAGAGATGATGATATCTCTTGGTCTTTCAAAAATATAAGTATATTCTACCAACATGTCTAATGAATATATCCATAAAAGAAAGGACTTTCAAACAAGGATGTGCCACATTTCTAGTAGATATTGTAGATACCAAGGTGAAGAGTCATTAGCAAGAGCGCATTCTAGTGGTGCAAGAGTTTGAGGACTTATTTGCTAAGGAGTTTTTGGGTATTATACCACCTAGAGAGATAGACTATGCGATCAATCAAGCACCTGGTACTCCACATATTGTTGAAGAATTTTATATGATGGTACAAATAGATATTAGTAACTTGAAGATGAAACTTTAGGAGTTGCTTGTTAAGGGTCTTTATAGAACCAATTAAATCACCTTAGGGTGATCCTATGATTGATTAGTGAGGATGTGTATAGATTGTCAAAATTTGACCATAATTACACTCAAGAATAAGTACCCTTTTACAGTGCGTCTACATTGAGCTAGGTTGGATGCTCGAGCATGTTGGGGTCTAGACCAATGGAGGCCCTTTAGGCTGGGAGGATAGATAGGAGTAGTCACTTTGGGTTGTTGACTTCATGGTGCATATTGACAGTTCGTTGATGCATGTTCAGATGTCCAAAGAAGATAGTTAAATTTGTGTTTTTGGGTCACTTCGGTGGACGGGGGATCCCAAAATGAGTTGTCTTGGGAAAAAAATGTGAATTTTCTCCAAATTGAACCTATAACTCGATCCAAGGGTTCATACAGATTATCATAAACCTATATAATGCTCTTATACCTTGAGTATGGCGGTGGTGGAGGAACCTTGCATGTTGGTGTTTTGTCATTATTATTAAGTATCAAATCATAGAAGCTTCTTTGTAACCTTGTGCGGTAAGAATCCAAGAAAGTTCTTCCTAATTTTATCATTTATTTGTTTCCTTTCTTATCAAAACTCTTGGAAGAATTTCTCAATGTTCTATAGTAGAAAGCTTGCTTCTTAGCTATATATCTATCATTTCCACTTGTTTGGCCTAGTTAGATTTAGTGTTGGCAAGAAGGGATGCTTTTGGGGCTGTTTGGAAGATCTTGGAGTTGGGTATCATATATGCACCTATTCAATATAATGTTATTAATTTAAGGCAAGTGATTTAACATCTACTTACTAATCTCTAAGTCTTATTTTAATGCAACCCCTCAAATTTGACTGAAACATATTATGAAGGCTAAAGATGACATTTTTAGAGGACTTTTGGCTATAGCACATGATACTTTGAGATTTATCCTGATTTAGAATTGCAGATGTTCTAAATTAAAAAATGAACCTTTTTACTTCTATATTGATGAAAGTTACAAATTTAGATATACCCTTCCCTAAAATTGCCTATATTTGTACTTGTTTTACTTATGCCATATTGTACACATGCAATGGAATTTTAGACAAACCTTTGCAAGGTGATTCCTTGATATTATAAGAATAAATTCCAAAACTAAAACATGGCAATTGAACCCTTTTATAATATGGCTTTGGTATTGTAGAAAATATTCAAAATTGAGTTATGTTCGTACTTTATAAACATGAAATGGGGTTTTAATGCTTCTAGTGCTTGAGTGATATATGACCATAGCAATGTATTTTATATTCTACCTTTTTTCCTAGTGAAAGATTTACTCATTGGATTATTAATCTAGTGAAGCCCTAACTCATTCCATACCCTCATCGTATAACTTCCCCAATGTTTAAAAGGCAAGGAAGCAAAATGAGCACTCTTATAGCAACCAAGGGTTGCGAGAAGGTACTTTGAGTGTACGATTGAATATATGTGGGATACTAAAAATACATATGAGGTATGGTCCCCACACTTACAATTAAACATTTTATATGAGTGCGCTCAAGTCAGTATCCCCAATCATGCATGCAAGTGTTGCCCATGTTATTGGGAAATATATGATATGTTGATATATAGGCATTACTATCTATGTCATATGTTATTTTTTAGGACGTGAATACCTAAAAAAGGTAAGAGTTTTATATGTAAGTTGTAGGATCATGAGTTCCTCCTCTTTATACTCATATCGACTAAGGTGTGGTGGCATATTTGTGAGTGTGGTAAATTTTAAGATACTCTATGGTGGTCTATGGGACTTCAAAATCACAAGCTACTAGTTTTGGTGGCACATTATTGTTGACCTAATCATTATATATTGTCCATATTTTAGTGATGATTTAACCATTCCATTCATATATCTGTAATATGTCTATTTGAGATTGATTTCGGGTATTAGGTACATGAAAATGATGAATTCAATCAAGCCCTAGCTTGACCAAATACAAGCGAAAATCAATGAAAATGCACTTTTGTGGAAAATACCCTAAAAGCCTTAGGACATCTTTTAAAATCATGTGTATTGATGTTATGACTTGTAACTAAGCAGAGAAAATATAAAATGCACTTAAAATGATTATTTAGGCACTTTTATAGCAATTTCCCAAATTCATCACATGATTTTTTGTCGATTGAGTTTCATCTAGGATAAACTCGACCGACACCCTTGATGGATCTTGGGAACTGCCAGGGTCGGTCGTGTTTTCCTAGGACAAACTCAACCGACACCTCTGCATAGGAAAATGAAAGTTAAGCCGTCACATGTGTTCCATCCAGGATAAACTCGATCGACAACTCAAATTTGCTTTGTCACGTAGTGTTATCGATCGAGTTACATTTATTGAAAATCGACCCACTACATTGTACTGAATGTGCGAGAAAAGTATTTCTAGTCATTAGAGAGTTGCAAAACCCAAAAATAGATCCGTTGTAACACCCCAAATGACTAGAATTCATTCTGAAGTGCATATACTAGCTAGTAGACACCTCCAACTATAAATAGGTTCCATTGGACTTCATTCCAAGTTTGCTTCTTATGGTCCTAGCTATAGTTGAGTGAATTTGTCTACTAAGAGCCACTTTCTCTCTCTACCTTACTACTAATCAGCATCAAACTGAGTGAGTGAGGTTATTTGTGAGAGAGTTTCTTCAATGTACTCCTTGTGAATCTCACAATCTTCCCCTTCCCAATCCTTTCCCTCAAGATATGATGGTAAAAGCTTCTCCTTGCAGAAGATGAAGTTGAAGCGTAAAGATCCAAGAGAAGTGTGGGTAATTCTTTCAAGACGGAAGGCTTGTTCCAAGAGGAGATATCCTTGGTGAAGTTGTCAAGCTCGTTGCAAAAGTAGGTCAGACCTTGTAGAGGTTGAAGACTCTTGCTCTACGATAGGTAAGTCCTTGTAAGGTTATTGGCTCCTTTGATCCTTAAAAGGAACGCTAGGTATCCTTACCCTAGAAAATGAAGTTCATATTGTATCTCTTATAATGGAATATAAGATGTGTACAATGTTTGAAAATCTTAGGGATTGACCCTTTAGGTAGTAGACATACACTCTCCTAGTTTGGATTTTAGAGCCACTATACATAGCTTGTGTTCTTATTCTTATTGAATCTCTATCATCCTTTCTATGTATGTTTAGTTGCACTCAAATTCCATATTTACAACCTTATCTCTTGAAATAATTTGAAGGTCTGATGAATTTGGTTTAAGTATTTTAGCTCTACTCAACCACCCCCCCTTCAAGAGCCCATTGATCCTACAATTCCAACTACCAAGGGCTCATGATAAATATTGTGACCAACCATGTAGAACAACTTTTATAGTATTCTACCTCTTTAGAATAGTATTTTTATACCACTCTTATGTATCTTTTACAAGTCGCTTGCTCATTTATTTGTAATACCTATATTGTTATAATATTTTGTTTAAGTTGTAGTTTGGTACTAAACTACCTTAATTCAGCATGTATCAGATACTTCCATGCATATAATGCTACAGATATGCTTTATCTCTCACTGGGTCATTGGTCTCATTCTTGTAGCTCTCCATCCTTTTTAGGTTTTCAATACCAACCATATGGGTTTGATAGTGAGGGGCCACCTTTTTAGGAAAGATGTAGAAGAAGTTAGAATTTTATCCTTTTGGGTGTTGTCTTGAGTCATTCATGTATATACAAGTCTAGGCATAATGTGTAATACATCTATGTATCAACAAATAACTTTTTGGCATGTATGCCCCATATATTATGTTTATTTCTATAACTATGAACATGATGCTATTCTTTATAAACATATCGTAACTTTAGCCTTTTGTGGTGAACCTTGTAAAGTTACCTAGTTGCAAGATATAAGATGGGATTTTTTATTGTAATTTACTAGTGAATGTGGTTATAATGTCCACTTAGACATTCCATTTCTGTAATGACCCCGCTTCCCGGTAACCCCCAATCAAGGGAGACCAAGAGGTTGGAGGCATTGTCCCAAAATTTAGGATCAATAGTTTAATAATTTAATCAAAAATAATTATCAAATTCTACTAACTAAATTGGTGAGATGGTATAAAATAAAACTTCTGCCTAGCTTTTCAAAATAGGAACTAAGACTTCTATCCACAGTAGAAATCTAACTATCTAATCCTCCATTGGATTACTTAAATTCATCTTCACAGATTTCACTTTATTGTTTGTCCTTTTCAGATAATAGCTAAAATGTCGAAAAACAAAACGTCAGTTAGTATGTTTCTATACTGGTATGTGGGGAACAATGAAAATTTCCACAAATAGTTTCTAACAACCTAATTATCACAAATAAGTTATTAACAGTCCAAATTACGTTTTCAATGTGACATTGTCAATTGCTTTTTCCCTAAACCCTAGATTACCCTCTCTTAGGGTTTTATCCTTGCAAGGGACATAAGGCCACCTTCTCCATCCTGATCTTGGTGCCTGGGGTCACCTCTCGATGTGCCCAATGGTCTTCCCTCTGGGGCTTGACCAAATTAGACCTTCCCTCTGGGGCTTGGTCTTGCAACATACATCACGGTGGCATGTAGGTTCGAGAAACACATTTATATTTATTTGTGATACTCATAGGGACTTTATAGGATTGCATAATTGAACATCCAACAATGTAGGTTGCAATAAATCGAGAAACATTCAGGAAATGATGTGAAACTAAAGACGATTATTCATAAAGTAACCACATACCTTATGCCACTGTAGAAACCATGCAGAACGTCATATACATTATGAGTGTATCCAAACATCCAATCAACCCATCATATAACAACAATATATGAATCATACATACTACATATGTGTCACCATGTATTCTCATTACATTACTCAAATCTAGATTTTCTCCTAAACTAGGGTTTTAGGTTATCTCATATTTAGACTAGGGATTAGGGTTACAAAACCTAATTCCATAATGTCATGATCTCTAAGACACAAACTCTAGTTATTCAAAACCCTAATCATCATCTTAAGCTTATTAGACTATTCATGATACCTAGATCACATTATTAGCATTAGATCATAGCAAGATGTTGATATTGATCCATTATCCATCATTATTAGGGATTTCTTCATTATACATGTTTAGATCAGGCAATAACTTAACATAAATGAACCTATTCAATTAAGCATCAGAGTAAGGCAAATCTAGGTTTTCCCTTTATTCTAATAAAACCATGTACACTTTTAGAATAGGAAGCATATTTGGATTTTGAAACTATTTTAATTGGATTCCTCTCATTCTCCTAATCAATTCTCATATATTACATGTCCCCATCAGAATACCAATAGTTATCTACATTATTTGCAAGAATAAATTGATTAGGACCAATCACGTGATGAGACGTCAGCATCCCATGTTTACTTAAAACAACTCGGTGCCCCCTTTTAAGTTAGTGGTTAAAGACCTTTATGCCCTTACCTTGCCTGCAGTAACTCAAGGCTATGGGGGTAATTTTACTCGGCTTCATCTCCTTTCTCGCGAAGGAGTCTGCTCCCTACCCCGACGACAAAGAAAGCCAACTTGTCCTTACTCCATGAGTGTCACGGCGTCGTAGTGCCTCGTCTGGCCCTCATCAGACCCTTCCTTCCCCTAGAAGTGGCCCTCCATGGCCTCTGAAAAGCCGGAGGCGGCCAAGTTGGCTGGACGGCGTTGTGCTCTACCCCAGCGTTGCACCCCAATGAGGGTGCCCAAAGCCGTGCTCGTCTCCTTGCCACACAGAACAGGTCAGCATCGTACTAGTCACTCCATGGAGCTAGGGAGTCATTCTCCCATATCCTCTTATAACCCGCACCCTCGCCTCCTCTTGGCTGAGCCACAAACCACCGATAGCTTCATCTTCTTCGCCCCCTGACCGTCGCGTGCGCAGCGCTGGCTTGCTGCCGGTCGGCCCTGTCGCTGACCCTGATAGCCTAGCTATTGGATCTTGCTACTTCGACGAGGGGTCGGAATCTCCCCCTCACCTGGCCGACCAAGCTCGTTAGGTGGGGTGCTCACGAAGCAGGTGGTCGTCGACACCGTGAAGATGAGAGAGACATCTACCATTGTTTCAGCCTAAAGGCCAAGATGTTGTCACATGCCATCATTCTGCAAGTAAGCTTCCACAATGACTAGAGCCAAGCTTCTCATGGCCCGAGGCTATCTAGAGGGAGGGTCCCTATATATGTGATTCTAGGCAACCCTAGGGTGCATCCTTGAGGTGTGGAAAAGAGGTAGCAAAGGCACAGACTCCCTCTTGGTTATGATGTCTAAGGATGGTGTACAAAGATTATGAGTTTCAATATGTATACTTATGGACAGTAGGTACAAAATCCTACAAGGAAAGGGAACCATCAATTTTCTTCTAGATTTGTCTCTTATTATGGGAAATCTTGTCTCACCAATAACTTCTTTTCCTTGTGTTACCATTAACAATGGTGGTGTTTACTTAGGGCCAAAGCAATAGCTCCCACGAGCCCCAAAATTCCCATCTTTTACCCTTTATATATTCCTTATTTTGGCTCTTCTATTTATTAGAAAACATGTGTTCACAAAAACTATCCAATTGTGGCTAATTGTGCTGCTTTTAAAGAATATTTCTCAATTCTCACTTATGCACACCATTATTCTTTATTTATTTGTTTCTATTATGAGATTTCTTTTATATTTTCTTCACTTTTTATCACATTGAACTCACTAACTCAATAGGGTCCCCGATACCATATATTTAAAGGAAATATTATCAAAGAAATGCCACTCATTACACATAAATCATACAGGTTTACAATCATATATTTTATTGAAGAAACTGCATTTTCACCCAAAAGAACCCAAAAATTTGGGTTGTAACATTTTCCTTCTTGTATAAGAATTTAAGAAGGATTGACTCATTTGGCATTTTGTTTTTCAGGTTTTGTGCAACTGGTCTAATTTTGAGGAGCCATTATGTCCTAATCTAAGGGGTAGGGCAAAACATATGTATGTTCTATCTTTCATGTATGAACTTTGTATTCACTACCTAATTCAGATATTCCTTTTTCTACACCTCTGTTATATGTATTAAGTTGTCTGACTGTTGTCTTTTATCTAGAGCATCCAACTTGCATTTGTTCAACATTCTACTAAGGTTTCTCTTATGTAGTCAGTTAGGTTTTCTAGGGTGGAGTGAGAGTTGTGAGATATGGAGGTGGGGCAACACATGAGTCAAGGAGAGGGGTTGTAGAAAATCCTAATGTGGGATAGTTTTCCTTAGTACAAAATTAAGAGGTGCGCACAATAATCTCTTAGGTCTCCCAAATATATGACGAATGAATATATATTACTTTTGATGTAGATGATAATTTACATCATCTGGGATGAACTTAGAGAAATAAAGAATTAATAGAATAAACTATTTTATCTCATACTAGTAAGTATTAAACTATAAATTTGATTGACCATATTAAAGATAATATTTTGGGACTTGATCAACTAAAATATAGTTTATCGTATTGAAATGGTACAATATTGGAGTATATTTGAATTAAATGTATTTGAGAGAAGTTCATTCGTATCCAATCTAAAAGGGAAAATTATGCAAAAAAATGTTATGTATAGTCTACTGTTTGTTTTTAAAGACATGATAGACAGAGATCAAATAACAATAGAGGAAAGCCACTTTACCACAATATACTAAGTTTGCAAAAGTTTCCAAACTATCTTATTCATAATTCTTATGAAAAATAAGATAATTTTAGGTTGGTTGATAACATCCAATTTACAAAACCTATCTTGAGCTTTAGTCCAAAAGAGATAACATGAAAAAAACATAATTGTAAACTATTTTAAAATATTCTCTAGTTCTGTCACATGATTGCATGAAAGTAATGAATACAAATAGGAAGATTGATTATCCACAAGAAAGGAGCGCACTCACATAAAAGTGAAGTGTAAACAATAATTGACATCAATAGAAGATAAGGACCCCTTATGACACAAAATTCATGTATCTAATGGATCGAGGTCTCCTCTAAATTACTACTTAACATGTAATGGGTATTCGAGCGAACTAAATATTGAATATCAAAAATTTCACACACGAGTAAAGCTTCAACTAACCAATAATAGAGTGAATTTTAATAGTCATCAAGTTGAATACCCCATTTCCAATGTATCATAAAGATTCAAGTCTTAGGTATCAACCCTCTTATTTGACATAAAGACAAAGAAAATAATTCCTAATATGTAAGAGGATTGAATTTAATATCCAAATGAATATACATAAACTTGTATAGATAGTACCCCTACTACTGTTGAGTCTACTACAACACAAGTTAGAGATAATTGGTCAGATTAGGAAACATTCAATCAGATATATGGAGTAATAATACCAATGTTCTAAGTTGTATCCAAAAAAATCAAGGCATGACTAGATGGTGGACCAATCATAGGGTATAGGATGGACAACATTTTGGATCCCTTGGATTCACCAGCCAAATTGAGAAAAATGACAAAGGATATCTTATCAAATTTTATGCCTATTTGACCAGATACATAGCTAGAATATTCCCTACCTTATTCATATAATAACCAATATTGGTGAAGTATTATGCCCAAGCTACACTGTTATATCTAAAATTACTCAATTTCCCACATAGAAAAAAGTTTCCACCTATAAATATGAACCCTTTACGACATAACATGGGTTTTCCCTAGACACGGTTCATTTGCCCCAATTTTTATCTCCTTCCTTGTAATTTTTCCATTGTTACTACAATTAGTCGGCTTTCCTCTATGCTCAGTGGTCATAATTACATTCATAATCATATATCCAGATCATGGACATTTAGTTGATGAATAGATCTTTAGTCTTTTAGATTGAATATTGTGAATTTCTATCTTGATGATCTTTGTCTATTACATCCTACTTTTTACCATGTTCTCCCAATCAAATTATGGACACAATTACTTATTTTGGTAGAACCATCCCAACCACTAGAGGCCAATCTTGAATTGAAATGGGAAGAATAGCCATCCAAATGTTCAACTTAATAGATGTGATTCTCATTCTAATGTAAAACTCATTTTCAAATATCTTTTAATTTGTCTTATTTGTCTCGTTATCTTAATAGATGTGACTCTCATTCTAATGTAAAACTCATTTTCAAATATCTTTTTTTCTTATTTGTCTTGTTATCTTGATCTATCAATTTTTTTGAGATAAGAAACTTGGATAAGATCTAGAGTTTAAAAGGGATTGGATATGTACTCAAAGTAGTTATATTTGTTTGTAATTGAAGTCTTTCATTCACATTGAGCATGTATTGTAGGTTATCTGGTGATCGGAATTCAATCGTTAAATATGTATGTGCTCATTAAATTTTAAATTAGGATCAATGAAGATCTTTGGTAATCCTTATGTAGACATCATAGAAGGATGTTGTGTTAATATAGTGACGTGTCGATAGATCCAGAGTGGTAATAATTCCAATCTTTATCTCCTATCTCAAATTTGTTCATCATCAGATAGAGTGGCAATTACTCCTCACACATGACCTTATATTACTATAGTTGATCTCTTGTACATGTAAGTGAGACTTTGATAGTTTAGTTGTGGATTTTGATACTCAATCTCACTTCATATGGTTGTCCATTGTAACTACTCTTGTGGCCGGGTATGCAAGATTTATATTGTAATCAATTGAAAGCTACAATAACTACAATAATTGTTGGATTCTCTTTTTCATAATGTCACGAGTTGTGATTAGATTTTCTTTGAAAGAGGTCAATATACCCATCTCTTGGCCTCTCTGTACGTGTGTGTGTGTGTGTGTGTGTGTGTTTACACATATATACATCTCAATTTTCTTTGGTTGGTAGCATTGTTTATGCTTTTAATCTACATTTCACGTCTGTGTTACATTTTGCTTTACCATGCATTGAAATCAATGTAACATATCTGTGAAGAAATGTAAATGCATTTGAGTATTGTAAATAATGCTGCCCACAGAGAAAATTATGTATGCCCTGTTAGACAAACCACTAATAATCTTAGACTAAGGTGTAATTTCGTCATTTTTCTAAATTCAGAGTTTTGCTAACTGACGTCATTTTAGTTCCCAACTGTTCAACAACTCCGACTCAGCCTGCAAATCCGGTCCCGGTGACGGTGCTCTAGGCATTTGGTATCCCCACAACCAAGCCTTAGTTTTAGCATTAGCAGTTTTCCTGGTTTGAGCCTTTGAGGGTTGATTAATTAATGTAGCCCTCTATTTCTATTCTACAGTTTAAGGGATAGGCAGTACTTTTATTGTTGCCATGTGGCACAGTCTGAGTTGCGCATACTGCTTTGGCCCTTGTGTCCACGTGACTGCTGGGAGTGCAAGCAATATAGACGGTAATATGGTAGCATCTGATTTTGATAAACAGGAATAGGATAAACTGCCTATGCATGAAGTATGGGATATTGATTATCTTATAGTACGAGAGTTGGATCTTCTCCACATAGGATGCTTCCCCCTAGCTCCCTGCTTTTACTGTACGGGGAAGTAGTGATTAAAACATACATCGGACTCTAGCCCACCGCCCACCCTTATGCCAGATACCAACACGGAACGAACAGTTTCTGCATTCCAATTTGGCTGCAACTTCTCCTTCTACCTCTAGATGATGCAGATGCATAATGTTTGAATGCTCCCATCGCATAGATTCCGCATGAAAAGGCATCTTTTTTGGCATCTCTCGTCTCCTCGTGCTTGTAAGGGTATGACATGCATGGCAACCTTTGCTGCCCTTCTAGGTTATAGAGGGTGCAATCCAGATGCTTTTGGTGGCATCTGCACGTGAGGGGTACAGAGAAGCGAATTTTCGCTTCCGATGATGCAACCTTATCCACTAGTAACACTACTAATTGGTTGTTAGCTTAATCCTGATTTGTGGGCTGTAAGACTCCTGCAGTGTCCGTGTCGATCATGGAGCGGGCTGATGTTGGAATTTTGATGGACAAGAGGAATATAATTCCCGCATGGAGTGCAGGATGCAAAAACCGCGAATGCTGTGTCCTGTATGGTGTAACACAGCACCGTCTGATGGTATCTCTTTGCCTACTTCCCTTAGTTCGACAAAGCAGCGTTGCGTTGGTATTTGTGGATCCACAAGCCTGCTGCATGGTGTGATAGCATGTGACGACCTAACTGTTGCTTTAGGAACTACGGTATTGCTTTCAATTGCGCTATGCTTTCCTACCGAGTACCGAAACCGCAATCATTGGCTGGTTTTCGCTAAAGTGCAACCCATGTCCAGTACTGACCCCCTCTTTTAACAGGATGTGCTCACACCAATCTCAGCCATCCATTCGTAAAATATCTCCCTAAAAATCCGTGTATACAGTAAAATACATTACCTACAGATCTGTGTATACAATGAAACTCATTCTCTATATACATATATCTCTAGGGTGGTTTTTGGGAATAGATGGCTGAAATCGGTGTCATCACATCCTGTGAAAAACGACCGTCAACACTAGATATTTTTTTCCTAAAAAGAAGCTTGCGACCAACCATGACCATACTGATCGGACATTCTAAGACCCACATATGAAGCTTGCGACCAATCATGACCACATATTGTAAGACCCGCATTATCAGCAAAAACGTTGGTAAGATCGATATGTGCGTTCTATGGACAATACACTTCACATGCTTTTCTAACATTTATAAATATGACTTGTTGGTTTTTCAAATTTAATCTTTCCTATTTCAATTATTTAACAAAATTCCACTATAACTTGGTACATTTGTTGAATAACAATGACATTCAATATCATGTTCATCCGGAGTATGTCCACTGTGTTTGCTACATTAGCACTAGCTAATAATAGTTAGTATGGGTTAAACTCTATGTAGTTGCAGCTAGTGTTGACCTAACAGTTTACATTGTCCATATATTGGTGATGATTTAAATATTCTATTCATATATATCTAATGTGTCTATTTGAGATTGATTTTAGGTATTAGGTACATAAAAAAAATGATTTTGAGCAAACCCTAACTTGACCAAAAATAAGCCAAAATCAATGTAATTACACTTTTGTGGAAAATACCTTAAACTACTTAGAACATTGTTGTAAATCACTTATATTGATTCTAGGACTTGTAACTAAGCTGAGAAAAAAATAAAATGCACTTAAATTAAATATTTAAGCACTTTTATGACACTTTCCAAATTTCATCACAAGCAGCTTGTTGACCGAGTTTCACTCATATGAAACTCGATTGACAACTCTGTGTGGGTCTTGGTAACTGCCAGAGTTAGTCAGATTTTCCCAAGACAAACTCGATCGACACCCATGCACAAATTAATCAATTTTAAGCCGCCGGCCGAGTTTCATCTACGATAACCTCAATCATAAACTCAAAATTACTTTATCGCATAGTGCTATCATTCGAGTTATCTTTATTGAACTCGACCGACAACACTGTACAAAATATGCAGAAAAAGTGTTTCTAACCGTTGGATTGCTACAAAACTCAAAAATAGATCCATTGCAACACCCCAAATGGATGGAATTTGTTCCTAAGTGCATCTACTGGATAGTAGACAGCCACAACTATAAATAGGTTCCCTTAGACTTCATTCCAAGTTTGCTTCTTATGTTCATAGATATAGTTGAGTGGTTTTATCTACTGAGAGCCCCTCTCTCTAGCTTACTACTAGTCAACATCAATTCGAGAGAGATAGGTTATTTATGAGAGAGTTGCTTCATTGTGCACCTTGTCAAGCTCTCAACTTCCCTTTTCCAATCCCTTTCTCTAAATTAAAGATGTTGAAAGCTTCCCCTTGGTGAAGGTGAAGTTGAAGGATGAAGATCCAAGAGAAGAGTGGGTAATTCCTTCAAGACGGAAGACTTATTGTAAGAGTAGATCTCTTTGGTCAAGGAGGCTATCTTGTTACAAAAGTGGGTAAGTCCTTGTTAAGGTAGAAGACTCTTACTCTAGATGGGTAAGTCCTTGTAAGGTTATAGGCTCATTCGATCCTTAAAAGGAAGGCTAGGTATCCTTATCCTTGAAAAGGGATGTCATATTATATCTCTTAGAATGGAATATAACAAGTGTGCAATAGTTGCAAATCCTAGAGATTGACCCCTCTAGGTAGTGGATGTACATCTTCTAATTTGGAGTTTGTAACCTCTATAGATAGCTTGTGTTCTTATGCTTGTTCAATCTCTCTCATCCTTGTTGTGTATGCTTAGTTGCACTCAAATTCCATATATGCAACTTTATGTCTTGATATAATTTCAAGGTGTAATAAATTTGGTTTAAGTCTTTTGGCTCTACCCAACCCCCCCCCCTCTAAATCCCATTGACTCAACAAGTGGTATCAGAGCATGTCATTTCCAACCAAGTGATCCTACGAGACAAGAAGATGGGTGAGAATTTGGTGGGGTCTTTTAACATTAAAGGAGGATTCTCCATGAGTCCCCCCATATTCGACGACACAAACTTCCTCTATTTGAGGAGAATGATGAGTTGTACCTTCAAGGGTTGAGATATGAGATGTGAAGAGTGGTTACTTCTCCATACAAAGAACCATAGGGAGACATGGCTACTTGGAATGAAGTTGCCTTGAAGAAGGCTCAGCTCAACACCAAGGTAATAAGCATCATCTACTCAGCCCTCACTCTCATCGAATTCAACTAGATCTCTGCTTGGGATACAAATCATGAGTTATGGGATAAACTATGGGTTACCTATGAAAGCACCAAGCAAGTCAAAGATTCTAAGGTATACATGTTCAATGGCTTACTTCAGAACTTCAAGATGTGAAGGAATGAAATAATTGCTAAAATGTATGCTAGGCTCAACACCATTTTGAATGAGCTTGTATCTTTGGGACAACCCATGAATGAAGGGAAGATCAACTCAAAGATTCCTAGATCTCTTACTAAGAGATGGCAATCCAAGGTGACCTCTAATGAAGAAACAAGAAGCCTTGGTGATATTGCTACCGAAGTGCTCATTGGGAATCTCCAGGCTTTTGAAGTAAGGATTGACAAGCAAGAAGAAGAAGAAGAAGAAGAAGAAGACAAGCAAGAAAAGAAGGAATCCAAAAAGATAAAGGATTCAACCTTCAAAGCTTGAATGGAGGCAATTTTTCTTCAATAACAACATA